>JAGIQG010000008.1:17506177-18706177 GCA_024679065.1 Sphyrna mokarran | reverse complement strand
ATATAGTTTTAAGTCAGAATGGTTTGTGGCTTGGAGGGGAACTTGCAAATTGTGTTGTCACATAATCTCAGTTTTGTCATTACTTTTATTTCAGAAAGCCTTCTGTTTTATAGCCAGATTCTAAAAATAAATTTAAATTCTCAGATTGTTAGGATGGGATCGCCATATAAATCCACAGTTTAAAATAACTAATATAATAATAGAACCATAACACTCCAAATTGTCAGTTTTTTTAAGTACTTAAGGATGGCTAAATTAATCAGCTGAAGCAGTTTTGTTTTCATCTTCTGATCTTAGCAGCGAACTGGTATATTTCTGAACAACAGAACTACGATCACATTCTGTTCTCGGTCTTGAATAGAATCCTTGCTCCCCATAAGAACATAACTTGGAGCAGGAGAGAGTCTTTTGTTCCCTCAATCTACTCCGCCATTCAATAAGATCATGGCTGATTTTTTCAGAGACTCAGTTCCACTTACCCGCCCATTCACCATAAGCCTTAATTCCTTTATTGTTCCAAAATTTATCTATCCTTGTCTTAAGAACATTCCACTGCTTCACTGGCAGGAATTCCACAGATTCATAAACATTTGATGAAGAAATTCCTCTTCAATTTAGTCCTAAATCTGCTTATTTATTTGCCCCTTAGTTCTAGTTTCACCTGCCAATGGAAACAACCTCCTTGCTTCTATCTTATCTATGTCCATCATAATCTCATATGTTTTTCTAAGGTCTCCCCTCATTCTCCTAAATTCTAATGAGTATAGTCCCAATCTCTCCTCATAAGACAACCCTCTTAACTCCAGAATCAACCTAGTGAATCTCCTCTGCACCCCTGTGCTCGTAAATCTTTTACCAAGCAAGGAGACCAAAATTGTACACAGTGCTCCAACACCTTATACAGTTGCAACATAATCTCTTTGTTTTTAAACTCCATTCCTCTAGTAATGAAGGACACAATTCAATTTGCCTTCTTAATTACCTGCTTTAACTGCAAACCAACTTTTTCTGGTTCATGCACAAGGACACCCAGATCCCTCTGCACAGCAGCATGCTGCAATTTTTTTTACCATGAATTGCACATCTGAGTATTGGGTGAGGGCAATGTCCCCGTTGCACTGTTCCTCTTGCATTGTGAGGCTCACGTTGAGAAGAATGGTTATTTGAGAGATGTATTAGAGTGTGATAAGAACTTAATAAACAACTCTTCAACATGAACAAATGCTGACAAGACAAGAGGGAAGAAAAAATTTAACATCATCAGAAGCTACAATTCATGATCCTTTTTTTTGTATTTGCCCATGGTCTCTAATTTGCTCAAGGATCTTCTGCCTTCTCCTGCAAGTCCTTTTGTTTCTCAACGACTTTTTATTTTACTGAGGTCCTTCAAAATGCTTATAAGTGTGAAAGAGTGAGTTGGATAAAAAAGATATTTGAACTTTATATCAAACAGACATTTTTATTTAAACAGTTTTATATAATTATATAGTTCCTTATCATCGATGTATTAATTTGATTTGATTTATGATTGTCACATTTACTGGTTTATAGTGAAAAGTATTGTTTTTCTGTGTGCTATACAGACAAAGCATATTGCTCATAGAGTACATAGGAGAGGAGAGGGTGCAAAATGTAGTATTACAGAAAGACATGCTAGTTGCGTGCATTGGCCACACTAAATTCTCTGACAGTTTATCTAAACAAATGCTGGATTGGGTGACTAGGGGATTTTTACTGTAACTTCATTGCTGTGTAAGCCAACTAAAAAAAACAATAGCCAGAATATCTTTCAGACTGTGGGAGGAAATCAGAGCAGCCAGAGGAAACACATGCTGATACGGGGAGAACATGCAGACTCCACAGAGAGAGAGATCCAAACTGGGAATTGAAACCCGGGACCCTAACACTGTAACACAGCAGTGCTAACCACTGTGCCATCGTGCCACCCCTAGAGAAACAGAATTTTCTTTGACCTCGCCATTCACCAGGTACACGGTACATACTCTTGCAACTCGGCCAACGTTGTCGACCTAATATGTTGCAAGAAAGGATGTCCCGAAGCATGGTACATTGGGGAGACCATGCAGACACTATGACAGCGGATGATTGAACATCGCTCAACAATCACCAGGCAAAACAGTTCCTTTCCTGTGGGCGAACACTTCAGTGGTCACGGGCATTCAGCCTCTGACCTTTGGGTAAATGTTCTTCAAGGGGGCTTTCACGACACACGACAGCACAGAGTTGCTGAGCAGAGACTGATAACCAAGTTCCGCACACATGAGGACGGTCTTAACAGGGATCTTGGCTTCATGTCACACTATCTGTAACCCCCATGACTTGCCTGGGTTAGCAAAAAACCTCACTTACTGTGCTGTCTGGAGACAATACACATCCCTCTAACCTCTGCTGTTAGCCACTTTAAGACTTGAATGGCAGGTTAGGTGTAAGGATTCGCATTCTAATCAGCAATCTGTAAACTGTCTATGCTGATATGTGTACTTTTGGAGACCAGAACACCTCATTCGCCTGACAAAGGCACAAACGCCGAAAGCTCGCAGATTTACTATCAAATAAATTGGTTGGATTTGAAATTGGTGTTGTCAAACTTTACTGAGTTTGCCCCAGTCCAACGCCGGCATCTCTACATCTCGCCAGCAGCCAGGGTTCTCTGGTCCCTGCTGCTGGACGCCGAACTCTCTGTCCTCACCAGCCGGTTGCAAACAAGAGAATTGCAGCTTTTAAAATCTTTCTGATCCAAGAAAGAGACTTGACATGGGGTCCCCAGAGGAAATTTGGGTGAATGCTTTTCCAAGTCACGTGAGAGCAGGGTGCAGAGATTCTCCCAGCGCACTGCGACTGAAGGGCCATTGGTGCAAAGTGGAGAAGAGGGACAATGAAGGTGGAGTAACTGCTGCTGCTGCTTGCTGTCGCGCGCACTGGGAAAAAGGGAGGCGTGCGCGTTGCAGGCAGGAGGCGCGCACGGGGGTGGAGGGAGCGCGCACGTTGTTGCGGCCGCGTGCACGAGACAAGAGGGCGAGCAGGGCTGCCATGGTGACGGTTTTGTGGTGAGAGCGGCCTAGGTCGAGGACGGGGGCGGCTGTAGCGGCGACAGGTGGGTGTCAGAGGCAAGTTGGGGGTATGCTGTGGACAGTGGGGGGTGCTCAATTCCTTACCTTCAATTTTGGAGGGTGGATTTAATTTCGGCAGCTTTGCATTGATGTATGAACACATTGGTGCCCAGTCTCTGCAGATTATTTATTATTCACTCCCCCTCCTCGGTTGCATCTGCAGTTTGTCCCAGGTATTTTTTGGGGGGAGGACATTGTGTCAACTCTGGCACCCCCCCCTCCCCAAACACCAATATCCATAAATAAACCCAGGGACCATGATCCGAGTAAACTGGGAGCTAAAGCTGGCTAACACTTCCTTACTGTCACTGCTCAATTCTTCACAACTGTTCAATATCCCAGCTGCACTCCCACCCAGACATCCGAGCCATGCTCCCACCCAGACATCCGAGCCATGCTCCCACCCAGACATCCGAGCCATGCTCCCACCCAGACATCCACCACCCCACCCCGAGCCATGCTCCCACCCAGACATCCCTGCTGCATTCCCACCCAATAACCCAGCCGTGCTCCAACCCAAACACCCCAGCCACGCTCCCACCCAATAACCCAGCCGTGCTCCCACCCAAACGTCCCATCGCACTCCAACCCAACCGTCCCGGCCGTGCTCCCACCCAAACACCCCAGCTGCGCTCCCACCCACCCAGTCAGCCTGGCTGCGCTCCCGCCCAGACGGCCCAGCCATACTCCTGCCCTCATTAGCCCAGCTCAGGGCCACCAAATTATTTCTTAAATGAAAGCAAGATACTGTGGCTGCTGGAAATCTGAAATAAAAGCAGAAAATGCCCTAAGAGGCTCTGAAGGAAAATCATACAGATTTCAAACCTTGTTTTTCTGTCTCTTAGTAAGAAGTCTCACAACTCCAGTTTAAAGTCCAACAGATTTATTTGGTAGTAAATGCCACTAGCTTTCGTAACAGTGTGTTTACCCCAGTCCAACGCTGGCATCGCGAAATCATTTCTGTCTCTTCACAGAATATTCTAGAACTGCTGAGTATTTCCAATATTTTCTTTTGAATTATTGTTCAGTTCTGCATATTTGAGAAACCTTAAGTCTCCTGATTAGATCCAAACATGTCAACCAGCTCAGCCATTCTGTTAGATCATTCTTTCCTTAGGTTTAAATGTTATGTCCATTTGTACCGGTGGGATTTTCCCATCTCGCTACAGTGAATGGAGATTTAGCTGGTCACCAAATTCTCTTACTTCACTGCACCAGGAGCGTGGTGAGAACAGCCAGTAAGATTGTGCCGTTTGTCTTTTGTGAAAAACAGTCTGTTGATGAATTTTTACTTCTCACTTCCAGCACCAATCTTCCTGCAGCTGCTCTGCTTTTCTACTCTCCTGTGCTGAGCTAGAATTCGCCAACCTTGCCTGCAATTGGGATTCTCTGGTTTGCTGATGTGAATAGAGATTTGGTTGAGCACCAAATTCTCCATTCTGCTGGCAGCGGTCATGGTATACGTGAGAGCAGAGAATTCTAAACATAATGTCCCCACCACTCAACTGAAATTTAGAATCTATCACGTGACCACTTCACACTTCCAGCTATCATGGGAACTCTTCTTAGATGTCATTGCATGCACACTATTTTAATTAATGTTGAGTTTTATTAAATGAATTAAAACATTTATCTCAAAAGTTTCTTGTCATCCTCTAGGTTTTCAGAATTAGCTGAAGAAAATCCAGAGCCGCTTTTCAAAATTTTTGTACAGGTTAAAAACAGCTCTTTATTGTTTTCAAAAAAAGAAAGAGAATATGTTCTACCAACAAAGACAGAAAGCCAGACTTGAATTTTGAAAATTTCTCTGGCCAAAAGGGATGATCAGATTCAAGAAATGCTGGAATTAGGCAGAAGGCGAGACATCATCTGTGGAGAGAGGAAGAAGGGACAGTAACATTTTCTTGCCACATACTCACCACCAGTTTAATCCGTTCCTCAGGTAACTGTCTGAGCATAACAGACTGAGGTAACAGACTGCTCACCTCAGTGTCACATCAGCCATCACTCAGATCCACTGAGTTTCATCTCTGTAACTTGACCTATCTCCATCTTTGCTGTTGAAACTATCATCCACGCCATTATTATCTCCAGACATGGCAATTCTAACATACTGCTGGCCAGCATCTCACATTCTACCTTCTGTAAACTTGAGGTCATCCAAAACTCTATCTGTCCTAACTTGCACTATCACTCTGGAATTCCCTCCTCAAACATCTCTGCTTCTCTACCTTAATTTCCTCCTTTAAGATCTTCCATAAACCTTCTGTGTTTGGCCAAACTTTCAGCCAATTGCTTGACTGTCCCCTTGTGGAAGAAGAATCCCTGTAGTGTAGAAGGAGGCCATTCAGCCCATCGAGTCTGCACTGACCATAGTCAAACTCAGGCCCTATTTCCGTAACCGCAAGTATTTACTCTGGTAATTCCCCAACACTCGGGTTAATTTAGCACGGCCGATCGACCTCACGTGCACATCTTTGGGCTGTGGGAGGAAACCGGAGCACCCTGGAGGAAACACCCGTAGACATGGGAAGGATGTGCAAACTCCACACAGACTGTGAAGCTGTGTGGAGTTTGCGTGGCTATTGTGTGGCTCTGTATCATTTTGATTTTATGGCATTCCCATGAAGTGTCTTGGGCTGTTTTATTACATTAAAGAGCTATTTAAATGCAAATAGTTGTTGTTTAGTGACCTTTCATGAAATGCTACCAGATCTTTTGAGAGTTTCCAACATTGCCTATTTTCTTTTCAAATTTGCAGCGTCTTCAGTATTTTGCTTTATGTCTAATCTATGCTGTGTCTTTGATAGAATATATAAACTAATCAGTGGTGACTGAGGAAGAAAGCACCAGCTTTTTGTCACGAAAATTTAAGCCAGGGAAAAGCAAAAATAGAGACTGAGTTAGAGAAATAAGTTCTTTGTTGCTCATTTTTGATGTAACATTTTCCACCTAAAATCATTACTGTTGCAGTTCATGCCTGCAGTAGGAGTTTGTGGAGATGATCCATAGTCACCTTTTCATAGAAATAGGGAGTAAATGTGATTTTGGTGCAATGTAAACAGTAAAAAGATGGAATGGAATGCCTGTGCACACAAACAAATGACAAACACTGTTCAAGTGATACAAACTAAGTATTTGGGAGATCTCATAAAATGTTACAAAACAATCTTGCAATATCCAGTGTACCACACAACTGCACCCTACCACCACTGTTGCCATACCTCCTTATTGCATCCTTTTCTTCTTCCCCTTATCACTTGGTTCTGAATGTCCACCTTATGCCCGTCCTGCTATAAAGTGCTGTTATGGTTCCTTCTGATTTTTTGGGTGGTGATGTTACACCATAGAAACTAGAAGCAGGTGTAGGCCATTCGGCCCTTTGAACCTGCTCCATCATTCATTTTGATCATGGCTGATAATCGAATTCAATACCCTTATCACCACTATTTACCCCCCACCATTCCCTCCAAGATGATCTTTTAGTTTTGTAGGACTGCATGTTTAAATTCATTACTAATGAACAGTTAATGTGTAACTACTGCAATGTATTACTTTGAAAGGAAATAATGGACGAAGACAAACTGATTGAAGAAGGAATTGAAGCTGAATTAAGAGAAATAAGCATTTCCCCATCAGAATTAGACGAACTCGAGGAACAATCTGATGAAGAAATTCCTCTTGATCCAGATTATGTAAGCTTAAATTAGTTACCAAAGTTGTATTTAGATGTATCTGAAATAATTGAATATTGAAAACCTTTAACCTATTTTGTAATCTGTTGTCCTTCCTTTGCCTTTGCAAGTAACTTTAATGATACAATAAATATAACATTCAGTGTTTGTATCTATTTTTGTATCTATTTATACAATGTATGTATTAAGTCCTGCAAAATGCCTTTCTAAATGCAATGCTTTCAAAGGTGATGATGGTTTTGCGTTTTTTTGCCACATGTAAACAAAGCAAATAAAACTGTGCTAAAGGTGTTTCTAAAATATTTGTGTATAGGATAAATGTTGGTTTTGTAGTTTTTACACAAACCAATAAAAAGTGCTAACAACTGAATATTTTTAGTGGGAAACACTGAATATTTTGTTTGCACAATACATTTGCTTGAGGTTATTTTAGTTCAAAACAATGTTAATTTCACCTTCTGTGGATCTGTGACAGATTTACAATGGAATTTTAATGAGGCAGTTTTCTACAAGAATATCTAAAATTGCATTTTAAAATGTCATAAACAGTTGGGAGTAATTTTGAGTTCATTAAATCTCAGTTGTAATGAAAATCGTGGGAGTTATTTAACAGGTTGCTGAGCCCACAGCTTGCATTTGAAACCATTGTCCAGGATCAAATTCGCTCTTATTAAAAAAAATTTGGAAGTGAGTGATTAAGCAAAGATTGAATTACTCAACAGAATTTCAGCTGATTGAGTGTAATTGAGGGTAAAAGAAAACAACTTTAGGAAAGATACCACTCAGCGCTGTGCAACTCCTCAGAATAAGAAAACAGATTCCTTTTTGTAATTTAATGTGTTTAGAGAATCATAGAATCTATACAGTATAGATGGAGGCCATTCGCCCATTGAGACTGTACCAACCATAATCACGCCTAGCCCCTATCACCATAATCCCACACATTTATTCTGTTAATACCCTAAATTGACATTAGTGTCAATTTAACGTGGCCAATCAACCTAACCCACACATCTTTGGACTATAGGAAGAAACCAGAGTACCCAGAGGAAGCTCACGCCTACACAGGGAGAAAGTGCAAACTCCACACAGATAGTGATCAAGGCCGAGATTGAACATGGATCCCTGGCTCTGTGAGGCAACAGTGTTGACCACTGTGCCATCCCCTAAATTTCACTTGCACGGTGACTGAAAAGAGACCGTATCCATGATGCATTTCCTAGCAATTCGTTCAAATTACAATAAAGTAGCCTGGCAACAGATTAGTTGACTACATTTTTAATTTGGCAGTGTGTGTGGGAACTTGAGGTGAAGAAAATAAACTCGATTTATAAAGGTTGAAGACTAAAGCCTGTTTAATCTTAACTTAAATCAAAAAATTGGTGAAGTTGAATGCTGTTGATTTATAGTGAACAGAAATGCCCGGTTACTTTCTCATCTGCTATTCTTTTTTATGATTGTATTTGATAGCACAAATCAGCATTGTTTTCAAACTGTTTTCAGAAATATACTGCTGTATATTGGAGGGTATTGCTGCAATTGGTTATTCTGCTTGCCTTCTAAATTTCCAGGGGTCTAAATAATTCAAGTAAACTCATTCCTGTTGTAGGACTCAGATGAATTACCCAACTCTGTTCTTCATTTCTTGGAACAAATAAAGCAAAGAGGTGAAATTGTGGAAAAACTGATTCTCCAAGATTTAGAGCAATCTGAGTGTAAGTGAATTTATGCAAAACTGCTGAATTTCCTCTCATGTTTTACTAGTTTGAAAAGGACATAACTGGGTTTATTGCCAAAGTTCTTAATAAAAATTACTTTTTTTCAAGAACAGTCAAATTACCGCTGCTGTGATTTGACAAATGGTCATTTGCTGAACAAAAAGAGGCTAAGGACATTCCACCATCAATCTGATTTATGATGTATCAAATTGTACTCATTAATTAGAGGAAAGAACAGTACATTTCAATTTTAAAATATGACATTCCACTGCTTTTATATTCTTATGTTTTATGTGTATGGAAGAAATGTTCTACAACATAATGTAATTCTAGGGCTCAATTTATAAAGGTATTATAAGTTCTTATTTTATTGCACACCATTGATTAGAATTAGATTTTAATATAATCCAAAAGCTCTTGTGTACAGGATAAAAAGAATGTTGTAAGACTGTTTTCTCTCTGTAGGATCCAGGTTTAATTATCAAGTTTTTGTCAAGGATGTGTGAGAATTACTTAGAAGTTTATTTAGTAGTTTTCAGATCTTGTAGTTTAATCTTTTTATTTTATTCGTGTAGTGTCATCCTCCAGCAACTACAAAGCTGGGAACGTAAGGCTAGATTCCTGTCTGTTCATCGGCAGTGGTCCAAAATTCTAGTGTATAAGTATTATGAGCTTCTGAATATCCAAAATTCAACTGGTTCTAGCCTTCAGCTGCCAGAAATAGGCCAGAAACTTGTCTTTAATTTACTGGTGTTTCCTGTATTAAAATCCAACTACAATAGAACCTTATAAAACTATATTCTCTATCTACTGTCATTGGCCAAATCGATTGTAAGCATCCTTCCATCTGGATAAAATGATGGACATGCAGAAAGCACATTGAGATGGGATAATTTTATAAGAAGTACTCTGCTGATAGCTAAAGACACCAGTCTGTGAGAAGGAAGGTTCTACATTTGAAATGCTATACATAAAGTGGTTATCAGGTGTTATTGTGGATGGTTTTTTGGTGTTGATGTTTGTTGCCAAGTTGCTGTATCAACTGACGGTCAGCCTACAGGTACTATCACCATTTTCTATCGTCAGCTATAAAAGTCAAAGTTTTGGAATGAGCTGCCGGATTAAGTGGTAAATGTGGGGTCACTTTTAACATTTAAGAAAAACTTGGACGGGTTCATGGATGAGAGGGGTGTGGAGAGATATGATTCAAGTGCAGGTTAGTGGGACGAGGCAAAAAATGGTTTGGCATAGACAAGAAGGGCCAGAAGGCCTGTTTTTGAGCTGTAATTTTCTATGGTTCATGTCACACATGCAACATTCTTCAAGTAGAGCTCTGGACAACTGACTGGTTGTCTGTCTACGGCTATCTCTAAGTAAGTATACAACCATTTTCCATCATGCAAGTGTTTTTGAGCCACCAAAATCACCTCTGCCTAATGAGTATCAGTATATATGGGAACTTTCAGTCATTTTTAAGACATTTAAAACAAGATAATTTTATGGGCGGCACAGTCTTTAGCACTGCTGTCTCAAAGCACCAAGGACCTGGTGTGATTCCTGGCTTGGATCACTGTCTGTGTGGAGTTTGCACGTTCTTCCGTGTCTGAGGAGGTTTCCTCTGGGTGCTCCAGTTCCCTCCCACAGTCCAAAGATGTGCAGGATAGGTGGATTGGCCATGCTAAATTGCTCCTTAGTGTCCGGGGAACTAGTTAGGGGAATAAGTGCCTGGGTGGGATTGTGTCAATGCAGACTCGATGGGCCAAATGGTCTCTTTCTGCACTGTAAGATTCTATGGTTATTTTGTGATTCTGTGGGATTTGAGTTTGCTGGCTAGACCAGCATTTATTGCCCATCCAAAACTGCCCTTATTTCAGAGGGCACTTGAGAGTCAATCACGTTGTTGTGAATCTGGAGTGATGTATAAGCCAGACCAAGTAGGGCAACAGATTTGGAGAACCAAATGACAACCAGCAATGGCTTCATGGTCATCATTAGATGTTTAATTCAGGTTGTTATTGAATTCAGATTTCACCATCTGCCTTGGTGGGATTTGAACCTGGGTCCTCAGATTCTATTCTGGTTTCTGGATTATTTGTCCAGTGAAAATGCACCACTGCCTCCCCAAATATACAAGATATAAAGATGTGTTTAAATGAGATTAAAGCTAATATCTACTTTGATTTGTTAAGTTTTGACTGAAATACCAGTCTGTAAATGTTACAAGACTGCAACCAAGATATTTTAATTTGACTGCCAGGGCATAATTGAACCAGAGGTGGGAAGACAGCAAAGTCCGCCTCTGTCACCCTCCAGCCTGATTTAATGCTCTCCTGCTACCAAACCTTCCAAAGCATTAAATTCCTCTCAATATTCCACACAATGTTCCTGCATATACTTCTTGAACTCACAATTTTAAGCTTCAAAGCATGAATTTTACATAGGTCATTCTCTTATTATTTATAATAATGAATTTCCATGCAGTAAATTACTTATTATTAAAGGTATATTTCTATTTTAGCAGATGATGTTTGTCCTGCTCATGATTATCCTGGATCAGAAATGTTGATAGAATTGGCTGCTGAGTTTGGTGAGGATCATTTAAAACTGAAGGAGAAGGTAATTGCAATTTTGCTTGCACATTGAAGAAAATCTGCAAATATAAAGTTACTTTTGTGTTTGTGAGAGTATTACTGAGTCATTGATTTGACTTAAACTTGAGTATCAATCAATATTCTTCAGCACCAGAATGAGGGTTAAATAATCACATTCGGAAGTAAAGATGTTCAGTGAAAGTTAACAAGGGAACTGCTTTTGTATTTATAAAATTTACTGTTGATGATGTAAAATACAAGACAAATTATCATTAATTGAAGCAATTTAGTTCTGAGATATTTGGTGGAACTTTCACCTTTGGAGATTTAAACCGAATGGTAGCACAACAGCTGCTTGTTAGACATCCCAGCTGAGATTCCGACGGATTGTGTACCTGAATTGAGCGGGTTGTTTTATGAGGAACAATTGGACAGATTGGGCTTGTTTCCACTGGAGTTTTGAAGTGTAAGGGCTGATTTGATCAAAGTATATAAGGTCAATCGTGAGAACTTGGATGTGGTCAGTATGTTTCCTCTTTTGAGTGAAGGGTTGCCCTTTTATGGCAGAAATGTGGAGAAATTTTCTCTCTGATAATTAACTGACTTTGGTTCACTGTCTTAGGAAATGGTGGAGGTGGGATCATTGACTATTTTTAAGACAGAGGTAGATTGGTAAGGGAATCAAAGGTTAATGGAGGTAGATGGGAATGTGGAATTCAGAATTGAGGGGTTGAATGGTGTACTTTTGCCCTAATTTTGGACAATTAATGCTGTCCCGGGAAATTCTCGTCTCTGCTGGGATTAATGGGTTCTGCATTTTATATTGCAAAGTCAGGAATTACATGTCACCTGATATAGCTTCATATTTGAATTCCTGACTTTGAAATTGCTTTTTAGCCTGGTGTTTATTATTAAATATTTGCTTTGTGAGTGTTTTGTATAATCAGTATTTTAAGAAAACTAAAAAGTAATGCTATTTAAAGCCAATTGCAAGAAGAAATCCAATTAGATTAGTAAAGATTTTTAAACCATTAGACATTAAGACACTGTCAGAGCTATCAGCATTGAGTTAAATGAATTTAAAGCATACTTATAAGCTAACAAGAAAGCAGTTTACACATAAGAAATTTAAGCAAGTGATTATGATTTAAAAACACATTAATATTTTGAATGCATTCATGTATTTTTAAGAATCATTGCTCACTTTAGCCAAAGGCAGATTGCTGCAAAGCATCATGGTAAAGGGCATTAAGGCAAAGCCATATTCTAAGAGAATACTGAAACCTGGGAAATATGCAAGATTTTATCAGCAGAGTTTCTAATAGTAAAAACATTTAGAACACTTAATCAAACTTAATGAATAGAGTTTATTTCCTGTCCAGATAATGTGGATGCATGTTCAGACGTGGCATCATATGTTAATCTGGCTTGGCAGTGACCTGTAGGGGAACTTATGGGAATATTCACTTTGAACTTTGTGGCAAGCATCTGAGGTTACTCGGCAACAGTTGTGTTGGCCAAAATGGGAAGATACATCTGGATTTTACGGACAAATGAAATATCATTATGCCAAAAGTAAGATACAATTGTCTGAGTATATAGAATCATAGAGTCATAGAGGTTTACACATGGAAATAGGCCCTTTGGCCCAACTTGTCCATGCTGCCTTTTTTTTAAACCTGTAAACTAATCCCAATTGCCCACATTTGGCCCTTATCCTTCTATGTCCACTTTACTCTATGTAATTCTAAACATTTTTTAAAATACAAATTGTACACACCTCTACTACTACTTCTGGCAGTTCATTCCAGACATTCACCACCTTCTGGGTGAAAAAATTGCACCTCTGGACACTTTTGTATTTCTCCCCTCTCACCTATGCTCTCTAGTTTTAGACTCCCCTATCTTTGGGAGAAGACATTGACTATCAAGCTGATCTGTACCCCTCATTATTTTATAGACTTCTATAAGGTCACCCTCCTACACTCCAGAGAAAGAAATCCGAGTCTATCCAGTCTCTCCCTATAACTCAAACCATCAAGTCTAGGTAGCATCCCAGTAAATCTTTTCTGCACTCTTTCTAGTTTTATAATATCCTTTCTATAATAGGGTGATCAGAACGGTAAACAGTACTCCAAGTGTGGTCTTACCAATGTCTTATACAACTTCAACAAGATATCCCAACTTGTGTTCTGATCGATGAAACCAAGCATGCTGATAGAAGACAGAGGGTGGTGGTTGAAGGGAGATATTCATTGTGGAGTTCGGTTACAAGTGGTGTGCCTCAGGGGTCTGTTTTGGGGCCCCTGCTGTTTTTAATTTTTATAAATGATCTGGATGAGGGTATTGAAGGATGGATTAGTAAATTTGCAGATGACACTAAAGTCGGTGGAGTGGTAGATAGTGAAGAGGGGTGTTATAGTTTGCAGAGAGACTTGGACAAGTTGCAGAGCTGGGCCGAGAGGTGGCAAATGGAGTTTAATGTGGAAAAGTGTGAGGTAATGCACTTTGGCAGGAATAATAAATGTGTAGAGTATAGGGCTAATGGTAGGATTCTTAATAGTGTTGATGAACAGAGGGATCTTGGTGTATTTGTGCATAGATCCCTGAAAGTAGGCAGTCAAGTCGATAAGGTTGTTAAGAAGGCATATGGAGTCTTAGCTTTTATTGGTAGGGGGATTGAATTTCGGAGCCGCAACGTCATGTTGCAACTGTACAAAACTCTAGTGCGGCCGCACTTGGAGTATTGTGTGCAGTTCTGGTCCCCACATTATAAGAAAGATGTGGAGGCATTGGAGAGGGTACAGAGGAGGTTTACCAGGATGTTGCCTGGTATGGAGGGCAGGTCTTATGAAGAGAGGCTGAGGGATTTGAGGTTGTTTTCGTTAGAAAGGAGGCGGCTAAGAGGAGACCTTATCGAAACATATAAGATGATTAGAGGTTTAGATAGGGTGGACAGTGATAGCCTTTTTCCTAGGATGGAGAAAGCTAGCACGAGGGGACACAGCTTTAAATTAAGGGGTGATAGTTATAGGACGGATATCAGAGGTAGGTTCTTTACCCAAAGGGTGGTTAGGGAGTGGAATGCCCTGCCTGCGGCAGTTGTAGATGCGCCAAGTTTGGTGGCGTTTAAGAGGTTAGTTGATAAGTTTATGGAAGAGAAGGGAATGGTTTAGTTTGGAGGGTCATTGCTTTTTTCATAATTGGTCGGTGCAACATCGAAGGCCGAAGGGCCTGTTCTGCGCTGTAATGTTCTATGTTCTCCACCACTCTGTCCTCCTATGACTCCACTTTCAAGGAGCTATGAATATAGACCCCTAGATCTCTTTGTTCTGTAACTCTTGCAATACTCTACCGTTAACTTAGTAATGCCTGTGCTGGTTCAATCTACAAAATGCATCACCTGGCATTTATATAAATTAAGCTCCATCTTCCATTTGACAGTCCACTGGTCCAGTTATTGAGTCATAGACAATTACAGCATGGAAACTGTCCATGCCACCCTTTTTTTTTATAAAAACCCCTAAGCTAATCCCAGTTGCCCACATTTGGCCCATATCCTTCTATACCCATCTTACCCATGTAACTATCTAAATGTTTTTTAAAAGATAAAGTTGTACCTGCCTCTACTACTACCTCTGGCAGCTTGTTCCAGACATTCATCACCTTCTGTGTGAAAAAATTGTTCCTCTGGATACATCTCTCCCCTCTCACCTTAAGCCTATGATCTCTAGTTTTAGACTCCTCTCCCTTTGGGAAAAGATATCGACCATCTACCTTGTCTATGCCTCTCATTATTTTGTAGACTTCTATAAGGTCACCCCTCGGCCCTCTATGCTCCAGCGGAAAAAGTCCCAACCTATTCAGCCTCTCCTTATAACTCAAGTCCTGATAGCATTCTAATAAATCTTTTCTGCATTCTTTCTAGTTTAATAATATCCTTTCTATAATGGATGACCAGAATTGCACATGCATTCCAAATGTACTCTTACCAATGTCTTGTACAACTTCAACAAAACGTCCCAACTCTTATATTCAATATTCTGACCAATGAAACCAAGCATGCTGAATGTCTTCTTCCATCTGAGACTTCACTTCCAAGGAGCTATGAACAAATATGCCTAGATCTTTTTGTTGTATAACTCTCCCCAATTATTACCATTAACTGAGCAAGTCCTGCCCTGGTTCAGTTTACCAAAATGTATTACCTCACATTTGTCTAAATTAAACTCCATCTACCATTGGTCAGCCCACTGGCCCACTTGATCAAGATCCTGTTTCAATCAGAGATAACTTTCTTCACTGTCCACTATGCTACCAATTTTGGTATCATCTGCAAACTTACTAACTGTGTTTTCTCATTCAAGTCATTAATATAAATGACAAGTAACAGTGGACCCAGCACTGATCTCTGAGGCACACCGCTGGTCACAGGCCTCCAGTTTGAAAAACTTTACAACCCTTTACAATCTTTCTCTGGCTTCTGTCAAGAAGCCAATTTTGTATCCATTTAGATACTTATGACAGGTTTTACTGTTGATTTACGCATGTTGAAGATAGTTTTGAATCAACTAATGAAAGGCAGACGTATCTGATAAGAAAATCTGTAATTGATCTATCTTGAACTGTGTAATCAGAACTTATTGGAGATGTTTGGTTGCTCTATGCCTGAAGGGGTCTACAAGTCTTCAATAATTTCTCCTAGTGGCTGCTGGTCAAAATAAAAGTTATGTCTTTGTGAATCTTGTATTGTCTAAAATTTCTGACAGTACCTGAGCACCTTGAAATCCGCACCAATACAATGAGCAAACTAAGTACACACATCTATCACTGCCCCCCATTTCAACAAGCAACGTAGAATCGGTCAGCAGTGTCAGAAATTGACTTGGAAATTACTTTTGTACAACACTCGTGATGCATGAGAAGAAGCTGAGCCATAATGAGGTCTATTTCCCCACTGAATTCCCGTCCCTGAATTCCCTGAGTTCTCTGGCTTTTCTCACACACCTTCAGATGGAATATAGTGACCCACTACTTAGACTAACATCCATTTAAATATTTACCGCTATTAATTAATAGAATTTGTTTCAGTTGTGAAGTTTCATTTTACCTTTTGTAGTTTAGTGGCACTTCTACATGAAAACTAATGTCACAAATATTTTTCATTCAAGTGTGGCTCCAAGCCAGAGATTCCTCAGTATGAGTTCTAATCTTAACTGATGTTTAAACTCCCTTGCTTTAACTGGATGAGTCTTGCTGGTTTTTGGCTAGGCTGCTGAATGAAAAACTATGCAGGAAAGTAGTGCTCTATTCTGGCTCTTTATTTTGTTGACTCCAGACTCTGTTAACAATGAAGAAATCTGTAGGTCGACATTAAAACATAAGAACTAGGAACAGGAGTAGGCAATTTAACCCCTTAAGCCTGCTCTGCCATTTAATATAATTATGGCTGATCTCATTTCTCAGCAAAGGTGGGGAGGCATGGTGACTGAGTACGATGTTTTAAATAACAAATTCCAGTGGAGGATTACAGAACAACAAACTATTTTAAGCTGTGCAAGTACTGCTTTGGCTTCTAAAATTTGATATTTATGTACTGTATTCATTTGGAGTCAGTTTGGACCAGAACTGGCTTTTGTTTTTGCAGATGATTCACATTTTGGCCCCATTAAATATTGTGCTTATATTCGTTGGCATATTTTTAATTGATTTGGTTTGAGCTGCTCATTTGATAAATATTACAACATATTCAATGCCAGCATTTTATCCAATAACGTGATAGATTTTTAAAAATGTAATTTTAAGCTTATTTAATCAATATGGTTCTGTTAATGTTGTTGAATGGAGACAATAAAACTTATAATGTGTTCCATTGACATTATGACCCATTAGTCATATGCAATGGTCTGTTGTCATAGTGTATGAAGGCTTTTGGTATGTGAGATTCTGCAGTAGTGTGTAGCGTATGTGTAGTGGACAAGCAGGAGCCATAGAAACATTTGAATAGTTGGACTTAATCCTGGTGATAAAAAGATCCATGAGCTTTGGCACTGATGAAAGTGGAGAGAGGGCAGGGAAGATGGGTATAACAAGGTGGCTGGTTCTGAAGAAAAGAAGCCAAGGATTGTCATGGATCATCAAGATATTCCAGTCATATTGATCACTGTTGACAGAGGGGTTTGTGGGCTAAAAGTGCAATGGGGAATACAGAAGTAAAAATAATAAATAAAATGTGTTACTGGTGAGGCGACATCAAGGTTGGTTGAGGTAGGATTGATTATGTTGCAAGAAAAGAAATTAATATATTAATATACTAGAAATCTGTTTAAATGGTTTGGATGTCAGAATATTAGTGTTGTACTTTTACTTAGCACATCTGGATTTAAAAAGTACCACTTTGGTTTGATTTCTTTAGATTCTAGCCCAAATAGAGGAGGAAGAACAAAGAATACAGACTGACATAGAACCCCAACAGAACATAGACCCCAGTTTTCAAGTGAAGATAGATAATCTGACCCTTGGGGATGAGACAATTTCAGGTAAGCTATAATGTTGTAAATGTGTTACCTAAGTGGTACTTAAATTGTGATGAATTATTATTTCTGAAAATACCTAAAACCTTTTTGAAGCATCATAAATGGATAAAAATATTCTTAATTTATTCTGATATCTCCTAGTATTTTTACAGTTTCTGGGATTACTATAATCCCTACAATCAGAATTTTAGAGTATTGTAGTCTGACAGGAGAAAAATTTAGAATGTTGTCAGAGATGATGTTTGGAAGGAGCTGGCTTTTTTGAAATTGAGGGCCACAGTAAACTTGAGTGCAAAGTCAGGGCATGGGGATTGATGGATCGTGCTAGGAGATCTTCCTTGATTGTCGCATAAATGTCTTTTAAATTTTCTCTTAAAATTCAGAGCTTTTGCTCTATGTTGCCTCTTAATAGTTTTAAGAAAACATCTTTGGGACAGTAACCCTTTACTCAAGGTAATTTTCTTTCTTCCTGCTGCTCTTTGGTGTCTCTGTCACCTCCTGGCTCTGGCATGTTGCTGGTCTTTCTGTATTGCTGGTGGTTGGGGAAGGTGCAATGCCTATGTTTTCAACCTCCTTCAATTTTAGTTTGTTCAGTCCAAGTTGATCACAAATTTCTCAATCTGATGAGAATCTACACTTAAAATGACAATCCATCTTTTCTCAAAGTTGGGAAGACCTGCTGTGACTTTCCAGCATTTTTATTTTCTATTACTGATTTCTAGTGATGCATTTATTTTAATTTTAGGTGTAGAAATAAGTATTGCCTTGATAGGAAAATAAGATCAAATTTACTAAATGCCTTCAACTGAATTTGTTCTTTTGTGTTGTGAAAGTATGATTTTTCAGAAGTGAATTGGCTGCAAATTAGATTTCTGTGTTTGCATAATGGAGCAGGATAAAAACCCATGTTCTGATACATATTCACTTATTTTGATTTAGACCACGAAGAAGCTATAACCCGTGCTTGCAGAGAGTTGGAGGAGCAATGTCAGCTATCACTGAAGCAGTGGGAAATAGAGCAAAAAGAGCTGCATAAAGCAAAGTTGGCGGAGCTGATGGAACAGCAAAGAAGAGAGAAAGAGCTAGTGATGGAGGAAGAGGAAAGGGCTAAGAGTAGACAGCAACAATTTGAAGAAAAATTGGAGAAACTGGCAGAGGAAAGGCAGGTAAGAATTAGACTGATTTTGATGGGGTGACACGTTGGGAGGAAAAACAATTTTTGCAACCACCTTTCAGTCTCTGAGAGCAAGTTTTTCTAATGTGAATCATGGCTGCAATGGTGGATTCCAGTAGTCATTGGATAAAGAGTCAGGAACTATTTTAAACACATACATTTTTTTAAATGAAAAAAGAAATGATGTAAGATTAATAGAAATAAAGTTAAAATAACAAACATAATGGTGATACAATGGGGACAGAAAGGGAATTGAGAAAGGGAAGATAACAAGGAGATTTGGTGAAAACTTGTTAGCTTTTAGTTGTAATTTAGAAACTGGATTCATGATTACCTGATTACCTTGAGGACTAGTAGTTATACTTCCAAAGTCTGGATCAGTTGCTTACACAAGCTATTATTAGTTTCTCTGTATAGAGTTGTGTGGTTTGCACTACTGTGACTAAATTGTAACATTAACCTATTTTTGGCTACTGAAGTGCACTTGCAAAGAATATACAAGGCAGAATAGGACAGCCACTTTGGAAGGAATAGTAGTAAAATGGACTATTACTTAAATGGTGAAAAATTCCAACATCTTACTGTGCAGAAGGACCTGTGGTCCTTGTGCATGAATCACAAAAACTCAATTTGCAGGTGCAGCAGGTGATCAAGAAGGCAAATGGAATTTGGCCTTTATCGCAAGTGGGATGGAGTATAAAAGCAGGAAGTCTTGCTGCAATTGTACAAGGTACTGGTGAGGCTGCAACTACAGTACTGTGTGCAATTTTGGTCTCCTTATTTGCAGAAGGATATATTGGCCTTGGAGGGAGTGCAGAGAAGGTTCACCAGGTTGATATCAGAGATGAGGGGGTTAGCCTATGAGGAGAGATTGAGTAAATTGGGCCTGTACTTGGAGTTTAGAAGGCTGAGAAGAGATCTTATAGAGACATATAAGATAATGAAGGAGCTAGACAGGGTCGAGGCAGAAAAATTATTTCCACTTACAAAGGAAACAAGAACTAGAGGGCACAACCTCAAAATAAGGGGGAGTCAATTTGGAACAGAGTTGAGGAGGAACTTCTTTTCTAAGAGGGTAGTGAATCTTTGGAATTCCCTGCCTATTGAAGCAGTGGAGGCTACCTCGTTAAATGTGTTTGAATCACAGGTAGATAGATTTCTGATCAATAAGGGAATTAAAGGTTATGGGGTGCAGGCGGATAAGTGGAATTGAACCACTATCAGATCAGTCTTGACCTTACTGAATGGCAGGGCAGGCTTGAGGGGCTAGATGGCCTACTGCTCCTATTTGTTATGTTCTTACGTTATGTTCTTGTGGCAGCTAGACTTGTGGAGAGCCAGTTGTGTGAAGTAATATTCTTTTAAGCAAGGGTAGAAATGGTATCAGCAGCTAACAGTGGAGTTAAGAATCACAAATAAATTTTGCCGGTTTAATGCATAAAGGAAAGTAGCTTTTTTATTACATTAAGGCCAGTCAGCTCAGGGAGATGTAAGTTTATCTAGACATGCTTATTCTCTCAGATTATTAATTTTGCTGACCTGATAACTCACCACATTTAACCAGTGATTAGCTGAGCTGTATGCTTCAGGCATATTGAAGATTTGAGACTAAGCACAAGGATTATGATTTGCATCAACATAGCTGTGCGTATTTACATCATTCTGACGATGGCCTGCAGTAGAGTGTGGTGTTCAGAGTTACTGTATCAGTTTGGAACCATGTGTGGAACATGTGGGTTAGGAACGTGTGGGTTTAGATGATGTTGGTAGAGCAGAATTAAACATCACCAGCATTTTGCAGTGGTAATGACAGTAAATTAGCAGTCATCACTGTCATTACTTGACTGAAACTGACAGTGACCTCCCATGTGCAGAATAATGCAGAATCCAGAAGTTGCTGTCGGTGATTTTATGCTTCTCCTAAGTATGCTTCTCCTAAATGCAACAATCAGAGGGAAGTCAATTGAATGACTGAAAATTTCCACTCTTATCCTATTCGTCTCACCAAAAAATACTCAAAAAAGTTATACCTTAAGGATTAATGATTTCTAACAGTTTTGAGCTAACTTTATCATTGCTATGAAACAGCTTACTGGTCCTGAGATTAATTTTATATTTGTGACTTGTCAAATTCCTCCATAATAATGAATTCCATATATTAAAGAAAAGTCTTTATTTTAGTTCAGTCGTAATCATTTGTTTTCAATCTGAAAATGTCAATTAAAAGTGAAGGTATCCAATGCTTTTAACTTCACGTTCAGCTATGTGTGAATGTTCAATGCGATTGACTGCTTATCTGCTGCTGCACACCAAGATCTCCTTGACTTGCCATCAGAATTAAATTGTCATCAGAAAAGGGAAAACCAGACCACAGGTACATCTAGATTGTTGTGGGCAGTGTTTTATTTTTGAGGACAGCAGCAAGCACCATTGCTTTGTCGCTGAGTACAAAATCTGGTCTGATGTAACAAATGGAGCCAGACTTTCGAAGACCTGTCAAAATGGCAAATGGTTCCTGGATGTAGAAGTCCTGCCCTCAGTTCCAGCTGATGCCACTTTCACAGGCTGGGGAAAGGAGGTAGGACACAAATCACACAGGCATGAAAGATGAAACTGTCTGGCCATTTGTAAATAGCTATGGATTTAAACGGATGCAATTTCCAAGTGTCTTAACCTGCAGTGTGGAAGTCGCAAATTTATCATGTTACTTTCATAGCAGAGACCATTCAGTACCATGTGCAACCCCTCAAACAATGAAGTAGTCCATGTCTGGACAACATTCAGACTTGGGCTGGTAAGTGGCAAATAATGAGCTTTCCTCACAAGTGACAGCCAATGATTGCCTCCAACATAAAAGTGCAACCTCCTCTTGTTGGCACTAGCAGCATCAGATCCTCACCGTCAACATCTTGAACATACTACTGACACACAGCTTGACTGGAACAGCTTGTAAATACAAGGCACAAGTCAGGAGTTTAATAGTATACTCTCTGCTTGCTTTAATGTGTGCAGCTCCAACAACATTCATGAAACTTGACATAATTTAGAATAAAGCAGTCTGTCTGATTGGCATTCCATCCACTTTAAACATTAATACTCTTCACTACTGGCACCCAACAGCAGCAGTGTACACCATCTACAAGATACACTGAACGAACTTGCCAAGGTTCCTTAGACACCACCTTCCAAACTTGCAATCTCTACCAACAGGAGAAGAAGGGCAGCAGACACATTGGAATACCACAATCTGCAAGTTCTCTTCCATGTTGCTTGACCTGGAAATGTATCACCTTTCCTTCACTGTCGCTGGGTTAAAATCCCAGAACCCTCTCCCACAAGCACTGTGGTTGCACTCGCACCAAATGGACTGTAGCTGGCCTTGCCGGCTATGCACCCATTCCATAACTTAATTTTAAAAATAATCTTATTCATTTAGCCCATCTATATTTTGAAGTTAACTAGTATTGAGTTATAATTTATAAGCTAATTCTGGTTTATTGATTTGTTTTTACCTGGCTGCAGTTCAATTTAACTTTGCAATTGTCTTTTAGTGCTGACAGTGAAATTAGCCTTTGCAATGTTAACTATTATAGAAACCGTACTATGTATTTCTGAAAATGCTTTTTCTGTTTTCAGTTTGTTACTAGTTTAACAATCCCACATTCAAGTGAGAAAACAAATAAATGATGAAATGGGATTGTATGGGTTCCTTTCATCTTGAGGATTTAGGTTTGAATCCATCCCAGACATTTCTTCTCTGACAGTTAAGGCTGATATCTGAAATGTGTATGACCTTTTCCAACTTCCTTCTTGCTGAGTACAAATCAAAAGTGTAAAACTGCCCCAGAATTTGACTGCACTTTATTGAGGTCATGGCACTGTTTTTCTGAGATTGAGATTAAGTTATTCTTCTGGTCATGACATAAATGTGTTTATGAAGATTTTCTCTGTTTAACATTTCTAGATGAATAACAAACATACTTTGTGTTAATTGTTAACAACTTTGTTGAAGTAGATTATAATCTTGTATGCTTTGTTCAGAGAAAACAGGCTAAACTAGAAAAGAAAATTAGACAAGAACAGGATGTTTTGGAACGAGAGTTGAAACAACACGAGGTGAGGACTTCATCTTTATGACTTATGTTAGCGACAAAGAAAAATAATATATTTTGCGTTTGTTATGTGATCCCAATCCAAATATAATCAGAAATCTTAACATGCTATCATTAACCATATTTTTAAAAATTCAAAAACTACCCTTGGTGACTTTAATATGTCTCAAAACTCAAGATCGTTCCTCCACACTTATTGTCAGAATCTTGACCCTTAACATTTTCCTTATCTACTTCCTTGTATCAGTTACTACCCATACTCTTCTACTCTTCTGCATCTGCCACAAAATAACATCCTCCATGGCTAGCAACTTATAATTTAACTTTCAATGTCCAAGGCATTTACCTATCATTCACCATAATATCTCTGTGGCTGTTGACCTGTGTCCTTTCAAGTGAGAAAACATATTTGGCGTCAATGTCAAGGGTAAATATCATTAAAGTTAAATGACGGAGTTGATTAATCGCATTGTAAACATATTAAAATACATAATATTGCTTTCTCCAAATCATTATGTTGATTATTTTACAATTGAGTATATTACTGAATAGCTACCATGAAAAAAAAATAAAACCTTGATATTGCTTTGAAGATTGTTCAAAACTGTCATTTTTATTTTATTGAACAAAACATGTATATAGCTATATTTTCTTGATTTAAAATTTTAGGCCTTAATACAATCAATGCAAATTAAAATGGACGAGGAGCGAAGAACGTTTGAAGAACAGCAGAATAAAGAGAGGGCACGAGTGAAAGAGCTGCGAAACAGAGCAGCAGCAACAATCCAGGCAAGACTTCGGGCACATTTGGTGCGTAAAAAGTATGCGCCAATACTGGAAGAAAGAAGAGACGAAAGGAAGAGGAAAAAAGAACTGCAGTTAAGATTGGCGCAAGAAAAGAGAGAATTTGAAGAGAAAATTAAAAGAAAATTGGAACAAAAGCGTAGAGAAGAGGAGGAGGAGGGAAGGAAGCAGGATGAAATTAAACGATTACAAAGGGAAGAACAGAAACAAAGACAGATTGAATATGAGAAGAAAAAGGAGCAGGAACGGCAAAGATTAGAAATGGAGAGGCAACTAAAGTTGGAGGAAGAAGAGATAAAAAGAAAAGAGCTACAGAGAAAGAAAAGGGAAGAAATGCAACAAGAAGCAGAGCGAAAAAAGGCAGAGGAAAGAAAGTTATTAGAAGAAAAGGAAAAGGTGACCTTAAAACAAAGGCAAAAGTCAAAAACTGAGAAGGAATGTGAACCACAGATAAGTGAAGAAAGGAATGTTAATTCAAACTCAAATAAAAATAAAGATGCTAAACAATGTGATAACGGTTCAGAAAATATGTGTGTTCTTCAGGATGAAATTATAGGATTGCCTTGTAATGTACAGGAAAACAACATTTTAATCAATGACAGTAAAGTTATCAGGCAATGTACAACTCTGATAACTACTGGCACAAAACTGGAAATGGAACTTGCAGCTGAAGTAGGAATGGAAAGTGCAGCAAAGAATACATTTGCCATGGGATCTGGTATTGCAATAGCAAAGAACAACAGCTTACTGCAAATAGACAAGGTATGTGCAGCTACTGACAGGAACTCCGGCCACCCATCAGATGATGGAATATCTGCATTAAATAGTAGTGATGTTAATTTACATAAGGAGGATCTGAGTGATGTTCACAAAACAACTGAATCTGTGGATCTTAATTTTGAGAAGAGTTACTTAACCACTCTACCTGATCATATTGAACACAAGAGACTAAATTGGATGAAGATGTGTACTCCTTGGTCCAAAATTAGCAGAGCAAACAAGACGAAGAAAGTGAACCAACAAATCAGATTTAGAAATAACATTGTCAACCAACTACCTCCTCTGAGTCCTGAAGTAATATTGCAATCAGGAGTTTGGACTTCCCTTCAGCAGGTACTTTTTATTTTTGATTGTTGGTGAATATTAGGAGTATTATAAATAAGTTGTTTTAATAGGGCATACTTTTCCATCTTGTACTTCTTGAAAACATTATTGTCCCTTTAAGCTTCCTTTTGCTACACACTTTACCAGGATGACACCTGGTTACAAGTTTGCTGTAGTATAATCAGTTATGTAGATAAGATAGGTACGGAGGGATATGGGCTAAATGTGGGCATTTGGGACTACCTTAATTGTTTAAAAAAATGGGCAGCATGAACAAGTTGGACCAAAGGGCTGTTTCCATGCTGTAAACTCCTATGACTCTATCTGTGAGTAGATTTGTGAGACTGATCTTTTCATTTGTTCTTTGTTACCTTCCGTCTTCACAGAGGCATGTTTGGCCTCTGCATGGGAGCATCTTTGAGACTGGAGTGGGAAATGAAAGGTGTGGGCTGTATCACCCCTAATGTGCAGTCTTTTACAATCCAATAAGTTATGTCACCATTTTCCTGCAGCTGCTCTTGATCAAAGCAGATGTCAGAAATCTTAAGGGAATTAAGAAAAATGCTTATTGTAATAGAGGACTGTGATCAAGTTTCACTAGATTGAGAACAAATTATGCATCTTCTGGCTGTTTCTCCTCGTATCATCTCTTGAAGGCATTCGCCGCTTGTTGATTACGTGGTGAGAGTTGAAACTGGTATTTATTTCATTTGAGTGACCACTGTTGCTGTGTGAGGCTACTTAATGATGGAAAGTATCACAAGTGATCCTGATTCTCTTTCAATCATATATCCACGCGTGAACTTTTAGCAGGGATTTCCCAATTGCAATCAGAAATCAAAACTCTGGCTGACTTTCTCCTCTTGAAACCACAGGTCCTGAGGCCAATATAGTGCCTCTATCATCATCTGGCTGAAATCAGCTAACTCAGTGCAGACTGGGAATCAAGCTGGAGCCATTTTTGTCTTAATGGCTGAGCGGTTCAATGTACAAAGCCACTGGGAAAGCTTTGATTTTGTACGGCAAAACATCTGGTTCAGTAAATGGAACTCTGAACTAAGTAATCCAAATCACTGCTACAGTACTATCATGAGATTTAAATGCAAACCTTCAGGCATTTGTCATCTCCCCATTATGGGTAATTTTGCACCAATTTAAAACTTAACACCAGAATTGTTCATTTCAAAAGTTTATATGAACCATATGGATAGAATTGCCTTATTCTGCATTTCGTTTATTGCCAACAAAAAGTCTACAGCTAACTTTGTGCAGTAATACCATGGATGCCTGTGTGCGTGTTATCCCAGTTGTATTTGTCCTTAAGTGGTAAACATTTAAAGAATGTTATTCTGGAGCTGATCCTCTTTAATCAGTGAAAAAGCCTAGCATGATTGAGAATGTTCGCACTTCGCTCTGGAAATTTCAACCTCCATTCTATTAAGTTACCATCCCAGCACTGCTGAAATAAACCCATCAATGAATGTAACAATAGAAATATTAAAATGTGGGAAAATGTTTTTATCAAAAGACAACACAACTGTGCAAAAAATTTTGATCAGTTCTGTGGATAGTGTTTGATGAAATCTGGAGGACTTCCTACATCTGAGGGCAGAATTTCCACTCCCGCCAATGGGGAAGGGAGAGTGAATCATGGCACATGGGGGCACTAAATTTGGCACAACGGATAAAGCCAGTTTCTTGCTGGTGAGGAATTAGTTTAGAATTTTGTTCTCCTAACTTGAGTGAGTTTAAGTGGAAGTCTAGTTTCCTGCCGAACTCTGCCGGGAGCCATGTTTGTATCTGTACTGGCACTGGAAAGGGTGCAGAAGAGATTCACTAAGTTGATTTCGGTGTTGAGAAGAGTTAGTTTATAAGGAAAGACTAAGTAGACTGTGACTATACTCATTTGAATTTAGAAGATTGAGAAGGATCTATAGAAACATAAAAAATTGTGAAGGGAATAAATAAGAAAGAAGCAGGCAGGTGAAACCAGAGCTAGGGGACATAGCTTCAAAATAAGAGTGCGTGGATTAAGGACTGAGTTGAAGGGGAACTTCTTCACTCAAAAGATTATGAATCTGTGGAATTCCCTGCCCAATGAAGCAGTTGAGGCTACCTTGTTGAACGTTTTCAAGGCAAGGATAGATTTTTGAACAGTAAAGGAATTAAGGACATTGTGAGCAGGTGGGCAAATGGCATTGAATCCACAAAAACATCAGTCATGATCTAATTAAATGCGGAGCAGGCCTGAGTATCTAAATGGCCTACTACCGCTCCTAGTCTTATGTTCTTTTGTAAGAAATGTATTTGAGCCATGTTCTTGTACAGGATCTGTTGTAGCAGTTATATGCATTCAGAGTTGTGCTGTCTGGTATCCTGTCTTGTTGCTGCAATAGCATAATGGCTTCTAATGGCGAGAATGTTGATTTTAATCTGAACTAATGCTGTTTTTCTGTTTTCCCCTGGGATTTTGCATAGTGTGGCTCGATTGTGTTGATTGACAGATTTGGTCGTGTGACAAGGAAACTGGGCTTTCAGAAAATATTCAAGTTTAAATGCTTATTTTTGAGTAGCAAGAGAGAGGGCAGTGTCTCTCTTTTCCCCTCCCTGAAATTGGAGACTGGAATCTGAGAGGAGATCAGTCTCTTTTTTGGACAATATCAGAGTGTTCCTTTCTCTAAGTGTTATTGCC
Organism: Sphyrna mokarran; assembly: GCA_024679065.1. Taxonomy (NCBI): domain Eukaryota; kingdom Metazoa; phylum Chordata; class Chondrichthyes; order Carcharhiniformes; family Carcharhinidae; genus Sphyrna; species Sphyrna mokarran. Next base: position 18,678,620 of record JAGIQG010000008.1, on the reverse strand, counting down.
ATAAAAGCTACAGAGAGAGAAAGAGAGAGAGAGATCCTTCTCTGTCTCTGGGGTCTGAAGACTGGGGACTCCTGGAGGATGGCTTTGCTTTTCTGAGGTTTTGCTGTTTTAAGGATATAAGCTTTTTTGAAAATTGTTGCATGGCTATTTATCCAGCAGTTCTTAAAAAGCTGAAAATCCAGCATCAAGTGAGCATTCTTGTTTTTGTGCTAACTAGTTCTGAAGCAGGGTGTATGTCTATGAGGTGTTGCTTTAAATTGGAACAACAGAGATAGCTAATTGTTAAGGATCACACTTTGCCACCTCTAAGTTTTTTAATTGGTAGAAGTTATGCTAATTCTTTTTGTTATATCCTTACTTCATTTTTAATTAAATTTGTTTTAATGAAAGCTTCCTAATGGATCACTTGAATCATACCTAGGATGAAATACCTTATGCTCATTAATTGTATAATATTACCTTGGAGTTTCTTGTCTGGGCCTTAACAGACTGAAGTCAAAAGAGATAACAGACTGGAATCTGAACAAGTTACTTTTCACTGAATTTAAAGATAGGAGCAGAGAGACGTTCCAGTTGAAGACAGTACTGAATTGTGCAGACCTTGTAAAGTTGACTAGCGAGAAGCCAGATATTTGAAGTAATCCTAAGGTTGGTGATACCGTAATACAGCCTATGAAGCAGTGGTGTTCAATTGGCATGGCAGGACACTTAAGAGATTCTGAGGAAGCTTGAATGCATCTGGCAACTCAGGGCAAAGGAATATTGAAATGGGAGATTGAAATCCTGGAAGTGGAACCTTAGTGAATACATCTGAGAGAAAGCATCATGCGGGGGAAAAAATATCACTGTGTTCTTTCAGAATGGAGTTGGAAATACCTGTATGGAGGTCAGAATTCCAGTGAAACCGGTTGATTCACAACATGACAAGTACCTAGGAGATTATAGGTGAAGTCCACAGAAGTTAAATTGAGTGATATCTGCCACTTGGTTACTTGGTTTCTGAGTGTGGTGTCTCTGACCACAATTGGTTTTTTGTTTTGTATGAACTGTTTACTTACTGAGAACATATAGCATAAGATATATTTTGTAACTTGTGTCATTAAAAGTCATGTGTATGTGTGAAGATACAAGTAAGGTGAAGGAGCATTGTATTATATTCAATCTTTTCATGTTTATTAAATGTTTTATCCTTCTAAGTTAATTGGCACTCCTGTGACTTTGTCATTCATGTCTCTAAGTAAAAAATTAAAGTTATGGTATATTTGGTATAAAAATTAAAATGTATGGAATATGGTATATTATGGTTCCATTCGGGATTGGACTTCCACTAGTAATGAAAGCTGGCATTGTAACATGGGCACAAAGAGTTAAATGTGCCCATGGCAACTTCATAATTGCTAGATTTCAAGAGGAATAAGGTGAAAGCAAATGTTCTCTTCATGTCTCAATTCAGGGGACACAACATTGTCATGAAATTATACAGCACAGAAGAGGCCCTTCATCAAGTTCACACTGACACATTAGAAATACCTAAGCTCCCACCTAATTCCATCTGCCAGCACTTAGCCCAAAGCCATTAGACATAGGAGCAGAATTAATCCACTTGGCCCATCAAACCTGCTCTATCATTCAATCATGGTTGATATTTTTCTTATCACCGTTCTCCTGCTTTTTAACCCCTGTTCCCTTTATTAATCAAGAACCTATCTATCTCTGTCTTAAAGACATTCAATGACCTGGCCTCTACAGCTTTCTACAGCAAAGAGTTCCAAAGATTCACCACTCTCTGGTTGAAGAAATTTCTTTTCGTCTTTGTTTTAAAACATCGTCTCTTAAGCCTGAGGTTTTCCCCTCTGGTTCTGTTTTTCCCACTAGTGGAAACATCCTCCCTATATCCACTCAATCCAGGTTTTGCAGTATCCTGTAAGTTTCAATAAGGTCCCTGTCATCCTTCTAAACTCCAACAAGTACAGACCCAGAGTTCTCAACCATTCCTCATGCGACAAGCTCTTTATTCCAGGGATCATTCTTGTGAACCTACTCTGGACCCTTCCCAAGGCCAGGACATCCTTCCTTAGATACAGGGCCCAAAACTGCAAATGGAGTCTGACCAGACCCTTAAACAGCCTCAGAAATACATCCCTGCTCCTGTTTTCTAGCCTGCTTGACATGAATGCTAACATTGTATTTGCCTTCCTATTGAGAATATGCCAAGTGCTCATCCAGATACTTTTTTAAAGGATTTGAGGTAACCTGCCTCTGCCACTTTCCCAGGCAGCGCATTCCAGACTTTTATCCGGGGGTTGTAACAAAGATTTTCCTCATTACCCACAAACCTCCTGCCCCTCACCTTGAACTTATGTCTCCTCATGATTGACCCTTCAAATAAAGGGAAAAGCTCTTCCTTATGCACTCTGTTCATGATCTTGTACACTTCGATCAGGTTGCCCCTCAATCCAATCATGCTGCCAAGTCAAGTAATGTTGGCCTGTGATGCAAAGGTTGCATTATTCTGTTTTTAGATAAAGAGTGCTTTTTTCACTAATGAAATTGAGAGATTTAATGGAACTGAGGGACAAATATATGTGTATGGAGATTGCGAGGCTCACTCTGTACTCTTGAATGAATGTAGGACCTTGCATCTTATCAACTAGCCATTCAATGCCTCAGACTTGGAGCAGAAAAAATGTGAAATTATTTCCAGTACTGCAGGTTATGTATAACGAATAAACAACCGTACCACCATTGTGCATTCAAAATTTATTTTTGGGTACCCGTGGGCCCCTCCCTGACTCATTGAAGTGGAGGAGTACTTGGAAGGAGGTTGAGATGTCCTGTCTCCTTCTCGCCTCGCCACTGCTAGAATGTATGTCTGGAGTGATGGTGTGAAGATCCAAGTTAAATCCAGAAAAACTGCTGGACTTGAGTTTCCGAGAGGGGCCTCCACCCTTTTGTATGGAAAAGCCTGCTGGAGCCACAACAGTAGACAGAAGATGGACAGACTGCGGCATCCTTTGTTTTTGTATGTTGATGGCTCTGATAACTATCTGATGTTCCTCTGACTGTTTTTGATCTCCAGTAAGTCTCTTAGTCCAAAGACTCAATCTTGTCTCCAGTCTTCCAAATGACCTCTGCCTTCTGTGGAGATGATAATTGGATTGTGTCCCTGAGTCATTTATAAGATTCCTGAAGATGTGTTTATCTGCGCTAGTGGATGGTGCAGGTGACTGGTCTCCCACAGATGCTTCCTCTGCCTCCTCATGAGTGGTCTGGGGACTGTCTTGAGGTGCTTGCTTGATTTTTTTAAAAAACTTTATCCATTTAATAAAATAGAAAATGCAAACAATTGCATATGAGCAGAAACCTTTTGAACAAAAACACAAGTTAAGTTCCTTATCTCAAATTATTGTAGAGTTGAACAAAAACACCTGCCATGTCAGGGCAGGTGCTGCAAAATGCCACTGGATTGGGTTTGAAAAACTGGTCAAGTCCATGGCTGATGGAAGCCATGGTTGATATTTAGAGAAACTGAACTTAGATGGCCACTGTGATCTTGTGTCTGAGATGTTCATAACTTCAGTTTTAAATAAAATTAAACCTGCAAGAAGCTGAGAAAAATGGAGAAAGTAGGTCTGTATGAATCATAGAATCCCACAATGCGGGAAAAGGTCATTCAGCCCATTGAGTCAGCACTGACTACAATCCCACCCATCCCTTATGCCCATACTCCCTGACTTATTTACCCTGCTTTCCCCCTGACACTACAGAGCAATTTAGTATGACAGGAGAGACTTATTTTGTTTTTCTGTGGGAAAGTGGAAGGCTAAGTTTGTGCTCAATGATTGAGGGTAGGAAAACCTCATTTGTTACTAATTGGATAAATTTATTCTCAGTGAGGGCAAAAAACTGAATTTACTTTCCTTATGTGGGGAGTGGAAGGCAGACAGAGGGATGAAATGTATGGGTGGAGATGGTTGTGGCTGCTGGGAAATGTTGATTTTTGCCTTCAGAGAGATGTGGTGGAAATGGAAGTGGATGGACCATTTTTTCAGTAGATGGTGGAGATTGCTAAATCTGTCTCCAGTAAGATTAAATTTCTTCTGAAATGTGGGTCGGCCATGCACATTTCCCTCCACGGCGATTGGTGGAAACAGTCCGAGAGAAGGAGCGATTCATGCACAGTGCAGTTCAATCAAGTGTTGATATTTGATTTAATAAGGGGAGGGGGCTTGGCCACACTTTCGGCTGATAGTGGGGAGATTGCATGTTTGGAGTGGGATGAGTGGAAGGTTACCCTGTTAATGTCGCGTGCATGCATTTGGGCAAATCCATGAGTACCTCTGTCAACACAAATGGACAATTTATACGATAATGTCTTGCCCATTAAATCTACCATTATTTTACCAACAAACACTGGTCCAAGAGTGATGCACCAGATATTACATACTGTGCAGCATCTTATAGTCTAAGTCAGTACATAAACTGTATTTTCATAATAGTGAAGAAGATTTGATAGGGAACCTGTATTTAAATTATCCTTTAAATATTGGATATCAATGCATCAGCACAAATGACAAACACTTTCATGGTAAAAGCTGGATGTGCTATGAATTGGATCTTAGAGGCATTCAGAAAGTTTGTTGGTTCAATTCCATTTTGAGAGCCATACGTGGCCATTCACTATAAAATTGACAATTTTATTATTTGACAGTTTTTGTCCCTGAAACCACTGGCTTTGAGTTTAATTTGATGAATAATTGAAATAATTTATTGAGAAGTTGGAATTTGGAGTGGAATTCCCACGCCAAAAATAAAAATAAGCGGAATCTTCCTTGATTGGCACTTCACAAGGGCACCCTGCTTTCTCAATCTATTGAGTGACTCCCTCCTCCTCCCCCCACACCCACCTCCAAAAAGAACATCGGATGCTCTCCATCATTGCAGCATATTTCCCCACACTGTCCTCAATTTGGGTCGTCAACATTAGGGCCCTCCTGATGGCTCCACCTGCCTAACCCAGACAGGCGCATCCCATCATGACACCTGACGTGTCCTCAAATCAAGTGGCAAGCTGACTGAGAAATCCATTCTCTCATCCGTGGGACAGAGAAGTGCTATTTTGTCAAAGATATTGCTCTGTATACTAACAATCCTTTATTGAATATAGGTTACAACGGTCACTCTTCAAGATTTGCCTGGTTTCAGCCTATGCACGTTTTCACAATGTCTGAGACTTAAGTCACTTACGCTTCGAAACTGTGGACTAGAGACATTGGAGGGTGTCAATAATTGCAAAAGTTTAAAGTACATTGATGTGCAGGTAAAATAAAATGCTTTTGAAATACTGTTAATCAATATTATCAGTATGTGCATTGTTCTTGCAGAAATTGCCCACACTTTTCTTAAAGTCTATCTGTTACACATGACAGTATTGTACATCCATGGATCACATTTTCATGAGAACATAAAAGTTTCAACTGACTTAAATATATCGATAAAAGAAAAATAAATCACAGCTGAGCAATATTTTTCTTAAAAAATAACAAAGGTCTTTTATTTCTTGTTGGTCTCAGCTGATATTGATAACATGATTTCTTCCATGATTTCTGGGGATTTACAAGCAACTGCTGAGCACGTGCATCAGGAGACCTGTAGACATTTCTTTGGAAGAGTCTTGGGAGGAAATGAACTCTTACTTCAGCTTTCCTTAATTTATGAACAAGCATCCTTCTGAAATTAGCCACTAATTCATCCCAGTATGTGCCTATTTAGAAAACATTCCCATTGTGATATAAAATCAGGAAGGTATTGTCCTGAGAATCCTCAACACTGAATCTTGAAGAGTCATAGCATCAGGTCAAACATAGGCAAGAATCCTCTTGCTGATTACCGCTTACCAGCACCCCTCCTCATTTCCCTCAGCTGATTATTCCATATTCCTTCATGTTGAAAGAAGCATTGAGGGCTGTATGGGTACAGATAGCACTCTGGTTAGGAAATTCAATAAGAAGTCTCACAACACCAGATTAAAGTCCAACATGTTTATTTGGTAGCAAACGCCACCATCTTTTGGGGCTTTGCCTCTTTGTGAGGTGAGTGGGGGAGTTCTGATCATAAACAGGGCACTTAAAGGCACACACTCTTTTTACAGAATACTGATTAAAATGTGAATCTTTATAGCTAATCAAGTCTTAAAGGTGCAGACAATGTGAGTGGAGATAGTATTAAGCATAGGTTAAAGAGATGTGTATTATCTCCAGACAGGATAGTTAGTGAAATATTGCAAGCCCAGGCAAGTCATGGGGGTTACAAATAGTGTGACATGAACCGAAAATCCCGGTTGAGGCCGTTCTCATATATGCGGAACGTGGCTATCAATCTCTACTTAGTGATTCTGTGCGGTTGTGTGTCATGAAGGCCACCTTGGAGAACATTTGCCCAAAGATCAGAGGCCGAATGCCTGTGACCATTGAAGTGCTCACCAACAGGAAGAGAACAGTCTTAGCTGGCGATTGTCGAGCAATGTTAGTTCATCTGTTGTCGTAACGTCTGCGTGGTCTCCCCAATGTACCATACCTCGAGACATCCTTTTCACCAGCATATCAAGTAGACAACGTTGGCTGAGTTGCAAAAGTTTATCGTGCACCTGGTGGATGGTGTTCTCTTGTGAGATGATGGCATCCATGTCAATGATCTGTGTCAAAGCCATCCTCAGACTCCCACTTCTGGCCTTCAAACTAAACAACCACATAACCTCAAACAGACCATTATCCACAGCAATGATGGCATATCTTGCAGAGGTTGCAATGGCAGGGTTGTGTGGTGTGGTCACTGTTCTCTGAAGGCTGGGTAGTTTGCTGCGGACAGTAGTCTGTTTCAGGTTGTGCAATTGTTTGAAGGCAAGAAGTGGGAGTGTGGGGATGGCCTTAGCGAAATGTTCGTCTTCATCAATGACATGTTGAAGACTCCGGAGAAGATGTTGTAGCTTCTCCGCTCCGGGGAAGTACTGGATGACAAAGGGTACTCTGTCCACTGTGTCCCGTGTTTGTCTTCTGAGGAAGTCAGTGCGGTTTTTCACTGTGGCGCATCGCAGCTGTCGATCAATGAGTCTAGCGCCATATCCTGTTTTTATAAGGGTATCTTTCAATGTCTGGAGGTGTCTGTTGTGATTCTCCTCATCTGAGCAGATCCTGTGTATATGGAGGGCTTGTCCGTAGGAGATGGCTTCTTTAATGTGTTTATGGTGGAAGCTGGAGAAGTGGAGTGTCATGAGGTTATCCGTGGGCTTGTGGTATAGTGAGGTGCTGAGGTGATTGCCCTTAATAGAGATGCATGTATCCAAGAATGTAACCGATTTTTTACTGTTCTGTATGGAGACAATACACATCTTTTTAACTTATGCTTAATGCTATCTGCACTCACATTGTCTGCATCTTTAAGACTTGATTTGCTGTAAAGACTCACATTCTAATCAGTATTCTGTAAACTGAATGTGTGTCTTTATATGCTCTGTTTATGATCAGAACTCCCCACTCACCTGACGAAGGGGCAAAGTCCTGAAAGCTAGTGGCGTTTGCTACCAAATAAACCTGTTGGATTTTAACCTGATATTGTGAGACTTCTTACTGTGTTTACCCTAGTCCAATGCTGGCATCTCCATATTAGAAAATTCAATGTTAATGACCAAAAGTACTGACTGAGCTGGCTGAATGCCAAAGGTCATAACTGCTAAATTGCATCTGCAGCATGTGGTGAGAAAACCAATGAGGGAAACACTTACTTGGCCTTGTCCTCATCAATCTACCCGTTGCAAGTGCATCTGTCCATGACAGTATCAGTAGAAGTGACTATCACTTAGTCCTTATGGAGACAAAGTCCCACCTTCACATTGAGGATATCTCTCACCATCTGTGACTCTGCCACCATGCTGAATGGGATGAATTTTGAACAAATCTAGCAACTCAAAACTGGGAGTCCATGAAACATCATATGCCATCAGCAGGAACAGAATTGTATTCAACCACAATCTGTAATCTCATGACCCAGCATGTCCTATACTCTACCACTGCCGTCAAGCTGGGGGATCAACCATGGTTCAATGTAGAATGCAAGAGGGCAAACCAGAAAAACACAAAAAGTAAGATCCATCCAGTGCTGCAGTTAACCCCCTTCTCAAGTAGGGGGGGTAGTCACAGTATTATCAAATAGCACTTACTCAGCAATAACCTGTTCACTGGTATTCAGTCTATATTCTGCCAGTGCCACTTAGCTTCTGACCTGATTACAGCCTTAGACCAAACATGGACAAAAGAGCTGAATTCCAGAGATGGGATGAAAGTGACTGTTCTTGACATCAGGCCACCTTTGACTGAGTGTGGTAACAAGGAGCCCTAACAAAACTGGTCAGTGGGAATCAGTTGGAAAAGAGTTCATTGGTTAGCATAATGGAATATGAGAGGTCATATGACACAAGGTCATAATCTAACAGGTTTATTTGAAATCACAAGCTATTGGAGTGCTGCTTCTTCGTCAGATGAAGTGATGAAGGAGGAACGTTCCAAAAACTTGTGATTTCAAATAAGCCTGTTGGACTATAACCTGGTGTTGTGTGACCTCTTATCTTGTCCACTCCAGTCCAACACCAGCATCCCTGCATCATAAAGGAACATGGCTTGTGGGTTGTTGGAGGTCAACAATTTAAATCCCAGGATGTGACTGCAGGAGTTCCTCAGGGTAATGTCCTTGGCTCAACCATCTTCAATAATTTTATCAATGATTTTCCAACATCATAACATAGGAATTGGGGATGTTCACAGATGATTATACAATTTTCAGCTCTAATCATCACTCAGATACTGAGGCTGATCATGTTCATATGCAGCAAAACTTGTACAATAAAGTGGTAAATAACATTTATGTCACACAAGTGCCAGACAATGACCATATTGAAGTCTTATGAAAATATCATTTCTGAATTCCCCACTATCAACATCCCAGTGGTTACCATTGATTAGAAAATGAATTGGACCAGCTGGAGCTGCAAGAACAGGTCAAAGGCTGGGAATGCTGCAGCAACTCAATCACCTCCTGACTCCCAGTGCCTGTTCACTATCTACAAGGCCGTGTATAGGAATGTGATAGAATATTCTCCACTTGCCTAGGTAAGTGAAGTTCCAGTGACACGCAATAACCTAAACAACATCCAGCACAAAGAAACCAGCTATCACTTAAAACATTGATTTCCTCCATCACCAATATACAATAGCAGCAGTATGTAACGTCAATGAGCTGTAGCAACTAATCAAGAGTCCTTAGACATCACCTTCCAAACCTGAGACCAATAGCATGTAGAAGGACAAGGGCAGGAGATATAGAGGGAAAGCACTACCTGGACATTCCACTCCAAGCCACTTACCATCTGACTTGGAACTACATTGCCATTCCTTCATTGTCACTAATAGCACTATGGATCTCTCTGCCACATGGACTGCAGCAGTTCGAGATGGCAACTCAATCACCTACTCAAGGGCAAATAAAGTGGCTTAGCCAGCAAAGCCTCTGTCCCTTGAATGGATTAAAAAACCTCACCAAGGTTGCTTTGACATCTTTTTACCATCAAATGGAGAATGAAGCCAATGGATGGGAACATCACCACTTGAAAATTTCACTCCAAGCCATGCACCCGTCCTAACTTGGAAATATATTGCCGTTTGTTCCCTGTTGCTGGACCAAAATCCTGGACCCCTTGTCCAAACAGCACTGTGGGTGTACCTACACCTCGTGCACTGCACAGGTCAATTAGGGAACTAACCAGCACTTTCTGAAGAGCAATTAAGGTTGGGACATAAATGCTGGCCTAGATGGAAACATCTACATCCTGTGAACAAATAAAAATATGTACACTTCAGCTTAAAAAGATAGCTTATGTTAAGCATAGTTTCTGGCTTAGTAACCTTTCCCAAGGTAGTCCCTTAAGTATTGGGAATAAGTTGTAAACTGTCTCCTTATGTGACACATTGTGCCTTGCAAGATATCTTTTTAAAATACCTTATCCTCTGTAAGCAATTGAGCTGCTATTTCACAGTTACATCTTCTATCTCAATTAATATTTATATTCTAATTCTGATCACAAATTCTAATCACAGGTACATCATATTTTATGTAGTAAACTGTGCCAAGGTACTTCACAGAAGCTTTATCAACAGGTCTTTTCCTTAGCCTACTATAATATGAAGATGTTGAGTGAAACCCAGGAGCCTCACACAAAAAGGGTGGAGCTAGGGAAATCAGAAGGAAGGTGTTCATCAGTGCAATTATTATGACTTCAGCTTCTGGGTCAGACTGATCTGCAGAGGTCTGAGTACAGACATGTCACCTGCATGGCTTATGTAGCGTAGGACAGATTGATTCACACAAGACAGTTTTAGCTTTATTTTCCAGACACCCTGTACCAAAATCTCAAGATGTAATTTAGGTGTAAAATATTTGCCACTCAATCTTTCCATATATCTGCCATTTTATTTGTTAGTCAGCTTTGTGAAGTGGCCTATTTTGCTATGCTGAAAGTGCCACATAAATACAAATTGTTGTTTCCTGTGATCTTTTTTATTCACTCAAGGCATGTGGGTGTTGCTTGCTAGGCCAGCATTTATTGTGCATCTCTCGAAACCCGTGGGGAGGTAGGTGGTGGTGAACTTCTATCTTGAATTGCTGCAGTCCATGTGGTGTAAGTACACCCACAGTGCGGTTGGGAAGGGTGTTCCATAATTTTGACTGAGCAACAGTGAAGAACAGCGATATATTTCCGATTGGGGTTGGCAGAGAATTGGTATGGTTGGTGCTGTTCCCACCTGTCTGCTGCCCTTCTCCTTTGAGATGATAGTGGTCAAGGCTGTGGAAAGTTCTGTCTCAGGAGGCTGGTGAGTTCCTGCAGCACATCTTGTAAATAGTTATACACCATGTCAGTGGTCAAGAGAATGAATATTTGTGGGTGGGATGCCAATCAAGCAGGGCTGCTTTGTCTTGGATGGTGTCAAGCTTCTTGAGCATTGTTGGAGCTGCACTTACCGAATGGAGAAACCCTCAGGCCCATTAATGAACTTGTACTTTTTTCCAATGAGAGTGATGAAGTGAACTGTGCATTTAGACTGTAAAACTGTTAAGCAAATACAGTAGGTGCTGGTGATTTTAAGCACTGGTTGATTAGTTGCTAGCCTAAATTTTTGATAATTCTTCAAGATTATGGGGAATAATTTTATAGTACATATCATAGAATGATAGATTTCCTGCAATGCAGAAGGAGGCCATTCAGCCCATCAAGTCTGCACCAGCCACAATTCCATCTAGGCCCTATTCCCATAATCCCACATATTTACCCTGCTTATCTCCCTGACACTAAGGGGCAATTTAACATGGCCAATCCACCTAACCTGCACATCTTTGGGCTGTGGGAGGGACCTGGAGCACCTGGAGGAAACTCATGCAGACATGGAGAGAATGTACAAATCCCCACACAGATAGCGACCTGGGTCCCTGCACTGTGAGATAGCAGTGACACTTCAAATGATTTCCATTTTGAAAATAATGACACCAGCCAAAATGTGACAGCTTGTGCTGAACTCTAAGGTGCCCATAACACATGTTTCATTATATTCCACAAACACTGCCAGAAAGCAGAAACATAGATTATTGGTTCATCCAAGAAGCATATAAACAAGGATCCGTCATTCTAGAACAGCCACTGAAGTGGCAGTTCTGATGTTCAGTCAGAAAAGGACCGTGTATTCTACCAATTAAAATCTTCCATTGCTTCAAGTTACAATGACACTTGTTATCTATTCTACTAAAAGTACAATATGTAATACTATCTAATTATCTTTTTTGATCACTTAGGGAAATAACATCAAGAATATCCACAACCTAGAGTTAGAAAATCTGTGCATTCTTCTGCTTAATCACAATCAAATCACTTCCATGCATGGCCTGGAGAACTGCAGCAACCTACATGTCCTTGAATTATCACATAATAACATCACTCGGATAGGTGGGCAACTTTTGGCTGTTACTCCTCTCTTTTACTTGCAGTGTGTTCACATTTGATTTTGAAAGCCTCACTGTTAATGAAGGAAGCTGTGTATTGCAAATGAAACCTCAACACATTGTCATATTACTTTGAAACGTAATTTGGAACTCTGTTCCATTGTCAAAAGGAGGTTCAAAAGCCAGTTGCACATATTTTCCTTCCACCTAATGCCTCGCATTCCTTCTCAAAAATATACAAAACTCTAATTTTATTCTCTGTGTCAACATTGTATATGAGAAGGCCATCAAAATATGTGAGTATTGAGTGCAAAGACCAAGCCTACATACACAAAGTATACTATGTGAGAGTGGTGAGATTTCCAGTGCCTATAGAATCATTGACTCCTACAGTGCAGAAGGAAGCCATTCAATCCATTGAGTTGCCACTGACCACAATCCCACTCAGGCCCTATCCCTGTAACCTCATGCATTTACCTTAGCTAATCCCTTTGACACTAAGGAGTAATTTTAGCATGGCCAATTCACCTAATCAGCATTTCTTTGGACTGTGCACTTGAGAAGGTGATGTGCACTTTACTGTGCACTTTATAGATTTGTTGATCAAAATTCTCTTCATCACTGTGTCCCTACCCAAGACTTTATTCAGTCTTTACTTTGAATATATTGTTTTTGCAACAATTATTCAGATAGAAATTAGGTAGGTCAAGATGTAAATGTTATTCTACTTCCTAGGAATGCTGATTTTGGTTGTAAGGAGCGTAGTTATATTGGTGAAATTGAATTACATTACTATTTTCCTGAGGTAAAAGCCATTCCTATTATTTACCAATGGCAAAAGCAAGCACTGGTCAAAATCAACCATTAAATGTGAATTGAAATGTTTGGCAGCGCTCAGATTTTTGCTGTTTCAGTTACATCTATTTGCTGCACTGATTTATTTCTGTTCCTTTATTCCCTCTTTTCTAGGTGGTCTGGAATCTCTTAAGAAACTTCAGAGGCTTGCTGTGGATCATAATCAGTTGATAAGCACCAAAGGTTTAAGTGCAACTCCTACTCTTCTGTATCTTGATTGCTCCTTTAACTATCTTGACAGTATAGAAGGCATTGATAATTGTGGACTTCTTCAAAGTCTGAAGTTACAAAACAACAACCTTTCTGAGGTAAAGTACTGTAATAGTTAAATAAAGAAAGAGAAATCTGTTCTGAAGTAAGGTGAAGTCACAACTGGTAGCTCTGTTAATGTTTCAGAATTGGGTGATGTATGGAGAATAAATGATGGATAGTCAGCAATGACCACAAGTAATGCGATCAAAAGATTTGGATGTTGCAAAGGGAAAGCTCAAATGATATATTACTAACATCTGAGCCCTAAATGAGATTACTGTCATGAAATCTCTCCAGGGCATTTATTTCATAATAGACATTTTAACATTTAATTGAATGGTTTCATTCAGTCCTAACTTGAGATTTGTAATAGAAACGTAAACATAGAACGTAGAACATTACAGCGCAGTACAGGTCTTTCGACTCTCGATGTTGTGCCAACTTGTGAAACCAATCTAAAGCCCATCTAACCTTCACTATTCCAATGTCATCCATATGTTTATCCAGTGACCATTTAAATACCCCTAATGTTGACAAGACCACTATTGTTGCAGGCAGGGCATTCCATGCCTTTACTACTCTCTGAGTAAAGAACCTACTTCTGACATCTATTCCAGGGATAGGGTGTAACGTAGCAAAATTTGAGGATGATACTAAAATAGGTGAGAAAACAGGCAGTGAAGAAGATATTAAGATTTTACAGATGGTTATAGGTAGGCTAGGAGAATGGGCCAAAATTTGACAGGTGGAGTTTAATGTGGATAAGTGGTTGCCCATTTTGGCAGAAAAAATGGAAAGGCAAATTATTACCAAAATGGAAAGTAGATTCAAAAATCATGAATCGCAGGAAGTTGGTTTGCAGGTACAGCATGTAATAAAAAAGGCAAATGGGATGTTGGCGTTTATTGCAAAGGGACTGGAGTATAAAAATGGAGAACTGTTGTTGTAACTGTACATAATGTTGGTGAGACCACATCTGTCGTATTGTGTCCAGTTGTGGTCTCCTTATTTGAGGAAGAATGTGGTGGCATTAGAGACAGTTCAGAAAAGGTTCACCAGATTGATTCTGAGGATGAAAAGGTTTGATGTATGAGGAGAGATTAACCACATTTGACTTATAATCACTGGAGTTTAGAAGGATGAGAGGGGATCTGATTGAGATATAACATTTTTTAAAAGGGATTGATAAAAGGGATTAGTAGACCAAATGTTTCCCCGAATGGGATAGTCTTGAACAAGAGGTCACAGGTGCAAGGCTGCAAGGCAGTAGATTTAAAATTGAGATGAAGAGGAACTAATTCTCGCAGAGGGTGGTGAACTTGTGGAACTCGCTGCCCCATAGCGTGGTGGATTCTGAATCATTGAATGGTTTCTAGAAGGAGATAGATATAGTTCCAATAAAAAAGAAATAAAGGGATTTAGGGAACTGGTGGGGAGTTGGATTTGAGACCAAGGAGAGATTAGCACTTGATCTATTGAATGGCAGAGCAGGCTCGAACGGCTGAATTTGCGTACTTCTGCTCCTAATTCCCATGTTTCTTTGTTCTAACTGTCAGGAACCTTCATATTTTCATGTAATGTTCAACTACAGTGCAGGATTAAATAACATGGCATAGATTTTTCAAAGTTGTTGGGAAATAATTAAGCTGATTGTCATAAAATTTTTGAAATAAGTTGTATTTCTGTCCACATCCTCTATTGACCAATAATTTGCTGCCAATATTACTATGAGTGAGATTTTACGGCTCGCTTGGATGAGACCAGAAATTCCTGCTCAATGTTAACAAAGATTTCTGTTGTCGGACCTTCACCTGGCTGGATGAGGCAGTAGAGTTCCGGCCTCTGAGTCTATTGACATCCATCATTATTTTTGTACAAATGCCAAACCAACTTCAGTCAAGACCAAATCTGTTCTTAATCATGGAAATCCAAACATTTCGAACCGAGATAAGTTGTTTCACATTCCCCAGAATGGCATTTTGCTGTAATTGAACAGTAAATAGGAACTGAACTAATTTAAAAGCTAAGTCATGCCATTTCTGTTAAAATACCCTTTTGATTACATGATTGGTATTACAACCTCTCTGGCATTGAAAATTTAACAATTACAAATGTGAACTCCCATTTTTTTCACATTTTAATTGTTGATTTAAAACATTACATTCAAAATTATTTTAATTGTTTTTCTTTTTGTCCCCTCTCTTTAATCCAATCTTTATTTTTGTTTTTTTATATCTCTTTTTGTACCTAATTCGACATTGCATTCATCTATTCTAATTTGCTTTTCCTTTTCAGTCTGTGCACTGTTAATTTTACAATCTTTCAGTCTGGTTAAGAGGATGCACAGATCACTCAGGTCTCACTGCAATCAGCTCCCACTTTCAGCAACTTGATGTATAATCATTATAAAAACTTAAGTGTGTAAGAGCAGACATACCATTAGCTGCTCTCATGCAGTAAATTATGGCTTATTTGTATTGTAACCAAACATTGATAATGTGGAAGGTCAGAAGAACTACTTTTCAATGAAAAATATGCTTTACTGTTTTTATATAATTATAAAATGCCAACCTTAACTCAGTGGCAGCAGTAAGTCAGAAAGTTGTTGCTCCCCACCAGAGATTCAAGCTGACACTTTGTGAACCCCCAGAGCACTATATTTACTTGAGATATGAACTAAGGCATTAGATGGAATTTTCCCATTTGGAATTAAGTCTCGTGGCGGTGACAGTGAATGTTTCCCATGCAAAGCTCAACAAGAAACATGACATATGCTCATTAATTATGCATCTGGGAATTTAAAGCATATTCTGTGGTAGGGTGAGCTTGACTGTCTGTGGTCTGCTATCATTATATGGGTGCCAAGTGAAAAGGCACTCAACCTCACTGACCCACTATTGAAGAAAGAAGATGAAGGAAATGGAGATGAAAAAAATAAGTTAATTAAGCTCCTTAATGACCCTGAAGCTGTAATATCCAGCTGATAGATGTTATGCTATCCATTGCTGTATTGCGCCAGAGTCGGTGGCAGCCTTCATCCTGAACTACAGGCATTCTTCCTGTAAATCTTGACTTCTGCTTGCCATGTTCCAGACATTTCGGGATTGGCATGTTTTCCCAGTGCCATCATGGAGAATCAAGTATGGGGAGAAGATCCTGGCTGAGCCTTCATCTGCATCTCATTAACGGGATAGAAATCAGTTTCACTCTAGCCACCAGCACTTTCACTGAATCGCCATAGTGGGCACTGGTGGGAGATCCTCATGGAAATTCATACTTACTGTAAAACCGAGCCTCCCACTCAATTTCATATTATGAGGTTATTTATTTCATTGCTAATTTTTTTGGGATCTTGTGGGCAAGTTGACTGCCACGTTTGCCTGCGGTAGAATAGTAACTGCAATTAACAATGATTTAATTGGTTGCAAAGCATTTTGGGATATCCTCAGGTAACTTAAAATGCCAAATAAAACAACCCCCAAACCCAGTGTAGAATGAGCTCCTATTGTCTTTTGACCTAATAAGTACAAATTTGTTCATTCTTTTCCTTTTATTTTTTATATCCTTATGTCATTCCTTGCTTCCTTTCCATCCATTATATTATAGTGTGTAAACAACATCAAAATGATTTAAAAAAAGCTGATGAGTCATTCCTTATATTTAATATTAATTTTTAATAATGTTTCTGGACCTAAACCAACTTTTTTTTAAAATTTAACATTTTTCAAAACTGTACTCTCAAAATGTGGGCATCTTGTGGCAAGACTGCATTTATTGGCCATCCGAGTAGCCAGTTGCCTTCAAATGAGGATGATGGACCTCTCATTGAACCAGTGCAATCCTTACGGTGATGTGCTCTCACTGTGATATTATATAAGAGCTTCCATCTGTGTGTAATTAAATAAGCTGCTTTATACCATGAATTGTATTATGTATATTTTGAGTTATAAACAATGGCTATTTAGCCCAACATTTTTTAAAAAATGCACCCTAATCTGCACGTTATACAACATTGTTAGTTGGCATATATTAATTCTATGATATGAATATAATTCAGTTAAAGAAAGTTTATCATGTTTGTCAGGTGAATGCATATATTTATATTACAGCCCCACATAGACATACATTCTCCTTGTCCTTTTTCTCATCATTTTTAAAAATTCTTTCATGGGATGTGGCTTTGCTGGAAACCCAACATGTGTTGCCCATCCCTAATTGTCCCTGAACTTAGTAGCTTTTCAGATCATTTAAGAGTCAACTACATTGCCATGAGTCTGAAGGCACATGTACGCCAGACCAGATAATGATGACAGATTTTCTTCCCTATAGGACATTAGTGATTTGGATGGGTTTTTAACAACTATAAAGGATAATCTCATGGTCACCATTACTAAGACGAGCTTTATCTTTCAGATTTATGGATTGAAGTGAAATTTCACCAGCTGCCACAGTAGGATTTGAACCCATGTCCCCAGGATATTAGCCCAGTCAGCTGGATTACCAAGACATTACCAGTATGCTACTTCTCCCCATAATTTTCTCTCTGTATTCCTTCATATGGACGTGTCTGTGTCTGACGTCCTTTTTTAAATTTAACTTCAGATCCTTGCAGCCTTGTCCTGATTCAGTTTTGTAGAAAGTTCGAACTCTGTCCATAGATGGCCTTACCTGCTGAGTTTAGCCAAATTTTATGTTTTCATTCCTGTACACTTCATTCCTTTAAGATACTGAATTTAGCATTGCAAGGATTTTGAAAAACTGATGAGAAAGAGATAGTTAAAAATATGAAACCAAAAGAGAAAATGCTGGAAAATCTCAACAGGTCTGGCAGCATCTATATGGAGAGAAAAGAACTAACGTTTTGAATTCAGGCGACCTTTTGTCAAAGCTAAAAGGCACAGAAATGGGAGATATTTATACTGCAAGGTGAGGGAATGAAAGATAAGTCACATGCAGAAAAGAAAAGGGAAAGGGGTTAAAAATATGAATGTTGCTGTCAGGTACAGTAGTGGCAGAATAGTAGACTGTAAATGGAAATAAATTCAATCAGTTCCTAATGCTATAGGAGAATAAAATGATCACAGCTCAGAATAAATGGACTTGGAATGCAACAACTGTGTGGGAGACAAGTGACAGGGTCAGGAAGATAGAAAAGCAGATGGGACATTAAATGGTTCCACGTGTCAGGGAGAAAGAAGGTGGTGATGGAATAGAGATGTTTGATGTTATTCTCCAGTGATAAAAGGTCAATCAGTATTCACAGCATGATGGACAACTATTAAGAGATTATTCTTCTTAAATATTTTCTTAAAAATAATGACACAAAAATTGTGATACATGAAGTATGGTTATGCAGCCAGAAAGTATGTGCTATGTACAAGTATGCATTTGCCTTAGTGTGGCTCGCAGACACATTTAAAAAGCAAGTGCTGACTTGTTCCATCGGTTTGATCAGATCAAGTTACAGATTTTTGAAAACTAGCTCTTTACACAGGTTTTTTGATTAACTAAAGTCTAAACCTGTTCAGAAATTGCCATTCTTCATTCCAACAAACATGTCCATAAGTCGTAAGATATAGAAGCAGAATAAGGTAATTCAGCCCATCGGATCTTCTCTGCCATTCAATCATGGCTGGTAAGTTTCTCAACCCCCTGTCATAAACCATTGCCCAAAATTGTACACTATTTAATATTGTAGTAAAAGATATTCTTATATATGGAGACTTAAATTAGATAAGTTTACAGATAATATGATCATTGCAGATCAATTTTTATTGTATAAGGCAATTACATTGTATATGCAATTTCCCAGATTTCTTTCATCTTTTCTACAGCTGCCCAGGTTGAGAAATCATGTATTACTGCGGGAGTTACATCTAGATGACAATAGCATCTCCTCTCTAAATGTGATGACTGAATACTGGCTACCAATGCTTCAACATCTCTCTGTTTCTCAGAACAGGTAAGACCTGAGATAACAGTAACTGTAAATGTAACTTAAATAATCTAAAATTGACATTTATTTGCCTGGTGAGTAGAGTAGCCTTCACCTTTTTGGATTCAGTTCCTTCATACGTTTGATAAAGATTGTCTTCAATATGTGTTTTGTTAATATGGTAATTAGTATTAGAAAGAAGAAATGCCAAAGCAAAAAGCACTATGCTTGTTGTTATGTTTGAAGAACTGCCACAAAATAAAATGTTGGCTTCTCTGTAGTAAAGTTTACAAATAAAATACTAAGCTAGAAATTTCACACAGGCAGGATGGTTCTCCATCTGTGCAAAAATGATAAGACACTTCCTTGGCTCTGCCTGGTGATGGGAGGGCATTGCCAATATGCCAGGCTGACAGTTACAGGGTACCCAGTGAGCAGTGCCAGGATACCAGGCTGATACTGCGAGGGTGCCAGGCTGGCCATGCCAAACTGGCACTGCCCAAAGGCATCTTCCTCCTTTGTCCCAATCACCCCAAAGGGCCTGAATGGCGTCTGTTAATGGAGGACCATATGTAAGAAACTTCCTCGGTAAAGTCACACAGGCAAGAGAGATGGAATGATTCCGTTCTGTGCTCGCTAATTCTATTCAAATTAGCTTTTAATAAATTGAATTAATATATCCAGTGCCATTAAGATCACGAGAGTAAGAAATCAGGCATGAACTTCTCAACTCTCTTATGATGTTATCAATTCATCCTGCCCATTGACCAGTGGGGCGCAATGGTATGATCGCTTCCTTGATGTGCAGATAAGACCTGGTCACAGTAGTAGGACTGAACATTTGGATAGCAAGGGTAGACCTCTGGAGAGGTAAGATCCCCTTAACATGGTTGTGGAATTCTGTTCATTCTGGAACTGTTTGGACCCCTGGCATCCAACTCACCAGCCAGCCTGTCAATAATCCCCATGTCAAGTGCTATTTGAGAGTCCACATAGGCATGCATCCATCTTCCACTGATATTTCCATTAAACAGCAGACATTGTGGTTCCTTATTATGTTACTGAAAAACTCATTAAAGTCATGAGTTTGGACAGTTTCCTCAGTTATTAGATGAATCAAATAACATTGTCAACTTCCCTTAAACTTGAACAATTCTGCAAAAATGAGGTATTTTGGGATCAACAGTTTTTTGGCAAACTCCTTATCTTTTAGGCTGGTCAGCAACAATCAGATTCTTGATCAGTGTATACGTTGGAACTTCACAGTGTGCAATTGACATGTGTTGTTAGTTCATTTGACTCAAAATAAGGTTACGTACTCACTACAACTTGAATCCATTTAATATCTACTGATTTTTTTCAGAAATGTCAATATCAGTTTTCAGTGACACAGAAGATCACTACCTAAACATCAAAGATGTTCAATATTTAATCTCTTTAACGATGCATCACTCTTCATTATTGTCACCACTGTCATGTCCAAATAAATATCCAAGCAAGAGGCCTTTGAGTATAATTGCTACAATATGCTTACTCACATCAGCTTCATGTATTGTTCATTTAACAATATGAAAGCATATGTAGCCTGTGCTTCTCATCCCCTTCTTTCTTATGTACATTGCTGAAACAAATGCTTAAGAAAATGTGATGAGCAAAACCAAATTAAATTCTTGGCTCTTCTATTTTTAGGGAGTGTTCCAACAGATCTGGGATTGAAACTTGAAGGGAAAAAGCCCAAAACCAATTTTAAAATTGCTCAAGATTTATATAGTGGAACTCTGCATGTAGATCATCCCAAATTTGACAGCGGGAAAGTTGAGTTTAAACAGAAACCGATCTTTATCAGTGATGAATTTGCATTAATAAAAATGTTTTGGACAATTTATAAAGTAGATGCTAAACAGAAGTGGAACTTCTTGAAATTCTCTTTAAACGATCTGAATTTCAGGATAAATGGCAATTGTGTAAATCTCAGCAATCCCATGAAAAGCAACATTAAGCAACATTAAATTGTTGTGTTTTCTACATCGATATGGTGTAATATGATAAATCTTTAGTGGTTCCTTCACAAAAAAGGTCTTATGTTTGATATATGATTTTTTTCCAACCCGCTGTGGGTTCATTATATGTAACTTAGTTTTTTCTAGATCAAAAACTACTTAATTGGATATTACACTTGACCTGAGGTTAATAGTCTCTGTGATAGTAAATGAATGTTGTTCTTAGTAGCTTTGTAATGTCGACATGTTATTTGGAAGGTTAATGGTAGCAATTTGCATCTTCTTCTAATGGATTTTAAATGTTGGTTTGCATTTGACTATCGAGATAGGATCGTAAAATACTTACAGTTGATTGTCCTGCGCGCCAATGGAAAGCTTTAGTTAGTCCCATTTCCCTGCCCTATCCCCATTGTCTTCTAAATTCTTTCTCTTTAGCTGCTTATTCAATTCCACTTTAAAAGCCCCACTTGAATCTGCCTCCAGCCAGTGTCTTCCAGATCATAACCATTTACCGTGTAAAAAGGTTTACCTCATGTCGCTGTTGGTTCTTTTGCTAATCGTAATAAATCTGTTATTGACCTTCCACCATTGAGAGCAGTTTCTTTCCATCTACTCTATGTCTATCCATCTTCATTTTGAACACAGTTCATCTTGTTCCTAAGGAGAACAGCGCCGGCTTCTCCGTTCTATCCATGTCGCTGAAATTCTTCATACCTGGAAAGATTCTTACAAATTTTTTTGGCACTCTCTCGAAAGCCTTCACATATTTCTTAATGTGCAGTTCCCAGAATTGGACACGTTACTACATTTGGGGAAACCAGAGTTTTATGATGCTTCATCATAAGTTCCATGCTTCTATAAAGTCTAGGAACCTATGTGTCATTTTAATCACTTTAAACCAATCCTGCAACCTTCAGTGATTTGTGCATATAAGCACAAATTGCTCTGTTCCTTTTGGTTTGTACTCATATATATTTTTAATTCATTCACAGGATATGGGCTTCATTGTCTAGCCAGCATTTATTGTCTATCTCTAATTGCCTTTCAGAAGATGCTAGTGAGCTACATTTTCAAACTGTTGCAGTCTTTATATTGCCTCTCATCGTATTTCCTTCCAAAATGTATCACTTCACAGTTCAGCTACCATGAGTCCACCCATTTTGCCAATTCAAATCCTCATGAAGCCTGTCAGTAGACTTCTCACAGTTCATAATACTTCCCAGTTTTATCATTCGCAAATTCTGGAGATTTACCCTGTGGATCTACCTGACAAAGGGACAGGCTGTCCCGAAAGCTTGAGGCTTTTGCTACAAATAAACCTGTTTGGACTTTAAACTGGTGTTGTGAGATTTATTTGTGTTTTATCCAAGTCTAAGTCATTAATACATATCAAGAAAAATCGTGATCCTAGAACTGATGGTTACCAGTTACCAGTTTGATTAACAATCATTCAGTGCTTCTGTCTCTTTCCTAATACATAGCCAGTTTGAAATCTAGGCAGCCACTGTACCTTTTATTCAATGGACTTCAGCATTACTAGTAAGCTTTTTCAAATGCCTTATGGAAATCCATGTACACCACTTCAGCTGTATTACCCTCATCAGTTCTCACAATTATCTCATTCAAAATCTTAGTTAGGTTAATTAAACACAATTTGCCTTTGGCAAATTCATGCTGGCTTTCCTAAATTAATCCACATTTGTCTAAGTGGCTGTTAATTTTGTCCTGGAGAATCATTTCTGAAAGTTTTCTCATTAGTAAGTTTCAGCTGAATGGCCTATAATTGCTGAGTCTATCCTTATACCATTTTTTGAACATGTGTGCAACATTTGAAATTCACTAATTCTCTTGCACCACCAATCTAAGGAACATTGGAAAATTGCACCTTTGTAATTACTTCATAATTTCCACTCTTGTTTCCCTCAGTATTGTTGGATGCAACACTTTCAATTCTGGTGACTTATCATTCTGGTACAAACGGCAAGTCTAATAGCTCTTTCTTAATATTTAACCCTTACAGTATCTCAATTTTTTTCCTCCTACACAATGCTTTTGGCAGCTGCTTCTTCCTTGGTAAAGACAGATACAAGTATTCATTTAGTACCCCAGTCATGCCCTCTGCCTCCAAGCAGCGAAACCCTTTTTTTGTCCTTGATTCATTCTGCCCCTCCTATTACCCTTTCACCACTGTAGGTGTTGGCTTATAAGTTGACACTAGAAGTCTGGAAAAGTTCCTCTGAAAAAGGGATAGACTCATATGTCAGAAATAAAAGTGTAATGCCGTTGTGGGTATAGGTGATTGTCATCTTGAAAAGTCAGCTACTTCCAATGCAAAGAGTAGGCCTGCCTTAAACTTGCACACACCTTTGTAAAACAGCCATGATCACCTGATTGATCCCCTACGCCCAGTTGTAAAGTTCTGGGATATAAAACAGGTATTTGTGAGGTAACTGAGTCTGACTATTAACGTGAATGTAACATGTCACAGCTGAAGAAGAAGGTGACATTTATGCTGAGTACATTTTTAAAAAAATGATTTTGGAGAAATGGGTCATCTTATGTCATGATTTTATGATATTTCTGCACCCATACAAGATTTTGTATTTCCTTTTGTGCCTGCCAGTCTCTTTTCATACAGAGAAAGTTGCCTGTAAATTTAGCATCATGTAAGCTTGTCCTTTTTCTGATTTGTCAGATAATGCAACACTGCAGTAAATATGCCATTCTTTCTAAAACTTCTCCCAATTGTTTGCAATGTTCTTGTCAAAGACAAGCAGGTCAATGTGGAAAAGGCCTTGTGCCATACTGTCAACTCTTGACACCAGGGCGAATTTTCCCATTCCGCCATAGGAATCAGAGTCAGCGAGGGGTGGACTATGGAAAGATCCATTGACCGCGGGTGGGATTTTCTGGTTTTGGGGTGAGCATGGCCAAAAAATCCCACCCATCATATCTAAGGACTGGATTCCCAAATACTGACAACAAGGTCTTGTAACAAATGAGACTTTGTTATCTAACTAAGCATCTACTCCATACTTTTGCTCTGCCTGTGCCCCCGGAATATCTCCTGCATTCCTGTCACGTGACTCTTTCTGTAGCCATGCTATCATGCAACCACTCTGTCTACACTGTTCTTAAGCAATTTTTCCTTGAAAGGGAAAAGACCCCTTAATACAACTGACAACAAAATGTTTTTGTGATAATATTGAAAGTAGTTTGTCCCTTTTAAATGAAAACTAAAGAAGGGGAGGGGGAGACATTTCGTAAAATTGATAAAAGCCAGTTGGCCCATTGAGTCTGCACTTACTCTCCAAAAGAGTACTCTACCTAGGCCCACTCGCCTGCCCTATCCCTGGGACTCTGCACATTTACCATGGTTAATCCAACCTACACATCTTGGGACACTAAGGAGCAATTTAGCATGGCTAATCCACCCAATCTGCATATTTGTTGCACTGTGAGAAGAGTACCCAGAGGAAGCCTGTGCAGAAGAACTTGCAAACTCCACACAGACAGTAGTGCAAGACTGGAATTGAACCAGGATCCCTAGCGCTGTAGGCAGCAGTGAGGATGCCACTATGTTGCCTTAGTTGTGTAGGTGTATTGTAGAAATGAGCTTCCTTGACATCTAGATGCTGCAAGATGTAAGCTCAGATATTAAAATATTTGTGATTATTTCAACTTCTATTAATAGACGAGTTTGTCCCAAACTTCCATTGAGGGAGACGTTCTTTTTCACTTAATTTCATAAAAATATTGCTCCTTTCTACATCCCATTCACAAAGGTGCCCACATCCTCACTGATGTGCTCCTATTTTTGCTCTCTCCACAATCTGATATTGTTGTTTTGACTCTAGGAGAGCACACTCTACTTCAGGCAGGGATTTCCTTATCTAACAAAGACTGTCAAAAGATAAGAGGTTTCTATTTGCAGAAGGGAGTTGTCTGTCCTCCACTAAAGACAAGCTGCAGATAAAAACTGAAATGCATCAATAAGCTGATGGGGTCAAGAACCACTAATTTAAAACAGATTGCAATTGTATTGACAAAAATATACTCTTAAAGATTTACTCCGCTTCTGTCTGGGGCAATTGTCTCACATGATATCAATGTAACATTCATTCATTCATATTCTATTTCTAAATCATTATACTTTAACAACATTTGGAGAAATATATGTGGAACACTCTGCCAAATGATAGTTTTGAGTAGAGCAGTCAATTGCCTTGGGTTGTGCTGGAAAGTTAGCGATTTGATTCTGCAATGCATCATTTTGAACTGTTTTCATATACTAGTGTATTAATACACTAGTCATGACCTTCATCTGAAAAATGCCCTGCAACATTTTGGCATTAAAGTGAGAAATTTCCTGTTTGCAGTTGTGATAGAACAGTGATCAAACAGCACAGTATGTAGCTGCTTACATTAGATATTAAAATCCTACCGTACAGAAGGAGGCCATTCGGTCCGTCAAGTGCATTGACCACAAACCCACCCAGGCCTTAACTCCATAATCCCATGGATTTACTCTAGCCAACTCCCACTACACTAAGGGGCAATTTGGCATGGCCAATCCATCTAACCCGCACATCTTTACATCGTGATACTGAGGAGATTTGCATTTAGAAATTGCTGATCACTTGCTGAAGACTGATTTTTGCAGCCAATCAAAAGAAACTTTTCATTTGCCAAGAACCTTTTCAGTACTATTGTTAAAAGGAGTTACATATATGATATATAATGGATAATTGTGGCATTTAAAGGGAAGGCCTGGTCAAGTCTTAAGAGATCAAATACACCATACACATTGATAAGAGTTCGGCAATGAAGGATCAGAGACACCAAGAAAAAATATACAGCATTTAATTTGGAGTTGCTAAGTCACTTTCAACTTTATCCAAAGCTGAAGAAAAAAACTTTACCAAGCTACTAATGGAATATTTAGGTCTAATATTTATTACGTAGTATGAAGTCCTGATAGAAGAAAATCTTTTCCATGCTTGGAACAAAATAAACTGCTTTGAAAATATGCACATTGATTACTCTGGTGGCTTTACTTTGGACTTTAAAAAAACATTTCTTGCTCCAACAATTTTGAATGTTTCAGGTCTTGAGTGAAAGCAGTGGTTCCCAAGAATACATTTATGTCTATTAGTATTCCTACATCTCGTCATTGTTTCTCTTCCTGTCATTTCAAGTTGTTCAATATCAAAAGTGGAATCATTCTTTCCAATGTATGGCAGTGATGATTCTTCACACCACACCACAGCATTAGACAACTTACAACAATTTCTACATTTTAATTTATAAATAGCTTCATTGTTATTTCACTAATGGAAGTGTTTAATTCTGCTATATTGTTACAATTATATAGGGTGTTGGTGAGACCACATCTGGAGTATTATGCCAGTTTTGGCCTTCTTATTTGAGGAAGGACATGGTGACATTGGAGGCTGTTCAGAGGAGATTCACCCAGATTAATTCTGGGGATGACAGGGTCGACATATGAGGAGAGATTATAATCGCTGGAGTTTAGAAGGATGAGAGGGGATCTCTTTGATGTATATAAAATTTTAAAAGGGATTGATAAACTAAACGTCGACCAAATGTTTCCTCTTATGGGGGCAATCTTAAACAAGAAGTCAAAGGTACAGATTGTGATGCGGTAGATTTGAAACTGAGATGAGGAGGAACCACTCCTTGCATAGGGTGGTGAATTTGTGGAACTCACGCTGTGTAGTCTGAATCGCTCAATGGTTTCTGGAGGGAGATAAATATATTTCCAATAAAAAAGGGATAAGGGGATATGTGGAATAGGTGAGGTGGTGGATTTGAGACCAGGGAGAGATTAGTCATAATATGATTGAAAGACACTGCAGGCTCAAAAGGCTGAATTACTTCTGCTCCTAATTCCTATGTTGCTATATCTAGCAGGAAACTATTTCAGCCTGAGTTCTGTAGAAGAGTCATATGGATTTGAAACGTTAATTCTGTATTTCTCTCCACGGATGCTGCCAGATCTGCTGAGTTAATCCAGCATTTTCTGTTTTTTTATTTCAGATTTCTGGCATCCACAGTATTTTGCTTCTATTATACTACTGCATCCAGTTAGTGGGGAGCAAATATTTAACAAAATATGTATTGTACCTATAAACATTAGTTCTATTTTAATAAGCGTCAGGTCGCAATTCTAGATGGTCCATTTTTGTTGTAGTTACATTTGCAGTTTTTAAAAATCTTTTTATTTTTCAGTTAATACATAAGGATTGAAAGTTATACATTTAAATCAATCGAATTTGGCAATAAGAGTTATTTACTGGTTGAAACTTCATGAAAACCTGTGGAAAAGTTAGCTGACTACAAACAATGTAATAAAAGCAAATTATTAAGGGCGCTGGAATCTGAAACCAAAAGAAAACAAGCTGGAAAATCTCAGTTGATCTGACAGCATCTATAAGGAGAGAACTGTCTGTCCATGCCTTTCCTTGACCTGCTGCAATGTTCCAGTGTTCAACGCAAACTGAAGGAGCAGCACCTCATCTTGTGGCTAGGCACATTACAGCTCTTGGTTTGAACATTGTATTCAACAACTTCAGATGATTAGCCCTACCCCACCTTGACTCCTTTATTTTCATTTTATTAAATTTTTAACTGTTCTTGTTATTTTTTTATTGTCTTTCTTTATTTTTTCCCCCATTCTTTTCCCAATTTTATTCCCCTTTCCTTACCTTTTCTCCCCTTTACTTTCCTTTTCCCCCCTTTTCTCCATTTTACCTCATTCTCACTCATTCCCCACCCTCTCCCTATATCTTCATCTGTCTCAGTTTACCCTCTGATTTCAGTTTCTCTGCTGTTTGGCTGTTCACGTCTTTTATTCTCTCTGTGGCTGCTATGAGCAGCCTTTCCCCTTATTCATCTTTCATTCCCTCACCCTGCAGTATAAATATCTCCCATTTTCTATGCCTATTAGCTTTGACAAAAGGTCATCTGAATTCGAAATGTCAGGTCTTCTCTCTCCTTATAGATACTGCCAGACCTGGTAAGATTTTCCAGCATTTTCTCTGACAAACAATGTAAATTGTGTTCTTAAGGGGATCCTAACAAAATCCCATCCCAGGAAGTATTTAATAAATAAGTGTGGAAATTAACTTTTTTTTTACAATTTTATACAATATTAAATCCTAAAGTGAAAGTTTCGTGTTTGGCTGTGAAACAATTTTTTTAGATTATTTAAACATAATTGAAACATACTGTGATCCCAGATAAATACAAGATCTTATTTGAAAGAAGATCAGATTTTTGCCACTCTGTGATAGGAAATTCATTTGGTTCATTTGGTTGTATTGTATTGGCCAACAGAAAATGTATTAAGTATCAAAAATAATGGAATCCAAATTAATTCCCACCTTTATAACTTATAAACTGACTTCACAACAGAAAGCAGGTTTGTGTTACAATGAACAGTTTTAAATTTGTGATTATTCTGAGCATCATTTCTACTTTAAATGTTTTCTTCACATTTTGTTAATTTAAAATTTGTGATTTTTCTTTGTATTTCTGACCTCTTGAGTACAACCATGGTACTATAATGTCATTCTCCCCTTGTCAATTATAGTACTTTATATATCAAAGGAGTCCACCCACCCTCCAACCCGTTCCCTGACCAAGTGGAGCTTTATAATTGGGAAAGTTTTCCAGTCTTAAATGTGCATGATGAAACAAAAATGTAACCATGTTTTACCTATTAGGCACCAAACTGATATATTTATCCATTTTTTTAAAGGATACTTGTGCATTTGCCACTTTTTTGGGGGGAAGTAGTTTTTTGGTATGTGCTTGGAAACATTTAGCAGCTTCAATCTCTGGAATTTCATAAAATATTAGCACCTCTGGTAATTGAATCAGATCCTTGTAGATTGAAAAGTATAAAAATATTAATTACTCTGAATATATCCAAGTAGCAATGATTTGAAGTTTTAATTGTTTAGCTTAATTACAATTATTACGGTGTTTATCTTTAAAAAAAATTAGAAAATATACAGTTCAGTTTTAGTCATTGCATTTGGGGTGAAAATCATAGAATCCCTACAGTGCAGAAGGAGGCCATTATGACCCATTGAGTCTGCATCAACCACAATTCCATCCAGACCCCATACTCATAACCCCACATATTTACCGTGCTAATCCCTCCGACACTAGGATCAATTAAGCATGGTCAATCAGCTTAACCTATACATCTTTGGATTATGGGAGGAAACCGAAGCACCCAGAGAAAACCCATGCAGACATGGGGAGAACATACAAACACCATACAGACAGGGACCCGAGCCGGGATTGAATCCAGACCCTTGGCACTGTGAGGCAGCAGTGATAACCACTGTGCCACCAAGCCGCTCCACTTACCCTGCACATCTTTGGACTGTAGGAGGAAACTGGAGCACCCTGAGGAAACCCAGTGGTTCTCAAATCAATTGTACTGGTGAGAATTTTGCAGTAATGGAATCAACTACAGATCAATTTGCTTCTCGATGAAAATAAATTTTACAGTAGCATGTTAATACAAAGGGAGGCACTTTAGCTTTTAGCAGTAGAGTGATTAGCATGTTATCCCTACCAGAGAGCGATCTGATCTGTCTCCCTCTTCCTCTCACCAGAGAGCAGTCTGACCTCCCCTTCCACATCTCCCCTATCACGATCTGAGTCATAGAGCCGCAGGAAGCTCTGAACAGAAGCTGGAGTGTCTGATTTGGACGTTTGCAGACCATGTCTGTTTCGTGCCAAATCTGACAGGCAAATGCTGTGGTAAACGGGGAAATGCTGGTAAGTTTGGGCGTCCAGCCCATTAAGTCAATTTAAATGCATGCAAATGTATTTAAATTGACGTTGTGCCCATCTTGGGCATGGTTCAGATGGTGGCCATTTTTGGCAATTGGTAAAGGGGAACGGGCACGGAGATGGGTGCGAATTGCATTACACAACTCACATCCAATTTTATCGAGTTTTTGTGCCCAGAAATGGGCATAGCTTGATGATAAAATCAGAACATTGTTTTTAAATGGCACAACAAAATAATTCCTTTATATGGCCTGATTTTATAGGACAGCAGAAGTCTGGCTCCCATGATCCAAAAAGTCAGCGGGGAACATATCTCTGCTGACTAGAACAAGCAATGATTGGCATAAGATGGCACTTCTGTTTCTCCCTCAGGAGGAAGTCCCACCTAGAGTGCTGCCATTCAATCAGATTGACTGACAGCTCTTCAGTTCCTTCAGCAGCAGTACTGCAGTGCTGAAACAGGAACTGCACCAACCAGCCTGAGCGTACGGGTCAGAATCTCCGCCCTCCCCTCAGTGTTTATTTCAGCGGCAGGAGGCAACACACTGTTTGCTGCCAGTGCGATCCTCTGGTCCCACTCCTGTCAATGGAAATTGCCATTGAAGCCACCCCACACTGCTGAAAAACCCATGGCAAGGGGTATGCTGCCAGTGGAATCAGAGAATCCTGTTGGCGTGAATGGTGGGAGAATTCGGGTCTACGTTCCAGGAGTTGGAGTTGCAGGAAAGGGTTCCAGAATGGGGAGGGAAGAGAAGGCCTGAAATTTTACAAGAGGGTTAATCAAGGTTTTGGCGATGGTGATCCCCAGAGCTTTTTTTTAAATTAATTAAACATAATTGAAACATACTCCGATCCCAGATAAGTGCAAGATCTTATTTGAAGGAAAATCAGATTTTGCCAATCTATGATCAGTAAATTGGCACATTCATCATTTTGTTAATAGATGTGCATTATCCTGTAACATGCTCAGTACATCTACCGTAGTCTCTGGAGTCATTATGGACTCAAACTTGGCACTACACCTTAAAATTCTTTCTCTTTGAGCTGCTATTGGTTTAGATCTGGCTTGCAAAACTAATATTGCACTCGACCATTGTAAGATTAGAATAACAGGTTTATACACAGCCACTCTGAATATTGGAGCTGTACTTGTTTCAATTTCTTAAATTTCAACTTCTTCATTACATTTAGCATACTGACCTCTTAGTGTCTGTCAAATATTTGACCACTTCATTGCATACGGGATACCAGCCTGTATGTGAACATCTCAACATCCACATACCCTTCCTAAGGCACTCTGTTTTGTCATAAAAATCACACTGAGGGAAATGGTATGAAGTGTAGCAAAATCATAAATATGCTTTATAAGTACATTTTAGATTTTTCGATTGCTAGCAACAGTAATCAGTTGAGTTACTGTAACAGCCTTACAATCAATCATTGCCAATTGGTAAACATTGGAGACCTGAGGAAGTTATGAACAGAATTTTTAGTTTTTCAAATATTTTTAAATTATGTGATGCGACAGTTCTGATGTTTTATAGATGGTTATGTTTTTAAATGTCTCCTTAATTCAAAATGCAGTAATGAAGAGTTGCATGTGACCTACTACTAGTTCTGCCACATGATAGATCTGTGTGGCTTGGACATCATGGCCTCACAAATCTATGAACACTTGAAAACAAAGGACAGAGCAGTTGGCTTTGTCATAGGTAGACCTATAGATTTTCAGGCAGTCTGATTAAAAATCCTTGGACACATGAGAGAGTGAACCCCAGAAAGAGAGAGTGAACCCCAGAAAAAGAGAGAGAAATAAGGATTACACCTGCTGTGATCAGCAGAATGTAAAAGGCTATTTCCTCTGTTATTAGCTGCCAGGTATAATGGTGGTGGAACTTGTGAAAGGTTGAAGAGAAGGAAACTGCAGAGATTGAACGACAATGGAATATTTGCCCAGGCGAAACTGGGAGAATAAATTGTTGGAGTGAGCCTTTCACTAGAAATCAGTTTGGGGACTCTCAGAAGGTAGATAAAGAGGGAAACAACTTTTGATTTACTACACAGTGAAACAGAGAGTAACTTTGCTGGGAAGTTAGGGTCTTATTCCCAGAAAGCTGGGAGTAACTTTGAATTGGTTCCTGTAAAATGTTTAATTCTGTGAAGAGTGCAGTGTAACATGTAAATGTGATGTGGAAGTGTCGATAGTGTTAAGAAACTAAGGAGGAAAATCTTCGATGTAGTCTATTAGTTGCTGACTAAGTATTGTTTATTTGATATAGACTTTGTTGTAATAAAAGCTTTAAAACTTGAACTTCTATAAGATTCCTTTAATTCCTTTGCTCATGAGGAATTCAACAACTTCCATTTTCCTATGATATGATCTTGTCAGCATATCATCAAACAAGGCAAGAAACTTCAACTGCTTTTGTTTTTGTTAACTTTACTAAAAGTCAAAGTCAGTTTATCGCAAAATAGATTGGATGATTGAATTGCAAGAAGACGCATAGTGCAGAAATATTTGCCTTTTATCTAATTATGCATATTTAATGTGTGTAATTATGCATAATTACACACATATAGAATGATTAAAAATGCAAAAGCTAATATGCAGAAGTTGTAATAAGTTTAGTAGGATGCATTATCATGAATGGGAACATCTTATAATTCATTGTCAATAGATAACTGAACTCATTCTGTATATGTAAAGTGACGTTGTTGTGCTGCTTTATTTTTTAGTCTGACGCACCTTACAACCATGTCTAACTTTCTGCTATTGGAGAGGCTTAACGTCAGCAATAATCGCTTATCAGGTGAGTTAACATTTAGCTTTTTCTATTGTTTTTCTTTTTATTGCCTTTAGCTAATTATTCACTTGCTTGAAAGCTCTGTCAGAGTTTGAACCTCCTTTGGCCTGGAGGACAGGGACCCCTAGAGCTGCATTTAAACATCACTCATTGAGCCAGTATGAGAGCTTTTAGATGATTCAAGATCAGAATTCAGTTTAAACTCGGAATTCAGTTTGGAGATATTTTTAAAATTAGAAACAACAATCTATAACTAAGAATATTTTTGTGCATGTTTCACTTTGTGTAGAACATTGAACAGCTGGCAGTGTTTGCAAGCTGTGAGATGTGGATGTGAGGCTTGCAACAATGCTATGTGTGTCAGTGAGATGAAGCTGTGTGATAGAAATTGGGGGTAGGGAGTGATGGGGGTATAATGCATTCAGCAATGTCTGAAGCTAGTGATGCATTTGGTGAAATATGGTATTCGAGAAAACGTTCACCTACCTTGCCACTTGTGTGAAGTAATTAGAGTTTTTGAGAATGAAGTACAATAGGTTGGAATTTATGCCTTATGTGCCCAGACATTGGTCAGATCTTATTTGAAGTGCTCCATATTACTCTTGGTGAGGGTACCCTGTAGATTTCATAAAATTATAGCATAACATAAAATAACTAATGATGAATGAGGTTTCATAAACTTGGTTTATCTCCCTTTGAGTCTGAGGAATAGTCAGTCAAGATGCTTAAGACAATTAAGGAATTCAAGGAATTTCACTGTCTGTGTGGAGTTTCTACTTTCTCCCCATGTCTCCATGGATTTGTTCTAGGTGCTCAGGTTTCCTCCCACAGTCTAAACATGTGCAGGTTAGGTTGATTGACCATGCCAAATTGACCCCAGTGTCAGGAGGATTAACAGGATAAATGAAGATTATGGGATTAGGGCCTGGGTGAGATTGTTGGTACATACTGGATGGGTCGAATGGCCTCTTTCTGTACTGCAGGGATTCTATGAATTCTATGACAATAAGTTAGGTAAGAGAAACTATTTTCCCTGGTGATGGAATTTGGATAAAGAGACACAATCTTAACATGGCAGCAAACCAATTCAGCATGAAATTAAGCACTTTTTCACAAAAAAGGACGATGAAAATTTGAACCTTGCTCCCACACAGAAGATTGTGAATGTTGAATCAATTGGAATTTGCAACATTGAACAGATTTTTAGATTTTTGTCAGGTCGGGGTATCATGGCAGATTGAAGAAAGTTTGGTAAATGGATTTCAGTTATAGAGTAGCAATGATCTGACTGAATCACGGAACATGCCCAAGAGTTTGAATGGTCTAATCCTGCTGCTATTTCCCAGATATCTTTACCAAGCACTCATTTTGATTAATTGGCAAAAATGGAGAGTTTCAAATATTTGAGGAAAGTGTGATTTACAATACATGAACTTTAAGATTGGAAAATACCTAAAAAAAATTGGAACAGATGGCCCAAACCATCTAATTATTTACTGAATTGTGTGCAGAACTGTTACTAGTACTCCAATACCATGATACTGGAACTAACCGAGTATCCATACTGTAGCATGACCTGTGAAAATAAAGTTCTGCATCACTTAAAACATTGACTCTAAGCTAAGGTACTTCTTGCTGCCTCAAATCAGGGTTAAACAATAGATTAGGTCCTCCTAACTGATATATGTGACGAAAAACTGAGGTCCAAGTGCAGCTCTGTGAATACCATTACTTGTCATATGCTGCAAATCAGAAAATTTGCCTTATCCTTATTCTGTTTGTCTCCTATTTAGGCTATGCAGGGGGCTTTAAACTGATTCGGGGGGGGGTGGGGGATCCTGAATAATTGGGGTGCTAAGAGGGATGAGAGTAAGGGGGTCATAGAGGAAAGCCGTAAAACACAGCAGCATACGGGTGGGGTAGGGCATGGTTTGAAATGCGTATACTTTAATGCAAGGAGTATTCGCAATAAGGGGGAGGAACTTGCAGCTTGGACCAGTACCTGGAACTTCGATGTTGTGGCCATTTCAGAGACTTGGGTAGAGCAGGGACAAGAATGGATGTTGCAGGTTCCAGGGTTCAAATGCTTTAGTCGGAGTAGAGAAGGAGGTAGAAGAGGGGGAGGAGTGGCATTATTAGTCAAAGACTGTATCACAGTGACAGAGAAGAAGTTTGATGAGGACTTGTCTGTTGAGGTAGTATGGGCTGAGATTAGAAACAGGAAAGGAGAGGTCACCCTGTTGGGAGTCTTTTATAGACCTCCTAAAAGTTCTAGAGAGGTAGAGGAAAGGATTGCAAAGTCAATTCTGGTCAGGAGTGAAAGTAATAGGGTAATTGTTATGGGGGACTTTAACTTTACTAATATTGATTGGAATAGCTATAGCTCTAGCTCGTTAGAGGGGTCAGTTTTCGTACAAAGTGTGCAGGAAGGTTTTTTGACTCAGTATGTAGATAGGCCAACTAGAGGTGAGGCTACATTGGATTTGGTGCTGGGCAATGAGCCAGACCAGGTGTTAGGCTTGGAAGTTGGTGAACATTTTGGTGATAGTGACCACAATTCGGTTACGTTCACCTTAGTGATGGATAGGGATAGGCAAGAAGCTGGGGGCAGTAGTTATAGCTAGGGGAAGGGTAATTATGAGGCCATCAGGAGAGAATTAGGGTGCATAGATTGGACTAGGAAACTACAGGGACTGGGAACATCTGGAATGTGGAGCTTATTCAAGGAGCAGCTGCTGCGAGTCCTTGATAAGTATGTCCCTGTCAGGCAAGGAGGAAATGGTCGAGTAAGAGAACCTTGGTGTACGAAAAAAGTTGATTTGCTGGTTAAAAGGAAAAAGGAGGCTTATGTCAGGATGAGGCTTGAAGGCTCGGTTAGTGCAATGGATAGCTATAGATTAGCCAGGAGGGAGCTAAAGAGTGAATTGAGGAGAGCAAAGAGAGGACACGAGAAGACTTTGGCTGATAGGATTAAGGAGAATCCTAAAGCTTTCTTTAGATATGTTAAGAATAGAAGATTGGTTAGGGCAAGATTAGGGCCAGTCATAGACAGCAGTGGGAAGTTGTGCGTGGAGCCTGAGGAGATTGGAGAGGTACTGAATAAATATTTCTCTTCGGTATTCACGCAGGGTGATGTAAATGTAGTTATGGAGAACACTGAGGTACAGGGTAGCAAACTGGAAGGTATCGAAGTAGATAGGGAGGATGTGCTAGATATTCTCGAGGGTTTGAAGTTGGATAAGTCCCCTGGGCCGGACGGGATTTACCCTAGGATTCTCTGGGAGGCAAGAGAGGAGATTGCAGAGCCTCTGGCTCTGATCTTCAGGTCGTCGTTGGTTACGGGTGTGGTTCCGGAGGACTGGAGGATAGCGAATGTGGTCCCGTTGTTCAAGAAGGGGAAGAGAGACCTTCCAGGGAATTATAGGCCAGTGAGTCTTACTTCTGTTGTGGGCAAAGTATTGGAGAGAATATTAGGGATAGGATTTATAGTTATTTAGAGAGAAATGAATTGATTGGGGATAGTCAGCATGGTTTTGTGAAGGGTAGGTCGTGCCTTACTAACCTCATTGAGTTTTTTGAAAAAGTGACCAAAGAGGTGGATGGGGGTAAGGCGGTTGATGTGGTATATATGGACTTTAGTAAGGCGTTTGATAAGGTGGCCCATGGAAGACTTCTGCAGAAAATGCAGATGTATGGGATAGAGGGTGATTTAGCTAATTGGGTTAGGAATTGGCTAGCAGATAGAAGACAGAGGGTGGTGGTTGATGGGAGATATTCATCGTGGAGTTCGGTGACAAGTGGTGTACCTCAGGGGTCTGTTTTGGGGCCCCTGCTGTTTGTAATTTTTATAAATGATCTGGATGAGGGTATTGAAGGATGGATTAGTAAATTTGCAGATGACACTAAAGTCGGTGGAGTGGTAGATAGTGAAGAGGGGTGTTATAGTTTGCAGAGGGACTTGGACAAGTTGCAGAGCTGGGCCGAGAGGTGGCAAATGGAGTTTAATGTGGAAAAGTGTGAGGTAATGCTCTATGGCAGAAATAATAAATGTGTAGAGTATAGGGCAAATGGTAGGATTCTTAGTAGTCTAAATGAACAGAGGGATCTTGGTGTGTATGTGCATAGATCCCTGAAAGTAGGCAGTCAGGTCGAGAAGGTTGTTAGGAAGGCATATGGAGTCTTGGCTTTTATTGGTAGAGGGATTGAATTTCGGAGCCGCAACGTCATGTTGCAACTGTACAAAACTCTAGTGCGGCCGCACTTGGAGTATTGTGTGCAGTTCTGGTCCCCACATTATAAGAAAGATGTGGAGGCATTGGAGAGGGTACAGAGGAGGTTTACCAGGATGTTGCCTGGTATGGAGGGCAGGTCTTATGAAGAGAGGCTGAGGGATTTGAGGTTGTTTTCGTTAGAAAGGAGGCGGCTAAGAGGGGACCTTATCGAAACATATAAGATGATTAGAGGTTTAGATAGGGTGGACAGTGATAGCCTTTTTCCTAGGATGGAGAAAGCTAGCACGAGGGGACACAGCTTTAAATTAAGGGGTGATAGTTATAGGACGGATATCAGAGGTAGGTTCTTTACCCAAAGGGTGGTTCGGGAGTGGAATGCCCTGCCTGCAGCAGTTGTAGATGCGCCAAGTTTGGTGGCGTTTAAGAGGTTAGTTGATAAGTATATGGAAGAGAAGGGAATGGTTTAGTTTGGAGGGGCATTGCTTTTTATATTGGTCGGCGCAACATCGAAGGCCGAAGGGCCTGTTCTGTGCTGTAATGTTCTATGTTCTATGTTCTATTTCCTACCAGATACCAAATTAAGCATTAGGTGGTGATTGGTAGCTTTTAGCTGTTGGTCTTATTCTATGCCTTCATTAGATCCCAATACCATTCTTTCAAAGCAGTTTTACATCATATCAGAGGCCATTTTAAGTTTACAATATCAGGTGAATTTAGTCACAGAAGGTGAATAATCACAGCAGTTGTATGATATAGTTATGTATTTACAGTGAGTAATCTTTCATCTAATCTCTTGAGTTAACAAGGCAATAAATGAACTGTAATTTCAAAAACAAAGAATCTTCTGGAAATAGTTTATAGGTTTTTTTTTCCTGGTATTATAGGAGACTAGGTGGATTGGCCATGCTAAATTGTCCCTTAATTTTAGGGGGCTATCTCGGGTAAATGCATGGGGTTATGCAGATAGGGCTTGGGTGGGATTGTGGTTGGTGCAGACCTGATAAACCAAATGGCCTCCTGCTGCACTGTAGGGTTCTATGATTGATTGATTGTTTAAACTGTTCCATGGAAATATACATTTTTTATTTAATTTTGAAATTGAAATGATTTTTCACTTCTGGGATTTTGAACAGATTCTTGGATTTATACATAAAACTTTTAAAGATCCAAGTTAGCAGGGTTTCTGAACCCTGTTGAGGGTTCAGAATATCTGACCACTCAAATGTAGCAAAGAGCTGTCTGTCATATTCAAAATGAACCAATCTTTCTGTACATTTTACATTTTAATTTCTTCTCTCTGCAACTGCTGAAATGGGAAAAATTCCATTGAGTTAAGATTGATATTGGAATGTGATTAGCATGTATTTTGCATCATGGTTGGATTTAAAGCTGGTCAAAATTATCCATTTTCTGTTATCTATACAGTGCAGAAAACCTTTATCAATCTATACAAGGTCATACAACTGTGCTGACAAATTTTGTCTTTATCTCTTTGATTTTGTGTGACATAAAAGTGATCCTTCGTGTATTTTCATGTTTAGCACTGCTCCATTCAGGGGGTACTCACTGGGAATTTATATTCACAGCCTCACAACATTGCATCCATTAATGTTTGGATTTCTTGCATGCACTTTAGGCTTAACAAGTAAACTGAAGTCCCTGAAGATGAAAATAAATCCTTACTTACCTTAGAAGAGTTGCCAACTGTTCATTCCATGGGTTAAGATGATTGTGCCATCCTGTCATAATACTGGTGTGTAAGGCTTCCTTGAGACCAGTCAGATTGTTGTGATGGTGCCATTGGGATATCTCATAGTTAAGCAAAGAGTGAAACAATTTAATCCCACTCACTAGATTTGAAAAGATGAGAAGTGCAAGTACTGCAAAAATATAAATAGTTAATTCTGGAGAAATGCAAAAGGTCTGACAGTACATTTAAAATATATAAAATTACAAAAGAGCATATATATTAACTCATCTTACCTCTTAGGAGTTGGCAGATCTGCCATTTATTAGATTGCGGCTAACACAAATCCAATTGCTACTTCTGCACAGCATTATTGAATTACAACTGTGTGTGTAGCTTTAAATCTTTAGTCCATATAATGTGATGTGAGTCAAATCTGTAGATTTTTCTGAATGTAAGAGTGAAATTTCAACTTACTGTTTTTTTTAAACTTTGTCGCGTGTTAGAATAAAGCACTACATTGTAACTTATACGTTGAAGTGTCATAAACTGACAAAGTCCTTGATATTGTAAAATATAGAATATTAATATATTTATCTTTGTAAAAGTCATGCCCTTCAAATTGTTTTTCCAACATTCTTGATTTTTTAGAACATATATATTATCCATTTTATTTGTTTTATTTGCTTTAATCAGTTCTGAATCTATTTTCTTTGACATAGATCTTATGAGTTTCCTTTTAAGTCTTGATGGATGTCACAGTCTGAAGGAGTTGTTACTAGATGGGAATCCACTTCAGCAAGAGTCAGGCTGGAGGTGAGCCAAATGCATTTTTCAAGTTTTGCTATCTGACAAGCGGGATAGTCGATTACTGACTTTAATAGAACGTTTAAGACTGTCTCAGCAAAAATTTAAATGACAGTATTTCACATGTCGTATTATGTGTAGAATTCATATAAATATTCCATTGTGTTAATTATATAAAAGGTCGGAATTTATTTGCTAATTTCATTCATCTTTTAAATTAATCATATGACTGATTTTCTGGCAAATCAATGCAAAGATTTGATTTGATTTATTATTGTCACATTTGTATACAGTGAGAAGTATTGTTCCTTGTATGCTGTTCAGACAAAGATAATGTATTATTTGAATTTAGGCAGACGTTTATTTCAAAGTAACCCTCACGTCTGCCTGTTGTTTGACTAAAATAAATCATTTGTGACATTAAGTTACTTCTTAAGTTTCTCTATTTATGATAGAACATAGAACAGTACAGCACAGTGCAGGCCTTTTGGCCCTCGATATTATGCCAAGCTATGTCCAAACCCAAGATCAAGCTATCCCATTCCCTATCATTCTGGTGTGCTCCAGGTGCCAATCCAATAACCACTTGAAAATTCCTAAAGTGTCCAATTCCACTACCACAGCAGGCAGTGCATTTCACATTCCAACCAGTTTCTGAGTAAAGAATCTACCTCGGACATCCCTCCTATACCTCCCACCATGAACCTTAAAGTTATGCCCCCTAGGAACATCTACCCGAGAAAATTGTCTCTGCATGTCCACTCTTTCTATTCCCCTCATCATCTTATAAACCTCTATTAAGTCACCTCTCATCCTCTTCCACTCTAAAGAGAAAAGCCCCAGCTCCCTCAACCTTTCTTCATAAGACCTACCTGCCAAATCAGGCAGCAGCCTGGTAAATCTCCTCTGCACACTCTCCAATGCTTCCACATCCTTCTTATAGTGAGGTGACCAGAACTACACACAATGTGTCTCACCAAGGTCCTGTACAGTTGCAGCATAACCCCATGGCTCTAATACTCAAACCCTCTGTTAATAAACGCTAACGCACTATAAGTCTTTTCACGGCTCTGTCCATTTGAGTGGCAACCTTCAGAGATCTATAGATATGAACCCCAAGATCTGTCTGTTTCCCCACATTCTTCAGAACTCTGCCATTGACCCTGTAATCCGCATTCACACTAATCAGAGTTAAACTCCATCTGCCACTTTTCTGCCCAGCCCTCCATCCTATCAGTGTCTCTTTGCAGCCTACAAGAGCCCTCCACCGTATCGACTACGCCACTAATTTGGTGTCATCAGCAAATTTGCCAACCCACCTTTCAGCCCCCTCTTCCAAGTCATTGATAAAAATCACAAATAACAGAGGACTCAGCACTGATCCCTGTGATACACTGCTGGTAACAGACCTCCAGTCTAAAAATTTTCCCTTCACCATTCCCTCTGTCTTCTATGAGCCAGCCAGTTACTTATCCAGTCAAATTTCCTTCTATCCCACACCTCCTTACTTTTTGTTGCATATCTGACGAATGTACAAAAAATATAATTATTTTTAAATGATAAAGAGATTTAGCTAATGATGTTTGGGACTTGGGTGGTGGACTTTTGCACAACAGCAGTGCAATTGGAATTGGTTTGGAATTTGAATCAGCAAACAATTCTGCCAGATCTTCTTTGCATTTCTTAAAGTTTACAAACCTGCCTGATGAAAGCCTTCTCTCTGATTCAGTATCAAGAATTTTAGTTCACAACCTGCTTGGCTTTGATTTCCCAGTCTCTCCAAAATGAAGATATTAGGGCAAAGGGTGAAGTGTATTTTTCTGTCTGATAGGACTGGATTTTTGATGTGGAGGCAAGTAACTCGAGTCAGGAAATTTCTGACAGAGTCAGCAGCCTTGGCTTAAATGGCCTTGTTATATCCAGTTGTTCCTCCAGGGAGGCACTTGGACAGGAGAGAGCCAGGCCAATCTGTCCCGGAAGTCGAATGTCGGTAGCCATAGGGACTTGGTCATTCAACCAGATACCCTTTGTATAGGACTTATGAGCTATATAATAAAAATGGCAAATTTTAAAATATTGCTGAAAAAACACCAATTTAGTAACCTGTTTTGAAAAATACTACTATTCCTACTACCCTGAAAAAGTGTCATTAGGGGCAGTCCTAACAGGAAATAACAAGAATGGAATTCGTTGATCCCAGTCAATTGGAATTGGTTTGGAATTCCAAACCAATGAGGATATTCCTAGCTCTAATCATGGTTTTTAAAATTTGGAGCTGAACTACTTTATCTCCAGACTTCTCATTACTTCCACATGAACATGAAATTTGAACCCTAATCAGAATGTATTTCCTTTGGCAATCCATATCTTGTAAATCATTTGGTTAATTCTTCTACAATCGCCGTTTCTGTGATTTTCCTTAAAGATATTGTTTCTGGAAATCTCATGGATACATTCATGATTGTCAGTAAATATTGATTTCCACTTTTAATTCAAAGAATTAAAATGCTTATCAAAAGAAAAGATAAAACAGATTGGAAATAAAGATGTACAATTAGAAAAGATGTTAAAAGTTAAATCCTGAAAGTGTTTTACCAAAGGTGCGCTATGAAATTATGGATGCAGTCTTGTTGGATCAGGCGAGAAAAGCCAATGTGAAACTCAGGCTGGCTTTACAGCTGCATTTTCTCACCTGATTTAATGATATTCTGTGCAATTTTAGAGTGCTAGCAAGGATCACACAGCCAACTGGAACAGGAAAGCCTAAATGCACTGACAACTCGGGGAATCTGAGATAAGGGCAGCCCAAAGCCAAAGTTCAATTTAAGCACCCCCCCCTCCCAGTTCCAAAGACGTGGCTGCCCCCACAGACATTGGGACCCCAGCGGATAAGGGAAACATTCACATGCAAAAGGGAAATGTTTTTAGTCCTGTGTTGTAACTTCATCAGTATTTTAATTTCATTTTCAGGGATGCCTTCTGCTACTCATGACATTCTCTCCTACACTCCTCAATGAACAGGGTATAATGGTCATTGCTACCAGTACATTAATGGTGCATTTTGGTGCAGCCCATATTTGTAATGAATTTGTAATGTGCAGATATATCTCAAAATTTTCCCAACAATTGGGAGCCTAGAAATTCTTTGGCAAATTTGAAGTGGGAGGAAGGAAAATGTTGCATTTCAAGCATGTGGACTTAAAAGGAAGGGGCATAGAGCAAAAGGGAAAGGGGTGAGGTTGGTAGATTAAACTAGGGGAAATGCTGTCAAGCATATCAAAGGACTTTTCAAATGCATTATATTTTCAAAGTTACGAAAAAAATTAGGATTAATTTTCGTATCTCTATGCCAGCTTGGGAGTGATAAGGCAATGTGTTTGTCTTCCTCTTTCTCCTTCAACCTGATATTCCTTAAATACTGATATAATTGAACAAATTTTCAGTTGTTTGTCCTACCACTTGCTTTTGTGGTTTTGTCAGTTTTGTTTGAATGCTCATATGAAATGATTTAGCAATATTAAAGACACCAAAAAATGCTACTTGGTGTGTGAGTGAGTATGAATACATGTTAGAGCCAGGATGCAGAACATTATGGCATTCCAGGTTGAATAGATTTAGCAATTATTTTCTCGTAATCTTATATTTCACATTGTAAATTATTATACAGTTGCAAGTTATGTAGCTTACCAGATCTGTTGCTCTTTGCTGGTGCAATTTAATGCCAATTACATTGACCATTTCTCTTCCAGGATTCTGTATCTTGTTTTGTTTCAAATATTTATCCAATTTTTCCTTAAATTATGCAAATTTCACTGCCTCAACTACATTATGTGGCAATTTTATGCTCCAATAGCTTGGGTTGATAAATGCCTTACATTAGCCAGTTATTTGCTAAATATTTTCAAATATTTCTACAAATCCTAAAATGCATCTTCAATTTCTGTCTGTCAATTCAATATGAGCTAGTTGATTATTCTGGAGTGTGATGATGAGTCTATTTTTTTTATTCTTACTTACTAAGACCTGCATTACACTTAACTAAAGTGCTGTCAGTCGCAGTATGTGGATAAATCTTCAGAATGACTATGCAGCTTTGACATTTCCTTTCTTAGACTACCCCTGTTCTGCATATTAATGATCATGGAAATGGCAGGCTGTTCTGAGCAATGTACCATGGCCAAAACCCCAAGGTTTCTCAGAGCTGCTTCCACCTTTTGACCGTAACAGCGTAAGCAGTGCATGAGAAAATCAGTCTTTGCACATAAGCATGGTTTCCACCATAATTGCAATAAAATTCTGTTGGCAAGAATCTTGCATAGTGATTAACATTGCTGCCTCTCAGTGCTAGGGATTTGGGTTTAATTCCGGTTTGGGTCACTGTGTGTGTGTGGAGTTTGCACGTTCTTCCTGTGTTTGTGTGGGTCCCCTCCGGGTGATTCAGTTTCTTCCCACAGTCCAAAAAACATGCTGATTAGGTTTAATGGCCACGCTAAATTTTTCCTCAGTGTACCTGAACAAGCACCAGAATGTAGCAGAGTAGGGGCTTTTCACAGTAACTTCATTGCAGTGTTAATGTAAGCCTTGCTTGTGATGCTAATAAATTTTAAAAAACTTTAAAAAACTGAGCAAGGTGCGGTGACAGAAGATGATATCCACTTGCTATTACCAAG
Source organism: Sphyrna mokarran (assembly GCA_024679065.1). Taxonomy (NCBI): domain Eukaryota; kingdom Metazoa; phylum Chordata; class Chondrichthyes; order Carcharhiniformes; family Carcharhinidae; genus Sphyrna; species Sphyrna mokarran. The sequence continues at coordinate 18,634,504 of JAGIQG010000008.1, read as the reverse complement.
ATGTTGAACAAGAGCAATATTAACCAAAGCACTCAGATGACTGCTGAAGAGCAGGCCCCGGCTGAGACTAAGTCTGATGACGAACTTCTGGAATCATCCCTGAGAAAACTGTTGGAGATGACAGGCGAGGAACATAAAGCAGAGTTGTCAGAGGCCGTCACCAGACCAGAACGAAGGATGGAGGACTCCATTCACATTTTGCCTAACTGACATGCGAGGCCATGAAACTGTCCATGGGAAGGGTTGCAACAAACTTGGAGTCCCAAGTCCAGCAATTCCTGCCAGATTTGCATTCAGCCCTCCATAACATTGCCTTAGAGTTCCAGTTCTGGGCAAAGAGGAGAGGGGCCTTTTCGATTGACTCTTCACCTGAATACACAAAGGGAACAGGAGCACCTGTCGGGCATCCTGAGGACACCTACCCAAGACATTCAAAATGCCCTGCCGCACCAACACTCCTCAGCCTAAAATGCCATCAATTCCAACAGATTAGGTAGTCAAAGTGTGTCTGCCCTCGATCAGAAAACCATTAGCAAGCTAGGGCCTTCCAGGCCTTGGACCACAAGAGAACACCCACCAAAGTATTCTCAGAAAACAGACAATAGCAGTCAGCAGGCTAGCTTCATCTGTGCTTCAGATATCGGGGTAGTATCTAGATATAGCAGTAGGGTTAGAAAAATTGAGAAGTTTTGAATGCACCGTTATGCCATGGTGTTCATTTGCTGTATAATGTAAATATATTTTGCATTTATTCCTTTCAGAATCTCAGGTAATGAATGCCTAACCAATATGATGGGAGGCCCTGCATTCACTTAACTATACAAAATGAACCGCCCACAATTATCTCCCATCTGGTTCCTCAGTTCCATTAAGTCTCACTCAATCTTATCACAGAAAATTGCCTTTATTTCCACATCTGCAATATGAACAAAGGCATTTCTTTTAATGTATGACAATGAAAGCAAAACAATATGCATATGACCCTTGCATCTCAGGCAAATATTAACTTGCCTTATAAGAATTGGTCTTCAAGGTTAGTGACTATCCCTACGCTTTCACACTGTAGTCTGTAGTCTAGTTAGCGGATAAGTATGTGATGTCACTGTGTAAACCCTATTATAGAAAGGATGTTATCAAACTAGAAAGAGTGCAGGAAAGATATACTAGGATGCTACTGGAACTTGATAGTTTGAATTATAAGAAGAGGCTGGATAGACTGGGACTTTTTTTTCTGGCACGTAGGAGACTAAAAGATGATCTTATAGAGATCTATAAAATAATGAAAGGCATAGATAAGGTAGATAATCAACATTTTTTTTCCAAAGATAGGGGAATCTAAAACTAGAGGACATAGGTTTAAGATGAGAGGGGAGAGATCCAAAAGGGTCTAGAGGGGCAATTATTTAATGCAGAGAGTGGTAAATGTTTAGAACAAGCTGCCAGAGGAGGAGTACAATTTTGTCTTTTAAAAAACATTTAGACAGTTATGTGAGTAAGAAAGGTGTAGAGGAATATAGGTCAAACGCAGGCAATTGGGACTAGCTTAGTGGTAAAAATAGAACAGCATGGATAAGTTGGATCGAAGGGTCAGTAAACCCCTATGACTCTCCCTGTATGTCAGACGTATGTGGTCATCCTGATGAAGACACCTATTTATCTATGAGGATCAACTTTGAATTGCTGTCCAGCAGTGTTTGACAGAATCCTGCTAAGACACAGTGGGCAAATCGATATGGAATTCATTGCATGACATTGCACTCATTGACTTAGGTAGATAACAAGGGATTGGCCTTTGAGAGCTCATTAATGTCACAGATTGTAACTATGAAGGCAGTGTTTTAGCACATCTCCTGATGATTAGGCGACATGATGTTCTAACTGGATATTATTGAGTGTGTAGTTGCTGCATATGAGTTGATGTTTGATTGATTACAATGTATAATGAGTACTTGAAACCTGACATTGTTGTGCCAACCATGGAAACTGTTAGCTAGTTGTGATGAACAGTTAGTATGTTCTTTAAATGTTTTGAATGTGAATCATGTGAAATGTACATGTTATAAGCAAACTTTCATTTGTGCGGGACTTAACATTTCTTAGTACTTTTCAGTTTAGGGAGTAAAGCTGGCATGAAGATGAAAGCATCGTACATATGGGAACTGCTATCATTCAGGGTCTCAGGAATAAGGTTACTCAAAGTTCATAATCAGAGCTCATTATAAGCATTTGGCTTAAACATGCAATCAACAGTAGAACCCACAGATCATTGCTGTCATAGGGCAACCAGACTGAACATAGTTCTTGGATAAATTAATCATGACTATTTTATTGCTTCTTGTTACATACAACAGGAACCCTCCACTTACTTACCACATGCAGGGAAGTTTGGAATACCTATATGATAAGAACCAGGTAGCCCTGGCATGTAGATTTATAAACTGATTGCACTTCTGTTGAGAATAAAGATACAATGAAGAAGTAAATAAATATTTTAATGTGTGCCAGATTTATTTTAGTTTCCCATTTAAAAAGGAGAGAGCCCAAAATCATTAAAATTACTGTTAGTTTAATGGCTGTTTAAACACTTCAATGTTTTATACTTCTATGGATAATATTATATTTTGAAAAGTGCATGTACAATTTGTCACAAAGAAATTGCAGTACTTCATATAACATAATACATTTCATTGCCAAAAAAAGTGTTATATTACCTAATACCCCCAGTTGGCATGGTTACTTATGTATTTTACTCTGAAATTTGTAGTAATAATAATAGTGAAACAGAGGTTTCCCCTGAAACTGATATTAATTTCTGAAGTCTGCACAAGCACTGTTAAACAAAGGAATCCAAAATTTACCGTCAGTGATTCTGCATTATCCGTGGGATGCACTATTGAAGTCCCTTGGAATGCAGACAATTAGAAATCATTGATCTGATCCTGCATATGCATTCTTTTACTGTCAGAATCCTTGAGAAAGTTACACCTTGCTGAATGAAGTGTAACTGAGTTTTGAACAGTCTATTAATTTCATAGTTACTACAATACAATTTCATGGCCACTGAAAGACTATTTTTATGTTTCCTGAGAAATTTCTCCAATGTGGTAAAGAAAATTTAGAAGTTTTTAAAGTTAATATTTTATCTTCAGAAAAGATTTACAGAATCTTCAGGAAAGATTTACCAGGATGTTGCCTGGTATGGAGGGCACTAGCTGTGAGGACAGTTTGGAGAAACTCGATTTGTTCTCACTGGAACGATAAAAGTTGAGGGGAAACCTGATAGAAGTCTACAGGTTTATAAGAAGCATGCTCAGAGTGAATGGAACGTTTTTCCCATGGTGCAAGAGTCAATTTGTAGGGGGCATAGGTTTTAAGATGCATGGGGCAAAGTTTAAAGGAGATGTACGAGGCAGATTTTTTCACAAAGAGTGGTGGGTGCCTGGAACTTGTTGCCAGGGGACATAGTGGAAGCAGATATGGTAATGACTTTTAAGGGACAATCTTGACAAGTAAATGAATAACTTGGGAATAGACGGATATGGTCCCCGGAAGGATAGGGGATTTTTATTAAGCCGGGCAGCATGGTCGGTGCAAGCTTGAAGGGTCTGTTCCTGTGCTGTAATTTTCTTTGTTCTTTGTACTTTGTTGTATCTTAGTCCCATGTGTGTATGTTCCAATAATGTATCTTACTACATATAAATTAAAAATGAAGGGATTCAGTGTTTTTTATTTCCTGGTTTGCTGTCTATGAGAAAGCATCAGTACCTTTTGCTATTTACTCTGCTTAATGATATCATTGCTTTTGGACACATTGAGATCCCTTTGACACAGTGTCAGAAACAAACCGACATCGGGAAAAGAGGAGTCACTCCATGGAGATGCTAGAGTGGGATTTTCCAGTCTTGGAATGAGGGCACTGGAAAATCCTACTTTAGCAGTCTCCATGAAGTGTACTCTCCCTTTCCCGATGTGAACAGTTTCTTTCTGCTCACCTCAAGACTGGAAAATCCCACCCGAGATCAATGAGACCCCCCCCACCCCCCCCACCACCACCACTACCATCACCAGCACCACCATCACCAGCAGCCCTCCCTCCCCACCCCGCCCTTCTGCTATGATTCCCATGTTGGGCAGTTTGGGAAGATTCCACTCCTAGACTTTTGTGGACAGCTTTTTACTGCTGCTTCATCACTGACTGCAAAATATAGCCTTTCTATTTCTTTTTGCCATGTTATTGCAAGTATATTTCAAAAATTCAGAAATAAATTTCACCCTCATGCACCAATTACACCTTCATAAGGTAAAGATGTGTCTTCCTCTGATGATTTAATATAATTGTGAAAACACCAATGAATCTCCCATGCTCTTGCTCATAGTTAGTTGCAGGAAGTGAAATGCCTTCTAACTGTGTTGGCTTTAATCAGTGGAGCGGCAGTGTTTACACCTCTGGAGCAAACACAAGCTATTACTTTTTAAGTATTTCTCATTGATTTCAATATATTGATGGTGTAACAGCATTACCAACTCAAATATTTTAATATATACCAGGGTTGGAGAAAGCAAGTCCAATTACAAACATTGAGCTAATTGCAACAATTTAAAAAAATGTGACCCTGACAGCATGGAGGCAGTGTTGATTTTAAAAGTGGCCATCAAATGAAGCCATTAAAAAAAATATACATGTGCATGGAGTTTTAGGAGCCAAGCCCAATTAAAAATTGTCCACCAACTGAGACTATTGAAGAAATTATTTTGAAGTAGGTTAGGATGGGAGACAAGTGAACTGGAAAATGCCATTTGAAAATTTACTCTGAGCAGGAGGAATGAAAACTGACAAGGCTTGAAAAAAATTACCCAAAGATAGGCAAGTGTTAGAAGAAACAAGATTTATGCTGGGATTGGAGGAAGTGAAACCAACGGGCCATGGAAAAATCCAGCGCTGGAGTTAGACTGGAAGAACAGGGGCTGGTACAGAGGCCGAGCAATTAATGGAGAATGTGAATGGGGTTCGCAGTGCTTTGGAAATTTAAACCAGACAAGGCTGTAGCAAACAGAATTGAAGGTTGCAATTGAGAAGGAATTGAAGAACTGGATTGATGATGCTGTAGAGTGTGGGACCAGAAACAGGGCTGGAGCAAATAGAACTGACAACAAGTTGCTGCCATTAAAAAATTAACACAGAGCCGATCTGGGGCTAAAGGAAGTGAGGCCGACATAACCAGTGAAAAATTTATTGGTACCTTGACCGGAGCTGGAGGAAGCAGAAGCAATTGAAAAAAATAATTTATGGTGATCTGAAGTAAAACTGACAGCATCATTAAACTTCAAAGAGGCACTGGGCTTGAAGCAAGAAGGACCATTGACAGCAGAATTTAAAAAAAACTATTCCAACAAAAACACTATCATAAATAAAATTGCAGTCACTTTTTTTAAACTTGGCATAAACTTTTAAAACTTATGCAGAATTTGAAAAATATAAAGGAAAGGATTTAACACAGTTATAGCAGCAGGTTTAGAGGTTGATTTTCGGATTGCTCAATTACAATGATAACTGAAGTGTGAGATTTCCACCTAGTGGCAGAATGGCCCTATCTGCATTGTTACATTGAGCTGTTTACAATAAAAACCTCCAATAAAAAGATTAAGAACAATCTGAAACTTAGATGTTGAACTAACATAACTAAGAACGATCATGACAGTAAGAACTTTCTGGAAAGACTGTGGGCGAAACTTTCCATTTTCAAGATTAAGTATGGTGGCGGGTGGGAAAGTCAGCATGATTCTGCTGGGCAGTGTGTTGGCGTTTTCTGTCTGGTTTTGCATTTTTCATCTCATTAGTTAAGCATCAACAAGGAGCATGTTGAATCTCGCAGCAGGGTGGGCAGGGAGGAATTCGTCCACTCTGCCATTGATGTCTAAGGTCCTAGCACCGTACTTCAACACATAGTACAGTTCTGATTCAGTACGTGCCAAAAAGGACAATCCTTTGCCCTATGGTTCAGAAACCCTTCCTGGGGATTCTCCTCCAGGTCATCCTGGAAAGCAGAATGTCCTTTTTTTTCGAAGTGGGAGCCAATGGTCCTCTCGCCAAACCACATTGGCCTGAGAGGAGGTCTCCAAAGAGGTCAGTGTCTATAGCCAACAGTAAAGAACCACAGGAGTGTGGAAGAAGAATGAATGATCTGAGGGGCTGCACCAAGGTAAGTGAAATTTCTATTCTCTCCAACCTTACACTCGCTGAATGGCATCAGACAGTCTAAGGGGAGTCCACAAGGATGTCACATGTGACCAGCAAATGAGATATCAGCATCGAATGTTTGCTGGCAACTTTAAGCTCACCATCTCATGGAAGATCCTGCAGAAATTATGTCTTAATCCTTTACTGGAAAGGGCTTAGGACACACAACTTAGGACACACAACTGGCAATGCATACTTCTAAAATACTCTTTCATCCGTCGTGCTCACAGTCAATCCATCCGTCTTTACGTAGGACAAGATCTCCCACAACCAAAAACAGAAAACAAAGATCTAAGTTCAGGAGGTTTCTACCTGATTGCTTAGCAAAAGATGGTTCTCGAGTGAGGTCGAAATGTTCTGCCTCTCTCTGGCCTCACCGCTGCTGGATTATGTCCATGTGATGGTGTGTAGGTCCGAGCACACAGGTAGGACCTGGGTGGGATTGTGGTCGGTGCAGACTCGGTGGGCCAAATGGTCTTCTTCTAAACTGTAGGATCCTAAATATATTCAATGTAAAAGATCCCTGAGTTGATGAAACTCTTCTATAAGAAGCAGGCTGCAGAGCTAGCTGAAGCGAACAGAGACCATTTCTGCATGGAATGCCAGATCAGCCACCCTAAACCAGCTAGTGTCTATCCAGTGTTACATTGACAGCACTGGGACAGTGCCTATGAATGTTAGAATCTGCCGAGTCATCACTAACTATCTCTATTCCAGCAACAAGCAAGAAAAGGTGGTAGAAGAGTTTCAGCAAGTACCTCAGCCCCAATCCCCTCAACTACTTCTGATAAGGATGCAAGGAAATTATCCATATTCTGCCTGATGTCATGTCTTCAGGATGTGAGCACAGAGATAGTGGCAGCCACTTTGGAAACACACGTCCAGAAGTGTGTTTGTGTTAGGACCCACCATCACGTGGATGCAATCCAGCAGCGGCAAGACCAGAGAGAGACAGAGTATTTTGACTTCGCTCCAAGACCCTCTTTCACTAAGGAATCAAATAGGGATCCTCAGGCAGCCAAAAGAAGGAGAAGTGCCAGCCAGGTATTCAGCCAGGATATTCTGCCACTCCCATTTCCCTTTGCCTGTGAACTAATCAATTCCAGCAAGTCAGGCTGAGGAAGGTGTATTTACTCAAGAGCAGGAAATCCTCAGCAATCCTGGCCCTTTAACTATGGGCCATCAGAGAATGCCTACCAATTTCACCTCTGACAACAAACAGTAGCAATCAGTAGGCTGGGTCCACTTCTGCTATAGATGTCAGGGCAACACCTGGACATAGTGGTAGGGTTAGAAAATTTTAAAATGTTTGGAATAGTCAATAGCAGCATGGTTGCTCATTCATTGTATATGATCTGCACAATTGTCAATATATTTTGCATTTTACTTCTTCTACTCTCAGATATTGAATGACTAATCAATGTGATGTTAATTCAATGTACAAACCCCAGCAGAAATATCCCCATTTGATCCCTCAATTCCATTAAGTCTAATTCAATCTCATCAGTGATCATCCCTTCGTTCCACATCTACAACATGAATAAAGGCACTTCACATGTGAAAATAATGGCAGGATAATGCACATGTGACCCTTGCACCTCAGGCAGACATTCATGAGAATTCATTATCAAGGTTAGTGATGATCCTGATGCTGCCTTACTGAAGTCTGTAGTTTGTGGATGATCCAAGCATTTGTCATAACCAATGTTATATTCTTTCCTCCCAACTGTAAATTACAATGGCATTTATTTTATGACTGAATTTATGAGAAAAGTAGCATTCATCATCAAGCACCATGGCCTTTCATGCCTCCCTGCAGCATGATTTTGTCTTTGTGTTTCAGACTGAACTTTATTTTTTTTTAATTCCTATTCATCCATGCATAACTCTAAACAATGAAAATTGGTCCCAGCGGTGACATTTGAAATGTCTACTCGAGGGGAATGTATCAACTGAATCAAGAACAGCTTCTTCTCTGCTGCTGTCAGACTTTTAAATGGACTTACCTTGCATTAAGTTAATCTTTCTCTACACTCCAGCTATAATTGTAATACTACACTCTGCACTCTCTCGTTTCCTTCTCTATGAACGTATGTTTTGTCTGTATAGCGTGCAAGAAACAATACTTTTCACTGCATGTTAATATATGCAACAAATGAGTCAAATGAGTGTGTGATGTCAGAGGTGTGTGCTTGCTGTGACGAAGCCACGGACCTAACTGTGAAATCGCACTTTGGTCCTGAACAGCTGTCAAGAGTTACATTACGGAATCCTTTAGTAAAGGCATGGTTCACAAATCTGTATGGAATTCAATGCACGACCATGCACTCATTGACCTCAGGTTCATCGAAAGAATTGGCCTTTGTGAGATTGTCAATGTCAAAGACTGTAATGCAATGAAATTGATGCTTCTGCACATCTGAGTGCTCAGTAGGATCTATGAAGGAAGAAGTTGTTATTCACTGATGTGCCATTGCTAACTAGGCCACATCTCTCCCAACTGCCAAGGTAGTGCAGGTCATAAACTTAGTAGGCTACGGATGAATGCAGAGTGAGTGTCAACAATCAAACGAGGATCCCAATGAGCCATTCTTTGTGAAGACAATATGAACTTGCAACTTTGGATGCATGTTATTGAGTAACAGGTCACTGCGTCCTGATGTCCAATAACATCTTGGGGCTCGTTAGCAAGCTGAGGCATCTGCATTATTCATGCATGGCAGCTGGCATTTGGAGAGATGGTATCATCTGGATGTAGTTTCCTCTTGAGAGTGTCAAGCACTAACCAGTGACAAATATAGTTTTCCTATTGGAACCGCCTTGCTAAGTGACTGTCATTCTAGCATTAGTGCTTCCATGTGTGCAAAGGCATTTAATCTGCATAAAGGATGACATGCCCAGTGATGTGTCGACACTATGGTTGAAAGGTTGCACTGTGTTTTTTTGCTTAAGGTGATTTAATGGTGGAAAGCTGACATTCCCCAGTGTTCACATATTCTCTTGGCTACTAATTCTTCCAAGGATTATAACGCTGTTAGAGTTGAATATGATTTATGCCTCCACCATGATCATTGTGAGATTAATAGCCTTTCATGATATGTTGACTTTGACAATAAAGGTTTTGTTCTGTCGGCTGCATCGAAGCTTGGTGCAATTTTATTGTTAAAGCTTCTCCACCTTAATCCTGTAAAAATCTAGTAGCTATGAGTTTATCAGAGACAAATCTGCTGCATCACTCAGATGGAATGGCATCCTCATGTGATGCATCTGAATTGTGGCCCATTTCAGAAATATTCCCTTTCAAATCCTCTTTGTCCAAGAAGACATGAAGTTTTCCGGATCTCTAACAATACTCAACAGTAGATTGCAACACTAGATTGTTTGTTGTGCTCTGCACAATGATGATGCAAAACACTTTCTGTGATGAAAATTGGAAAGTCGCCCCAACCACTCCAATCATGGGGAACATATCTTTAAGAGGCCAGTAGTGTACTCTACTCAGGACTGATGGTTAAATGTTCAGCACTGCATCTCTCCTTGGATGCACTCTATGGCTAATGACAGGGCATCATTGTGCATATCGTTTGGGCATATGCCTTACGACTGAGGAGTTAACCCTCCAAAAATTGATCTCCCTCAAATATCTCTGGCACCTGGGAGAGACTCAAAATGTATAAATTGTGTGAGCTTCCTGGGTGCCTACCTGGATCTGTTTGCAGTGATCACAAATTAGCTGGCCAGTCAGAATGAAATCCTTCTCTATTAATCAATCTCACAGGCTATTGGCAGATAAGTCAAGGCCACATGTGTGTAGTCGCTGTGCCATGCATTTGTGGAAATCCTGAGATTGCAATAAATCCCAAATTCTGTAAGTCTGGTTTGCTTCATCCATGCGGAATAGTATACCATAGTAAGCGTTACTGCCTGCCTTAGACATTTGTCATTGATTATGAGATTCCACCAAGTTCCCCAGTGGAAGGAAGGATTTCCTGGCAAAAATTTTCACTATGGTAACAAACATTGGAGCACTGGCAGATGTTTCTCATAGAGAATGTAGAAAATATGCGCTACTACATCCATAGACAGATAAAGATGCCTGTGATACTGTCTTTGGATCATCAAGAATGAAGTGTTGGCTACAGCCTGCATTTGCCACTCCTGCTTGTACCTGTGAACATTTACCATTCAGCAGTCAATGGTAGTTTTCATTGAATGGTCTCCCTCTGTATACAAAGCAGCAAACTGCACATGGCATATCAAGCCCATCCCATCCAGATGGCTGAGCTTTACGCTCAGATGTGACTGCACATTCACAGCAAGGGTCTGAATTCAAAGACCCAAGTCCATGGATCTGTTGTGCTTCTGGTGATCATTTTCCAGTGGCCTTGACAATAATAATTGATATCCAGTCCTTTCACTTATGTCATGACGGCAAGCATGTACCTTGATTGCTCTGACAGTGCACTCAGAATGTGGTAGTTTGTAGGGTTTGTGTTATCCTTTGGAAAGTAGATATGGCCCTTGATTGTTTGACCCTACATCCATTCTGACATGCTTCTGGAAGGATCAGATGTTCATTAAGACTATATGCACCAATCCCTGAATGAGCACCATTATTCAAGAAGCCAAGCTCGTTCATTGTGAATTAGATCCTCGAATCTAGCAATCATGTGGCCCATGGTTTAAGCAGTATAATAATAATAGAGTGTCCTTTCAAACGGCCAGAAGTTGTTGTCCTGAACTTCTCTCACATAACCAGAGATGCCTTTCCGATCAAGTCTTTCTGGCTTATTTTTTGAACAGCATCATTTCTCAGGAAGGTCAAAAATGGTGCTGCTGCCTTTCATCTAGGAGACTTGCTTCCAACTCTTCCTTCAGCCTCAAACCCACCAGGTTTGTTCCATCTACTTCCATATTCCCCACCTCCTGATTTGTCTTCCTTCTGTCACTATCCAGTCTCCCCCATTACCCTTGACCCCATCATTGTTAATGTGCATATTCCTGCTCTTCCCCTGAACACTTTAAAGTTGATATCCTCACATTCTTTGTCTACTTGACTCCTCCACTTCCTGAAGTCATTGCATCTTTACTGGAATGCTTTCCCTCCATGACTTTTCAGCTACTGATTTACAGGATCCAGATGCCTCCCCTGAACTTTACTATTCCTTCTGCCTTGGAGTATTATGACTTAAACCTCCAGGTGTGCTTCCTTCGGTGACAAATCATGCCCCTCTACACCATACTGTGCAGGATATCACTGCTCAGAAAGACCTTACCCTGCCCATCACCAGGACCAAAGACATGTGCCATGTAAAACCTTTTATCATGGTCTATACTGCCCCAGTATAGCCTCTTCAATATTCCCATGTCAATGTGACCTCAGCCTCAGGACAGCCTCTTCCTCTTCTTTGGATAGTCTTATAACTTTTGCTCTCGGACAATCTTTCACAACTGCACTCTGTTCTTTGACAATCCGCTAGTACTGTCTTTCTCTCCCCATTCTGCTTTCATTTGCTCCTCTATCAGTCCTGCCTCCATGAGCAGCATGCTGGTACAGTGCTGCTTCACAACGCAAGGACCCGGATTCAATTCTGGCCTTGGGTGACTGTATGGAGTTTAGACATTCTTCCCCTGCCTACATAGGTTTCCTCCCACAGTCCAACAGTTAGGTGGATCAACCATGCTAAATTGCCCCATGATATTCAAAGATGGATAGGCAAGAGGGGGTTAGCAGGGTAAGAATTTGTGGGGTTACGGGGATAGGGCCTGGGTAAGAAATAAAGGTTGGTCAGTGCAGACTCAATGGGCTGAATGGCCTCCTTCTGCACTATAGGAAATTCTATGATCTCTCCTCCCCTCTTGAGTTCCACATCACCTCAGCAATCCTGCCTCCATATCCTTCCCATTGCTCTTATATTCCACATACACACCCAGTCCGTTTCTCTCTTCCCCTCTGATACGTTCCACATATTTCTCCCTCCCAGTCCTACCTCCGTCACCACCCCCCAACCACTCATATTTCCTCCTACGTTGCTTGTGAAGAGACACCGGAAATCTCATATCAACGTTTTTAAAAGCATCGTTGGATCTTTTTGGACAGCTTTTGTCTCTTTGCAGCTGATAATGGAATCTGGGCCAATAAAGCTGCATATACATGTAGAAATAATCTTTCAAAATTTCAGTATTAACAGATAATAACAACATCTGCACACATTTCTTTAAATAGTCACAGAGCTCACAGAGGAAAGTGAATGTTACCAAAGGAAATATGGGGAGAAAACATAGATAAAATGAACATTTATCGATGACCATTTTCTATTAAATGTTATTGTTCAACAGAATAGAATTTACCATCAGTATTCATTTGAGATCCCTTCTTAGGTTTATTAGAACTTTGAGCCTTTTCTTATAAAGAATAAAGGTAAAGTCACCATATTCCTGGATGATCATGGGCTGGTGGTAATTTAACCTGCAGATCACCAGACCTCAGGCGAGGGGCAAGTTTGAGAAGGCAGTGCCTTCATGGATAAGCTCAACTGATACAAGAATTGAACCCGCGCTGTTGGCATAAAGATAAAGAATTCTCAATTCATTATTATAATATTCCTTATAATGATATTTTCATTCAGATCATTCTTTCTGAAATTCTTCAATAAAAGGGGAAGTGTAAACAGACAAATTGCAATTAGTATTGTACATTGCAGCAAGATAGTAATCTTTTATGTTGACTTTAAGTGTTGTTTCTTTCAGATGTTCAATCCTGAAAATGTTGCCAAGTTTGAAGATAGTGGATGGTGAGAGGATTAGTTTCAGTGATGATCTTGATGCAGAACGGCATAGCAGACGTTCACCAGGGAGTTTCCTGGCACTGTGTCAGACCCAGCTTCAAAACTTTGACTTATTACTCAGGAGACATGAAACTGAACTAGAGTAAGTCTCTCTTTTCACATTTCATCCTTTTTTGACTGTAACATGAAGCCATGCTTCATTCAAGCACATAGTTTTTTGACACATACATTGGTTTGATTAAAGAATTGTAGAGAACAGGAAATAGGACAATTTAGTGTAAGTATTTTCCATTTTAATATATCAACACTTGATTTGAGGTATCCACAGAGATGAGTGTGTGGGTGGAATAAAATTCAATATTTGGTCAAAATGTCGTGTTGACTTACTCGGTTTTCTACTATCGTTCAACTGCATGATATCATAGTGTATAAGCAAATTAATAAAATAGATATTTATCAAGGCTTGCATTTTTCTATAATCTTTTATATACAAAATGTCCCATTCACTAAATCAATGAATAAGCAAAAGTGGATACTGAGCCAAAGAAGGGATGTTAGGAAGCAGTGACTCAAAGCTTGATCCAAGAGGAGGGTTTTAACATAGCAGAAAAGGTGGAAAGACAAAGGTTTATGGAGGGAATCTGTAAACATGGAATTGTGGCAAAGCTCGTCATGCATTTGGCAGGAAAAGACATGTTGAAGAAGTTTAGCGAGGAAAGGGAGGTTGGAGGTTATTGTATTGTAAAGGCTGAAGGAGAACCTTTTGAACAGGTCTATTTTGACAAGCAAAAAGAAAGATAGCCAAATGGAATGTTATCAATGTCAATGATAATGAAGTCAATGAAGTCATCAGACTTGTTGAAGGTGAGAGTGATTGGGACAAAGAGAAAATGTGTTTAAGAAAATGAGTCAAAGTGGAGAAAAGAAGGCAGAGATTATACTTTTTCGGCAGGGTAATCCGACCTGGGCAGAGATGCGTGGAGTTTCATAGAGGTTAATTCCGGTCCAGCTAGATCTAAGATTGAAAACTGAAACATTTATGCATCAAATACAAGGAGTAATTTATGCTTCATAAACATTTCTGTTTCACCCTTTCTCAATGTAAGTTTATTACTAACCAATTCAGAGTTGTTTCCATTCCGTAAATATTTAAATAGTACCTCCAGTCTCAAAGTGTTTATCCTGTATAATTTCCTAAATTATCTGGCTTCGTGGTTTAATAGCTGGCATGACACTTTTGCCAACATTTGTACTAATTTGCCTGAGATTGCAGGTAGCTCAAACATTGCAAGTGCAATTCTTCTTTCAGGTAACAATTTGAGATTAAATTTAATCATCAGTAGTAACAGGAGTTTGCAGCTAGATGGCAGCAGTGAACAAGCAATATTGTCCAAGTATTCTGGTCTCTAATCATCCACTAGACTGCAAGAACATGGAAAGAACAAGAATGACAATCTGCCATTCAATCTCCCCCCTCAGTGGTGATGTTACAAGACAAGGTCAGTGAAAGCGGAATTTGTTTCTGCCACAGTGCATAAAGTACAATTGCCTGAGCGCTTGGAATTATTTAAATGGATTAATATTCTTCGATGGCAACATGGGGATTCCAGGGATAAATTTACTGATAGAATCAAAACCACAAACAAACAACATTCTGCTTAGAAAAGGACTGATGTGGATGACAGCTGTGAAAAGATGCACTCCACAATGTATAAAGTCTACTTGATGGATATATGACAATATATATTTTCATCCTTTAGTTTTTGTTGCCTATTCCTGGCCAACAATATATTGAGGAAATGTCTGACTCTTTAAGCAAATCAATGTGATATTTCTCTGATTGCATTATATAAGAGTCTTCTGATCATATTAAATTATTTTTTTTTCACCATCATTAGCTGTCATACGTGTTTGTCACAACAAAAATAACAGCTTTATCCCTGGATCACATCTATTTGCTGGTGACCTGAATTTCAAATCTACATTATCTCAATCAGTTGCTTTTCCATCTTTATATACAGCACTTACTTTTACCTCTGTCTCAAACCATCTGTCGCTGAAACTCCTATCCATGCCTTTAACACCTTCAGACTCAACCATTTTCCAATTTCCTACTCAATAGCTCAAATGACATTAGTGGGGAGAAAAAAAAGTTAACATTTCATGTCAATGCTTTTTCATCACAAATGGCAAAAAATTATAAATGAAATGAGAAAGCAAATGTACAAAAGGGAACATCTGTAATTGGGTGGAAGAGAAGGGAGATTAAATTCTGTTATGATCTCAAGGGAGACTATTAACTTTTAAAAGGAAATTCAAACTCCATAATTAACTGAAAGGACTATGGCACAAGGTTTCACATTTAAACAAAAACTTTCACTGTAAAAGAATTAAACAAAGCGTATACTTTTAACTTAACATGATGGGTGGGATTCTCTAGCCTCCCAGTGGCATCTTTCCCTTGCCAGGATATGGCGCATCATTGGCCAGTGGCAGGATCTTCTTGTCAGACCATTGTCAATGAGATTTCCCATCGACCGCTCTCAATGCTTCTGGGAAATAAGTGGCAGGGGTGCGTTGGCGGGACCAGAAGATCCATAGCATGAACAGCTGGAACATCCTGGTCTATATTTCGTAAACCTTTATTCTTTAAACCTGCAAATTTTCAAATCTCAACAGCCACTTTCTGTTTTGTTTTTAATTCCACCCCAGAATTCCCCTGTACTTACCAGCATCTTAAGAGTTCTGTCTCTTCTTATGAGGCAAAATCAAGGTGTGCTATAACTCCCAGGAATCCGTTTTGTTTCCCCTCAGTTTTCCTGCTATTATCCAATGTCTGAGATTTCTTGGGATCCTTTCACCACATTCAGTCACGTTATCCTTCTTTATAACTGTAGATACCCAGCACAAGCATGGCTGCACTGCTTTTTGCTCAGTGACTCTAAAATCAGAAAATATCTTTTGCTTCTGATAGTCTTTTGCTACTGGTCTCAGCTTTTTCCAAGCCCCACTGCTGGCAGATTTCTCTCTTTCTCTACCTTTGTCTATGAGAAAACACATCTAAGATTTAGATTTTGGCTAAATCTAAATTTTGGCTAAATCTAGCAAAAGACTTTTTTCCTGCAGTCCACCCCATAGCAATGTGGCACATCTAGGATGTCTGACGTAGAGATTTCAATTTGAAGTTTAATTCCCAAGAAAGGTACATGAATACTTTATAAACTTCTCTTGTTTATCAGTTGCTTTTCAAACTCCCTCCCCCTCACACTGGCGAGAATCGCATGATGACTCCTTATCACAAGTGCTGTAAACTCATTGAAAAAAACGCCGAGAAAACCTACTGTTTCCTCGCCCATCCGACACTTCGAATTTTTTTGTGAAAATTCCGCCCTAGGCATTTCTGATAGATGTTAAAGTTGAAAAACACTAGTTGTACTAAAGTCACAGTTTTGCACAGTAAGGAAAATGGTGCCTTCAGAAACACAAAATGGTGGAAACCCTGGGATAGATACAGTTTTGAACCCTAGTCATTAGACAATTGGCATATTTAAAATTTGGAACATAGATCAGTAGAACCAACTTATAGATTTCAATTTCCAAGCTGCTTTTTTACAGGTAACCTCTGTGCCTGAATTCCTGATAATGTGCAGCCCTGGTGTGAACTGTGCTATTTTTAGGCCATAGTTGTCATCTGCGTCATTCTGAAAAATGCAACACTAATTTTCTTTGCATATTTGTCCTTTTTAATAACAGATTGGACTCTTTGGACATTACAGAAACACACTGTCAGCACTGT
This sequence comes from Sphyrna mokarran, assembly GCA_024679065.1. Lineage (NCBI taxonomy): Eukaryota > Metazoa > Chordata > Chondrichthyes > Carcharhiniformes > Carcharhinidae > Sphyrna > Sphyrna mokarran. The sequence goes on along the minus strand of JAGIQG010000008.1, from coordinate 18,617,682 downwards.
GAGGAACTGATGCAGCTGGCTGAAGAATGTAGATATGCCCATGAGTATGGAGAGTTATGCCTTACTGAAGAGAAAAAACATCCTAATAGTCTTCCCGAGGAAGAACTCAATGTTGGAGAGCAATGTAACAAGCTGACCATTAATCATACAAAAGAAAATAGCCAGAACACTGACAGAAATGTCGTTTCTGACCCAGTTCAGACTGCTGTTACCTATACTTCTGAAAACAGAAAGCAAAATGATTATTTACCCATTGCTTGTCAGGATTCGGTGCGCAATGACCCCAGACTAATTGCAAACCAGGGGAGGACTGCAATTTCTCTGCAGGATTCCAGAACAAGAAAAGACCCAATACAGTCAGAGTACAACACAATAATGTCAGAACCACAGAATAAAGAGAGTTTGAAGGGGAAGCAACAACAACATATTTCAGAAAACAACTTAAAAAAGTAATGACACTATATTCATGTCCTTATCATTTGTGTATTATATTTTAGATGATATTTCAGAATATTTGAATAAGCCAAATAAGCACCAGTGCCTGAAACTATTTAATCTATAGCAGAAGCCACAATTTATAGTAATTACAATTCATTACATGTTATCAAACGTCTGTTTCTATAATTATGGCCTCGTGTTTTGCATTACGTTTATGCTGTATCGTGTAACTGGTATATACTGGAGGTGGGAGATTAATATCTGAAGCATGGGTTCAATGTGATTTCCCCTTTCTTAGACACAGGGAAATAATGGATCGTAATACTTTAGTGCTCCATCATCCAGCTGTGCAATAGAAAAGGGTATTTTTGATTTTGTTTCACTCTCTTAAACTTTGACTTTAATATTTACTGTGATCATTGTGATATTTGTGCTGTATTACACTATCTTCCTTCCTTACTGTGCCTGGCTTATTATTTTTGATTCTTTCTATACAGCTTTCTAGTTTAACCTTGTGAAAATGACCGAAGCCAGCCAAAACTTTAATTTATTAAGCTCCAACATTCAACAAGAAGAACTAGCTGTCCAAGTGGTGTGTTAAAGGAAATGTGCAGTATGCTTTGGCCAGCAGCTTTGTAGAGAGAGGCAGTTCTCAATTTTAGTGAACACAGAATTTTGTTTGGTTTTCTTCACATATAGCTTCTAGTTTAATTTTAGGTAGAATCATAGGATGATCATAGCATGGAAGGAGGGCATTCAGCTCATCTGTACCAGCTCTGTGGAAAAACAATTCACCTAGTGCAGCTCCCCTGTGTATTCTCTGTAGCTGTTTTACCGCTTTAGATAATGATCCAGTTCTCTTTTGAAAGCCAGGATTGAATATGCCTCCTACAGACTCTCGTACAATGGATAAGCTCAGTTAATTCAAAATCCAGCAATTTGCACCTACTTTCTTTTCATGAGTTGAACATCAGTCAGGCATCCAGTTCACCTAGTTCCATGAATTTGCTTTTTCACTTTCTGCCTTACATCTTTTTCCCTTCCCGTGACTTTATAGTGAAGATAATTTATTTTATCCAGTGTTAATCTCTGAAAAAAAAAGTAAAGTTTTACAACACCATGTTAAATCCAAGCAATTTATTTGATAGTAAATCAGCGAGTTTTCGACTTTTTGTCTTCGTCAGGCAAATGCAGTGTTCTGGTCTGAGACCAAAACACTGGATTTAAAATTGGTGTTGTAAAACTTTACTGAGTTTACCCCAGTCCAACGCTGGCATCTCTACATCAAAAAAAAGAAAGACAGACTTGAATTTATAAAGTGTCTTCCACAATCTCAGGCTGTTCTAAAGTCCATTAAAGCCAGTGAAGTACTTTTGAAGTGCAGCTGCCTGTTCTAATATACAAAATACTTGTCTAATATTGTTTTAAAAATTATCCAATATTGTTATGAGGGGCATTTGAATATTTACAAGTGTTTTTTAAGCTTATCTGTCCTATACGATATTGAAGAATTCATCATTTATGCACAATTGTTCTTCAAAATGAAAATGAAGTTCTACTAACAGAAATATTCCTAGGCAAGAATATTTTCCTACTGTCTTATGATGGTGATCACTGCACTGGCGTTTGCCTTTAAACATGATAGCACAATCCTACCCAGGAACTACCCCCATATCTCTACATATTTACCCACTAATCTTCACATCTCAGGACACTAAGGGCAATTTTAGCATGGCCAATCAACCTAACCCACATCTTTGGACCGTGGGAGGAAACCGGAGCAGCTGGAGAAAACCCACGCAGACATGAGGAGAACGTGCAAGCTCTGCGGTCCCTGAGCTGTGAAGCAGCAGCGCTAACCATTGTGCCACCGTGTTGCCATTTGGGATAGTGGACAATTGTTCTACTTCTTAAGTCAGGGTATAGCACATACCAACCAGGTGGAAAGCAGCAGGAGTTTCAGCATTTAGTTAGCACCTTTAATGTGGCATAACATCACAAGGCTCTTCACAAAGGTGACTTTGGGCAAAAGTTGACACCAACCCAAAGAAGCAGATATTAGAAAGGGTGGCTAAAAGTTTGGTTAAAGATATAGGTTTTAAGGGGGGTCTTAATGTGAGAGAGAGGGACAGATTTAGTGGCAGATTTCAAAGCTTATGGCCAGATGTTAAAGGCATGATGCTAAAAGTGATATGAAAGATATGAGGCCAGACCTTGTGAAGCACAGTTATTAAGGGTTTGTGAGCTATATGAGGTATCAGAGATAAAAATGGCATGAAGCGAATTGAATTTAAGAATAAAAAAAAACAAAAACTCTTCAGGTATATGTAGATCAGGAAGTAAGATAGATCAATGAGCATGAGAGTGAGGAGTAAGTGAAATTTGATGCAGAATAGGATATGGGCAGAAGAATTATAGATGAGCTGGAGTTTGTGGTGTGTGGTTGCTGGATGGCCAAACAAGAGCATTAGAACAATTCTTTCTTGAGGTGATAAAGGCATGAATGGGAATTTCAGCAGCAGAATAACATTGTTATGGAGATGGAATAGGTGGTCTTTCTGTTGGAAAGAATTTGGGATCATAAGATTGGTTTTGGCGTCAAATAGGAACGTGATGTTGTTAACAGTCAACTTCATCCTTTGGCAATGGCAGGAATGGAAGCTGAGGCAAAGTTTTGGAGTTTGTTGTAGAGCTGAAGATGATGAATTTAATCTCCTCAATGTTTTACTGAAGGAATTTGTGTCTAATCCACAGTTGGATATTAGAGAAGCAAGCTGACAACACAGAGGATAAAGGAGGGGTCGAGAGGAATCATGGAAATATGTAGCTGGCAGTTGTAAATGTACCATTTGGAACTGTCACATCTGGATGATACAATCTGGAAGCACATATATGAAAAAGAAGTTGGTAGAAATAAATCATTGAGGACTGTTAAAGATAAGACTGGGGACAGGAAAGATAACCATTTATAACATAAGTAACAGGAAGAAAAACTAATTTTTCTCTAATAAATTCTCATTATCGGCCAATGAAAGTTTAAGTTATAATTGAGTCAAAACCTATCAAAGCAAAATTAGAATCATTTGATCAATTAATGGGTGGATACGTGCAACATTGTTCTGTGCTTTAAATAATTACTTGCTGTTTCTCCTGATTAACAATAATGCGTTTTCAAATCTTTGTGTTGACAGCTATGCAGCTACAGTCTTACAGTCTCACTGGCGGGGATATAATATCCGTAAACAAATTCACATATATATGGTACTTCATAATGCTGCTTCAGTGATTCAATCTGCATGGAGAGATTACAACAATAAAGTTGCTTCACGGAAGACTGCCCAACCTCCAGCTAAAAAATGGAAGATATTTGGTGGGAAGGAGGAGAGAAGACATAGAGCAGTCACCATCATCCAGGTTAGAGAAGTATATGTTTATGCATATTTGCAGAAGTGAAATTGGAAAGAATTTAACATTACTTTTTTCCCAGGATGGAAGAGTCAATTACTGGGGGGCACAGGTTGAAAGATGTGTGAGGCAAGTTATTTACACAGAGTGTGGTGGATGCCTGGAAGTTGCTGCCGGGGAGGTAGTGGAAGCAGGTATGACATTGACTTTTAAGGGGCATCTTGACAAATACATGATCAGGAAGGGAATAGAGGAATATGATCCCCAAAATAATTACTTGCTGGATATAGGGTGGTTAGGGAGTGGAATGCTCTGCCTGCGGCAGTTGTAGATGCGCCAAGTTTGGTGGCGTTTAAGAGGTTAGTTGATAAGTTTATGGAAGAGAAGGGAATGGTTTAGTTTGGAGGGTCATTGCTTTTTTTTCATAATTGGTCGGCGCAACATTAAAGGCCGAAGGACCTGTTCTGCGCTGTAATGTTCTATGTTCTATGTTATAAAAGGGGCTTCAGTTCAGTCAGGCAACATGGTAGGTGCAGGCGTGGAGTGCATAAGGACCTGTTTCTGTGCTGTAATTTTCTTTGTTTTTTTTGTTCTATAATTATTGCACTTCAACGGTCAATGAACTTGGTCAATATGAACTCAATTGGTAAATGTACCATGCTTGCTTGAAATGTAATTTTGGGCCCTCAAAGCTCTTCACCACTGTGGTTTTCCTTGTGTCCTATGCATGTCTGTTGTAGACTAATTGATAAAATTTGATTATTTTTAGTCAACAGCCCCATTATCAACAGCAATAGCAACTACGTATAGGCTTTACATAGGACCTTTAATAATTATCATTAGTAATTATCATTGGGTAATGCAGCTACCAAGATGATAGATGCCTAGAAAGATCAAAAGACTATATCACAGAAGGGGAGCATTCAATCATTGGGCAGGAATTTACAGCCTCAATTGTCCCAAAACTCTACATTCAACGGATCTTTCCATGATCTGCCCCTTGCACCCTCCAACTCCTGTGGAGGGCGGGATGGTAAAATTCCAGCCATTGTGCCTTTGGCTGCCAAAAAAGAGCTTGACAGCTTGATTCCATTTTCCAGCTCTTAGTCTGTTACTCTGTAGATTATGGTATTTCAAGTGCCTATCAATATGTTTTAAATTTGATGAGGTTTCTGCCTCAACCACCCTTTCAGGCAGTACATTTCAGATCCCCACAATCTTCAGAATTAAAAAATAATTCTCCTTAACTTGCCTGTAATCCTCTGCCAATTGCTTTAAATCTGTCTCCTGGTCATTGACCTCTCAGCCAAATGAATCATTTCTATCAGCTCTGTGTAGGCCATTCATTATTGTATATGCCTCCCTTCAGCCTCTTCTGTTACAAAGAAAACAATCCAAGATTCTCCACTCTTTTCGTAGCTAAAATTCCCCATTCTTAGCACTATTCTTGTAAATCTTCTTTACTGCCATTAGTGCGATCACTTTCTGTAATGTGTGGCCACAACTGTACACAGTGCCCTAGCTGCGGCCTAAATATTGTTTTATACAATTCCAGCATTACTTCCCTGCTGTTATATTCTATATCTCGCTAATTAGAGTAAAGTATCTCATATGCCTTCTTTCCCAATTACTACTTGCCCTGCTACCTTCAAGGACCTATAAACATGCACTCCAATGTCCCTCTGTTCTTCTACATTGCTCAATATTCAACCATTTATTGTGTATTTATTTGCCCTTCTTTGCCTCCACAAATGCATTTTACCTCATACTTCTTTGGTTAACTTTCATTTGCTGCTTTTCTGTCCACCTGGTCAGTCTATTAACATTTTTCTGCAGTCTACAGCATCCTTCTTCACTATCAACCGCACAATCAATTTTTGAATCATTTCAACTTCTTAATCATACCTACTATATTTAAATATAAATCATTAACATGCACCACAAACAACAACGGATTTAGACCTGAGCCCTTCAAGAAACTACCGGAAACAGCCTTCCAGTCACTAGAAAAATACTCATCCACACTTTGCTTTCTGCCACTGAGCCAACTTATCACTTGTCCTTGGATTTCATGGCTCTTACATTTTTGACCAGATTGCCATTTATACCTTAATAAAAATCTTACTAAAATCCATGTAAACTACAAAAACACAAACCCTTACTGACCCTTGTTACCTCATCAGAAAATTCAATTAAGTTAGTTAGACGAGACTCTCCCTTAATAAAACATCGGTGATTATACTTGGTTAATCTGTCCCTCAGAATTTTTCCAATAATTTTTGTTCTCTTGAAATTGGGTTGACCATCCTATAACCATATCCTCTCTTTTTAAACAATGGTATGACATAACCATAATCTAGTCCTTTGACACCACATCTGTGGGACAGAGGGGGAGGGCCTGAGTAAGATATTCTGTCAGACAGTCAGTGCAGACTCAATGGGCTGAATGGCCTCCTTCTGCAATGTAGGGATGCTATGATTCTGTGTGCCACTGTTTTTATAATCTCTCTTTACTTCCCAGGTTCCTTTCTAACTTAATTCCTACATTTGCGATACTCCTCTAGATTTTCTGCAGTATTAAGTTCTCACTATCCCTGACATGGACTTTCTTTTTTTTCTTACCCAGCTTCTTATGGTCTTTGACATCCATTTCTTTGGAGCCAGTAGACCCTTTTGAGCTTTGAACTGCCTTTCTGTTTTAAGTTGCAGCCATTATTTTAACCACCTTTCCAGAGGTAAACTTCCAAAAAAACTAACCCCAGAAACTTTGAGGTTAGTAGCAGGACATTCAGTCAGGTAAATGGAACACCTGTCCTGCCACGCTTCTGGAAAATGCCAATGTATAACCTCAGCGAACCATTTATTTATCAAAGTGCTACAGTGGAATTGAAACATCTGTGTTTTCTTAACAATTCTGACCACTGAAAATTTCATGTTACTAGTTAATGAGGTTATTGCAATACTTAACGCAGACTTTTCCAGCCCTGCAAACCACCAGGATCACCCGGTTCCACCAAAAGGCAATATAAATTTACTGGATTGCTGAATCTCCTGTGGCAGATCTTACCATGACGGGGCTGGAATATCCCAGCCTTAGTTTTAATGAAATGCAGTAGAAAGTCCAAAAGATAAAATAATGTTCCTATATTCCAACTTTAAAATGTCCATTCGCGCTTATTGCGCATGGAACAAGGAAGGGTTTCCCAACAACATGTTAATTTCTTCATTTTGGTTTTCATATTTTAGGTGCACTAGGTCCATGAAACTGATTGTATCAATTTATCCTAAATAATTTCAAACTATTTTGCTCTTTATTCATGTTTTTGTGAATTTTGTAATGAACCTTGAATGAGTGGTACCATAAATAATAAATATTTTTAGGTCTGTGATGGTGAAATTATCACATTTCTTGCAGTTTACAGAAAATGTGATTATAGCTGTTTAGAAACACTGTTCTTTGCTCATTTATGTCTGGAAATTAATGTATAAATGTTCTGCATTTAACATCCAACTTAGTATAAATATGTCATTCTTTTGTTTGCGGATTACTTAACTTTCGGTGCTTTGATTTTATTTGAAAATTCAATACATTGTGGATTTACTTAGGCACATTGGCGAGGCTATCTCCTGCGGAAGAAGTTGTCTTGCGCTTTAGCAGCTGTTCAAATTGAGGAAGATGATGTCCTCGAAGCAGTTGATTTGAGTGAATTTACATTTGATGAGGTAAATAAACACCATAGAATGTGTTCCTCAGAGATACGTTACTTTTAAAGAGAAGGTGATATAGCAGAAGTACTCCTTACGACTCCATGCCAAGCTCTGGCTCTACAATGCCAATTGACCTACTGTATTTTCAAGAACTAATAAAGATTACGATTTAAAATGAGATGTGCAACAAAAAGCACTGAAAAAATGTACCCCATTGATAATTTTTCCGATGGGGAAACAAGATCTGAAATGAAAGCGAATAAAAATGTCAATCATCCAGGCTCTTTGAAGTTTCAAGAACCACAAGCACTTAAAACCAATTGAGCTATATAAACAAACATAGTGAAATTGATATAAATGGAAAAACTTAGCAGGCTTGGTAGCATCTGTGGTGAGAGGAACAGAATTAATGATTTAAATACTTATTGACTCTTTCAGAGCTGAAGAGAGATAGGAATTTGAATAGAACAGTAACTGCAGAAAGCATAGAACCTGAGCTGTAAATCAAGCAATGTTTATACTGGGGAGCAGGTGTTCTGTTTTTCAAATAGATGTCTGGGCTGTCAGCTAAGCAGATATAATGAAACGCAGATGAATGACACTTTTTTTTAGCTTTCAGCCCAGAAATCTATAGTCCTCGGGGAAATTTGTCGGTGGAATAAATTTTTTTCAAAGTTTTTTTTAAATACATTCCATTTTAGATTGTGATATTCATTGGTTCTAGAAAGTGCACAATGGGTCAAAGAATATGAAAATGCCAGTTTTGGTTATGTGAGCACATGATCAGTACTCCCATTGTCCACATAAATTATTCCAAGTTGCAAGCCATTGTTACACTCTGGAGAATGCACAGTGGCTGTTAACACCTACTTATGATAAACTGATTTATTTGCAGCCCTCTTTGTTAAGTATCAATTTCAGAAATAGTGGCCGTTATTTTATGACCTCACTTGGACAAGGCTCGTAAAATCCCATTCACACCCAACAGAGAATCAGTTCTGTGGGGCGGGCGTGGTATTAAAATTCCGGCTAGTGACTCTGAGGGTGGAATTTCTGGCTGCATTCACCTCAAAACCGGAAAGTCCCGTCAGCAGACTTTGCATGGTCCATCTCCTATCTGCTATGATTCCCATGGCAAGTGGGACAGGAGAAACTCCACTGAGAGTACAAGGATTTTGAAGTTAGTAAGGGCACTGCCAATAAGAAGTGTGAATTCCACAAATGACTTTACTCACCTGATAGTACAGGGCTTGAATGTTGCTATAAAAAGAGACAATTGCCGAGTTGTATCCATTTAAGAGAAGGCTACCCACACAGCGTCATTTAATCAAGGATTTTCTGTATCCCTAAGGTAATTCTGAATCTATATAGAAATTAAAAAAGTCACCTGACTTTTGGTGGTCATCTTAATAGTTTGCTATTTTATTCCTTTAAAAACTAAGTGATTTTTCCGTAAGTGAGTACACAAAGACACGTTTTTATAAGGCATGGCCTCGTAACAATTTTTTTTTAAATTGAGTATCATCTGTTGATCTGTTGTGCAGAAGTAACCAAAGGCATTTAATAAGTGGAGTCATCATTCTTTTGAAATCATATTTGCTCTTTAGCAATATTTAGAAGCAGCTTTTCAAACTGATTAGAGTATATCTGCACACAGTTTTAGATTACACAGTGCCCAAGAGGATAGAAAAATCTTATTTCAGAAGAAAAGCCGTAAGAAGTGATTTATGTCCATTGTTGGGTGGTACCAAGGATTGAGCAAAACTTCCAAATGTTGCAACTTTGTCCGTCTGTTGTTTTACACAGAGTGTAAATAGTGTTCACGTTCTTTGGCCTCTAGGCATATTGGAGGCACTAGAAGTTTTTAGAAAAACAATTTCTCCATTCAGTTTCTTCTGTTTTAGATACTTTGACTAGTGAAATTACTGCTACAATGTTGACTTGATTACTGGCAAGCTATGTAAAAAAAAATCACATGGAACGACATGACTGGCCAACTTCGATTTTATGGACTGTCTGTGGATGCAAAAATTACCATCATAATTTTTTTTTGCCAACTGTAGCTAATCAGCTTTGCTAAGGAAAACAAGCTATAAATTTCACTTGAAAATTGAATTCTATTGGGAAAAGGACATTGAAATTTTTAAAAAAAAAGAACCTGAAGACAGCGTTGTTGTTTTTGGCAAAATAAGCGGAGCCAAAATAATTTTGAAGAATGCACAGCCCTATTGTTGCCAAAGGCACTTTGTAATAAAGACATTCAATTTATTAATAAAAGCATCTCTGTCAGGTTAACACTGGCATCCTGAAGAAAAGATTTTGGCACGCTCTGAAGTCCATTTGGACAAACCTACTTTCTTAACAGTATCTCTGATATCTTAAGCGTGGTCATTTGATTTGCTCTTTCATTCCAATTACCGAATCCTGTCTGAAAACCTAATTCTCCATTCAGGCCACCTTGGACAAAGTCTGGATAACCTCGGATCCTGGAATTTCTTCTCAAACTGAAAACCATTACCAGCAAATAAAGGTAATGTGCTGCATTATAGAAACCTGTTCATTACATTTCTGTTTTAAAAGAACTTCATATCATGTGACTTTGGGATAATAAAGTGAAAAAAATATTGGGATGTAAAATATGTTACTTCAGAATTCTCTAACATATGCTACCAGCAACAGATGAAATTTGTCATGTTGCTTTTCTCCAAATGCAAAAATAAATTTGTTCTTTTATCTTGTTTTTCAGCCATTTACACTGCAGTAGCAAATAAGTGATGTGCCACAGCTGTAAATTTGGCACAGAATTAGAAAACAAAGAATAAAAATGTGGTTTGATTAAAAAGAAAATGACAGAAGCAAAGTTTCAGACAGATCTCGAGACCAATTCAAAGAATCATGATAAACCAAAACTTTGCCCACATTTAAACATATTAATTAGCAGCAATTTGATCTGTCTATTTGCTTATCCTTTGCATCTTTTATTTTTCTATATGTTATATTGGAGGTAAGGGTTAGTTGCAGTTATCCATATGGAGGGAAGCATGAGTAGTTATACATATTGCATGCCATCACAAACTTGATATGTTAAACCAGAAATTATTTTACTTTGGAAGAAAGGTTTATAGTAAGAAACATATCTAATTGTTGATGAAATAATGTTCCCACAAACAAATTGCGAACTGGAAGAGTAAATCCTAGAAACAAACTATTTCCAGTCCTCCCAATAGCCTTGTAATGGGCTTGGAATTCCACCCAAAGTGGTGTCGTAAGAATGGAATGTAGCATACAAAATATTGGCTTGGCAGCATACTCAGAAAACTGGGAAGTCAGTAAAGATTTACCAGCTCACATTTTCTTCATGGCTAAGGGGGTTTTGCACACCTCAGAACTGCTGATTGTTTTGCTTTTTGAGTATTTTCACTTTGCATTTGGTTTTATTGCAATCCTTTTGTAGCTGGATTTTTCCACTTAAAGTTCGTCAGCACTTGTGACTGACACTCATCTTATAAGTCAGTTTAAATTCTCTTACACGCAAACAGGTTTGTAAGTACTTTTTTTGTGTTTAAATTGCCATTAACTCTAATCTTCTTTCCCAGCTTTGTTACCACCAAATGTCTCCATTGCATTATTCTTGCTATAGGAAATTTATACATTTAAATAAATTTAAAAATGCAAATTAGTTAAGTATTGAGAATGATGTCAGAATCCTATTCATTAAACAGAAAATGGCAATTCTCTATTCCATAAGGATGAATCCTTTCTTTTGTAACAAACAAAAGTTGTATTCTATTTTAAAGAAGAAACCTTTTAGGCAAATTTCAAGTTTGTGAAGAAAATGAGTGATAGTTAGAAGCTGCTTCTTTAGAACTGTGTTTGCCTATGAATGTTGTGGGGATTTTTTTTGCTTCTTAGAATGGTTCTTAACAGATATACAAAATAATTAAGGCAATGCAAAAGGCAGATCTGGAATGTTATTTGAAATTAAATTAAGAGAGATGTGGATAGGAGGATGCAATTAGTAAATGAATTAACAAAAGGTAAATTTGGCATTGAAATCATGAAATTAATCTTCAAGCAAAGAACTACTGGCGTAGATTTTTGGGGTGAAAAGCCTGGAATATTCAAAACAGAGTTGAATACTGCAAGGAAGAATTTGGCATCTCTTTGAATATCTAAATTAAGTTGGACTAAATGGTCTTCCTTATCCATAACTATTGAATCATATTATGAACAGTTAGAAATAATAATAGAAACATCAGAATCAGAAAATTTCCTGCTAGTGAGCCAAGTGTGCAAAAGTAAATTTCGCAGCAATGTGAAAATTTGGAAACAGCATTTGTCCTCTATTTACCAATCTGTTAAATTACATTTTTCTTGATCGAATGCCTATGCAATGACTTAAGGTCTATGCCTTAAAGTGCAGTATATTTTTAATTATTTCCTGAATATCAAGATATACAATAAATATTTTCCAGAGCCCCGCTCAAAATACTGCTGATTCATTTGGCTTATCAAGGCACCTGCAGCAAGCTTGGCAAGATGATGATATCAATTCTGTTGAAAAATTTGGATCTCCATCCTTTTCACCAGCAACCACCAGTGTTCTGCAATCTTCCAGGTATAAACTGGCTAAATATCGAACTATAATAGAATTTTTATTGTAAGAATATACCAGGGGCTATGGTTTTAACTCTATCTGAATGAACGTATTTTAAATGTATTGAGGTTAGACCCTCTGGATTTTATTTTCAATTCAGGTTCAGGAACCCAACACCTGTAAAATTTTTGGGTCCTGACTTCAGTCTTCAAATCTAAATGCCACACTTGGTCTGGAGGTGATCTTGGTGTTCAGTTACTGGCACCAAGCCCCACCAGAAGGTAAGAGCTGCCTGCAAAGCATGACTGACAAAGGTAGATGGCAATCATAATGGAGTCTGCCACTACCTTGCAGTGGAGAGGAGGCATCACTTTAGAGCGCCAGTCACTTCAAGGTGTAGAAAAATGATCAAATGGCTAAATGAAACAAAGTGCATCCAATCTAGCACAGGAGCCCCTAAATCCTAAAATTTCTCAACTTAAAAATAAAAGGCAATACATTTCTGTCTCTTTAAGCCCAAAAGCTGTGAACCAACATGCACACAATGTTCAGATCTCTCAATTTACAAATTGAAAATCATGTTCTCACCCTTTGCAACCCATTAATAAGCTACACAAGAGCTTAATATGCTCTTAATTAGAGGCAAGCAGATTCCTCATTCCCTTCCCCTTGCGCTCACTTTAAAAATTAAGTTGAGTGGTGAGCAAAGCATTGGAATCCTGGGTTTCAAGGCTGGTGGCATTTATTACAAAGCAGGAAAGTTATACTGACATTGCTCAGGGCAATGCCTTAACCAATCAGGGCTGAGCTGCCTAGTTTAAATGTCAAACAATGCTCGGCAGTTAAGCATCAGTCACCATTAATTGGTACCTTCTTTATGACAACACCTTTACCAATCAGAGCCCACTTGCCAACTAGTCAGCACCCTCTTCTCATATAGTATAAGTTGTTGTTTTCCGTTTATGTTGGTATTCTAACTAACAAGAAAAAAGTTTTGATGTGTCTGTTTTTTCAGCAATACTCAATTATATATATATATTTGAAAAGGAAGAATATGAAAACATGCACATAAAGAACAGAGAAATGGAAATAGGCTGCTCTTATCTAATCTGGTGCTAATGAGAAACCTTGAAATGGGGCTGGAAGCCTCACTGCCTTATTAATTCCAAGAAAGAGGACAAATCCATTTTGAAAGAGGCTAATGCCTGAGGTACCTGCCTGCTTCAGCAGTCAGAGCATTTTCAAACACAAATTGGAATCATAGGAACCTGCATTATTGTTTTTGATAGGATATGGTGGGCATGTGTCATATATCATTCCCATGAGATCAAAGCAAATGCTGTATTTATGTACATACCATAGGAGCTGGAATGCAGTTCTGGATCACACAGAAATAATCTCTACCATTAGGTCCTACTCATCGCAAAGCAAACCTACCGTCTCACCACTCCACTCCATTGACCTTGATTGGGGTTGAAATGGCCTAATAGAGTTAGTCTTGATTCACTGAGCTGCATTGGGATAGCCAAACTGCACACCATCTTGATTTAAATAAAGCTGGTACCTTGAAACCATGGCTGCCACATCACTGTGTCAAATGAGAGCTAGCTGACATGTTCCACTAGTTGTTTACCCAAAATTGGCCCACTTGTTCCATTGGTAAAGTTAGCAGTCACACAGATACAATGGACTTAACAGTCTGCTTCTGTGATTACCATGATTCTGTGAACAGATTAAAGCTATCTTATTGAGCATACCAATCAAGAGTGTTTCGGCGTCACTGGCAGTAAGCAGGCACCTCTCAATTTCAGTCAGCTTCATGCAAGAGACATAAAAGGTTTGCTTTAAGATCCAGCTTGAGATTGGTAAAATGAACCTTTGATCTTGATCCTGAATTGGCTGTAAATGTAAGGTAACACCTATGATTCAAAACAGTATCATTCCTCAGCATTCAAATATTAATAAATAATTTGAGCTTTGCTCCTCTGACCTGCGCTTCTCATCCTCCTCACCTCTCCCCCATACCCCCCGCCTCCCCCCCACACACATATACACACACACACACATACAGGCACATTTCTACCTATTATTTCAATATAGAAGATAATTTGAACAGAAAAGCTCCTTTAACAGTATCAAAAATTGTATTTTTTTCCCTGTCATTTGATCACGCAGCAGAACTGTGTCAAGATTCTCTGAGGGTACATCTTGCAATAAGCAGTGCTTCGGGTCAGAGAAAGAAGAACAAATCTCACTAGAATGGTAAGCAAAGCTATTACTTTACAAAGCTAGTTTTTCACTAATTGAATAACTGTAAAATAAATAAAGCTTCTTGCTTAGTACTTACTGCTACATTTATCAAAAAAAAATCTATCTCCTCAAAACTCCCAAATTAAAAATGAGGCATTTGTCAAGTTACTTTAAACATTTTGGCACTCTTATTTGAATTTCAATGCAACTTAACGTTTTCCATAATACCTAAAAAAAAATTTATAGCACACATACATCAGCAGACATTATTACACTAGAATTAGAATAGATGAATAGAAAAAAGTAGTATTCTCTAAAATTTGAAAAAGCTGTAAACTTTTCCTTCTGTGTTGTTGGTCTTTAAGGTATGTTTAGTTGATGTTCTTACTTGACTTTCTTGCTAAAATATAATTTATTGTGAACTCTTTCTAGGAAATGACGTTAACTCCAGCTATTTATCTTTTTGTTCTTGTTACTGATAGGGGCTTTAAGGATGCTCACACTGCACAGCTAATGCTGAAAAGAGCTCAGAAAATGAAATCCAAGAAAGCAGAGGCTAAAAAATTGCAGGGTATGTTTATATTCCCCCCTGCAACTTGGCAGTCATCCAGGGGCACTGAGTGAAGGGCAAAGAATTGGTTTCCATTCACGTATTCTTTATAGATAAGTGTTAACTCTTTCATCCAACCAAAGTGTGCGAGCCTTGAATCAAATTTGTATAAGTTTACTGCTCTGACATCCATGAATATGTCTTCTGAGTGTGATTATAACTACAGGATTGTAAACTTCCTTGCATGTTAATTCCAAATTATTATTCAAATGCACAATAGTTGGTGAGCCCTTGATAATTCAAAATTAACTTAATGACAGAGTTAATATATTACCTGCCCCTTTAACAAAAGATTTAGTTTTCTGTTCAGGCAGAAAGAATTGAATGCAGAAGCAATCCCACGCCCTCTTGCCTTACACTTTATTCTGAGCCTACATTTCTTTCTAGTCAGGTATTTGCCACTTTCTCTGATCTCCCCCTTTCTCAACAAGGCTCTCAGTTTCATCCCTTTATTTCCAACCTCAGTGAATTCCAAGCTCAACACAGTGCTCTTTTTTCTGATGCTTTTTGGTCCATGCTACCTTTTTGGATCACAAATCCCTCTTTCTGACTCTGTGCCACATATTCTTAATGATAGGAACCCTTCAGAATGGCATCATTGCTTGATCTTTTTATTGACGATAACATTTCTTTGCATTTGGATCTCATGTTCTCTTAGTTCCAACCACGGTATTATTATCATAAAATCGGCTGTTAAATCTGCTACATGGCAAAATAAACTTGACGATCTTACTCCTCATCCAATTTCCCATTGTCAGACACTAAACTATCAATTCCCGAGCTGCTATTTATCCAACTTGTTTTTCAGCTTCTTGCTTGCAACCTCATATTTTTCCCAACTCTGTAAGGTCAATTTCTTACTCCTATGTAAAATGTGCAGAGACTAGACAAATTGTTTCGGTCTGCCCACTATCTCATTGAACTCATTTTTTTTGGACACCGTTCTCCCCCCCTCCCCCCACCCACAATCCCCACAACCACCTCACAAACAAACTCCTAATTAGCCCTTATACTTCATTAACAATTTCATTTCTCCAACCCCAAATATTTCTGTTTCATTATGGATATATACTTCTTGCACACTTATTTTTCTTGAGTGGAACACTCCCTGGACTCTTCATTCTTGAAAGGAGGCCTGTTGGTCACCATCCTTCCACCTGCCCAAACTTGTTGTCATCCTGAAAACTCACTCAATTCTACTCTCTTCTATCATTTGGAATTTGTGTGGGTGCCAACTGAGTTTTTTTTATAGGACTTTTGGAACACTCTGTTCAATCTGACGTAGGCCTTCACCCTAAAGCATTCCTTGTGGAATGCAAAATATTCCATGTCACTATTTCAAAGAAGAATAGGGAAGCTACTCCCAGTATTCTGGTCTCTATTTATCCCTCACCGTAACAGAAAACATTTTCATCACTATCAGTGTTGTTTGTGGGTGCTTGCTGTAAGCAGATTGGCTGCTGTGTTTCCTACATTATATCATGGACTCCAATGCAAAAGTGCTTAATTGCTGTGACGCACTTAATACACATATTCACATGAAGGAGAAGTCATGACATTCATTTTACTCGTGTGAGATTACAAATGGATGTGGTGCATGTCTGAATGTCAGCAAATGATGTGTTGGATGTTGAAAATCCCAAATTAATATTTAAATTAAATCCTGGCCAGTTTCAAGGCATTGCCTCTGGCCACGGGAAATGACATAGAGTAACAATTATTCTTATTTTTCTAACAGTCATTCTAATTTTCCAAGCATAAATCACTCAGAAATAAACAAAATAATCAAGATTTTAATTTTTGGCTATGCTTTTTCCATCAATTATAAGTCCACTAATTCCCAAAGCCACCAGAATCATCTGTTTCTTAGAAAACTCTTCCCCCTCTTTTCTGTCTCGCTATTGTTCTGTGCAATTGTTATATGCTCTGAACATTCATATAGAGTTATATGCTCTATTGTTATATGCTCTGAACATTCCACTTGCTATACCAGAGCTTCTGAAATCTGCTTTCCCTGTCCTAAGTTTCCCTCTTGACAATGATTGACTAGATCCTTGATTTGTGCCCTTCTCATTTCCCATGTTTCTGTTTGCCCTACTTCCTCCCACAACGTCTAAATTCTACTCCTTACTTAACCCAGCAAATACTTTGTTTATCAGGGGCTTCCCACCAATAAATATGAAGGTAGGAGGATCATAAAGTCCAGCACATGGCCTGCACGGCCATCCCTCTCCTAAATTTCATGGAGGATGGTTGGAGGCACCAGGTGCCCTGCCTGCCCTTGAGGCCCTTAAGTGACCAAAGAATGATCACTTGAGCTGTACATACCACTCCCACCACCATTGTACCCATGGCAGAAGTGAGCCCTATAGAATGTGATAAGTTCCACAGCTTTTGCTGTTGGATTGGTGTTGGGCAAGTGGGTAAGGACTTCCTTTGCGGTTCCATTGTGCCCCCCATTCCTCACCTGGCCTGAGAGTTATCTTTCCAGCCTTTACCTTAGGCTCTCAGATATAGCTATCTTTAAATCCGGGCTCCTGTTCATCCCGATTGTCTCTTATCCCAGTAATGACAACCAGTCCCTTCGAGCAGAGCTGGGACAACAGAACTGCCAGTTATCCAATTGGTCTGCATCTCTCTAAAGCAAGATCTCTTCAAGTGATGGGGTGAGTCTCCCCTCAAAGCAATTAATGTTGCTCACAGAATTAAATTGTTGAGGGTCAGCAACTACTATAGTGGATGGGCAAGCCACCGACTATGTTGGTGGGTAGTTAGGGACCACATTGTTCAGTAAAATCCAGCTGTTCTTCTACACCTATCCTGTGACTCTTCCTGGAATGAAATGTGCAGAGATATCAGGTGAAGATAAGACCTAGCTCAATTGCGATGGACAACCAGTCAACACTCTTTGGATTCACACGTGAATAATGACAGCTTGATTAGCATTTCAAATGAAGTGTAATCATTCCCCTTAGAATTGCAGCCCACAGATTCAACGACATCAAGGGGAAAAGACAGAAAATTGATGAAAATGGGAAAAGACGAAAAATAACTTATTTAAGACCAGACATCAAGTTGATGGAAATATTCCAAGATGGCCCAATGGAGTTTCAGCATTGTATCTCAAACTGACTTGATATGCCCCATAGGGGCTGACTTTCATCAGTCTCAGAATATTCAGGAAAGGGAGGGAAAAAATATTATCTGGCAAGAAATTTTTTTCCAAGTCACACAAATATGCCTTTTGGCTGTCTGCCCATTGACAGCATCCATCGATATGTCATTGTATTGGCACCATTCTGCTTTCTGAGTAAGAAGGGTGGGAATGTGAGAAATTATGAACAAAAATAATGATTCAAAGATGAATCGCAAACTTAAAAATAGCACATCAATGGCTTCTTAATGTAAATCACATAAATCAGGACAAAGTAAAGAAAATTATGCCTGAATGTTCATTGCTTGGGGTTTTTTCCTATTAAAGCCATACCTATAAACCCTAATGGCCTGTGCTTCCTCCATGCACTGCAATCAAAACGTTTTTGGTCTCTCAGCAGGAAATAAATTGTGCTATGATGATCTGTATCCCAAATGGCCACATATGTTATTATGGTACTAGTCATATCTTACAGACCTTGCCACATTTAACTCATGGCCAAAGAGAATTATCTTCATAGGTGGTGTCTTCAGAGAGAATCTGATGCAAAGTTATGCTGTCTAAAAGAACATCTGCAGTTCACATGCAGTCTTGACAGAGGCCTTTCCAAAGACTTCTGAAACTTCTGTCACCTTAATATTTCAGTCATGTTTAATTGCTCGACCCCTTCAATTCCACCCACGCCATTTTTCACATATATCACTGATGTCAGCCTTAATTCAATGGTAACATACTCACCTTTGAGTCAAAACCTTATGCAGATGCAGTACAGCATGCTAAATGTGAAGTTATACACATTGGTGTGAAACACAGAAAGGAAGAATATTATTTAAATGATGATATATTGGGAAGAAAAGATGTACAAAGGGACTTGAGTGTCCTTATACACCACTCAGTGAAAGTGGAGAGGCAGGAGGAGCAAGCAATTCAGAAGACAAATGCTATGTTAGTCTTCACTACAAGCTTTAAATTTAGAAGTAGAGATACCTTACTGCAGTTATACAGTTGGGAGACCATACCTGGAGTATTCTGTGCAATTTTAGTTTCCCTACCTAAGAACAGATATGCTTACCATTGAGGGAGTGCAGCAGAGGTACACTGGACTGATACCAGCATTGGCAGCACTATCCAATGAGGAGATTGGTTCAACTGGACCTAAATTCACTAAAGTTTAGAAGGGTGAGAGGACATCTATTGTAACGTATAAAATTCTAATGGGGCTGGATAGACCAGATGCTGGGAGCATGTTTGCCCTGGTTATGGAATCTAGATAAAGTTTTACAACACCAATTTTAAATCCAACCAATTTATTTGATAGTAAATCCGCTCATGAATCTAGAACCAGGAGACAAAGCATCAGGATACATGATAAACCATTTAGGACTGATATGTGGCCATTTCTTCATGCAAGAGTAGTGAACCTATTGAATTTTCCACCACAGAAGGCTGTGGAGACCAAGTCACTGGATGTATTCAACAAGGAGATAGTTTTTTTTAGATTTTAATGACATCAAGGCATGAGAAGAAAATGGGAAATAGCATTGAGACAGAAAATCAGCCATGATCATATTGAATAGCAGAGCAGGCTTGACGGGCCGAATATGACGGGCCTATTTATACTCCTAGTTTCCATTTTTTCTATGCTTCACAACATGTAAATATTTTACCTCACTAACTAACCCATATAGAATGCCAATGTCTGCTGGTGTTTGAGAGGGATGGATTATATGGCAATATGTTATCAGGAGAATTCTTTCTTGAGATATCTTTTGCAGGAGCTTCATCCTGTAGGAAAAAGAAAGAGGTGCTAGGAATGAAGGTCAGTTGGGAGGTACGAGTAGTGGTGGGAGATAGTGGGGGAATGTGGGAGAATGGAGATCAAAGACTTTATGGTAGTGAAAAATCAAATGCCTTGGCAGGGAGAGGAGAATGGGACAATGAAGCCCAGAGAGGAGAATGGAAAGTCAAAATCAAAGGTCTGAGGAGTGGAAGCTGGATTCCAAGTAGGGTAGGATAGGGCAAGATCAGATAGAATGAGAGGTGGCAGTATGGGCATGCTTGATTGAGAGTGGTTATGCAGGTAGGCAAGCTGGATCCAACAGATAAGAGGCAATACTTGCCTTGATTTAGCTCCCTATTCTTCCATATTCTTCAATCTAATTGTCACAGTTCAATCTTAAATGGGGAAAGTTACCACGTTATATAAAGTACCAACTTCCCTGCACCTTGCAACCCCACCATCCCGCCCCTCCGACCCTGCCCCAGCCTTTGCTGCTTGGAGCAAGATGAAATGAAGTTGAAGTGATGAATGTCAAATAAAATGTGGCCTATGAATTGAAGAAAGGAGTGAGGAGAGTACTTGACAGTTTTGCAAGAGATAAGATGTGAAAGGAGAACAATGTTTGTCACTCTGTTTGAAATAAGAAAATGTATTGTAGTGTGCCCTTGAGATTGTATGGTGATCGTTATGTTGAAATTCAGGATCCTTGTCTTTTAATTGCTCTTATAGCTGTAATTTGTAGCATTGTCAACTTCACTGCACCCGTTGCCAACTTCAGTGGACCATCTTGTACTTGTGAGCTTTCAGCAGCTCATTAATCTCCTGTCATAAGAGTCAGTCGTGTTGAAGTTGGAAATCTAATGATTTTCTCCTGTCCTTGCTCCAGATCCTGTTGTGCGACTGGCCTTGTTCAAGAATAAGAAAAATAAATACTCTCCTGTGAAGCCAAAGAAAAAGATATGTAATCGTGTGGAATATTTCCGAGGTAAAAGAAGATACCAGTTGTAATATCAATATTTTGAGATGGGTTTTAGGTCAAATGATTATTTGTTTCGGTCCTTGTTGGAGAAATATCGGGCAGGATTTTATGGCCTCGCTCATCCCCAGACTGTAAGATCCTGCCCGAGGTCAACACATCTTTTCATTGTCCATTCCTCGCCTGCTCTTATTCCTATGATGGGCTGGACGGTAAAACTCCGGCTGTATGTTACAAATTAGCCTTGACCGTCAATGCAAAATGTGATCTATTGCGTGGACTTCCTACTGTACTGCTCATCAAATAGTTAATCCTATTGAAATCAGTTGGCGTTTAATGAGCAATCAATGTGATACTTCCTTTTATGCTGTTGAGACACATTTATGCAGCATTGTCTTTTGCGTAATATTTTATAAAGATCAATGTAGGAATGATGTAAAAGGCACACTTGCATTTGTGCTAAAATGTCAGTATTGTTCAGAGATGCATCTATAATCAGATACATTGCCTGAAATCTGGATATCTAAAACTTGGTAGTGTCCAAAAACTGGAAAAACTTTTATGTTTCTATGCATGATAAGGGAAATTGTTGAGAAGAAACAGCAGCTTCTTTTTTTAAAATACCACAAATGGTTCATTGAAAAAGTTCTGGTGCAAGGGTGATCCCTTGGTGAAGTCCATTGTTGGTTTTACATGGATGCCTGATTTGGTCCCTAGGGTGCAAATGGAACTGTAGATTGCTGATCGTGGAGTTGATTGGTTGTATGGTTTCCACACAGCAAATGCTTTTGGAGAGATTCAACAGTTTGTCTATATGTTAAACTATGTGACAGGCACAGAATTCAGCCTTCTGCCTTATCTAAAAGCAGTGAAGGAGGGTTCAGTCTCTAAAATCTTACTATCTGGACCTGGTTTCTTTGAAAACTATTGCAGCCTTGCGAGCTTTCCTATCAGATCCACACAAACTGGATACAGGGCTTAATAACACATCTATGCACCCCTCAAAATGGATCAGCCCTCTGACATGCAGTAAGAAAATGAGGTCCAATTTGATCCCACTTGTCTTGCATGTGTTGCTGTCCTGTGCTTGCATTTGGTATAGATACAAAGCACTCAAAAATGCCACACATATTTGGATGCCGATCTGCCCTAAACAATGTTTTGTAAATTCAGTATATTAAACATTTAAGTACATCATCAATAATAATTTCTTTCTATCACAACAGTGGCAAGTTATGACTTGTGCAGAATGGTGACACAGTGATTAGCACTGCTGCTTCACAGCACCAGGGACCCAGGTTCGATTCCCAGCTTGTGGTACTTTCTGTGTGGAGTTTGCTCATTCTCCCTGTGCCTATGTGGGTTTCCTCACATAGTCCAAAGATGTGCAGGTTAGGTGGCTTGACCATACTAAATTGCCCTTTAGTGTCAGGGGAACTAGCTAGGGTAAATGCATGGGATCATGATGATAGGGCCTGGGTGGGATTGTGATCATTGCAGACTCAATGGGCTGAATGGTCTCCTTCTGCACTATAGGGATTCTACTGCAGGGATTCTAAGTCTTTGTTTTAAGTTTGTCCTTTGTCCAACATTCCCAATATTTATCATGCAAATTCGGAATAGTATGAAAATATTAAAATTGCACGAGTTTATTGTGCACAAAGAATCATAATAAAACATATTTTGGGATTAAAAATCTTTGACACATCCAACAACTCAACAACTGATTTCAAGCAGGAGTGTGAAAGGAGGATCATGAAATAATGCATTAGTTATGCCAGGTCTTACTCTTTTCTTAGTGTTTACGTGGACTTTTACAATGATCGGAGATTTTACTCACTCCAGACGTGACAAATTATGTAAAGTGGAGCATTGCTAGGATGGGGACTCCCAATACTGAGGTTTGTACATTCCTAGCACTGACAGGTGAACATGTTATAGAAACCAGTCAACCTATTGAATATTGAATCTGGAGCCGATATGGTGATCTGAACCAATGTTGGACCTTCTAAAAATCAGAAGTTGTTTTTAATCTCTCACCTTACTTTATGAAGGGGTCACAGAACTGACTCCCTTAGGATCCTTGCTTCCCAAAAACAATGTATTCCATCTCTGTTTGCAATCTAACAGAAGAGGTATCTTCCCAAAATATGACATGAGCAACTGTCCATCTTATCAAATTTAAGTTACTTCCTTGTCCCAGATTGTGGCTTTGTGGGTTCTGACCCATTTTTCAGTGCTTATGCTTATTAAAATGTTATCCCTTTAATAATATTGAATAACTGTACATTATATATTTTTGCTGCTAATTAAGTGATTTTCATAACCCTCATAAATTGAGTGTTAAGCTTGGGAGACAATATGGAGAGCTTTTATTCTATTCAAAATTTTATTTCATGTAAAATTTTTCATTCAATTTATAAAGGCTAGTTTGAGATAAAAACTGTCAAAATCTACTCATCCAGTGTTGTATTCTCTCTCTGCTGATCATTTTGCTTCATTGAATGCAATTTATACAGAAGTCCATGGTCTAAGTCATTCCACCCTCCAGGCTACAGCAGGAAGTTTGGTGGCATTCAATCTTGGGGCTCAAAAAGGGTAAAAGGACAGTGTCTTGGGGAGCAGGCTGGCGAGAGTGTGGAGGGAAGACAATACAATGTGTGCAACACTCAATTCTAACTTCTGAATTAAATTTGTCATTGTTTCATTTTGAACTTTTCTAAAGCAATGGCTGTGCCAGTTTTTTTTTAAGAAAATGACAGTTTGATTGTGCAACACATAATTTTGGAAAAAAAAATGACTGGGGGCCATCAACTGTCAAAACTATTATTAAAGCAGTTACAATAGAGAGTTGAAAGTGTTGAAATAAGAAAAAATTGTTTATAAAAGTTGTCTTTCAATTCCTTTCACATCTGTACAAGACAGTTATAACATAGTTGTGCGTAATCAATGAGTGAAATATATAAGTTTGTGAAACTATGGATTTAATGGCTCTCTGAGGGAGTAAAATGATAGGGACTTCAAGCAGGTAGATACAGCCAGCAAAATCTAGAAAAGAACTAGAATAACATAAACACATGGAGTTGGATAACTTGGAAAAAATCTGTGTTGTGTTTGCGTTAATCATCTCCAGAAGAAATCTAAACTGATACTTGAAACATAAGACTTCTTGGAGAAAGCAGCAAGGCCTGAGGCATTGGTGATCTCAAGGAGCTCTCTATGGGTCAGAGCCACTTTTCTGGCAGAGTGCAAGCCTAGTTCACAGCATTGCCTCTCAGAGAACTGTAAAACACTGCAGGAGTTGTGCTATGTATGCACACAGTATTTAGTTCATTTTCTTTTTGGTTAAATGCCTTGTCACTTGTTAAAGGATGAAATCTGAAATGAAATGTGTGTCTAACTTTCTAAGCATCCATTCAGCAAATTATAACACTGATTTCTTGTAGATTTATTATATCATCATTTGCATTTTATATTATGTTAGCCGTAAATAGTGTTTAAAAGTTTTGTCTTATTTAAGAAAAAAAATGAAAATTTTGAAAAGTGCGCTCACAAATGAAGTATATGAGAAAAAGTTCTGTGTTACAGAGAAATATGATTTCATAGCATTGCATTTTATGATCCTATTAATACTTGTCCGCAGTATGTCCTAGGTAAGCTGATAAAATAATAGCCAACTTGGAGCCGAAAGAGGTGGTACTTAAATTTTATTAAGATGTTGACTCCTACATATTATCAATGTTATTTTCTCTGAAACAAAATGCTGGGTAACTTAGGATACACATAATCCTTCCTGAAGTGCCTTGCAAGAAAGCCAACTGTACTGCTCATCCCTCGTTAGTTAATGATAAAAACAACTTCTTTTCACACAAGAAAATGTTTCCATGTTTTGTCAATAATTGACCCAAAGCATTTCACAAAAGAGGTGTTCATTAGTTTTCCTTTATTGTATCAGGCTATAATGTTCAGTGAATTAGCATCATGATTTATGTTAATGATTTATTTTGTATACAAGATGGTGACAGAATTGGGAGTGACATGGAGCCATTTAGTGATAGAGACTGCAAGAGCACTGTCAGGCTGACAGAGCATGGAAGATATTTATGAGACAATTTAGCACGGTAATTGTTGATGGAAAATATGGCCAAGAATCATAATAGGCTCTTGGATTACAAATCTACGTTATATACAATATTTGTGTAATATATAGAAAACTTGTTGCTGCTGGAAATGTGCCCAGCATATTGGTGTTTACTATATAAAATGTGCTTGATTTTCTTTTATTTTTGATGTAATGTTTCACATTTGATTACATAATTTTGAAAATATACCATTTGGATTGTTAGAACACTGTAAGCATGCTATTTCCAGTACTTCAACTCAATTTTAACCTGGAGCACATGTGCAGAGAGTGTAACATGTAACATGTTCACATCACACTACTGTGTGAGGACCGGAGAGACTTTAATTGCTGATTATGTTCAAGTTCCAACTCGGCTGAAATCCAATGGAAATCATGATTTGGTTAACGGGTGAGAGCAGGATTTTGAATGGCTGATGGCCATCATAAGGGATCCAAAAGGACTGTACCTTGGAGCAGAGAAAGCCAGAGTTTTCTTGTGGAGTGCAAAGAAACACTCATATTCTTCCTGACTAAAACAACTTCCATTCTGAGCTCGTCTGGCACTGACTTTTTTTGTTGCCAGGTTTCTTTGGTGGCACTGACACCGGCTGAGACTCATCTGACTGAATTAAAAGCCATCAATACCCTGTTTGCAACACAGGATCTCAACTTTTGCAAATATATAAGGCAACAAACGCCTTCGCTGGAAGTTAAATTGATGGCAGTTAGAAATACAGTGCGACTGGACAGATAATTATTCTGTCTTTATTTTAACTCTCGTGCATATCCTTGGGCACAAATGGTTAAAATGGGGGCTTTTTTGCAGCTGCTTCCAGTCAAGTGAGACTTCAGGACAAGAAGCTCTCATTTGAAACAGGCAAAAATTTTACTTAAATATGCTAATTAAGCAAAAATACAATTCACTAAAACTCATTTAGGAATTTTGGCTGTTTTAAAAATGCATTGTCAACCAGAAAGTTTTATGCTTAGGCAAGTCAACATTTCATGTGAACCCCAACATATTTTCATTGTAAAATTCAAGCCTGTACTGAAAGAATGTATTTCAACCGAGGGTTAGTTCTGGGTATTTAATTTTGACCCCACTTTATTTTCATTGTTTTTGTGGCAAACATTTTGGTATTTTTAACTGCACCAGTTAATATTTAAAATGTATTCATCCCACCACAACCATCCACCCCAATCTTCATCACTATCACCAGGCCCCCAGAACTGCTGTTGCTGATCAGAAAACCAGCAATGGCACCAGAATACCCACCATCTGAACAATGAGATCCCAATGCAGGAACTCAGTGCCATTGTGATTTTGAAAGCAATCTGGAAGTCCTGGTCAGTAATTCTGGTCTGAGAGGGCATTATCCAATATGAGAATATTTTGATTTGATTTATTATTATCACACATATTGGAATACAATGAAAATTATTATTTCTCCTTGCACACTATACATACAAAACATACTATTCATAGAGTACATAGAGGGGAAGAAAAGAATAGAGTGCAGAATATAGCGATGTGTGAACACACCACTTCAACTTGACAGCAAAGTTGACTACTACTTTATGAGTCTCAACATATTTTTGTAAGCTGTATACATTAAAAGAGATTCACAATTACAACATGAACTGTTAGTGACTAGCTTTATTGGGAAACTGAAAGTATCATGCTGATTGAAGAATTTTGGTGGAAGTCGCACTCTTTAGATCATGTTGGGTATTTCAGTATCACATTGTAAAGAGAGTCCACTGTAATTAATTACTTGAGGAAACAAAGAAATCTTAATTGCATCTTTTGCGTGTATTTTTTTGTTCATGACTTGTTAGGATTTTAAAATACAGTAATACTCACGTTATGAAAAAATGAAAAGCAAATGAATTTTGTGCATGTTTCCATCTAAATTTAATAACAGTTAGCATTACTTTGCAACTGAAAACATAAATACCTGCTTGTGTCCACTTTTGCCCCGCAGCTTTTTCCCGTTGCATGATGAGGTTTTGATCTGCATTAAAGACTGTTAATTTTAGCAAGTTTTCTGCTGCACTTGCCAGTGAGGTGCCAGAATGTTTAGACTCTTTTTTGAGCTTTGTTAAAAATAAACATGGAAATCTGCCTGCAGGTGTTTTGATGGCCTCAGATCAGAGCGAGATTTCCTGTTTTAGTTACGCAAATATGCCAAGCATCAGAGTTGATGAAACTGGCTAAAATAAGAGGCCAGCAAAATCCATGGATTACCAAAGCATAGGCATACTGATTTTAATTTGTCGTAAATAAAAGGAATTTATTTAACTGAATACCTTTATTATTTCTTGTACAAATTACAAAAGACTTAACTGCAAATCAACAATCAAAGTCCGTCTTCTTGCATCCCTCCATATGTTAAATGTTGTACTGTGAAAATTGGAATGAAATGTTTTCATAACTTTTTAATTATAGTTTATGCAGTAGCTGGCAGAATTCATTTGATATTTTCATCTTGACAGTGGAACTTAACATATTACATATTGAATATTTTTTAAGCAACAGAGTTTAACAAGCTATTTTTAACAAACTTAAATCAAAGACTTCTTTGCAAGATGCATTGCTGATGATCTAATTACTCAAGAGTCATTATTATACTAGGTTGAACATAAGCAGTGGGATTTTTGGAATAATCAAAAGGCAAGGACCCATGACATTACTTTGCAAAATCACTAATGTAAAGTGTGTCAAGTGAATCTTGCAATTCTCTGGCACCCCTTTAACAGGTGATAACCCAGTATTATCAAAATTTCTTTTGCGCATCAGTTAGGATTGAATCAGCAACTGTTAAAGGTCTTTGTTGAAGCTCATTTCCAGCTCATTACCAGGCCTCTCATGTTTGTTCAACTATTTCTTTATATTTATAGTTTCATAAAGAGCTTAGATTTAAAAAACCATAGGAGCATGTCTTTACAATAAGAAGTGGTGCTCTTCACAAAACCTCGGACAAAATTTAACCTGCAGATGACCTTGTCTTGTTTATTCAGTAGTGAATTTCTAAGCAATGCATAGAGTGTCTATTATTCTCCTTTTTGAGAAAATTAATGACAGATGGTCCTGATCTCAATGACTGTCACTGACATAGTTCTGAATGACTTCATTCTTTAATATCACGACATTGTTTCTGATGCAGAGATAGTGACCTCCGATTGTACAAGATCCCTTAGAGATCTGCGTGATAAGCCTTCAAGCACAAATATTCTTGGTGTAGGAATCTGTTACTATTTCAACTTACCCTAAAAGTTACTAATCCTGAAAAAGGATAGCAAATTATTTGCAAATCAGACAAGAGTAATATATTTTGTGATTCAACATACAGAGCATAGAAAGAAAATAAAAACAAGGCTTTATGACAAGACTTCATTCCAGACAATCAACTTAATTTTTTTATGGTTTTCTGCCACTGAATTTGTATTTAACAAGGAAGCTTTCAGTTTAGAAAGGGGAAACTTGAAGTGTTAATGGCAATAACTTAACCCTCAACTGAGAATGAGAATTATTAACAGTTTTTTCAGCTTCATTGCTGCATGTATACATGTCAACGATCCAGATAACTGATGGTTTTGAACATATATTGTTTGCAGTTTGCGTAATAAAGGTCATTAAGGTGCTTCGAAAAAAATAAAGAGAGGCAGTCACTGAAGGCATTGCAATGCCAGATGCTATAAGTCAGTCATCATTGAGAATGAAAGGATGCAGAGGATGTTTATTTTTACCCATATCAGTTTAAATAAAAGCAGCTTTGCTAAAGAAAAAAAATCTGATAAGAATAAGATCATCTTTGATCACATATGGATTGCTGCCTTTTACTCCTTCATTGCTATGATTGTGAAATCCTTGAAAACTATCATAGATTTGTGTCTTTATGGACCTTTTACGTCCAGGACATTCCTTGTTTCCACATTACATGCTTAATAAAGATTTGTTTTTTGTGTAATCTATTGTTCCTCAGCTTATCGTTTTGTATCTAAACACAGAATAAGAATCAGTTGCTGTGACATAAAAGCCTTTGGGACTATGTTCATTATCTGTCATTTTGGGCATGTAAAATTTTTACTTTTAAGAATAAAATCACAGTCAGTCTATTATAAAATATAATACATAATATATCCTTTTAATGATAATAATGAAAGAATCTTGACTGATAACTATGTGGTAATCAATTGCTTCTTCCAGTCATTTACTGTGATGTTAACCCATGCACTTTTATTGCAGCCACTCTTCAGAACTGAATTTGTAATTTTTTTAATGAAAAGTTTGATTTGATTTATTTAATTTGATTTATTATTGTCACGTGTATTAACATACAATGAAAAATATTATTTCTTGCACACTGTACAGACAAAACATACTGTTCATAGAGAAGGAAATGAGAGAGTGCAGAATGTAGTGTTACTGTCATAGCTATGGTGCAGAGAAAGATCAGCTTAATGCAAGGTAAGTCCATTCAAAAGTCAGACAGAGGTAGGGAAGAAGTTGTTCTTGAATCGGTTGGTATGTGACCTCAGACTTTTTCCCGAAGGAAAAAGGTGGAAGAGAGAATGTCGAGGGTGAATAGGGTCCTTAATTATGCTGGATGCTTTGCCAAGACAGAGTCAGTAAATGGGACACTGGTTTGCTTGATGGATTGGGCTACATTCATGACCTTTTGCAGTTTCTTGCCGTCTTGGGCAGAGCAGGAGCCATACCAAGCTGTGATAAAACCAGAAAGAATGCTTTCTATGGTGCATTTGTAAAAGTTGGTGAGAGTCATAGCTGACATGCCAAATTTTCTTAGTCTTCTGAGAAAAGTTTTCTCCTCTGTCTAAATCTAGATTACCAGGACAATGAATCCTTCCCAGTATTTTAACATTTTTCATTTGCAAGCTTAAATAAAGATCATCAAGAGGCAAGCTAACTTGATCATGTTGGTAAAAGCAGGGGTGATAAGAACAGAATACAAATGCCTGAATTGGGGTTTATATGGAATGGAGTTGGAGCGTGAAGGAAAGAAGGTGTTGGAGAATCAAATTTTCAAGTGCCAAAGGCATGGATGAGGGTTTTGGTGATAGTGAGAATGCTTTGGATCACATTGCAAATAACTTTAAAAACAATGAAAAATAAGTTTTAGATTTTAAAATCACTTTATTAAGACCTGACATTACTTATTTGCCCAGTATCAGTCATAATTTATTCTGTTATTCCATTCAGCTCCTGAAGATCATGTTCATCAAAACACTACTTCAGCAGAGACACTGCAAAGGAGCAGAGAATTAACCTACCAATGGCTTCACACACAGGTGGTCAACGATGAACAAACAAATTCCAGAATGGTGAAGAGGTAAGAACTTTTTGTTTATTTGACAAATGATGTGAATTTTGCAGTGTAAATGAAATTGATGACAAACCAAAGTAATTGATGTATTTTTGTATTCTGTAAACATACAGATATACAAGATAGATTTTCAACTTTCTGTCTAACATAAAACTGGCTGTTTTTTAAGGAAATTGCCTAATCTCACATTCCTATAATAGTTGGCTAATCTACAATGTCAGTTCTATTTCAGGCTAGCCAGTTAAAGATGTACCCCGATGTGTATTGTCCACCTGCCCAGATTAATTGCTGAAAGTTTAAAAAAATGTATATGGTAACTATTATTGATGTAATTATGCCACAACATTCATGTAAAAATATGATTCGATAATAAAACTTCAATGTTGCCAGCCATACTATCACCCTTCCCCCACTCCGCCTCAGCCAAATGAAGAGTTTAAAGTTTATTTATTTCTTAATCACAAATAGGCTTACATTGACGTTGCAATGAAGTTATTGTGCAAATCCCTTAGTCACTACACTCCAGCGCCTGTTCGAGTATACTGAGGGAGAATTTAGCATGGCCAATCCACCTAAACAGCACATGGAATGTGGGAGGAAACCAGAGCACCAAAGGAAATCCATGCAGAATTGGGGAGAATGTGCAGACTCTGCTCAGACAGTGACCCAAGCCGAGAATCGAAACTGTGTCCCTGGCGCTATGAGCCAGAAGTGCAACACCATGCGGCTGCCGACTGTGCCACCCGCACATGATTCTGGTGTAAGATCCCCGCGGTTCTGAGTATTTCCGCCTTATGTAAAAAAAAGACTTCTTCTAATGTTGAACACAACAACTGTGCAACAGACAATTCGAATTTGCTGTTTTTCATGTCACTTTTACCCCCCTGAAGCAGCTTAACGAGTCACTAATTGGAGGTGAGTGAGTTCACGATTCCTCTCTCCTGCATGCCCTCACTTTGAAAATTAGAGTAAGTCCTGGATGAGAATCCAGAGATGCCTTTTAGAAACTCAGTTTTTAAACTGTTCCCCCACACATTACTGACTCTCTGAGCAATTCAAAATCCAGTCCAATATGTCAAATCTGTGACCTTTCATCAAAACTGGGAAAAGTTAAAAATGTAATAGGCTTTGAGCAAGTGAAAGACAGAGAGTGGGAAAAAGAACAAATTAAAAGTTTTGTAACTGGATGCAGAGCAGGAGAAGTGAAACTGCAAAAGATTTCATGATGCAGAAAGAAAGGGAATGTTTGTGGGACAAGTAAAGAAACAAAAGATGTGTCTACAGGAGGTGTGAATTATAGAATCATGAATATTTACCATCCATAAGCAAAGAACAGGAAATAAGAGAGGAACAAGGGAAAAGTACAGCAAAGGAAAAGGAAACAAAATATTCTAGTGCTTTCCTGCTCTTCCATCTTGCATTCATAAAAGTTCAGCTCATCTATTACCTCTGTGCACACTAACCTACATTGGTTCCTGGTCTGACAGCAGCTCAAATTTAAAATTTTCAACCTTGTTGATATTCCACCAGAGCCTGGCTACTATATCTCTCTGTAACAACCTCCAGCTCCTTGAGAGATCTCTTGTCACCTTGGCTGTTGATGTCTGCAGATTCAGCAGCCTAGGCCTTTAACTGTGGAATTTTCCCCTTCCACCTATTTCTCCCTTTTAAGAAGCTACTTAAAACCTATCTCTTTGACCACATTTTTTGTATCTAATATCTCCGTTATGTGGTTCAGTGTCAAATTTTGTCTTGATAATGCTCACGGGAAACACCCTACAATGTTTTACGACATTAAAGGTGCTAAATAATTGAAAGTTGTTTGTGTACCTTTACAACAGTTCTGTAGCATTTCATTCATTTCCTTCTCAACAAAAGCAAGGTAAGAAAACGATCTTTAAATATTATCTGTCATGAACATTTAAAAAAAATCAATAAAGTATAACTCATTTGGGTAGTTGCAAGTTATTGTATATGTTGCACTTGTGAGATTAAAAGAAAGTGGAATTGCAGTACATGAGTTGGTTGCAAGCAGCAAGGGAGATTTGTTGAGAAAAAGATAAAATACTACGGACGTGGGAATCTGAAACAGAAAGAGAAAATGCTGGAAAAGCTCAGAAGGTCCGACAGCATCCGTGGACAGAGAATAGATCCAAAGTTTCAAATTTGAATGACCTCTTATTGAGAAGTTGTCCACTGCACAAAGGCTTGGACTAGACTGACTTAAAGCCCACAAAGCAACCAATGATGTCATAAACTAAATACGTGATTAGACTCTTGGAGTGGCAGCACAACAACACAACATGAACCCAAATATGTAGCATAAGTAATGACTTATTAAGCATGAGTTTGCACACTCTCAGTTGATGTGTCTGGCACCATGGTACCTACTTGAAACCACTACTGAAAGATCATCCTTTACAAATCCTAATGCTGTAAAGAAGTAGGAGATGGATTTTAGTGTCACCATTGAAGATGGAAGTAAATCTATTATTTACACAGTATAGAATAGGCTCCTTAACTTTGGTTGTGTGGCTGTTTCATAGGAAATCCTTTATTCACATTTTGTGTACTAGCTAAATTGGTTGACTTCTGAATGTCTCTTTGAAGGTATCTTTGGATTACTGAACTGTACTACTGCATGGATTGAACCTGCTGTAGCTATTGGCAAATAAGTAAATGTAATCATTCAGGTAGATACTTTCAGAAAAGGGAAAAAGGGACTGAACAAGTACTGACTAAGTAAGAAGAATAGGGTGGAATTCTTCCATCTGGAGACTAGGTCCCTTGGCAGGGGTGGGAGCATAGGACGTTTCCTGCTGCAGAGACCAGCAGGAGAATATGCCATATCTTCTGGCCCTGACCTCATTAATTATGCCCTATAGATGCTCATCCTATATCCTGCTGTGGTGTTCCTCAGTCCAGAGTTACTGTCAGCCTCCATCCTGTATTCCGTAGGTAGCCCCAGACACTGTTCAGGAGAGTCCCAATATCTGCATGTCACATTGTTCCAAACATATGTTGTAATAGCGTGCTTTCCCACTTGTGCCGCAGACAATGTTGAGTTCATGATGGCAGTGAACTCTATTCCCACTGCTTCAGGTAACTCTGCCAGATGTCCACACATTTGCTGCTGATTATTTAAGTAAGTGTGCCCCAAAAGGTAACTCATGAGGATCCATGTTCCCACTCACTGGAGCATCATTGCCCCAGGGTTTCAACCACATGAGCCAATCTTGTGGAGAGACATATGCGGCAACACAGAATGGATGCAAGAAGGAGCAGAGTCTCACCATGAGAGGATACAAACCTTTCTCAGTAACCTAGATCAGTCCACTCAGTTATCACTGATATCTATGGAATACATGAGGAACTGCGTACCTTTAACTGGACAGTTGCATTGCTGGCTCAGGAGCTGCTGGAATGGATAATGTTTTATAGCAGCCTGCCCCATTAACTCTACCTGAGGACCAATCCAGGATTGTGTCGATCAGTGAGGAGGATGAAGGTATCCAGAACTCCTCAGTACCCTCATGTTCCTCCAACTTCCAGCCCCTCTGGGCAGAACCCTGATCTAGTGTCAGTAATCACGTCTGCCCATGCAGAGGCTGCAGTCTGAAGTAGATTCCAGAAAGGTGGTAGACCAGGCGGTCTACCACCTTGCTCACTGTTGTATCGACTAAAATATGAGAAGCCTGCCTCCACTGCCCCCAAGGCCACACAAGGACCACATTATGAGTGTGTGAGAGTGCAGGTTGCCATTTCACTTACATCACTAATAGGTTCACCATGGTTATAATTTTCACATTGTATATAGCACATTTGAACACTTCTTTAAGATGTTTACTTATACTTGCACATGACTGTGTGTGTTTGTATACTAGACAGCTCAAAAGAAATGGTAATACTATGAAGGCCGTTCTTACCAGTAATAATAAGGGTAACATGCTGACGTCCATTTTGACATGTCATCAATAGGATCAAAGTTGCTGGCTGATTTGTGATGTTTCCTTCTTTGATATATTACGTAAGATTCAAGAGCAATGAAGCTCAAGCCCTGAGCTGCTCCATGTATCTTTCATTGTCCATCCAACCTTGACTTTAAGGGAGGCTCCATGAGGACATAGTGGGCAGCTGGTGCATCTGAAATATGAGTGCTGGTTGTAAGGCACATATTCACAATGCAGTATTACACACTGACCTAAGTGTAGGCATCGCAGCTTGAGAGACCATATATCATCATCCAGGTAATATTTGTTGTCTGCTTTGTATTTCAAGCAGACGACAGAGGCACGTGGAAGCCAGGAAGTATGCATATGTTGTTTAAGGGTAATTTGCATGAAAATAATTTGTGCCCAGACTGTCAATTGCACCTAGAGTAGAAATGCTGCTCAAATATCTTACCTAATTTCAAATAGTTAAGTCTGTGGAGTTGAGGTTCTGATTATTCTACAGGAAGCGATTGAAAGTGTTTGGAGAACAGACCAAATCAAGATCTAAATGTTGTGCAACCGCACAAATTAAATGATGGACAACAGGCGGTTTTAAGGATATTCAGTTACCCTTCCTTCAAGGAAACAG
The DNA here is from genome assembly GCA_024679065.1 of Sphyrna mokarran. Classification (NCBI taxonomy): domain Eukaryota; kingdom Metazoa; phylum Chordata; class Chondrichthyes; order Carcharhiniformes; family Carcharhinidae; genus Sphyrna; species Sphyrna mokarran. The sequence continues at coordinate 18,582,712 of JAGIQG010000008.1, read as the reverse complement.
GAAGTCATTGCTAAATGTGCATCACATCAGTCCCAAGATTCTTACTCATATTATATAGCGAAGATTATTTTGGTTTCCACAAATCTGTTTTTAATCTAATGGTGAGCATTTTGGAAACTAGCAGAGGGTAAAGTGTCACCTGAGCATTGGCAATAGCAGCATTGTTCCAATGCCAATTTAGCTTGAAAAATACAACGGTCAGAATTTTCTGACTGTTTACACCCCATTGTCGCTGCAAGTTAGGACGGGGAATTTGGCGCTCAGCCAAATCTCCATTCACTGTAGCAAGACCAGAGAATCCCACTGGTGTAAAAGGCCATAGAATTCCAGCCAATGTCTACAATTCATGTAATTCTAGGACCCGCTTTTTTACATTAGAACATAGAACACTACATCACAAACAGGCTCTTCAATCCCCAAGTTGTGCCGATCATTAATATATGACTTTTACAAAAGAGGGAATTGAAATTGACCATTGTCGTTATGGACTCCTATAAAATCTCTAGAATATGTTATAGTTACAAGTTAAAGATTCGAACAGTTCATATTGCATACCTTAGGGATAATGATGAGAATGATTATCTATTATTTTAGAAGATATATTCATGGCCCAAAGTGCCCTTGCATAGTCAAGAAATGTTTTAATGTGTGATATATATATATGTCCATTTTTTCAACATTGAGAGTCTGCAACAACTGAGTCTATATAACTAATTCTTGGAATTCTTGCATGCTATGCAAAATATGAACTTTTTATTAATTTAGTTTGAACACAATCCTTCCATGGATTGAAGCAAAAAGAGAAGGAACACAATCACACAACAGAACTGGTGCAGGTCAGAATCCTTTATTTGAAACCATCAATGCTGATTGCATTTCAGATAATTCCTATTTCTGGATACCACATATAGGTCCAGACCTACTTACATTACAATGGCCCAAGTCTAATCTAAAGTAAATAAAACGCCTCAAAAAGTAAGATGTTGCACTGAATAAAAAAGGTCAGGTGAGGTCAGTAAGGTTTATGTCAGCTCAGGTCACGTCCCGCTAAAGGTCAATGAAGTTAAAAAAAGTGCAGCTTCTGGGTGTGCTCTGTTTTCAGATTTATGGCTAAGAGATATTCAACCTGTATGGCATCAAGTGGGAAGAGCTATGCACTGATGCTAAACTAGCATTGGAAATCTGGATCAATACTATAACAATGGGGCAAAGTGCTTTTTAACGTAGGAACACGTTCTTCCATTTCCTCAAGTTTGTTGTGTTGTCCATCATTTAATTTGTGCAGTTGCATAACATTTAGATCTTGATTTCATTTGTTCTCTGAACACTTTCAATCGATTTCTGTAGAATAATCAGAATCTCACCTCCACAGACTTAATTGTTTGGAATTAGGTAAGATATTTGAGTAGCATTTCTACATTTCTGACAATCTGTGCACAAATTATTCTCATGCAAACTACCCTTATAGAACACCTGCACCCTTCCTGGTTTTCGCATGCCTCTATCTTCTGCTGAAACACATCCTGAGTCATCTGGATTACAATGTAACCAGCATAGGAGAAAACCAATATTACCTGGATGATATATGGTTTCTTAAGCTGCGATGCCTACACTTAGGACAGTGTGTAATATCGCACTGTGGATATGTGCCTTACAACCAGCATTCTTACTTCAGATGCACCAGCTGCCCACCATCTCCTCATGGAGCCTCCCTTAAAGTCAAACTTGGATGGACAATAAAAGATGCAAGGAGCAGCTGAGGACTTGAGCCTCATTGCTCTTGAATCTTATCTAATATAGCAGAGAAGGAAGCATCACAAATCAGCCAGCAACTTTAGATGTCAGCATGTCACTCATTATTAGTAGTAAAAACGGCCTTCATAGTATTACAATTCCTTTTGATCTCTCTTGTATACAAACACACACACAATCATGTGCAAGTATAAGTAAACATCTTAAAGAAGTGTTCAAATGTGCTATGTACAATGTAGAACATGGCAAGCTGATTAGTGACAGGCAACTTGGATTTGTACAGGGGAGGTCGTGCCTTACGAATCTGGTAGAATGTTTTGAGGAGGTGACAAAAACAGTTGACGAAGGATGAGCCATGTTTGTTGTCTATATGGATTTTGGTAAGGCGTTTGACAAAGTCCCTCATGGTAGGTTGGTGAAAAAGGTTAAGGGAAATGGGATACAAGGACAGGTGGCTAGATGGATTGAGAACACGTTTGGTAACAGGAGGCAGAGGGTAGTAGTGGAAGGATTTTTTTCTGGCTGGAGATCTATGACCAGTGGTGTGCCGCAGGGCTCAGTACTGGGAGCTTTGCTATTTGTAATATACATAAATGACTTGGAAGAGGGAGTAACTGGTGTGATCAGCAAGTTTGCAGATGACACAAAGATGGTTGGATTTGCTGATAGTGACCAGCAGTGTCAGACAATATAGCAGGATATAGATAGGCTGGTAAATTGGGCAGAGAAATGGCAGATGGAATTTAATCCAGATAAATGCGAGGTGACACATTTTGGAAGAAATAATGTAGGGGGAGTTATACGATAAATGTAGGACTATTAAGAGTATAGAAACGCAGAGGGATCTAGGTGTGCAAGTAAACAAGTCCTTGAAGATGGCAATACAGTTGGAGAAGATGGCAAAGAAGGCTTATGGTATGCTTGCTTTATAGGAGGGGGTATAGAGTATAAAAAGTGGCATCTAATGTTGCCGTTGTATAGAACGTTGGTTGGACCACATTTGGAGTTCTATGTCCAGTTCTGGTCGCCGTACTACTGGAAGGATGTGAAGACCTTGGAGACAGTGCAGAAGAGTTTTACCAGGATGCTGCCTGGTATGGAAGGTCTTAGCTGTGAGGAAAGATTGAGCAAATTGGAGCTGTTCTCCCTGGAAAGACAGAGAATGAGGGGAGATCTAATAGAGGTGTATAAGATTATAAAGGGTATAGATAGAGTGAACAGTGGGAAGCTTTTTCCCTGGTTGAATACAAAAATCACGAGGGGCCACGGGCATAGGGAGAGAGGAGAGAGGGATAAGTCAGATGTTACAGGGAGATTTTTCACACAGTTGGAGCCTGGAATGTACTGCCAAGTAGGGTATGGAGGCAGGCACGCTAGAGTTGTTTAAGGATTACCTAAATAGGCACGTGAGCAGACTAGAGATGGAGAGATACAAAAGACTGTTCTAAATAAGGATCAAGAGCCTCAGGACATTTCTGGGAATCAATAGATTCCTACGGGCCGTCCTACATATTGTTTGGCTCATCTGACTTACGTTTGAGCTTCTGGGGATCTTCCGTGAATGTCTGTATAAGCTGTTGTATGTTTATTGATGTCTTTTTTTACATCCATAGGTGATTCAGTCCACTTTATTGGCCAACAGGGGGCACACATGCAGTGGGTTATGCGAGGGCTGCTCTTGGATGTTGCTTTGAGAGTTGCCTAGTGCTTCACGTTGTCAGTGTACGCTTAAACTGAACCAACTGACAGGCAACACGACAGCTCAGTGATTATCACTGTTTGCTGTGCAGATACATGGACCTGGGTTGGATTTCCGACTTGGATCGGTGTCTGTGGGAGTTTGCACATTCTCCCTGTGCTTGTGTGGTTTTCTCCGGGTGCTCCGGTTTCCTCTCGCACCCCAAAAACGTGCTTTTAGGCTGACTGGTGTTAACAAATTGTCTCTAAATTAGACCTCCCTCAATCTGGCGTACATATAGTTTTCTAAATTTGCGCACCTTTATTGTGGAATCCAAGAGGCATGGGCAAAAGTCATAGGTAGAAGAAGGATTCAAATGAGACGTTCATTGAATGTTAAAATGGCAGCGCAGGCTTGTTTGGCCAAGGGGCCTGTTTCCTGTGCTGTGTTGTTCTTTGTTCTTTGAAAATTATAACCATAGTGAACCTATTAGTGATGTAGGTGAAATGGCAACCTGCACTCTCACACACTCATACAGTGTGACCCTGGTGTTGCCTTAGGGGAAGTGGAGGCAGGCTACTCACTTCTTAGTCTACACAGCAGTGAGCAAGTGATAGACTGCCTGGTCGTGCAAGCATCTGTTGAACCCTACTTCAGACTGCAGCCTCTGCATGGGCAGCCGTGATTACTGACACATAGTCACTAGATCAGGAAGTAGAAGGAACATGAGGGTGCTGAGGAGTTCTGGGTACTTTCACCCTTCTCATTGACCTACACAGTCCTGAGTTGGTCCTCAGATAGGGTTAATGGGGGAGGCTGCTATATCAATTATCCATTCCAGCAACTCCTGAGCCAGCAGTGCAACTGTCCAGTTAAAGGTACACAGTTCCTCATGTATTCCATCGGTATCACTGATAAATGAGTGGACTCATTTAGATTACTAAGGAAGGTTTGTATCCTCTCCTGGTGAGACTCTGCTGCTCCCTGCATCCATTTTGTGTTGCTGCAAGTGTGTCTCTCCACAAGTGGTTGAAACCCTGGGAAAATGTTGAGTTCATGATAGTGATGAACCCTATTTGCGGACCTTGGAGTTCCCACTTCTTCAGGGAACTCTGCCAAGTGTCCACACATTTGCTGCTGATTATTTAAGTAGTGTTCCCCAAAAAGTGACTCATGAGGTTCCGTGTTCCTGCTCACTGGAGCATCATCATGACTTTTCTCCCTCCCTCCTCTTAAGCAGGCAGTGCTCAGATGTCTTTGACTCTGACACCTTCTCCTATGCTCTGGTGTGGTGGGTTTCACCCTGTGCCACCAACTCCATGCAGACTATATCCCTCTGACGTGCTGGTATCTGAATTAACAGTGGGTGGGCTAGTAGGGTGTGACAATACCATCTCAGTCATTTCATGCATTCGTGCAAGGAGGGATAGTGCTCTTTGCTGCACCTGTTTATCATGGTGCTCATTCATGTGTGTGCTGTGTTCTCCTACATGAGCCACTTAGTCATACAAGCCGCATAGCTGAAGCAGAGGCACGTGTTAGGTGTCGCTCCTTAGCTACAGCATGCTACTATAACCCTTCCCTTTGTCTCTTCGTGGATAGGCCAAGCTACTCATCTTGTCAGAATGTGGCAGCTCATTGAACTTTTTCCTGTATCAAGTCCATGAGCGCTGATTGTGTCTTGCTGTGCTCACCACTGCCACAATTTGAATCCAGGCTTTCTTGGTTGCTGTGTGTGCATTATGCTGGCCAGCAGGTTGGATGTCTGGTCTCCACTTCTCGACCTCTTGCACCAAAACCTGAAGATCCTGATGAGAAAACCATGGGGCAACTGGACCCATTCCTTTCCCTGGATCTCCTCTGTGTGACATTCTATTAATAAAAGTGTAGGACTTAAAGGGTAATGAGCCATTTGGATTACAATGCTCCCACGCACTTTGGTATGCTTAAATAGACTAATCATTTTCACTTAACATCAATTGGAGTCCAAGACTCCAAGCCAAAATGCCACGTTCTATGGCCAGTGACAACCCGATTGGTTTCTCCTCTCTTAGTCACATTGTTGGGCAATGACAGCGTACAGCAATGAGGAACCCAGTGAAAGGTCAACAGTGTGGATGCAACCTGAAAGATGGGTAGCAAAAAGGCAATTGGATAGGATAATGAGATATGCAGATGATACTGTAATTATGGTAAATATTCAATGTTGAATATTCAAAATTTTCAACATTCCTCTCACTGAATCTAAAGGATGTGGTAGAGGCTTTACTGATAGAATTTCTCATGTGCGCTAATGTGCTGCTGGTGTACAGTTCAGGTTTCATTCAGCACAAGAGTAACAGATATGGATCATCATTAAACTGTGGCAAAACAGAATGCAAAGGAAAGAATTACATCTGAATGCAAAGTAACAGTGGAATTGAAAGAAATGAAACAGGATCATAGTCTTATCTGGGTATCCCAATAACATCTGATGGGAAAAGGGACCAAGGCATCAGGAAGCACATAACACTTGGAAAAGCAACCTTCACAAAAATGTCAGGCCTCCTTGAGTAATAAGAACATCTCTGTGAAAAGCAGGATGAGATTATTGAAATACTCTATCCCATCAATCTTACCGGATGCAAAAGTTTGAAGATAAGCAAGGCAATGGAGATAAATTAAAGGCAAGCAAGATGTGTGATTTCTGAGACATAAGTTAATTAGCTCGACAGCAAACACAATTAATGAGAAAAATTTGAGGAAAGCAGACACACAGAAAGAACATTAGCAAATGGTCATCAGGCAACAAATGTAATTCCTTGGACACATACGTAGCAGAGAGAAAGTAGAATATCTGTCATGACTGGTAAAATTGAGAGCAGCAGGATAATTGGAAGACAAAGGAGAATGTACACTGACATTTTCAAAAGCAGCAAAATAAAGGTAAAATACCGCCGATGCTGGAATCTGAAACAAAAACAGAAATTGTTGGAAAATATCTGCAGAGCTCACAGCATCCTGAATCCAAACATTCGCTCTCTTCTCTCTCCACAGATGCTGTCAGGCATGCTGAGATTTTCCAGCATTTTCTGTTTTCTTGTAACTGTTCCAAAAGTGGAATAACTTTACAAGATTTGAGAACAACACCAAGATATTAGCTGCTGTTAAGAATCATGAAATTTGGAGAACCATGAAGAGGTGGTGGTGCAGTGGTATTGTCACTGGACAAGTAATCCGGAGACTCAAAGCAATGCTCTGGAGACCTGATTTGAATTCTGCCACTTCAGATCATGAACTTTGAATTCAATAAAAATCTAGAATTCAAAGTCTAATGATGACCATGAAACTATTGCCATTTTTCAAAAACCCATCTGGTTCAGTAATGCCCTTTGGGGAAGGAACTTTGCCATCATTAATTGGTCTGGTTTACATGTGACTTCAGATCCACAGCAATGTCATTAACTCTTAAACTCAAAGGCAATTGGGGATGGACAATAAATAATGGCAGAGCCAGTAACATTCACATTTCATGAAAAAAATCAATATTGTCAAACATGGTACTTAAAGAAAAAGATAAAGAAAAGCAGATTATTAGGTTGATTCCTGGGATGAGGGGATTTTCCTATGAGAAGGTATTGAGTCGACTAGACTATATTCTCTCTATTTGAAGAATGAGAGATGATCAAATTGGAACATATAAATTTCTTTTGGGACTTGATAAGAAGTTGCTGGGCAGGGGTGGGGGCTGGGTGAAGTGATGGGATCTTTCTCAAGCTGGGGGTTCTAAAAGTAAGGGATAGATTAATTTATAGATTAAGGGATTGGCCATTTACAACTGAGATGAGAAACATTCTTTTAACTCAAGGCATTGTGAATCTATGGAATTCTCTAACCCAAAGAACTGGATTTTTTACTTGCTTAGGGGCATTGCTGACTGGGCTTTATTGCCCATCCCTAATTGCCCTTGAAATGGATGGCCATTTCAGAGAGCAAGTAAGAATCAACCACACTGCTATGTGCCCAGAGTCATATATAGACCAGACCAGGTGAGAATGGCCGATTTCCTTCCCTAAAGGACATTAATATAATCAGCTGGGTTTTTATAACAATCAACATTGTTTCATACTCATCATTAGACTTTTAATTTCAGATTTTTGTTGGAATTCAAATTTCACTGTCTGCTATGGTGGGATTTGGGTCCCCAGACCATTATTCTAGGGGTCCAGATTACAAATCCAAAGACAATACCAATGCATCACCACCTCAGTCACTGAGTATTTATAAATTAGAAATTGATCCATGTTTGAATACCAAGTGAAGTAAGGATATAAAGTTTGTGTGGGTAGATGGATACTGTCATTCTCCACTCTGCCCACCCATCCCTCCGCCCTCAGCCAGTTTTCCGGTCGTGGAGATGGCTCATCATTGGCCACTGGAAGGATTTTCTATCCTGCCAAAGTCAACAGCCAACATTACTTACTAGCTGCACTGTCAAGGGACCCACTGAGGGAGGTCACCTTCGGCAGGATTGGACGATCCCACTGACAATAAGAGCCATAAAGTCCCAGCCAGAGTTGAAATAGAATCAGATCAGAAGTGAGCATTCTGAATGACCAAGCAGGCTCTAAAGACCAAATGCCTACTCCTGTTTTTATGTTCTTTAAAATAGCATCGGATGGATCAAATATCCCACCTTGCCAATAGGCAAACCATCAGCACAGAGTGCAATTAGCATTGGTAGGTCATTCTAAATATTAAAATAAAACCCAAAATATAATCAGATTTCCCATTGATCACCTAATGGATATAACACATGCCACCTTTTGCCAATTAAATTCCTGTGAAACTTCAGCAGTGCATCTGATAGCAGAATGTCTAATGAAATCTTAACCAATGGTTCTTACTGGACTAATGTCAGTTCTTCACTTTGGTACTTCAAGTGTCCATTTACAAAAATTAACCTAACACATTTTTTCCACACCTTTATCAACTTGTCCTCCTTTTCAAGATTTGTGTATTTAAACCTCTTAGTGTCTTTACAGTTCTTCTAAAGATGTATAAGTTAAGGTGTATTTCTTTTCAGTCTGCCTCTAGAGATGTACAGCTTCATAATTATCTGCATTAAATTTCATTTGACATCCCTCTCCACAATCCACTAACCTAGTTATATTCTCCCAAAATCATTTACAGGTTTCTTTGCAGTCGACCACATTTCCTATTTTTTGTATTATCTTCCTTGATGCCATTAGTTATGCTTTGCTGCAGATCACTGGTACTAAAGTTATGAATGCTGACTTTATTTTTCAGAGAAAAATCGGATACAAACTTGGTTCTGTAGCTTGATTGGAAAGCAGAAAATCCAGGCTACTATTTCCAAGCAGTGAAATTTTATGTTTCTCCCCTAATAATTTCATGGGGTATATGCACCCTTCCTGCAATTTCACAACATAGCATTTATATGGAAAAAGCATAAAACATGGGTCTACAAATTAGAATTCCAAGTAGGCCCAAAGCACACCCGATATTGGACTTTGAGCCTAGTTTACATCATAATAGTGAGTTTCAGATACCTGCCAAGCACCTCCAGGCAACTCACCGAAGACAAACATTTGAACTTAAGGTTGCTGTGTTGAATGTAGATCAGGTAGGTCTTTAGAAAAATGACTGGGTGAGGAAGGGAAACGACCATGAGGAGGGGGAGCAATAAGGATGAGTTGAAATTGAGCAATGGCCAGCAGAACCCTGTGGTTGTGATGTGCAGCTGTCAGTAGTCAAATCTTTACCTGCTGACTATTCTGAGTTTTGAAAGGTACAACAATCTACAAGCATTTCTTCTAATTTACATGTAATCAATCAAGTAGATTTAGGAATTATCCCATAATTCAAATAAGGATGTGCAGAAGAGAAATGAGCTTCTCACTGATAATAGAGTGTGCCTATTTACAGTGATTAAAATTTGTGAAAAAAAAAACAATCGAGTTGCACATAACTTTACCTTATAAGCAGATAAGACATCCTTCTAGAAATACCTAGGCTTCAGCTTAAAACAGCCTGGCAAGCAATCTCTGCTATTATCGTGTAACTCTCCAATTCAAAATGCCAATCCAACTTTGCTTCCATTGGAAAGAATTTTTGTGAATCTCAAGTTTTCAAACGCTTGCCACACAACAAAGGGAGGGATGTTTAACCAGATGTTCTTCTATTGGAAAAAATTGGTAGATGTTTTTAAAGAACAGCACCCTTTTCTGGAGATTATGGACAAATTGGCTGTGTTTACTGGGCTTGCAAAATCTCACAAACTGTCCTGGCTGGAGACAATACACACCTTTTTAACTTGTGCTTGACCCTCTCTCCACTCACATTGTCTGTATTGTTAAAACTTGATTACTTATAAAGACTCGTATTCCAACCATTATCTTGTAAATTGAGTTTGTGTCTCTACATGCCCTGTTCGTGAACACAACTCCTCACTTTCCTGAAGAAGGAGCCTGATACTCCAAAAGCTTGTGTTGCCAAATAAACCTGTTGGACTTTAACCTGGTGTTGTGAGACTTCTTACCATACTTATCCCTGTTCAATGCTGGCATCTCCACATCGTGTTTACTACCAACAGTAACTTCAATTACAAAGTGATTTGGGATCACCCTGTAGCCATGCAAGTCACTATATAATTGCAAATCTTTCTTTCTTTTCATTTATTCCATAAGAATGTTATGTGACAGTACTTCAAATAAAGTAATTATTTAATTGAGGTGCGCAGAAGAGTAAGGAGGCATGGCATGTAATTTTGTTTAAAAATCCATTCTGAATCGCAACTAGCACATTCTCTTAAACACGGCAAAACAAACATATTTTAGCATTTGCAGATAATGAATACCTCATAAAGGATTATAGAAGAACTCCCCAGCCTCCCAAAATAAATCTGAAATAACCAAAATAAAATGTCCAGGGGCAGCATGGTGGCACAGCGATTGGCACTGCTGCCTCACGGCCCCAAGGACAAGGGTTTGATTCCCAGCTTGGGTCACTGTCTGTTCAGAGTCTGCACATTCTGTCCATGTCTGTGTAGGTTTCCTCCGGATACTCTGGTTTCCTCCACAGTCTAAAAGTTGCACTGGTTAGGTGCATTGGTATGCTAAATTCTCTGTCAGGTGCTGGAGTGTGACGATTCGGGGATTTTCACAGTAACTTCACTGCAATGTTAATGTAAGTCTACTTGTGACACTAGTAAATAAACTTTAATGAAAACAAATTTACTTATGTAAGTAAATTGTAGATTAAAGTTAAGATTGACCAAAAGTTCTTTCTAAATCTGAACTATTTAATTTAAATAAGCTTCATTTCAGTAAAGGATTTGATTGTGTAATGGCTTTGTTACTGAACAGCTTATCCAGAGAGCTGGACTAATAACACAGATAACAGGGGTTCAGATTAATTGGTAACAGTTTGAGAATTTAAATTCAGTGTTTTAATCTTTGAGAAATTAAAAAACACAAGGCTGTCAGATTGTTATAAAAATCAACAGATTCACTAATGTCTTTTAAAAAAGGAAACTTGCTGTTCTAACCTGGTCCAGTTAATGTGTGACCTCATTGCCAAACCAACATTGTTTACTTTGAACTGCCATCTGAAGTTGGCACTTAGCTGTCACAAACTACCAGTGGTCCAAGAAGATCCACCACTATATTTACGAGGTAGCTGAGGGAGATTAATGAATTGCTATCTTTGCCAGTGATGCCCAGATCCTAAGAATGAATTAAAGACATAAACCTAGAGATACCTGCTAACTGTATCAGCTGATAGATATTTAGCATGTTTGCTTAATATTCTTTTGTTATTCTAGGGGAGGTGTTAATGTGTTAACAGCTGTGTTAAAATAGTTGATAATGTCAAACTGCTAAAAATTTAATTGTTGAGATCGACAAATGTAATTTGTAAATTATAATAACCTTAATGTCTTTGCATCTGTTTGCTTTTCAATTCTAGACTAAAATTAATTTAGGTGAAGGCATTATGCAGATATACTTTATGTCTAAAAAGCGAACAAACAAATGTTGCAGGCGATTTAGCAGTGATTGGAATATAGCCCCATACACTTGGGGATCACTTAGAAGTACCATGTCTCTATTCTATCACATTAATTCAACTCCAATTTATTTTTAAACACAAATTTTCCAGTTTGTCCTTCTTAAAGGATTATTTCTCTGTATGTGCCCTGAATCTCCATACAAGTAACTTCAACTTCTCTTGCATGCTGTAATTCTGAATTTAAAAAGGTTTCTGGCTGGTTGGGAGAGCGTGGAAGGTTGTGTGGGGTGGTGCACAGTGTGGGGAGGAGAGTTTTCTAGCTGTGGGGTTGGAGGGAGAAGAGGTGGCAGGGTAGATGGGAGGGTTTGCTAGTAGGATGTAGTGAAGCTATGACAGATCATCATTCTTGGTAGGGGAGGTAAATAAGTAGCCAAACTGCACCCTACCCGCACTGATTTTTAACCTAAAGCGAGATCTCAGAATATAACTTTTCTTTCACAATTTCCTGCAGCTGAATGCCTGCCATAACTGGTCCTGAAAAGCCATTAGACACGCTGTATAAGATGTCTTTGGCACCCCTTAGGCTTCTTGGGAGCGATCATGTGCATTTTGTTACTGTGTATGTTTTTGTTGTCTTGTATTCATTTATCGCAACAAAGCGCATCGAACGGCAGTCATGCATTATGTGAAAATAGATTAAACTGCCAGTTTAATAAAAATTTTGTTGAATTTTCACCAAATGAAATAATGAATCAATTATTAAAGCGTTTTCTTTAAACTCATGTATTCATATTAATCTGCAACTAAAATTCAGCTACAAGGTTCCTATTTTGTACTTGTCTATGCAGCCCCTAAGTAATATCAGATTTATGCCATAGGACCATACTCTTAATCAGTAACAGCAAATTTCTTTTGAGCTTATTAAACTTTAAAAGGACTGAGATAATCTGGTACTTTTAAATTAAACTATTGTAACACCCAAATATATACTTGATTCAAGTCAAACAATACTTTATGACTGTGAATACCACAACTATATAGAAAGTAGAACTCATTCTTATGCCATAGAATTTTGAATACTCTTTCTTAAAACATAGAAAGTTTATTGTAGTTAGGATTAATAAATTCAAAGTCTTCATTTGAAATGTTAGTCACGAGGTGTTGAAAGTAAATATGATTAAATGATGAATTGTGAGGAAGTTAATCACGAGAAAACAAAGTTATTGTGCTACCTAATCAGTTTATATTCCTGCTCAATACTTGTTTCCATTTCAGTTGCATTGTACTAACATAATGTGAGACTTATCCTACTGTAACTCTTTAATATCTATATCGATATATAGATGTTTATATGTATTGGTAGTGCACTGAATAAAATAGCTGGTACCTTGACAGAAATCAGCTGATTGCAAAGACTTAGGCCGGAATTTAATGATTCTTTGGCGGCGGGAGTGGGGACTGTATATTGAGGTGGATGGAGACCCCCTCATCACCTTCCCGATTTCTCATTATAAAATCTAGTACAGAAAGGGGGCAGGATGGTCTTCCCATCCAGAGGCCAACTGAGGCATTTTAAATGGTTTCTTCGGACCTCATTGTCCAGCACTATTACCTGCACAAGGATCCATCGGTGGAAACAGAGGGACCCTCCAGAAGCCATCCACTTCGATCAACAATAATTTCCGCCAACAACACCCATTTTCATCCAGAGGTTCCAATGATTATCTATTGGCCTCACTGCAGTGCGGCAGTGAGCACCATTCCCGGTGGTTCTCCCAACCTCTAATTAATCAGCAGTGCTTAGGGGCAATATATTCACCTGGCACTCAAAACTCTGGAGTAAACTTGCCCCCTGATGGAGTCAAGAACTGTTGGCAGCCAGAAGCTGCCTAACTGGACTTAATCCCAATTGGGCTCCTAGTCTTCAGCCCTTCAGTTGCTTGATGGTCCACGACCATAGTCCATCTTTGATCTACATGACTGATTGTGGTACAGTAAAAAGAATAGAAATTAATTATAGAAGAAACGGTAAAACTTTCAGCTAAATAGCACTAGTGCAGAATTATGATAGTTTGCAAACTTCCACTGACCTTTCTGAAGATTAGTAAAAACATTCTGTCGTTGTGCTAAGAAATGGGCCAGTTTGTTGTTTTAGGCTAAATCTTGGCATTACTAAGTTAAATTTATTTATTTATTAGTCACAAATAGGCTTGCATTAATACTGCAATGAAGTTACTATGAACATCCCCTAATTTGTCCACATATTGGCAAATGGATTGTAATTATGAGCACAATGTTATATGGTTGAGTTTATTTCAATATTGTACTATTTCCAGATAATTTACTCAAAATTGTGCATTTCAGTCAGTCAAAATTTAGATGAGCACATTAGACTCATTATTGTTTCTCTCTTGGGTTTCCAGTTCTCACTTCCTGCCAGAGCTGGATGCAGAAGTACTCAATGGTGGCCGGGTTCAACTTATGGTAAGAAATTGCCTCCAGCTCCAAGCAAGTTTAATGCATACGGAGTTCTATATAGAAGGACTTTAACGCTATGGTGGCATATATTAATTTGTGGTGCAGATTTCGTCTAAAAATGCAGTGTCCTGCATACGTTGCAGTACATGCCTAGTGATTATCTACTTTGTTCTATATATTCTAATGCATCTGGTGCTTATGTAGATGTTGATATCGAAATAGTGATCCAGGAGTTTTCTAGTTGGCGTGTACTTAAAGATTAACTTTCAGATATTAGCTTAATTCTTTTTAACTATTTATCAAAGAAAGTTGCAAGATAGTTTTGAGCAAGCTGCAATAAACCAATAATAAGTGTCTCCCCAGCGAGTCACACTAATAAGATGCTATTTGTAAACAGTTTTCACTTCAAAAAATGTTTAATGATTCGCATGCAGAACAAGTAATTTACTTTTGTTTTGTTACCCCAGGCAAGTCATGTAGGTAGAGAGTGCTCAGATTTAGACGTTGTCTCCGTGACCAGTACTATAAGCCAACCGAATGATGGATTTAATTATCGTCACTGGCGCTCATCAGGATCTGCAAGTAAGTCAAAATTCTGCATTCTTTGAATTTGCTGTAGTATTTCAATTATTGAGATGGTACGATTGTTGGTATTTTAACTTATTATTTCCATTATTTTCAAATGGTAGTTTAGTTTAAATTATAACTATAATGCATGTGTCAAATACATTTTGTTTCACGGAATATTAGAAATCCGCAACTGTCTATTACCTATGAAGTAAAAGGTGGAAATGCATTGCAGGATTCTACTATTGCAGCTCATAGGACAAAATGGAGATAGCTCTTCAAAAAATGATATTCTACTAAGTTTGTCCATTCTACCTCACATGAAGTCCTGCATATTCTGGTGTTTGGCAGCATTTGTTTAATGTTTTGTCGTGTTCAAGTGCAGAAAGATGAAGGGGGAGGGGTACTTCAAAAAGAAATTAAGAGAACAAAGAGTGGACATGAAGGAGCATTGTTAGGCAAAATAAAAGAAAATCTAAAGATGTGTTATATGTATATTAAAGGCAAGAGGGCAAACAGGTGAAACAGTTGGACCAAGCTGGCAACCTGTATGTGGAGCCAAAAAACATAGTTCAGGTATTGGAAGAGTATTTTGCAACTATGTTAATTATGGAGAAGGACAATGCAAGTATAGAAAACAGGGAGAGGAACTGTGATTACAATTGAGAAGAAGGAGGTGTTAACGCTTTTAGTGATCTTAAAAGTGGATAAGTCTCCAGGCCTAGATGAGGCATCCTATGAGGCTGTATGAGGCAAGGGAGGAGATTGCAGGGACTCTGATGCTAGTTTTAAAATTATCTCTGGCTGTAGCAGCGGTGCCAAAGGACCGGAAGACAACTAATGTGGTACCATTACTCAAGAAGGGAAAAAGGAAATAAACAAGTAATTTACTTTTGTGAGTCAGTGAGTCTAACATCAGAGATAAGGAAATTATTGGAAAAACTTCTGAGGGACAGAATTAATTTTTACTTGGAGAAGCAAGAATTAGTCAAGGATAATCAGTGTGGAGATCATGTGTAGCAAATGTGATTGAATTTTTCGAGGAGGTGACTAGATGTGTCGATGAGGACAATGCAGTTGATGTAATCTATATGGATTTTCATAAGGCTTTTGACAAGGTCCTGCTTGGGAGACTGATCATGAAAGTAAGAGCCCATGTGATCCAGGGCAGTTTTGCAAATTGGATTTAAAATTGACTTAGTGGCAGGAGGCAGAAGGTAATGATCGAAGGTTGTTTTTGTGGCTGGAAGGTTCAGTGGTGTTCCGCAGGGATCAGTGCTGGGTCCCTTGCTATCTGTAGTGTACATTAATGATCTAGGAACTAGTATAAGTTCATAGACAGCAGGACAGTTGGTGGTGTGATAAATAGTGAGGTGGAAAGCTTTAGATTACAGGATAATATAGATGGGTTGGTCAGATGGGCAGATCAGTAGCAAATGAAATTTAGCCCTGAAAAGTGTGATGTGGTACATTTTGAGAAGACTAACAGGACAAGGGAATACACAATGAACAATAGAATGCTAGGAAGTACAGAAGCCCACAAGGACCTTGGGTTGCATGTCCAAAGATCCCTGAAGACAGCAGGACTGGTAGGTAAGATGGCTTAAAAAAGAATATGGGATACTTGCCTTTATTAGTTCGGGTATAGAATATTAGACAGGAAAGTTATGATGGAACTGTATAGGACACTCATTAGATCACAAGTGGTGTGTGCAGTTCTGGTGGGCACAGTATAGGAAGGATGTGGTTGCATTGGAAAAGGTATAGAGGAGATTCATTTAGATATTTCTTGGGCTGGAGCATTTCAGCTATGAATAGAGTTTGAATAGGTTTGGGTTGTTTTCCTTAGGCAGAGGAGGCTAAGGGGGGTCCACATTAAAGGTGTACAAAATTATGAGAGATGCAGATAGAGTAGATAGGAAGTAACTTTTCCCCATAGTAGTGGTGTCAATAACCAAATTCGTAAATTTAAGGTAAGGAGCAGGAGTTTTAGAGGAAATTTGCGTAAAAGCCTTTTCACCCAGAGAGTGGTAGAAATCTGAAACTCGCTGCCTGTAAAGCTGCTTGATGTGGAAACCTTCACAACATTTATGAAGCATTTAGATGAACACTTGAAGGTACCATTGTGCACAAAGCTATGGACCAAATGCTGGAAAATGGGATTAGAATAAATAGGTGTTTGATGACCAGCACAGTGGACTGAAAGAGTCTCTTTCTGTGCTGTAAAACTTTATATTACGTATATTTCAGCTGGTCATGATAAGAACACTATTTTGAATTGGCATTCTGACTGGATACATTTCCCTTAATGGACTGAAATGAATCTCATTTGCCAATTTTGAACATCAGTCCTCATACAGCATGCAAGATTAGAGCACAGACAGTTATCACTGTGCTATAACTTGAACAAAGGTTCAACACAAAATCTCAAGGGATGTATTCAAAATAAGTTACACTTAGGCAATTCTTTTGCATACTTTGATGAAGTGTATAATGGTGGTACTAACCAAGAAAGATCTGAATCCAAACAGACCAAGCTGGAATATCTTCTTTGATTCCACCAGCAGCTGTTGCCCTCTGGCTCATCCCTAACCAATAGGTCATATCCCAATAGATATTATTTCCATTGAATGTTGTTGGCATTATCTTTATTATCATATTTTTGCTTTGTGCTATCTTAAATGCTATCACTTCTTGCTTTCCAATGGCCAATACATTCTGAACAGCCAAAATGAGCAGTTAGCTTAAACAAATTGATCAAAAAATCTGGTATTGCCAAGTCAGTTTTGTAAGTGTAAAAGATATCTAAACATCCAGTATTCTAGAATGACTACACATACATTGCTCTATGTGTTGGTAGAGACTCCAGTGCTGTTTAGGCATTCAGGGCAAGTACCCAAACAAGTATTTGCTGTTGTCTGTATGCAAATATGGATCTAATACCTGTGTGAAATTCTTGAAATTGTACTGCCCTGAACGTAGCTGGCAGAGGGTCTGCTGCTTTCAGAAACAACAGCTTTCATTTATTTGGCATCTTTAACTTTTTCTTCCAAATTTTAAAAGACTGCTGGAGGCTGTTACCATAAAGGTAAGCTTTGTAAAATGATGGAGAGTGTTAGAGGGTGCTGCAGTTGATGTTGTGTTCTTGGATTTTCAAAGGATTGACATGGCACCGCATAATAAACTTTACCTTTTGGCTAAGCATCAGATAAAGCCCAAGATGAGATGCTGTGCCTGATCGTATCAGCTTGAATCTTGTTTGTCTGTCTTATGAGGACCATGAGTTGGATTCAATTGGAATTTGAATTTAGTTTTTATAGCAAGCAAGTAATGGATTTGGGTTTGCCCAGTCCACTCTGAGCATTGACTTTTTGACTTTAAGAATGGACTAAGGAATTTTTAAAAACTTATAAGCAAAATTACATCTCATGGGATTAAAGGGACAGTGATGGCTTGCATACAGAATTAGCCAGGAGGCAGAAAGTAGGGAATCATGAGGAATGGCTGTTTTTCAGATTAGAGACAATTATACAGTGATGTTCCTCAGGGGTCCATTTTAGGTCATCTTCACATTTTGAAATATGTTGGGCATAATTTGAAAGTTTGCATTTGATACAATACTTCGAAATGTAGTGAACAGTGAGGAGAATAAGATCAGATTTCAACAGGACATGGACAAACTGGAAAAATAGACTGATGAGACAAATGTAATTTGACACAGTGAAGTGTGAAGTTATATATTTTGATAGGAAGAACGAACAGAGATGATATTAATTAAGTGGTTCAGTTTTAAAGTGGGTTCAGGAACAGAGAGACCAGACGTGTGTCTCCACAAATCCTTGGAAGTGCTGAGAAGGCTGGTTAAAACCAAGATTTTTTTATAGAATAAATAAACTATTTCTAATGGCATAAGAATCAATAAGCAAGGGATAAAGATTTAAGCTAATTATCAAAAGAACCAGAGGCAACACGATGAAACTTTTTTTTGCACTACAAATCCCTGTGAACTCCTTATGCACTATCTGACAGGGTGGTGGGAGCAGATTCAATAGTAGCATTAAAAAGAAAATTGGATAACTATTTAAATGGGAAAAAATGCACAAAATATAGTGAAAGAGCAGCAGAATGGGATTAATTGGATACCAAAGTACAGACCTCCTTCAGTGCTGTATCTTTCTATATAATAGTTTTTATCAAGCATAGAGTCAGGGAAAATGATGGGAGTAGCTGAAAAAAGTAGAGGGGAAAGAAATAAAAGGAAGATCTGTAATAGATTGAAAGATAGGGACTAATAAATGAAATAAGGGATGATGGTGATAAAATGAGTGGTTATAGGATATTCAAAGCAACAAAAGCTGAATCTAAAGGAACTGTAAATGTCAAAAGCTGAATCCCTGCTCTCCAAAATATGGGAATAGGAAAAAATGCTTATAATTGAATTTGTTAAATTAGATATTGTGGAGTGTCTAATTGAAAGATTTAAAGTGTCTTTATTTTGGTATTTTCAATTGACCTAGTCTCGTCAGCTTTTGGACGAGAGAGTTCTAAATTTCCACTACTCTTTGTGTGAAGTGGTTCTTCCTGACAAAACTCCTGATCAAACGACTGCTAATCTTAACCTGCTTGTCCTGGACTTAACCACTAGAGGAAATAGTTTCTTTCTCTACCCCACAAATTGTTTAATCATGTTAAGCATGTCAATTGTATTGCAATTGTATCTTCTATAGTCTAAAGGAATATATGCCTAGTCCATGTAACCCATCCTCAGAATTGAACCCTTGTGGCGCTGGTATCATTCTGGTAAATGTAAGCTGCATCCCCTCTAAGGCCAATAATAATAAGTTCTCTGAGGTATAATGCCCAGAGTGAATGCAATACTCCTGGTACAATCGAGCTTTATATCACTGTCGTATAACTTCCACTCATTTATATTCCATTTTCCTCAAGATGAAAGCGCATTCCTTTAGCCTCTTCAATTAGATGTTGTATCTGTCCACTGGTTTTTAGTGATTTCTATACATGGACCACTAAATCTTAGCTTTTGTCCGATTAAAGCATTTTCTTATTTGAAGTTGTGATATAAATAAAAATTGTTGTTCAGATTGAGCTATAGATGATAGGATGGAGAAAAAAAGTATTTGATTGGTTCTTTCACAATCATGCAACCTTGTACTTGTAGAAAAAAATTGAGAATCTTATAGTATTAGGCTCTGTGTAAAGCTGAATGAAAAGGATTGCTGTACATATTTGAAGCCTGGTGCAAACATTTGTCTTGTGTGTTAGTTTTAACAAATCTGTAAGTGATTGTAAACAGGTCATGGATTTGTTAAAACCAATACACAAAAAAGTAGAGAGAAGTTAAAAATGAAGGCTTTGTTAAGTTAAAAATAGAAAATTATGTAGTTGCATCATAAATATGTTCATATATTAATCAGTATTTCTAGTAAAATTGTAAATAACTTTGCTGAATATATTTATAGGAAATCCTGATGTCAAAACACATAGTGACCACAACACTGCCTATGACTACCTAGAACCAACATCTTTGGGGGTTCAGGGATGAGTGGGTGGATGGGTAGATATATATTTTCACCAACAAAACTTCAAAGGCAACAGCTGAAGAATTGGTTGGAAGGGGAATAAAAATGTGAGTTGCCCTTACTTCGTGCAGATTTTGACAGTACAAATGCTTGTTAACACACAAGGTGTTTTTGGATCTATTTTAAAGTCATACTAATACTTAGGCTAAGTTTTGAGATTGCTTGTGTGTTTTTTTCCTGAAGTATCCTAGAAAATTGCAGCTGTAAATGTTTGAAGAGGTCATTCCACGGACACAGCGAAAAAAAACTTAGGCATGACAGGAAATAGCAAGCGACCTATTTTAAAAGAAAGCTGCCCTTCTGAGAAGGATTTTCCTGAAGGTCTTTCATGACAAAGATACTACACAGGGAGAAGAGTACAGGCCATCTCCAAGCCCATATTAAATAGGCAGCACCAATATAATAGTCTGATTTTTAAAGTATCCATTTGACTCTTCCTTTGCTTCTGACAAATTGTTTTTGATTTTGATTTTACTTAAATCAGTATCAAAGTTGTGATATGTTTTATTTGTTAGCTTGTGGATGTCAAATGATACTACTTATTGCTCTGACATTTTAAGCAATGTGTTTTATGATTAATTGAATTGCTAGATGTGTTGTATATGTCAGTGTAGGTACTGGCTAACATAACTCAGATAAATGTTTTGTAACCTTCTAAGCTACTATACTTAAATTACAGAGGTCCTTTTTAATCCTGAGGATTTCTGGTTTAATGATATGTTGCCAGAACATTATATAATTGAAGAGACTGGGACATAGAAGATTTATTTGTTAACAGGTCTTTTTAATTAGTATTATTTACAATATGCATGCCAAAGGTATCCAAAGAATCTGATATAATGCCACTAAAACCACTGACCATACCATTGTGTTGAGCAGTTTGCAGTGTTGATCATCTTGTTTTCATGAAAATGAAATAACTGAAGCTTAGGCCTGCAAACAAAGTCAGTTTATTTGAGCATCGTTTCAGGGTTTAAATGCTAAGGTGCCTAAATTGATGAACTATATCTATGGTGCTATATGGACAGTAATAATGTGTGCTAAACATGCAAGGTATTTTTTGATTTATAGTAGGCTCCAGGGAATTGTGTCAGTATTGGGTACATTTTATTTTGCATATTATAATTGTTTATTTCATTATTATTTTATTTATTGACCTGACAATGTGTTTGTATTTTTATCCAAAATAGAAGCCACTGCACCATTGACAACCAGCTCCAAACCTTTGAAGCAAGAGCGCATATCTTTCCGAAACAACCGTGTGCGACTCAGCACAGGCTGGGGAAGTGGGAAGAGGCGAGGAAAAACTTTGTAATTGTTTTCTGCCTTTAGGCTGTGACAGTAAAAGGTCAATGGATGTGTCTGTGATCATAAAGTTTATGTCATTAAAATTTAAAGGTCTTAGTATGTTTTCTGCTCTTTTTATATAGAAATTTAAAAGCCACTTATAAATGTGGCCATTTTGCTTCATTGAGATTTGTTGTTTAACTGAGATCTTGAAAATGATGGTTAATGATATCAATTATATTATAGAATGACTGTTAACTGTTCTATCTCCTTTGCTTTATTGCACATTGATTACTGTATATTTGTAATCTTCATCTTTGATTTTCACAAGTAAAATAAAAGCAAATGTCTATAACTAACATTCAACTGAGTAATTATTTCTGCACTAATAATAAACTCCATTGATAGCACAGATCTGAAACTTTATCAATCTGCAATTTCTGAATAGTTAAAATGTGGTCACCTTTAAAAATAATTTATGAAAGGCAATTATATAATAAATACATTACTCCCCATAGCTTCATTTTACAAGTAGCAAAGATCTACAATGACTGCCACACTATAGAATGAATTAAAAGATCTATCACACACAAAATAAACCTATTAATGTGTCACTATCAGCACATTGTCCTTAACCTTTCATATGGTATGATTAATATTGTTTAGCAGTTCGATGCATTTTACCTGAATCTGGTAACTTTTTTTAATGCAGCTTTTCTCTAATCCGCATGGAAAGAGCATCTTGTATATGCTTTCATTGTATGTATGTAATTCATTTGAACTATTAACTTCACTTCAGAGAAGCTTGTGATGGCTGAACTTACACTATCTGCTGTTGATTGAAACCAATGGGGTGCATACTCTTAATGCTTAGCTCCTTCCTCATTTCCATTTCAGGGTTTATTTTCTAGTGAATTGAGTTTGTTATTATGGTCATTTCTTTCTGGGTTTTTGGTACTAATTTATTAATGTGTACTAACGCTGCAGCTGTACCATATTTTGAACTTATGTTGTTTAATTGAGTGTTTTGATTGAATAAAAATCTTGAAATTATCAAAAGCTTGTGCATACTTTTATTTTAAATCTAGTATTTAACAGAATAGAAAGAGATATAAATCTAACAATTGCAGAAAGCAGGTAGCCTTTGGGTTTAATAATGGTTGGCATAATCTTCTTAGGGACATGTTTTTAAATTTCCCATCAGCAAATGTGAGTGAATTTGTCGTGATTTAAATTGCAATTTATTTGTTGGCTTTTTTTATATTTGGACATTAAAAATGAACAATATTGATGGAGAAATCAAAATATTTACGGAAGAATAAAGAATGATATTCTAATACTGAGGAGTGAGTGACCTTTGTAAAATATTTGATTATAAAGAGAAAGAGTTGGTAAGGTAGGACATGACCAATGCTGTCAAACATTGTGAGATGAGATGATGTTAGTGTTCACTCAACATGAAACTTCAACAAGGAATAGAAAATAAGCGTGAAAGTTTACTGAATACTGGTCTCGGCCCAAAGTAAAGGACTCTTCTACACCTCAACGTGGCTCACACTTTATGGTTTGGCGAGACCTGTACACGTTTGTTTGTGTAGACTGGAACATCGGGCTCTCCTAAAGTAAATCTAAAGTCGTTTTACAAAGTGTCCAGTGTGTCTAGGTGGACCACTTGAACATCTTTTGTTTTCCCTCATATGGCTTCTCACTGTCGTTGACGGAGCCGTGAAATTACACCCCCGGAATAGCAATAACTGGTATGTTCTTTGTACAGATACTGCCTGACCAGCTGTGCATTTTCTATTTTCTCTGTTTTGGGTTAGGCTGAGCTCGCACCTTGCGCTTCGACGGCACGGCCAAAGCTTGACCTGGGTTACATTTTCATTAACCTCTGGTTGTGTTGCTCCGGCCTCAAATGGATGGAACCGCACTGCACGGACATCGGAAGTCCCGGTAAGAGACTGGTCACGCTATTGTTCTAAAAAAAGGTGCAGTGCGGTACGAAGCCAGTTTGCAATATTCTACCACAGTCATTTGCCACTCCTGCTTCCAGTTACACTCGTTGATGACAAACTCTGGAGACCATTCCGTGTATGTCTTGTAAAACAGCGCACTATCCAAAGCAGATCCCATCCAAATTCTTCTGGAGTAGATTGTGTTTGTGCAAGGTAAATTAACCAGAGGTGAATTAGATTTAAAAACAGGACACCGGAATCTGAAACCAAAAGAGAAAATGCTGGAAAATCTCTGCAGGTCTTTGTCAAAGCTTTGGCAAAGGGTCATCTGGACTCGAAACGTCAGCTCATTTGTCTCCTTACAGATGCTGACAGATCTGCTGAGATTTTCCAGCATTTTCTCTTTTGGTGAATTTGACTTAGTTGTGTCTGTCCGTGTAGAGCTTTCTCCCCATCCCAAACAAACCCCTCTCAACACCCCATTGAATCCACAAGTTGCCGTTTTGCTGCCTGTCCTTCCCTAACGAAGAAAATACTGTTTTTGCCCGCACCCGTGTCCCCTCGTTTTGAGACGTGCTTGCCTGTCCCTAAACCGTTGCGCTCAATGAATTCAATGTCAAAATTTAATCGTTTCGAAATCAAATTTCCCATTCGTACACTGCAGCGAATGAATTGCTACTTTTCACCTGGTTCTGACTTCTCCTTCCCGCCCGGGCCAGTGCAGAGAACCAAAAGTGCAGGTATCTGAGGATTACATTCGGCTGCAAAAGGTGAAAGCGGTCCTGAAAACGAAATCGTTCGGCCTCGCACACCAAGCGTCAAAATAAAATCAAAAACAGAGGAGAAAACCTTCACTCTTGTACCTGATCTTGGATTTCTGCAGATGGTCTTTCACGAAAGCTGAATAAAGATCGGTAAACATTCACCATGAACGTCACATCTGTTCTATAAATCTTCCAGGGTGATTTATGACCTATTTGCACCTCCGCTAAGTCAGCGTCGTCTCAGTGTAAAGATGGCTAAAGGTTGTCAGAAATACACAGAGAAATATCTAGGTGAGCGATTGTCTGGAGCCCTTGGGATAGAATAAATGTCTTATTCAATCTGAATCAGTTAAACTGACCCCCAACTGTCTCTGATGGTAATATTCCAATTCGGGCCACTACAACCATCTCCAATATTATTGCCTTTTTACGTTGTTTTAAACTGTTTACAATGCTATTTCCAGAGCCCATCAGTCTGTGTTTTCAAACCCTTTATTTGAAAAGTTCACCACAAGTGTGAGTGCGTTTGTCACAATCAAAATAATCATTGTTTGTGAATTTCTGTTTTTAAATCTGCGCTCAATTCCTGACATAAAATGTATTTTAAATCAAACGAATAAACCGTTTTCTGCCAAGTGGAAGCTACTTGAAATTTATTTGCCCCTATCGAATTTTCAGAGCTTCAATGAGTTATCTGGCTAATATTCTAAAGCGCTATTTTAGGTGACATAAGGTACAAGGCGAGTGGTCAGTACAATGTCTGAGAAACCACCATTCCAATTCTAACAAGGCACTAAATTAATATCTTTTTCACAACGTTCAGATCATGTCAAAGAAAAACGAAGGCGAAGATTTACCTGCCGAGAAAGCTTAACAACAAGGTCGCGTTTAGTTTCCATTTGAAGATTGTCACAATTACCTGGGGAAGACACACTCCCTCTTTACCAAAGCCCTCTTCAGCTTCCCATTCGAGCCACAGAGGTTTATGAGGAAATTGAAGACTTATTGTTTTCAGAATAAACTGAATTGACAAAAGGGATCTCAACATCCCGAGGTGCTTTCAGGGGAAGGAGCGAGTGAAGCGAAATTTTCATTAAAAAAATAAGTTTACCTTTTAATAATTCCCCCCCCCACCCCTTTAAGAATACTTTCTACTTAATATAAAGCAGTCCCCGCTTGTTAGCAGAGTAACGTGTTCCGGCGAATTGTTCAAAAACACATTTCCTTTAATGTTTTGAGGGATAAATTCACCGGGGAGGCAATAAAAATATACATTCGTAACGAATAGGCATTTGCGTGTTGACGTCCAAGACACTAGTGTATCCCATTTCGGACTGCGTTTAATTTGGAGAGGATCTCTGAGCAAATATATCAGGTGTGGGCTGCAAACGTTTCCATTTCCTCCAAGTGACTTGTGCGAGCTCCAAGCCGCGGTGTCACAAAATCCGAAAAAAAAAGTTTCCAGTTACTGCACAACCGCGGATAGAAATTAGCAAAAGCGTGCCTTGTGGAGTTATCCCTTTACCAGCGCCTTTGCATGTTCTCACCCCGTGCGTGGATTATCGGGAATTACACGAATTGCATTGCTTTTGGGTGGAGCGGGGCTGGGTGAGGGGAAGAGAGGTCAGAAACACTTTTAAGTTCAGTCAGGTACACATAGCCAGCTGTGGCTTCTGATGGTCACTTGGACAGGCCAAACTAAAATGTGGACCTGTTCAAATAAACTCACAGCGAAAACAGTAAATGTCCATTTTCTGTGCCAATGATTGATATGTTTATTGATATAGCTGAATTAGTTGAGAACTGTATTCTAGTATTCAAACAAACTGTCCTGGCAATCTCAGTTAGAAGGATTGACATGTATCTGTTGAGTTGCCTGCTCGGTTAGTTTGCAAGCTCATGCTCTCTGGCGAATCTTAACTAAGTTGTTGTATTCCTTTGTGTGGGAGTCATGGAATTAGCTAATGGACATTGGCAAAAAAAAACTTTAACTGCACAATCCGCAAGATTCACACTGGAACTAATCACGTTGAAAGTCAATGGACACTTGCCACTGATTGAAACCGCGAATTATTGAAGCGAGGCCATTTGGATGGGACAGTGTCAATGCCGGACACGTTAAATGTCAATTTGAAAAATGAACCAAGTCTGTGCCTCTCCGCACAGCACAGGCACTTTTACGGTGTGTTTTCGTTCGGAGCAGGGGATGGGCAAGAGGGTGGAGAGAGCGATTCTGGGATTTGCATATTCATTAAGTTGGGAGGAGGTTGCTCTCTATCGCTCAGCGCTTTTACTGTATATAGAGCCGTTTCTGCAAACCTGACCGACGGCCAAAAGCTGCCGTTTCCACTCCCCAAAAAAAAAATCCCCCACTCCAGCCCATTCCGAGCAGCGGGTACCCAGCGCTCCCGACCAGCTCTGTTTTGCCGCCCCTTTCACTCGGTTTAGATGATTATGGAATTTGCAAGTGAGAACTTTTCCATCGTTGGCCACCATTCGAAGGGAAACGAGTATTACATGGGCGCGGGAGCGACCCTGGAGCAAGTTATGGAGAGTATGGAGGGGGGATCCTTTTACAGCAAGAATGCATCGAAACGCATCCAAACCTTTATCCATATGGAAAACAGCGAACACCAGGAACGGATTGGGAAAACACCCGTTCACGAAGACGGTGGGAACGGTAGGTAGCAGCCCACGTCGCCACCAACCAAGCTTATATTATAGGCCAGGGGAGGGTGGATTATGTTTGAAATTACCGGAGTGTGGTGACTAGGGGAATTTCATAGTAACTTCATTGCAGTGTTAATGCAAGCCTTACTTGTGACTAATAAATAAACATTAACTTAAACATCACCAAAGTATTTAAATACAGATTCAACAGACTCCTTTTCTCGTTTCAGTCTGTTTTAGTTAACCACACAGTCTGTTAACTTGTCTTAAATAATAATGCATTCCGAAAGGAAAATAATGTCCCTTTTTCGTGAATTGCTTATTGCCACCCGTTGCTAACTTGTGTACACTGTCAGCTGAATCATAAATAACAAACAGGAAGAGATATCTGTTGGGAAACAAGTTTGCTGAGGGTGGAGGCGATATGTTACGATAACAAACCGTTTATCATTCATGTTTCAATAATCAATTGTACAGTCAATGGATTTTAGCAAAGCCCCAACACCGCTGCACATTAAGGAATATAAACAGCATTTGTATTTGCTTATTTTAGATTCCAGGTGGATTTCTTTTCAATTTGTTACGCGTTGATTTTTTTCCCGGAACTGGGGGAAGAAATAAATATTTATTTGTTAAATACAAATATTAAAGTCGCCAATCCCTCCATCAAAATGGGTTCTGCCCAATGCAGTATCTTCTGTTTCTTTCGGAGTTACCATTTTTCAACTCTTTTTTTTTGGAGGGGAAGGGATGTTATTAAGGGATGAAAGATCAGTGCAACCTTCAACCAGATCTGAACAATTTCAGATCTGAACTTTGATGATGGTTTCACATTATGCTGAACTCTACATAGTGTTTCAAGTTACATTTTGGACAGATTCGGTGGCAGGGGTGGAGGTAAGTTTTGAGGCCCAGTCTCAAGTTTATTCATGAGTGTCACAAGTAGGCTTACTGCAGTGAAGTTATTGTGAAAATCCCCCAAAAAGTCAAAAGAATATTCACACTCCTATCAGGTAAGAAGTATTTGCAAAGGTAAACCGTATTGATGTTGAAAGAAAGGAGGTGGTTCGGCTCTCTGCTTTCGGTTTTATTCAGCTACAAGAGAGCGGGGTTTTGTTGCTTACCGGCACCCCAGTAATAAACCAGAAAACCCCCACTTCAAATTCAACCGTGGCAATTTGTCAACCTGAGCTCGGGGCTCTAAACAGAAAAGTCTGACGGCAAAAATCCAGTAAGAGTGGCAATGAACTTGTCTAATTGCAATGAAAACCCCCTCAATTGGCTCACTAATGCCCGATAGATTGACTGGTATGTGACTCTAGCCTCAAGTCAATATGACTGACTCTTAAGTGGCCTAGTAAGCCTTGGCGATGCATTAAACAACGGACATGTTT
This sequence comes from Sphyrna mokarran, assembly GCA_024679065.1. NCBI lineage: Eukaryota > Metazoa > Chordata > Chondrichthyes > Carcharhiniformes > Carcharhinidae > Sphyrna > Sphyrna mokarran. The sequence continues at coordinate 18,554,557 of JAGIQG010000008.1, read as the reverse complement.
AATGAAGGAACTTCCCCTCACCAGCACCTTCCCTGAGTAACCGGGAATAGGCCAGAAATGTCCAGTGATGCTCATATCCTGCGAGTTATTTGAAATAGTAAGAAATTCAGGAGGTACGGTGTTATTCCGAAAAGAAGTATCTGCTAAGTCAGAAAGCAATCAGCTCTGGATTAGTTTCCATCCTTGCAAATATTCAAAATTTTCAAAGATAATCACTTTAAAACACGATCACTCCATACTGATTGAATCCGATGTCGATTTTGGAAGAAATCCGGTCACTATTTTGTTTCAAACAAAAAAAGGGACAAGGTTAACATTTGATAGGGAATCTTTGATTTATGATGGCTCCCTTTAATTTTATAAATGCTGATATCACTGACCAATATCTCAACTCTACAATTTCTGCCTTTGAATCCTTTGTGATGGATTTGATTGGGAAGAATTCCATTTATTTGCATGAACTTCACAATTCTGACCAACTTAATCACCATTTCCCCCTTCCCCCCTCTTTAAAAACAAGCCCGCAAACCTCATAATAATGTACATTTTGCGTTGTTATGTTTCTTTTTATATATACAAAGTGAACTCAAATGATTGTGTTTAACCCGAGATTCTTTGTAATGAAATGCATCAGCCACCGCCGGTCCTCAACACAAGCACACGATAGGAAATTCAAGTTGCTTTGAAATGAGATTGGAGAAATCGCTTGTTTGACTTTAAAAAATGCTATTTTGAAACGGGCTAAATAACACAAAGAGACGTGTTTGTCCTCCACGCGTCCCGCAGACTAAAATAACATGTTTGAGCAAACATTTTGCATGCCTACGCGGTCAGACGGTATAAATGCTTTGAAAAGGTTAATGATAATTGATAAAAAATGTGTCAAATAATAATCTGGTGGAGTTTAAGAGACCAACCGCAAGTGTGTGTGTGTGTTTTTTTGGCTAAATATAGTAATGATGTGTGTGTGTGTGTGTGGGGGGGGGGGGGGGAAATTGTGTTCTTAAATGGACGAATTCCGTTCTTTAAGACAAATGATTATTTAGCTGTTGCGCCTTTTGAGAAGGATTGGAGGTATCTAATTGTTTAAATTGTTAACTGTTTTAATCGTTCCATTCGGAGGCAAATATGTGAAAATTGCAGTGGATTTTATTCCATTATTTCCCCAGCCATCCGAACCGGTCTGATACATAATAACCAAATGCTGTGTAAATCCTAGTTAACAGCAAGTCACTGGAATTTCAGCCTCCGGTCCTTACAGTAGAGAAACATTGTGTGGCTGTATGGTCATAAATTATTTATGATAAGTGCGTTGACAAAGAACAAAAAAAGGTAAATTAAATTGGCAAAATCTGTCTCCAGTTTTATTCCACGTTTCTTTTTGAATTTTCTGATCGCACGCTCCTTTCTGGAGATGTATTGGTGAAAGAGAAATTTGAAATAAATAAATGTTTTGAGGCGGTTCAAAGATCAACAGAAACATCCAGAACTCTTCCCTATTACAGATCAATTGGGAAATCTGAATAGACTTGGCCACATTCTTTTTGGATTTTGTGACGGATAATGAATGCTAATCTTGTCAACAGCCCATGAACGAATTAACAAAAATAAGATTGGGAATACTCTCTGAATCCACTTCCCCGATGACTAAACTGCCAGGGAATTCCTGAGAGACAATGGGAGAACGAATTCCCTAAAATGACACCGAAAATTACAAAAGTTTGATGACCGTGCGATTTTAACCCTGAATTCGAGTGTTGGACTAGTCCAGTTAATCCGAACTGAACCCTGTGGCAAATAACTCAAGTGAAATATTCCGGTTTGTAATATTTTGAGTTTACAATAAATACACCCACTGCAAATTGCACAGAATAAAACATCCGAACACAATTGAATGATGCTCTGTTTTAAATTCAGCTTCATTTTAAAATTTATTTTTTATATATAAAGAAAATGGACACCAGCAGTTCCAGGTATAGATTTGGGACAATTTCTTGAAGTGGGAGAATGGGGAAACTTTCAAATAAAGCACCGAATGTTAAGAGATTCGCAGCAACATGTAACTTTTTCCTCGCGGGCTGAGGCGAAACATAAGAATAGGCCAAAGTCTGCTAAGTTTGCCTTCGGAGAATGTATGGTCACATCTTATCCACTGACTAGACCGCTATTGCAACAATCTACCTCTGCCATTCTATGTTAGAAGAAAATAATACATATCGATTGCCCCCAGAAATGGTTAAGATGTGCCCCTGATTAATACAGTAGTTAATTTTAATAACAGAGTAAAATAAAACAAGACACCGACAAAGAAGGTAACTAACAAATGACTCTTAAAAAAAAGTCAATATTCCTGTAACGCTGTCCAGAGATAGCGGATTATGTTGTCACTATTAACCCACTAACTCTAAAACTTACAGTAAGCACGCAGTGATAATAAGGTTCTGATCCAACGAGATGTGACTTTTCCCTTTGAGAATCGTTCGATATCAATATTTTTCTTCCATAACTCCCTGAATGAAACTAGAAGCTATCCCCGAACTCACTGTGAGAGCTATTAGTGGCTGGAATATTATTCGATTGTTTACGAGGGAACATGGGAATACTTAGGGCCGGTGTTTAAAAACAATAACGCGGCAGTTAACTAAACAATTTAGTGTTTCAGACGTGGCATTGACATGGCAAGAAGTTAGAGGATCTGTAATCAGGGAAGTAACTATACCAGAAATATGTCTGGTATAGTTACATACCGACCAGTTCAGGTTATGTGCAAGTGAAGATTCATCAGAAACAATGCCAACTTTAAACTGCCTCAAATAATTAAATTCAATGAAACGCCACATGTAGTGATGTGATTGTGAAAAACATTTCTATCAGACGATCACATGATAATAAAATACAGAAACGAAAATGATTCACTTGGCAAAATGAGTTTGGTCTGCATTTGGAGAGTCATGATGTAGAACCTAGGGTTATGAGACTGCTTTCTGCATTTGGAGAAACAGATTTCATAGATACATAGATTGATGATGATTAATCAGAAACAATGATTGATGATGATTCAGATAATACCAGTTGGGAAACAAAATGACAATTAAGGTATCATTCTCCTCTACGTCCTGGAAATTGAATGGTATATATGAATGGGCCAATTGAAAGATTTAATCAAATTCTAAAATCAGCTCAGATATATAGTTAAATAGGAAATAAATTGAGTGACAAAAGGTTGTAAAATGGACCCGATGAATGTAACAAGAATAATGATTACAGATCTTGGCCAATGCAGAAGGACAACATTTCTCAATTTCATTCATCAGTCCATTTCACAATCTTGTATCAGTAAATTTATTTCCTATTCAACTATATTTCTGAGCTGATTTTAGGATTCAATTAAATCTTTCAAATGGCCCATTCATATATACCACTCAATTTCCAGGTTGTACAGGAGAATGGTACCTTAATTGTCATTTTGTTTTCCAACTCGTATTATCTGAATTTTCATCAATCCATGTATCTTTGAAGTCTGCTTCTCCAAATGAGCAACTTGTAAATTGTTATGAATTATTACACATAAAGCTTACAACGATAAGAGCTATCCTTCAGTTTTTGTTGCCATTTAATAAATATCATTTACAATCTTACTATAATTGCCATGTCTGCATATGAAGTAAAAAAATACACCTTGTCTTTCTCCTGAATACTTTGGGTTTCTTTGGTCACAGAACTAGCTTTTGAATCATTCAAACTTTGGTTATTTCTTCCAAGAAGGTGTAAGGTCTAGAGATTTTACGAATGGAGAGTTGGGGCTCAATTGTAAGTCTGTGCCAAGTTTTGCAAGAGTTAATCTTGTGCTTAGTATCTAGCAAGCAAGGAAAGATGGAACTGACTATTCATTGAAACATGTGTCCAGTCAGAGTCCTGCATCCAAGGTTCTATCGCCGCTAGCCTGCTGTAGCTTTCCCACAATTTCTATCTCTCATTTTATTTCTGATTCAGACAACCTAAGCTTTGCAATCAGTTTTGAGTTCTTTTCACTTTTTTTCAATGCCTCACTGAGGTGATCTCCACAGTTCTTTCATCAGCCTTCACTTCAAATATTTCCGTCATATCCCATAGGGATGATTAACCAGAAAATTTGTTCATAAAACCCATTCAGTTGATCAGAAAAATTGTACAATCAAAGAACAGTATAGCAGAGAGGAAGACCATGTCATCTATGGAATTTGCATAGGCTTTCATATCAATCCCCTTAGTCCCACATCCCCATTTTTTCATCCAAAATCCCTGCATATTTTCTCTCTCTCTTTCGAGGCGATTATTGAAACTGTGTCCTTTACTTTATCAAACAATGCTTTTCAAACCCACTGATTAAATACAATTTTCCATATGTTGCCTCTGGTTCTTTTGCCGAGCAGTCTAAATCTGTGCTGCCTGGTTAGTGACCCATTGACTGTTGGCTAGGGTTTCCCTTGAATTACTCCATTTAAACCACTATACATTTAAATACCTCTTTAATCTCTCCTTAGCCTGTTCAATGAGGATACGTCCCATTTTGTTTCCCAACTATCCATGTAACTGTGATTTCTCATCCCTGGAACCATTCTTGTAAACCTTTCTGTATCCTCTGCACATTTCTTGAAGTATGGTGCCCAAGATTAGACCATGGTCTAGCTGTGGACCTATCTTTTATATGAGGTTTGCATAATTTCCTGGCTTTTATTCCCTGTGCCGCGATTTATTAAATCTCCAATCCCGCAGGATTATTTCGTGGTTTTATTAACCTGTCTGGCCACTTTCATAGATAATGCTCCCACTTCTTCCTGTTCTCGCACCCCCTTTACAATTGTACCATTTAACTTGAATTATCTCTCATCATTCTTCCTACCAAAATGTCCCACCTCACATTTTTCTGCATTGAATTTCTTCTGCCATATGCCCAATGGTTCTGCTAACATATCTATGCCATCACAAAGTCTATTGTTAAGTTTCTCACTGTTTACTATACTTCTAAGTTTTGTATCATTTGCAATGTTATTAATTATTTATTATTATTAAGCAACACAGCACGGGAAACAGGCCCTTCGGCCCAACGAGCCCGCGCCGCCGTCATACCAAATACATTATCCTATTTTAATATTCCTATATAATAATATATATATTATTCCTAATATGGAAAATTTTCACCATAGGGACAATTTGTTACCCAATCAGCCTAAGAGCGAATTTTTGGGTTGTGGGAGGAAACCGGAGTGCCCGGAGAAAACCCACGCAACCACGGGGAGAACGCGCAAACTCCCGCAGACACCGGCCCAATTCCAAGTGTCTGCACGGAAACAATGTTCTACATTTCTAAATGTCAGAGACATTACTACATACCAAAAACAATAGAGGCCGTAGAATTGAGGGATGTGTGCTCCACCTGAGGGCCTTCAACCACCAGATTTATGTACCAGGAGTTTAGGTGCAGGGTCAGTAGACCTTGCAAGATTTTCTTTCCCTTGCTGCCCTCTACTCAATTGTATTTTTTCAATATCATGGTGAACCTGTAAAATCTGTAAAGATCAACTCAATTAACTCTTTCTGTGGGGCGGCACGGTGGCACAGTGATTAGCACTGCTGTCTAACAGCTTCAGAGACCCAGGTTTGACTTCCAGCTTGTGTCACTGTCTGTGTGAAGTCTGCATGTTCTCCCTGTGCCTGTGTGGGTTTCCTCAGGGTGCTCCGGTTTTGTCCCATAGCCCAAAGACGTGCAGGTTTGCTGCATTGGACATGCTAAATAGGTTGGCAAAATGACACAGTGGTTAGCATGCATCACATGCCAGGGATTCAGTTTCAATTCCAGCCTCAAGTCAAAACAGGACGGGAAACAGGCCTTCCATTGTCTGTATGGAGTTTGCACATTCTCCCCAGTTCTACATGGGTTTCCTCTGGGTTCTACAGTTTCCTACCACAGTCCAAAAATGTGTAAGTTAGGAGAATTGGCCATGATAAATTGTCCATTAGTGTCAGAGGGATTAGCATGGTCAAAGCATGTGGGGTTAAAAGGATAGGACCTGGGTGAGATCATTGTCGGTGCAGCTCAATGGGCTGGATGGCAGGGATTCTATGGATTCAAAATTGCTCTCTAGTGCCCAAAGATGTATAGGTTAAATGGATTATCCATGGTATATGTGTGAGGTTATTGAGATAAGGCAGGGGAGAGGACCTGGGATCTACATTCTGTCAGGGGATTGGTGCAGACTTGATGGGCTGAATTCGCCTTTGTAGCACTATAGGCATTCTGTGACTTTTGGTTTGCTTGGTTCCTTTAAAGGAATGTACTTCCTTTTTAGTTTTCAGATTCAACAAAAGATGGATGCTACATTTGAATTGGCCAAAAATGTAGGTTTACATACATGTTGAGTACAAAATAGGACTGCTGGCATGGTTGCCATACTTGATATTTGCCTTGTGCTCTGTGCACCTTTGCAACCCTAACACCTAGAATCCTACAGTGTGGAAGGAGGCCATTCAACCCAACACGTTTGTACTGATCATAATTCCACCCATGCCCTATCCCCATAATCCCATGCATTTTGCCTTAGTTAGTTCTTCTGACACCAAGGGGCAATTCAGCATGGCCAATCCACCTAACCTGCACATCTTTGGACTACGGGAAGAAACTGGAGCATCTGGACGAAATCCATGTAGACACGGGGCGAATGTGCAGATTCCGTACAAGCAGTGACCCAAGCTGGGAATTGAACCTGGGCGCCTGATGCTGTGAGGCAGCAGTGCTCACCACTGTGCCACCCTCGCACTCAAGATATCAGGTACCAATAAGTCAAACTTCTATTTGTGGGGTTAAAAATATTGAGACTGACTACTAATGGGAATATATTATGTTGGGGCTGAAAAGGAGATGTTTTAGTTTATGAAAACATGAGTTTTGGGGTCAAAAAATAGGGTCACCTTATACATCTCATATAGCATGATTGCTGGTATTTGTTTATTCTTTAACCAGATGCTTTTCTTTATTTTTCTTCTTATACATATAATATGCTTTGCCCATTGAACGTCTGAGTTCTGGACATCGTTTTTCTTAAAATTATATTATTTGTCAATAACTTTCTTGAACTCGTGCTGGCAAATTTCACATGCGGACTGCTTCCCAATTCAAATGTCTGATTATTTCCTTTGTCATCCAGTCGGTTATGCTGTTTCAAAGTCCATGGGCCAGGCTGTGTGTAGCGACCTCTCAAGGCCCATTGAAAACTACTGCAACATGAAGGTGTCCCCACCCAAAGGGCTGGAAGAGAAATCCATCATCGAACAAACTGTGGATAAGAGCGACTCTAATGTCTCCAGCACAAAGAAGCGGCGAAACAGGACAACGTTCACCAGTTTACAACTGGAGGAGCTGGAGAAGGTTTTCCAAAAAACTCACTATCCAGATGTGTATGCCAGGGAACAGCTGGCTCTACGGACAGAGCTCACTGAGGCCAGAGTACAGGTACACAACCAGATTATTCAGTTTACTTCTCAATAAAAAAATTTATAAAATCATATTTTTAATGTATATTTGGTAAAACTGTTGACCGCTGTAAGTAAATTTAATTATAGTTACAAGAGGTATGCATTTAAAGTGAGAGGGGGAGAGTTCAAAGGAGATGTGAGAAGCAAATCTTTTACATAATGAATGCTAGGTATCTGGAATGTGCTGTCAGGGTGGTGGCAGAGGCAGATACAATCAGGTGGTTAAGGGGCTTTTAGATAAGTACATTAATATGCAAGGATAGATGGATATGGACTAAGGGCAGGCAGAAGGGATTAATTTAATTTGGCATCATGTTCAGCACAAACACTATGATCCAAAAGGCCTGTGCAGTGCTGCTGTATGTTCAATGTTACACATGCCAGAAAAGACTAGGGCTGTGCTTTCAGCATAAGTTTTTTTTTAGCAGCGTTACAAGTATTAATTATCAAATGCCATTGCTGGAATGAAAATTTAATTTTACAAGTTTATCAGCTCATTCCTTCTGAGGTTAATTACTGTTGGAGATTTGAAAGCAATCAATTCTGCTTTGTTAGGTTGTCTGTTTCAATCTCTATGAACTTATCAATCTTTCTTAAACTTAGTGCATAATTGGAATTTAATTTCTACCTCCAGTGTTATGTTTTCTGCTTTCAATTCAGCATGGGTTAGTAAGTATTCTTCAATCTGACTGATTGAAGAGTTTCACCGTTCCTCACATTGCTCACAGACATTACACATCCTTAGGTGTTGGATTAGAGAATGTCTCACCACAGAAACAAACAACAAAATCTTCCTTTGCTTCTGACCACAAAAACATGCAGACTCTGGAGTAAAGGCATCTAACATTAGCCAGACTTGTCTCTGCACCTTCTGCTCTGAGATAGTTTGCCCATACATTTGATACAAGTGCAAAATGATAAAGGTGCACCAAGGGTAATAAGGCATCTTGAGGCCTGAGTAAACAGAATAACCAAAGGATATTGTGCTGAACATGATGCCAAATTAAACTAATGCCTTCTTCTGGCTGTTGGTCCATATCCCTTTATTTCTTGCATATTCATGTGCTCATCTCGAAGCCCCTTACCTAATAAGATTGAGAAATAACTGGCTAAAAAACTGAGAGGGAGGTGAATTAAAGGGGATAAATAGAATCAGACTCAGAAAGAGAAATGGAGATTGAATGAGCAGTTGGATAAATACTGGAAAAAGAGAGCAGTAAAGAAACAGAAATAAAGATTCTCATTTACATCGCAATCTTCATGATCACTGTTCATTTCAAAGCACTTTACAGTCAATGTAATTTTTAAAGTTTATTGATTAGTGTCACAAGTTGACTGATATTAATGCTGCAATGAAGTTACTGTGGAAACCCCCTCGTTACCACACTCAGGCACACATTCAAGTAGCCTGAGGGAGAATTTTACATGGCCAGTGCACCTAACCAGCACGTCTTTTGGACAGTGGGAGGAAACCAAAGCACCCAGAGGAACCCCATGCAGACATGGGGAGAATATACAGATTCCACACAGACGGTGGCCCAAGCTGGGAATCGAATCCAGGTCCTCAGGATTGTAAAGCAGCAGGGCTAACTATTGTGCCACCTTGTCACCCATGTTATTTAGGCCCATTAATGAATTTAGGACATGTAGAAGCCAATTTGCGCAGCAAACTGCCACAAGCAGCGATGTGATAATGACTGGATAGTCCATTTCTGTGATGTTGATTGAGGAGCAGAACATTGTGTGGATAATTTGTCTGCTGACCTTTAAAGTGATGCTATGGTTTCTTTCATATCCACAGATTTAGCAGACAGAGTGGAGCTTAACATTTAATCTGAAACTAACACCTCTGACAGCACAAGGCTCCCTCAGTACTACACTGGAGTGCCAACCTCCATTATTTGTGCTTAAGCTGCAGGGTGCGACCTGGCAGCATGTGACTCAGGCATAAGATTTGAGTCAAAATAAAATCAAATTACTGTGGATGTTGGCATCTGAAACAAAAACAGAAAGTGCTCAAGAATCTCAATAGGTCTGACAGCATCTTTGGAGCAAAAATAGAGCCAGTGTTTTCAAACATTGGCTGCAATTCTCTCAAAAGCGCTGAATTGGTGGGAAAACTGTTCTAGATCCCGACTGTTTTGTCAGTTCAACTTCTCACTTGAATCCCGTGGGGCGGCTCAGTGGCACAGTGGTTAGCTGCTTGATATAGCCAGGGATCCAGGTTTGATTCCTGGTGTGGGTCACTGTCTGTATGGAATCTGCACATTCTCCCCCACTTTCTGCATGGGTTTCTTCTGGGTACTCCTGTTTCCTCCCACATTCTGAAAGATGTACTGGTTAGGCGCATTGCCCCGAACAGGTGCAGTACTATGACAACTAGGGGAATTTCACAGTAACTTCATTGTAGTGTTAATGTAAGCCTACTTGTGACCTATAAATAAGCTTTACTATTACTCCCCACTCTATGTACTGCAGAAGTCCCAATCATGAATTTCATTAAAAACGCAGGGGGAGGCTATTTGTGCCGGAATCTGACAGTTCTGGAATTCTGCGCATGTGCAGTGGTCCCAATATGTCAGTCTCCCCAGGACCCCCACACTGCTGCCTGCCTAGTCCTCCCTCTTGTTCCCCTCCCCCGCATCCCCATGGCTTGATCTTGAATTCCACAACAATTCCTGGGCCAGCCCTGACCCCCCCTCACCCCTTGCCCCGGAGCACCTAGGTGTCCAGCGAACACCACCTTCCTCCCCACCCCCCAACCAGTGGTGATCCCCCCGCCATCCTCACCCTGGCAGACCACCCCTGCCTTGTTGATCCCTCCCGGTGTTAGACTCCCCCCCCTCCCCCAGGAGGCAGGCCCCCACAGCCCGCCGCAATCGCTGTCCTCCTTCCATCCTAGACCGATCACCATGCCAGCGGGACCTCCCATCCCCACCAATCACTCCTAGGCCCTGCCCAAAGTAGGCACTCCCTTGGCACTGCCCGAAGGCCAATGTGCTGTGCAAACATGCTTGCTGAGCTTGGGCACTTTGCCCCTTGGGCAGTGTTAGAGGGCACAGGCTGGCACTGTGAAGATGTCCATGCCCAGGGAGCATCTCCCCATCGCCTGACCCTCATGGGGGGCTTTAATTGCTCCCACTCCATTCTGGCAGGGTCTCCTGCTAGTTCCCTGAATGTGGGGAGCTACTCTAAACTCCGCCAGAATGAAGCACTCCTGTTTGGGTGGGAGATTTAATCGGAACTGGTAAGTTCTCGAAAATGAAATTTAAAATATACTTAAAACATATTAAAAGAAGATTCAAATGACTTTCCTGTCTTCCTGCTGGTTTCCGGTGTGGTCTGACCGGAACTGTTCTCCGGCTCTGAAAGATGTGCGTTCATTCCTGGCGCATGTCCAAATCCCGGAACAAGGCCAGCAACGCGCATTTCCCATCCTGATCTGCCGGAAGAGTTGTGGTTCGGAATGGGAGAATCATGTCCATTGGCTCTCTTCTCTCTCCACAGATGCTGTTAGATATGCTGAGCTTTTCCAACATTTTTGGTATAATTTTGAGGCAATCGAAGCATGGATAAAGCGATAAAATTTAAAATCTGATCTTTTTAAAATTTCCTTGAAATATTCAAAATGTGGAAGAATGAGATTCTGCACATTTCTCACTGAGAAGCTGAAGGCAGTAATTTAAAATTATTGCAGTTAAAAGAGCACTGACGTGGCGAATGATTAGCCCTAAATATCTGTGACATGCTTAATTTTTAGCGACTGCACAAACAGAGCAACTTGAATGTACATCAATGGTGATATTGACAGTGGAAAATGAATGACAGACCTATGCAACTTGGATAGCAGCTTCTGGATGTTAGTATTGACCTCAGAGCTGCCCCTCAACTGAAGGCACCACTTATGCAATAATAGTGGCAAGGGCCATTAGTCTCAACATTATTTTGACAATTCCATTGGGATTAAAAAAAGCAAAAGTCAAACAAAAAAAAATGCTTTGAACTATCGCTACAACTGGTTACTGTACATTTTTTCAGAATACTATCTTATTAACATCGCCCTGGCAATGAGAAGAATTTTTTTTATCAATATCATGTCGCTAACATGTAAAACCTACCTCCATGTGTGAGTAGCAATGCAAATAAATCTTGTTCCCATTGGTATGTCAACATGTGCCTTCAAATGATTTCTGGCTTTAAAACACGATGCCTTTATTTGTTTTAATTCAAAATCTCCTCCGAGATCTCGCAAATAAACTATATCGTGGTTAACCAAGAAATTTTTATCTCTACTTCTGAAATTGGTTGAGTGTTTGTTATCACTTGGATATGCTCGGAAATCCTCCCGAGATTTTTAAATGTAAAATTATGCTATTTAGTTATCAAAATCACACACAGCAAGTACTGGTAATTGATAGGTCTTTTCATGGGAGTCATTGATGCAGTATTACTATACCCCAGCCGTAACTCATTCAAGATTTTGTCACTGTGACCTATTATGCTGTATTCCTAGGCAAAAATTTTACTGTAGTAGTTGTTGACTGCTGTCAACATAGTACACATGGCGAAAAAACTTTAGGGTAAGTAATTACTACAAGGGCTGAAATGTAATAACTAATACCACACAGGCTTGCCAATTTCAGATTTGGAAGCACCAATTTTAGTTTTTCGGGATAATCTTCAACAGTTTCTTGACATTCTACCTTTCTTTAGGTACTAGCTAAGTCATCAACAGAACATTACATGCAATGACACACAGGTAGTGCAACTTCAATTCTCATAGTCAAGCTGGTTGAAACCCTCCCTAACTTATTTTATACCTAGTTGAGGCAAAATCTATAATATTTCCCTGTTACGTATCCTAAGAAAAATGATGGATAACATTATGGGGGCAGAGGGTCAGGGGTGGGGTGGAATCATAATAGAATTCATTTATCTTAATCTAGCAAAGCTTTTATGTTAATAAATGGGATCAACTGATGAAGGGTGGCCCAGGGGTTAACATTGCTGCCTCATTCCGCCAGGCACCCAGGTTTGATTTCCAAATTGGGTCACTATCTGTGCAGAGTTGCACGTCCTCCCTGTGTCTACATAGGTTTCCTCTGGGTGCTTTGGTTCCCTTCTATAGTCCAAGAGGTGTGCTGGTTAACTGGATTGGTCTTGCTAAATTCTCCCTTAGTGTACCCAAAGAGGAAGCAGAGTGTGATAACTAGGGGATTTTCACAGTAATTTCATTGTAGTATAAGCTTATTTTTGACACCTATCAATAAATTTAAGTGGTAAATTTTGGTTCCTGTAAGAATTCTAATTAAAACCACAGTTTAAATCTCTGAATTGCTCAATGAATGGACCTCAGTTATAACTTGTGTGCTGTTAAAATGACCACAAGAAAAGAATGCGGTTTTGCACATCTTCCCATCATATAGAAGAATGTGAAAACATAGCTCTCCTTTTGTTCTGCAATGAATGGAAATCCATGCCAATAACAAGAGGAACATGTTTCAATAAACAGCTCAATGAAAGATGGGATTATAAAAATAACGGCTGAATTTCTGTTTATTACAAACTGTCACACAGTCTCAGGATTCCATGGATTTGAAAGTATCACTCAAGCGCTGTTCTTTTTTTGCCATATGAGCTCCTTAAGAAATTGCAGTTTTTCAAGACATGTCAAATTCCATTTATTATCAGCTTAAGGTGGCTTCTAAAAAGAGAAAAGACTTCCTTATACACAGCACCTTTCAAGGAGTGCCGGGCAACCACTTTACAGCCAACCAACCTTTCTTGAAGTGTAATGTAGGAATTGGGATAGCCCATTTGCACTCAGTAAGATCCCACAAACAGCAAAGTGATAATAGCTGATAATATTAATATTGATTAAGGGATGATTATTGGCCAGGACTCCAGGGATACACTCCTTGCTTTTCTTCCAAAAACTGCTATGAGATCTTTTATATCTACTTGAGAAGTCTGAAAGACAGATAAAAAGGGCAATTCTCCTATCTTGCTGCACTAGTTTCTGAGCACAGCAGGCTGGGAGATTCCAGCGATGGCCCATGCATGGGATTCACATCGGACAGGTCTGCCAGATGAAGTACAATGTATGTAAATGTGAGGTCATTCATTTTGATAGGAACAATAGCAAAATGGACTATTATTTAAATGATTAAAAAGTTGCAGCGTACTGCTGTACAGAGGGATCTGGGTATCCTTGTGTAAGAATCACAAGGAGTTGGTTCGTAGGTGCAGCAGGTTATTAAGAAGGCAAATAGAATTTATAACTTCATTGCTAGAGGGATGGAGTTTAAAAAACAGTGAGGTTATGTTGTAGCCATATAAGGTGCTGATGAGGCCACACCTGAAGCATTGTGTTTTGGTCTCCTTACTCGAGAAAGGATATACTGGCTTTGGAGGGGGTGCAGAGGACATTCACTAGGTTGATTCCAGAGTTGAGAGAATTAGCTTATGAGGAGAAACAGAGTAGACTGGGACTCATTGAAATTCAGCAAAATGAGAGGAAATCTTATAGAAGCATATAAGATTATGAAGGGAATAGATAAGGTAGAAGTTGTTTCCACTGGTGGGTGAAATTAGAACTAGGGGACATGTGCTCAAAATAAGGGGAAGCAGATTTAGGACTGAGTTGAGGAGGAACTTCTTCACACTAAAAGTTGTGAATCTGTGGAATTCTTGCCCAATCAAGCAGTTGAAGCTATTTCATTGAATGTTTCTAAGGCAAGGATAGATACATTTTTGAACAGTAAAGGAATTAAAGATTATCGTGAGTGGCTGGGTAAGTGGACCTGAGTCCACAAAAAAATCAGCCACGATCTTATTGAATGGTAGAGAAGGCTCGATGCACCAAATGGCCTACTCCTGCCCTGCAATGCCAATGGGGTGGGGCATCTGCTTACCTCAATGCACCTAACCTCAATGAGAGTGTCAAAATGAATTTCCCGCACTCTGTCAGCACTGAGATCAGCACGTGCAGAACGGCCCCATACTGCTGGCCCCCTAATCGCTGGCCAGCCCCACAACCTCCACAAAGCCAGACTTCTACACTTCCACAGTCCTCCTGACCATGTCGGGCCCAGCCTCCACCCCACCCCGCCTCCCTGATCTCCCACCCACCTCCTCCAATTTCTACCACCCCCATCTCTCTAGCAATCCCAACCGGCATCCTGCACTTCTGATATCCCCCGCAATCCCAAATGCCCCAGCAGCTAACCTTTCCCTACTCCAATGGCCAATCCTGATTGTTGGACTCTCTCCCTTTGCCATCAATCCCTTTACAGAATGGCAGTGGGACCTCCCACCCACCCTGATTGTCCTACCAGGCTCTGCCCTCATCAGGCCCCACCCCCAAGCCCCACCCAATTGGCATTGCGGGGTGGGGATGTTAGCAGGTCTAGAAACTTCAGTCTCTGGGCCTGCAAATCACATTTAAAATATACAAATATACAAAGCATTACCATAATTTATACACTTGCCCGCCAATTTCCACGTGTGCCATCACTGTTAATGTAGCCCTGGGAGATGCTAGCGGGCTGAGACATAAGAACAGAAGAACTAGGAGCAGGAGTAGGCCATCTGGCTCATCGAGCCTTCTCTACCATTCAATAAGATCGTGGCTGATTTTTTTGTGGACTCAGCTCCACTTATCCAGCCTCTCACAATAACCTTTAATTCCTTTACTGTTCAAAAATGTATCTATCC
Organism: Sphyrna mokarran; assembly: GCA_024679065.1. NCBI lineage: Eukaryota > Metazoa > Chordata > Chondrichthyes > Carcharhiniformes > Carcharhinidae > Sphyrna > Sphyrna mokarran. The sequence goes on along the minus strand of JAGIQG010000008.1, from coordinate 18,539,329 downwards.
TTGCCTTAGAAACATTCAATGAAATAGCCTCCACTGCTTGATTGGGCAAGAGTTCCACAGATTCACAGCCTTTTGTGTGAAGAAGTTTCTCCTCAACTCAGTCCTAAATCTGCTTCCCCTTATTTTGAGCACATGTCCCCTAGTTCTAATTTCACCCACAACTTCTACCTTATCTATTCCCTTCATAATCTTATATGCTTCTATAAGATCTCCTCTCATTTTGCTGAATTTCAGTGAGAATAGCCCCAGTCTACTCTGTTTCTCCTCATAAGCTAATTTTCTCAATTCTGGAATCAACCTAGTGAATCTCCTCTGCACCCCCTCCAATGCCAGTATATCCTTTCTCAAGTAAGGAGTGTGGCAACGAAGGGAATTTCACAGTAACTTCATTGCAGCATTAATGTAAACCTTACTTGTGACTAATAACTAAATTTTAAACTTAAAAAAAAAGCGTGATTTAGTCCAGATTTCACACAAATTTAACACACATAATTTTTTTGGGGAGAATTCAGCCAAAGTTTCCTTGCTCTTTGAGGTAAGAGTTAAGTGCTAATTTGCATCTTGGCATGGTAACAGCAACCCAATGCTGCATCCTCACTCCCTTACTTACTGGACAGAGATTTCCAAGGTATGTGTTCCCATGAAGTTGCTGTGATGTATGTATATAATATATGTTAGGGTTTGGGGTGTGTACTGCCCTTTTAAGAGTGCGAGTCTGGGGATTAGTCCCTGCCAGTGTGAGACCCAGCTGAGCAGTCTGACTGTGAAACAGTGACACACCTACAATTCCCTGTATTCAAGTTACCGAGTCATTCTCTCTTTATGGTTCTTTATGTACCAAACATCAAAGGTGCATACAAAATAGTTGTCTTCTTTAAAAATCAAGGGTCGACTAGAAAAGTCCAGTAAAATAATCAATGCCTTTATTTTCTTCGATTTGAACAGCAAGGAGATGAATATTTGTGAAGCTTTTTTAATTTATGTCAGCAGGACTGGATGTGGTAAAGTGTGTGATCTTCCCAACAACAGAAAAGAGGTGAAGGAGATAAATGGTACTTTTAACACGACATGTTGAGGACAGAATGCCAAGAGTTTCACAACAGCCGCAGCACTGATTTTGCTTCCCATTTCTCTCAAAACCTGTTTCTAATTATCTTCCAAACTCTATGTCTTGACAGCGCCATGCGCTATTATCAGATCCTTCCCAGGAGTGGTTGGACAATCTCATCAATAATTGACTTCCAATTGCTTTCCAAGTTTCAGGGTTTGGTGATTTATTAGCACCAAAGGCCCTGCCTGTTTCATTATTGGGTCACACAAACTGATAGTTATCTAGCCTATTATGTTAAATATTTGAAACAAAAACCCGTAAGCTTTTTTTAAATTTGAGTTTTAGAAGTCTTTTTCATTGTTACTCATTTTACTTTGCTACTTTCTTAACTTACCTCTTGCACTTACTGTCAGAACAAGCAAGATTAGCAGAATCAAAAGTCTTTATGTTTAAAGAATTGGAGCATGAGGATGCAGTTGTAAATTCTTGCTTGAAGTGAGAACTGGTGTTGATCCCTGGTGACCATGAACATCGCTTTCATGCTGATGCTAGTTTAGCTTGGATTATGGGGAAATGGTGCACTTGATGTCTTGCAGTGCCACAGGGGTGTCGCTCTAGGTTCAAGTCCTACTTCAGGACTTGAGGGCAATAGAAGTTGTGCATACAATGCAGTCAAACAGGTTGATCATCAGTTACTCAGTATACCTGAGATAGATTAGTTAGCTCACTTGGCTGAATAACTGATTAGTTGATGCAAAGGCAGTGCCAACAGCCTGCTTTCAATTTCCATTCCAGCTGAGGTTGTTCACTAAAGTCCTCTTTGTCCCTTCCCTGTGGTCTGGTGATCCTCAGGTTAAATCATCAACAGTTGGCATATGGGAGTCTGGTAACTTTACCTTTATGCCTGATGTTTACATATCACTACAATACTTGTACCACCACTGCAGTATTTTACCAAGAATAATCACGAACAAATCCATTGGAAATACACGGTCCCTAATGCCCTCATAGTGTTTGGCACCCAGATGAAAAAGGGTGCCTATGAATAATCATCATTTGCCTTTATGGTAGAACAGGATTGTAGTCCTTTATTCATGGGCCCTCAAACTCATTAATAGGATGACAGAGATGATTTAACAGGGTAAACATGTTGCTTTGACTTGTCTTCCAAATCCAATCTAAACAAGTATTGATGCATTAATGTGTTTGTTTAAGATGGCATTCATATAGCGTATTTTGCATTGCATTTATACAATTGCAATTTATACACACTTGGTAGAGGTGGCACATTGGTTAGCACAGCTGCCTCACTGCGCCAGGACCCGGGTTCATTACTAGCTTGGATCATGGAAATATTCAAAATAGAAGCAGGCCAATCAGCCCTTCGAGCCTGCTCCACCATTCATTTTGATCATGGTTGATCACCAATATCCTGATTCCGCCTCCCTTCCCTTGATCCCCTTAGCCCAAAGAGCTGTATGTAATTCCTTCTTGAAATCACACAATGTTTTGGCCTCAACTACTTTTTCTGGTTGTGAATTCCATCCAAAATATTTGTCCTCCTTGTAGATCAAAAATGTACTTGATTTTCAAAAGTCTGCCAATTTGTTGTTGTCCATTTGACATAACTGGCCTGGGTGAATTTTTATCCCATTGCATCCATAAAGCAAAAATTTTCAAACTGATGTCTGTGAAGTCATGTGAGTTTGTATTTACTCATTAGCAAATGTTTGCTCTTAAAATATACCAGCAAAAATGTGTTGGCAAGTCTTTCTAAAGTTAAAGAAGCAAACACTGGGATCTTGCTAATATTTGAAGGGATTCCTTGGGGTTGCTCCAATATTCAAGGGATCCTCCACAAAAGGAAGTTTAAAAATATCCATGGGTAAAGGTTTCAGAGGATTTTCCTCTGAATTCATACTAAATGAAGGAGCTCCACTGCTGCCGACCTGTATAGCCCAATGTCTGTTAGCAGACTAATTTGTGGCAAATTAGAACAAAGGCCTTTCATTTCTTTGCAGGTTTGGTTTCAAAATAGGAGAGCAAAATGGAGAAAGAGGGAACGCTATGGACAGCTGCAACAGGCTCGAAACCACTTTGCAACCTCCTATGATGTCTCCCTGCTACCCCGAACAGAGACTTATTCACAGGTAGGTCAAAAATGGCACAGAGGGTAATGCTATGTTGCAAGTTGATAAGTAGTCTACCCACATTTAAAAAAAAATCATAAACAGGTCCTTTCAAAGGGCTTAATGATGTTTAAAATAAAAAAAAATATTTGCTTTTGGTGCATGTATTTACCTGATATGGTAACTCAAGTTCCCTTTGGAATCATGACATACAAATATAGGAACACCACTCCGTTTTGCTGAACTTCTGTGCTTTTTGGATCAGTTTCATGGAAACAGATAATATCTGACAAGTGTTCCTTATGGTGGTGATATAATTCCAATCTGCATTGAAATTATATCTATATATATGTGTATGAATCAAACTGAACACAGTCACAACATTAATGCAACTGAGACTTTGATCTTCGAATAGCAAATTTATTTTGACTTTGGATCTGCAAATTACAAGTTGGACGAGACTTAAGTCCTCTGCTGATAACTTCAAAATGTTCAAGATAAAGAAAGCTCTTGTTCTCTCTGTCCTGTGATGTATTTCATCCTGAAGAACATCATTTTGCATTGCCTACAGGGCAAGAATACATTTATATCTGCATGATGTGTGCACAATCATCATTTCTTGAATTCCCACAAACTTCTATGAAAATTTATGTCCATTTAATTCAGTCAAAAATGCCCCACAATTGAACCCCAAGTTTCAAAAAGGAGGTTTTCTCATTAAGAGCTTATTCTGCTTTTGTCTAGTTTTCCCTCTTTCTTCCTCTGACGGATAGGATTTTTTTCTGCATTTTCCCAGTCTCTTTCTCCCTGTTTGAGCTCGGACAATGATAAGCTGAATGGTGCCCTTCTATTCTTTGATTGTCCTTCTCACCACTCATTTCTCTCTTTTCCTTTTGCTTTGTCACATTTCCTGGAATGTTGTATTCTGAGATTTTTAAGATGTCTGAAGTGTTGGGCTCAACTTTCTAGTCAGAGAGGGTGGGTAGAAAATCTAACGTGGTCACTAAAAACCATTCCAAAAGTAGTCTTAAAAAAAATCAGTTAATTAATCAAAAAATAATATGACATGTTATTTGTACGGCATGGTGGCGCAGTGGTTAGCATTGCTGCCTCATGGTGTGGAGATGCCGGCATTGGACTGGGGTAAACACAGTAAGAAGTCTCACAACACCAGATTAAAGTCTAACAGGTTTATTTGGTAGCACAAGCCACTAGCTTTTGGAGCGCTGTTCCTTCATCAGCGGTGGGATTTCGGTTCACAAACAGAGTATATAAAGACACAAACTCAATTTACAAAATAATGGTTGAAATGTGAGTCTTTACAGGTAATCACGATACAGACAATGTGAGTAGAGAGAGGATTAAGCACAGATTAAAAAGACGAGCATTGTCTCCAGCGAGTATAATTACTGAGATTTTACGAGCCCAGGCAAACTGTGGCGGTTACATATAGTGTGACACAAACACAAGATCCCGTTTGAGGCCATCCTCATGTGTGCAGAACTTGCTATCAGTCTTTGCCCAGCGATTCTGTATTGTCGTGTGTCATGAAGTCTGCTTTAGAGAATGCTTACCTGAAGATCAGAGGCTGGATGCCCGTGACTGCTGAAGTGTTCCCTAACAGGAAGAGAACACCCTTACCTGATGATTGTCGAGCAGTGTTCATTCATCCATTGCCACAGTGTCTGCATGGTCTCCCCAATGTACCATGCCTCGGGACATTCCTTCCTGCAGTGTTTCAGGTAGACAACATTGGCCGAGTTGTAAGAGTATGTACCATGTACATGGTAGATGGTGTTCTCACGTGAAATGATGGAATCTGTGTCGATAATCCGGCACATCCTGCAGAGGTTGCTGTGACCAGATTGTGTGGTGTGATCACTGTTCTCCTGAAAGCTGAGTAGTTTACTGCAGGCAGTAGTCTGAGATTATGCGGTTGTTTGAAGGCAAGAAGCATGGGGTGTGGGAATGGCATTGGCAAGATGTCAGTGTTCATCAATGACATGCTGAAGGCTCTGGAAAAGATGTCATAGTTCTCCGCTCCAGGGAAGTACTGGATGATGAAAAGTACTCAGTCCGCCATTTTCCATGTTTGCCTTCTGAGAAGCTTGATGCGGTTCTTTACTGTACTGTGGCGCGTTGGAGTTGTCAATTGATGAGTCAAGCACCATATCCTGTTCTTATGAGGGCACCTTTCAATGTCTGGAGGTGTCTGCTACGATCCTCCTCATCTAAGTAGATCCTATGTATACGGAGGCCTCACAGGGATCTGGGTTTGACCGGCCTTGGGTATCTGTCTATGGAGTTTGTGCATTCTCCCCATATGTGTGTGGGTTTCCTTTCATAGTCCAGATTAGGTGCAGGTTAGGTGAATTGCCTGGGCTAAATTGCCCCTTAGTATCCAAAGATGTGCAGCTTAGGAGGATTGGCCTTGTTAAAATACCCCTTAGTGTGAGTGTGTGCTTTGCAATGAAGAATGTTCTGACAGTTCCTGCAGCAAAATTGGTGCCAAACGATGTGCTTTGCACTCTATTACTCCAGCAGCAAGGATGAGAGGGGCTTTTCTCTTGCTTGGGAAACTCCTTAGGCATGGCTATTGTTTCTTGAGAGACAGGGAGACCGATAACAATATTTAGACAAATGACAAAAAATGAGTTTTGTATTCTCCTTAGCTTTTGTGATACTTTCTCTCTAGTGTAACTGCAGTTTATATATTTTCTTTCTTTCCTATTAATAGAAATTGTGAAAGTTTGTCTCTCTGTTCAATTTTTCCTTCTTTTCTCTCTGTAAATTTTTGAAATAATGTATTGTTACTTTTGCCTCTGTCACTTTGTTTTGCAGTATCTATAATATTTGTCTTCACCCTTCCGGTGTCTTTCTCTCTCTTGCAGTTTCTGTTCTCTCTGACGCTACCGTGAACAATAACCGTCTCTCTTTAACTGCTCAGCTTCTAATCCGTCATCGAAAAGTTTTCAAAATCTGGAATTAAAAAGATTCAATAAACAAAAGCTCCATGTCGTGAACAACCCGAGTGGTTCACTTTACTAATGCCCTTGAATGTATCAAACCTGTTGTCCTTACTCGGATCTAATATTAATGTGCTTGACTTTTAACAGCCCTCGACACTAGCTGAGCAGTCAGGGTAATGAGCTGTTGAGGAGGTGCTAGCCTATTAGTATTATTGCTCGACTATCAATCCAGAAACTCAGCTAATGTTCTGGGATCCCAAGTTTGAACCTCGCCATTGCAGGTAGTGGAATTTGAATTCAATTAAAAAAAAATCTGGAATCAAATATCTACTGATGACCATAAAGCCATTGTCAATTGTTGGGAAAACATATCTGGTTCACTAATGTCCTGTAGGGAAGGTAATATTATTTTGACAAAAGGTCATCTGCACTCAAAGCGTCGGCTCTTTTCTCTCCTTACAGATGCTGCCAGATTTGTTGAGATTTTCCAGCATTTTCTTTTTTTGGTTTCAGATTCCAGCATCCGCAGTAATTTGCTTTTATCTGCCTTCCTTACTGATCTGACCTACATGTGTTTCCAGAGCCATAGCAATGTGGTTGACTCTTAACTGACCTCGGGTAATTAACGATGGATAATAAATACTGGCCAGTCAACGACACCCATGTCCCACGAATTAATAAAAAAATTAAATGCCAGCAATTGCCACTGACACACGCACTCCAAGAATGATTGGTTTAAAAATTCAATATTGGGAGTGGAAACCTACAGTTATCTAAAACAAAAATTTTTGTTTCCTGTGGCGATCAGTTTTTCCTTTTTGAATTGCAGGCCGTTCAACCTCATTGTTAACTCCACTCAAACTGCCTGGCTCTGGTAAACTGGGGGAGGGTAGCAGCACCCACCCCTCCATCCCCTTTGAGTTCAGCTACCCCTTCTGTGCTGAAATGGAAGCAACACCTACTTAAATAATGTAAATTCCCTGACCCCGGGATTCTGGATGGGCCCCGTATGAAACCAGTTACATAGAAAAATAGAAGCCAGAGTAGGCCATTCAGCCCTTCAAGCCTACCTCGCAATTCATTTGGCAATGCCTGATCATCAAAATCAGTCTCCTGATCCCTTCCCCTTCATATCCCTTGATCCCTTTAGCCCCAAGAACTATATATAATTTCTCCTCAAAATCACACAATGTTTGATTTGATTTATGTCACATGTATTAACATACAGTGAAAAATATTGTTTCTTGCGCACTATATGGACAAAACATACCATTCATAGAGAAAGAAATGAGACAGTGCAGAATATAGTGTTACAGTCATAGCTGGGGTATAGAGAAAAATTAACTTAATGCAAGGTAGGTCCATTCAAAAGTCTGATGGCAGCCAAGAAGAAACTGTTCTTGAGTTGGTCGGTATGTGACCTCAGACTTTTGTATCTTTTCCCAACAGGAAAAGGTGATGAGAGAATGTCTGGGGTGTGTCGGGTCCTTAATTATGCTGGCTGCTTTGCTAAGGCAGCGGGAAGTATAAACAGAGTCAATGGGTGGGAGGCTGGTTTGCATGATAGATTGGGCTTCATTCACGACCTTTTGTAGTTCCTTGCCGTCTTGGGCAGGAGCCATACCAAGCTACGTTACAACCAGAAAGAATGCTTTTTATGGTGCACCTGTAAAAGTTGATGAGAATTGTAGCTGACATGCCAAATTTCCTTCATTTTCTGAGAAGGTAGAGGAAGGTAGGGCTTCCTTAACTATAGTGTCGGCATGGGGGGACCAGGACAGATTGTTGGTGACCTGCACAACTAAAACCTTGAAGCTCTCGACCCTTTCTACTTTGTTCCCATTGATATAGACAGGGGCATGTTCTTCTTTACGCCTCCTGAAGTCAATGATATTGTCCTTCATTTTGTTGGTGTTTAGAGAGAGATTATTGCTGCCGTACCAGTTCATCAAATTATCTGTCTCACTCCTGTACTCTGTCTTGTTATTGTTCGAGATCTGACCCACTACAATGGTGTTTTCAGTAAACTTGAAAATTGAATTGGAGGGGAATTTGGCCACACAGTCATTGGTGTATATTGAGTATAATAGGTTTGTTGTGGCAAGCACAGATTCTGCTGGCACAGTCATCTCCCCAGGATTCAGGCCCTTTAATTCAAAGAAAACTTCGTAAAACATCAGCAACCCTTGTAGCTCTTTGGTTAACTTCCCCTTTGAAAAATGGTTCATTATCCAATTCCAATCCAGTTCCAATCTGATGAAAATATTCGTTTACACATTTCAAGTGTTAAAGACATTTCTTTTTAGATCCCTTCAGCTTTAATTACCTGGGAATGTAAATACAAACTCCACATTTGAACAATTAGGACATTTAAAGGCAAGAATCAAGTTTTAAATTCTGATCCATTACAACAAGGAGTTGACTATATTCCAAAAGTTATTTATAGAAATTAACAAGAGCGTGAGATTTCAAACATTTTTTTCTCTCAATTTTTTTATCTGGGAAAAGAGAACAGGAATTTTCTGTGCTTAACTTTGCCCTCAAGGGATAAGATGAAAGAACTTGTATTGTAAAATGTGAAATAATAACGCTGAAGGAACAAAATGGTTGTGAAGTTTCACTGGGCATCTGAGCAGCTGCCGACCATTCGGTCTGAATAGAAAATGGATACATTCATGTTCGCGTCTGTTTTTGTCTTTCTCCAGCTGCAAAACAATTTGTGGGCAGGGAATAGCTCCACCGGCTCCGCAGTTTCGTCGTGCGTGCTACCCCGCGAATCGTCCCCCTGTATGTCACCTTACCCTCACACTCACAGAAATGGCAGCGCGTACATGGGCATATCGAACCACCAAAGCCAGTTCAATCAAGTCGCTCTGAACAACCTCTTCAATGACTCTGTACTTTCTGGCTCCTCTGATGGACATGCCTTCGAGCCGAGGCCAGAGTGCGAACGTAGATCGTCAAGTATTGCTGTGCTTCGGATGAAAGCCAAGGAACACACTGCCAACATCTCATGGGCGATGTAACGGGAGTTTAGTCAAAGCAGAAGACAAATCATTAATGAACCATATCCGGGGCAACCTTGCTCCAGGAAAACGCTGACAAGCTGCTACGTCTTAAACAAGGAAGTAGGATCAGCCGAGAGCAATGCACAGGCTATTTTCTGCGAAGCACCCTTGATGCTGATAGAGAAGGTCGTATCAGAGGCCGCACTGATTGAACAAAAGATTGTGTGTGGGTGTTTAAAGACTGGTGTACATGTTCAATCACAGAATTTTACAATGCAACGGGATATCATTTGGCCCAATGTAACTGTGCTCGGCCCTTCAATCAGCCCCATTCCACTGCCCTTAACTAACATCATAGAATCATCAAATCCCCAAAGTGCAGAAGGAGGCCATTTGGCCCATTATGCCTGCACTGACTCTCCAACAGAGCATGTTATCTAGGCCTATCCCTATAAACCCATACATTTATTCCCCCCTAACTTGCACATCTTGGCACATTAAGGGACAATTTAAAACTGCCAATCTACTGATTAACCTATCACTTTTGTTCTCTTTTTTCAAGTATTTATCTACTTCTCTGTTGAAGACTATTCTACAAGCTGATTGCCCCATTGGTTCTGTGTAAAGAAACTACAAACCTGTCCCTTTTTATATTCTTCTTGATACTTTTAACTGATTCACTGATGGTGGAAGTAACTTTTCCCAATGTATATTATCAAACCTCTCATAATTTTAAAAATCTCCATGACATCTTCTGTTAATATTTCCTCAACTGAAAACCGACAACATTTTTGTAATTAAAGCTTTTCATTGGGGCCGCATGTTGGCACAATGATTAGCACTACTGCCTCACAGTGCCAGGATCTGGGTTCAATTCTGGCTGGTAACTGTCTATGGTAAGTTTTCACATTGTCCCTGTGTCTGCATGGATTTCCTCCGGGTGCTCCGATTTCCTCCCACATTCAAAAGATGCGCAGGTTAGGTTGACTGGCCACAATAAATTGGCCCTGGTGTCGGGGGATCAGCAGGGTAAATATGTGGGGTTATGGGACTAGGACCTGGGTGGGATTGTGGTTGGTGCAAACTTGATAGGCTTCCTTCTCCACTGTAAGGATTCTCTGATACTATGGTATTCTCTTTCATGGTCTTAACTTCCTGCTGAAAGTAAGGGGCCCAAGTTGAACGTAGCATTCAAGAGGCAGCATGGTGGCACAGTGATTAGCATTGCTGCTCACAATGCCAGAGACTTGGGTTCAATTCCTGCCTTGGGTAACTGTGTGGAGTTTGCATGTTCCTCCCATGTCTACATATGATTCCTCTGGATGCTCTAGTTTTCTCTCACACTCTATGTCCGGGTTATGTTGATTGGCCATGATAAATTGCCACTTAGTATCAAGGGGATTAACAGGATAAATAGATGGGGTAAGGGAATAGGACCTGGGTGGATTGTTGTCGATGTAGGCTCGATGGGTCAAAAGACCACTTTCAGCAGTCTGGCGATTCTGTGATTCTAACTGGCACCTGGAAGTAATAGTTTGTCTATATTTTATCTTTTTGTTTATTTTTATAAAAAACTGAGGATCACATTTTATTTCCACAGCCACTTGGAGTCCGCTTCACAGTTCACTGTACTTGTGCATTATCTGCAAACTTCGATATTACATCCCCTAAACCCGAGGTCAGGCTGGATTCTCTGATCCCCCCTGGATACACCCCCAGCACTCAGCCAAATCTCCATTCTGCGCAGCAGGACTGGAGAATCCTAACTGTGGGCAAGGCTGGAGGTTGCCAGTGCATTTTTATTTCGAGAGAAGGTGGGAGTGAATGCCTGACAGAGTTAATGATCTTTTAACTCCTTCAATCCAAAGTCAATCCAGTAACTCTTGCACTGGCTGAGCATGGGTAATGGAGTTGGGGGTGAGAAGATGCTGCTGGGGGAGGGAGTAGACACAAAGCTCAGAAATATGGGGAATGTGGAGGTTCTGCCAAAGTCAAAGTCATTGGCCTGGAATGTTAATTCTATTGCTCTCTTCACAGATGCTGTATATTCTGTTTTTTGGTTACTATCAGTCTAATTTCTCTCTTATTTTTGAGAGTCCAGGGGCAGTATGTTTATATCGATGGACATTTGAAAGATCGAAATCAGAGCCTCTGTTATTTTCCTCTTTAACTTTTTTCCGATTCTATGATGTCTTTTCAACTTGGATTCTCATTGGCTCCCATCATTTTTTCATTATTATTTGCTTTCTTTTTGTAATTATTATATCTAATTGCATCATCTTCTCCTCATGTGCTTTTTTACTTACAGCACTGCAGCACTCACTTGTTATTTCTGCCATTCTCTGGTCTCACTCTAAGCAAATTTCCTGCTTGATCTTTCATCAGTCTTGACATTATTTAGTTACCTGTTTAAACTATACTCTCCCACTTCCCTTTATGCTACATCCCAGCCTTCAGTCATCACTCGTGGCACAGTTATCAGAATTGCTGCCTCAAAGCACCAGGGTCTCGGGTTCAAGTCCCGCCTCAGATCACTGTCTGTGTGGAGTTTGTACATTCTCCCCATATCTGCATGGGTTTCTTCGAGATGCTCAGGTTTCCTCCCACAGTCCAAACACATGTGAATTAGGTTGATTGGCCATGATAATTTGGCCCTTAGTGTCAGGGGGATTAGCAGGGTAAATGCGGGGAGTTATAGGGATTATGATTGTTACAGACTTGATGGGCTGAATGGCTTCCTTTTGTAATATAAAGACTCTATGACTGGTCATTGTTGGGAAATTTGGGAGACCAGCAAAAGGCCTGTCGACCTCTGGTGGGAACTTCCACGGGACCAGGATTCCCCTGACCTCGGTTTCATTTTGTTTCTCCTCTGAGATTTTGACATGATAAAGAATGGAATCTTTTAGAAATGACACAAATCCTGCCCCTTTTACAAAGTAAGAGATTAATCTATGGATAGAGTTGAAGATTCATCAACCTAATTTAGTTGAGTTTAAATTTTGACATATGATTTATATTAATACTGTGACCTTTCTGATTATATCATCCCAATCTAGGCATAGCTCTGGGTAGAATGGTAAGTAGGTAAGGGGGCATTATGTAATTTGCTACTAAATGGGTTCCATAAGATAGTTGCTTGCCACTGTAAGTACTTGGAACTGACTATTCCCAATGCTAATCACTATTTGTAATGTATACCACTGCTGCCGTGGAAAGCATCCATATTCTAACCTAATCTACAAAATGATTTGGCTCTACTAACAATACAATCAAGTTGGTTTGGCAGGACATAAACATGTTCAAATTCCCTTCAGTTTAAAGGTTAAAATTAAATTGAAGTGTTGAAAATGATAAAGGGATTTTATAGGATAAATAAGGGAAACAGTTTCCTCTGCTGGAGAATCTAAAACAAGAAGTCTTTATCTTAAAAGTTGAGCTAGATTAACTAGGCTTGAAACCATAAGGTACTTTTTCACACAAAAGGGAATAGCCATCTGGAACTCTCGCGCTCAAGGGCTCAGTTCATTGAAATTTCCAAGATTGAGGTTCCTTGAGCCTTTATCCAACTAAAATCAGAACGTATGTAGATAAATTAAGCTAAAATATGGATGAACCTTATTCTAATGGCATGGTGGATACAACCTAATGGCTTGAATAGCCTATCCCTGCTCATGTAAGTACAATCTGGAGAATGATTAGCACTGCTCCTCACAGCACCAGGGATCCAGGTTCGATTCCATCTTCGGATGACTGTTCTGTGTGGAGTTTGCACGTTCTCCTTATGTCTGCATGGGTTTCCTTCGGGTGCTCAGGTTCCCTCCCACATTCCAAAGATGTGCGGATTAGATTGATTGGCCAAGCTAAATTGACCCTTAGGATGAATTTTTACCAGCATATCCACCTGAGATTCGTACGATCCCAGCTGAGGCCAACAGAGAAGTGTCATGTCATTCTCCGAGCCTTGACCCCCAGGACAAGCGTGCTAGTAAAATTCCAGCCTTAGTGTCAGGGAGATTAGCCGGGTTATGGGTGGGATTGGTGTCGGTGCAAGCATGGTGGGCTGAATGGCCTTCTGCACTGGAGGGATTCTATGATTCTATTCTATCTAGTGTGTTCAATTCAGCAAATAAAATAAGCTGTCAACTAAGATTTTTTGTATTTAATAAAGATAAGTTAGGTCAAAACAAATGCCTATTTTTCAATTCGATACACTTACAATACAACAAATTCTGTAGATTGAGTTAAAAATGCTATGATATTTGGTTGATTTGAGCAGTTATCTCTTTTGTTCTGTGATAGTACTAATACATCTTACAGAACTTGCCCGTATATTTGATTTGAATGGTCACACATAATCAATGCTGTTTTTGAAATTTAATTGAAAGGAATAAAGATTATTTGCCGATTTCCTTCAAGCATTTTGTTCAAGTAACAGTGGAGACACCTCTGCTATTTCTTGGAATTTCAAAGCTGTAAAGGAGAAGCAGTATAACTTTCAATCTCAGGTAACAGCCTGGCGCGGCACGGTGGCAGCATGGTTAGCACTGCTGCCTCACAACGCCAGGGACCTGCGTTTGATTCCTAGTTTGGGTCACTGCCTATGTGGGGTCTGCACGTTCTCCCTGTATCTGCATGGGTTTCCTCTGGGTGCTCCGGTTTCCTCCCACAGTCTGAAAGACTTGTTGGTTAGGTACGTTAGCCATGCTAAATTCTCTCTCAGTGTAGCCGACCAGGTGGCAGAGTGTGGCGACTATGGGATTTTCACAGTAACTTCATTGCAGTGTTAATGTAAGACAACTTGTGATACTAACCAGTAAAGTTTAAATTTTGATTAATTTTTTTACTGTGGAATAATTCAGGGGAATTAAGAATCACTGATGAGTTGGTGGAAAAGTGCTGAATCTATTATTTATGGTTACTTCGGGGAAAGCAACAGTACAAGTAACTTCCATGGAGGTTAAATATTTATACCTTGATCTATTCTAGTTGGTGTTACCTTGGTTACATTTCTTAAAAAAGAGATCCTATTTATTTTTTCTCTTTCAAACAGTTGGAATGTAACTAGTGTTAGGTATATATTTTTGCCTCATTAATCTGGTGTACATATTACGGAATGGGTTTTAGGCAGAGCTGGTGACTCTCAGAAGTCACAGCGAGCCTGCCTCTGCTGGGCTGATTAACCCCGTGACCACATTTTATGGTTGTCGGGCAGTCAGTTGGCTTGAGGGCTGTGGCTTCTCTTTAGCTACCACCTTCCCATCCTCCCCCCTCCCTCCACCACCAACTATATGGGCGGGTGTCCCTTCTCCAATTGACAGCTAGTCAGAAAGTTCTCCATTCTCAGCAGCGCCATTGGGAACAGCGAGGTTGCTCATATTCCAGCAGCTGGTGCAGAGAAGGGTATGTAGGAAAATTCAAATGTAGGTAACATCTTCACTCAGTCATAGAATCACAGAATCACTACAGTGCAGAAGGAAGCCATTCGATCCATTGAGCTTCCACTGATAATAATCCCTATCCCCTTCAGGCCTAGGCAGTCTAACCACATAGCATTGTTACCCCCTGTCATTGGAAAAAGTACCAGTGATGGCAGGAGAAGTTTCTTAACAGCCCATGAATTGGCTTACTGTGAAAGGACCAATGGAGGTATGTCAGTGAAAGCATTCCCCTCACCACCACCATCTAACTTCTGAGATGGGGCAGAGAGGTGTTAAGTTCCAATCTTCTGATTCAAAATATGCATGCCAGAATCTCGGAGATCAACATGTGTCTGGCAACCAAATGCAAGGAAAAGGATTGACTCAACAGTATATTATAGAACATTTGTGATTTTCAACACCAACATTATTCCTAGATTATTTGATTTAACATGTAGCACATTGCAATCTACTCAAACCAATGTTCAGTTTTGATTTATGATATGGAAGTTAAAACTGCCTCACCTCGCCCTTGATATACTGCAAAGATATTTCAGAGGGGCGGCAATGGCCTAGTGGTATTATCGCTAGAGTATTAATTCAGAAATACAACTAATGCTCTGGGGAATGAGGTTCAAATCCCGCCATGACCAATGGTGGAATTTGAATTCAATAAAGATATCTGGAATTAAGAATCTATTGAAGACCATGAAACCATCGTTGATTGTTGGAAAAACCCATTTGGCTCACTCATGTCCTTTAGGGAAGGAAATCTGCCATCCTTAGCCAGTCTGACCGACATGTGGTGCCAGAGCCATACCAATCTGGTTGACTCTCAACTACACTCAAAGGGCAACTGTGGATGGGCAATAAATGCTGGTCAGTCAGCGACACCATGTCCCATGAATGAATTAAGAAAAAATCTTATAATGTGATACTTATGTTTACAAGATTTAGCAAATCATTCAAATAGTACTATTGATAATAATGAAACACCAATGTCACATCCGTAACAATTTGACATTTCCAGTTTTCTGCACCAGTCACCAGAGATTTCTCTGAATGAAATGTTCAGTTAGAACCAGACATTGTTGACCCACGAGGAAATCTGTGCTACAGACCCAGTGGCGATACGTCCACCCATCATCCCACCGTATTTCCTCCATGGGTCTTAATGAAAGCGAAATGCTGCAGATGCTGGAGACCTGAAATAAAAACAGAAAATGCTGGATTAAAAGTTCTGTGGACTCAAAGCATTAACTCTGTTTCTCTCTCCGCAGATGCTGCCAGACCCACTGGGTCTACCCAGTATTTTCTCTTTTTGTTTCCTCTACAAGTATATTCAATGTACACTGGTAGCCTGTGCAAATTCTGTACCTCATTTACTCTCTTTTTTTGCCTGCATTCAGTCTGAGGCATGTGGAAAGTGGCCGATATTGAATGGGGAATATTAAAGGTCAGTTTAAAAAGGGAGCAAATTCACAGCTAAACATCGGGACTAATCCCATTTGGACTGTACATGGCTCTATTTGTCATTTTTGGTTTTCATGTCTGTGAAGCGAACTTCGAATAAAGTCCAAAATAAATGCAATCAAATAATAAACCATTATCGCTGCACTCTCATTTATTTCATTCTGGAAAGGAACAAGTGCAATATTAATGAAGGCTTATCCATAAAACAATTTGTTGCGTTCTTATGCTGAGCAAATCCTCGTGACGGTATGTGAAGTAACAATTTCCACATTGCCTAATCGCTTTGAGTTTGACAATTCACTGATCTGTGGCCATCATTAATAAGGCTGGAAACCATTGTAAAGACTTTGTTTGAGTGAGAGTACTTCCACAGGTCATGTTTAATAAAATCAAATTCATAATACAGCACTGAAATAATTTTGTTAAAACATAAACAAATGTAGCATTTTAATTCAGGATTGAATTCAAGGGTTAAAGCATCAGGGAAGTACTACAGTACAGAAGAAGCCATTTGGCCCATTGAGTCTGCACCGACTCTCTGACAGGGTATCTTATTCGGGTTCTATCCCTGTAAACTCACACACTTCCCATGGCCAGTCCATCTAATCTATGCATTTTTGGATTCTAAGGATCAATTTAGCATGGCCAATCCACATAACCTGAACAACTGTGGACTGTGGCAGGAAGCTGGAGTACGCAGAGGAAACAATGCAGGCACGAGCGATAATGTGCAATTTCCACACAGATAGTCACCCTGAATCACTCTGGCTCCTGGAGCCTGAGGTTCTGGAGATTTGAATCCCAGTGCACCATTTGTGTGTTGTAAATCCCACACGAGGAATGAGATGATGCCTGGAAGTTGGCTGAATTGTTAAAACCATGATTGGGTTGGCGATGGGAGAGTTAGGAGGTGGCAAGTCCAGGGAAGGGGATTCCCATGGGGGCCTGGAGTTATGCTGCTGGTGTGCCAAAGATTGTATAGACTACAATGGTTACAGTTACACTGCTATTCCAATTAGGCTCCTGCTCGTCTAGCTGAACTCATGTGCTAAAAAGGCAATAAAATGGCAGAAAATGCACTGGGGGAAAGAAGCTAACCTTCTAGCATCTTGATGCTCTCTTCACAATCAGCCTCATCCATCCAGACCTCAACACAGCCCATTGGCTTCCCATGGGTGTGGATGCAATGGATGAGGGGTGAGTCAGTTTTCGAGGTTGCAATGAAAAATAAATCACCAGCACAGCTGCAAAGGCCCTTCGAAATAATTGGAGCATTTCCCAAATTTAATTTCAAGAAAACCACTGCTATGGCTCAGTTATTAATCTAAGACTAAGCTTGTAACTGAAAAGTATGCTTCAAAGACTGAAGAAAATAAAAACCCAAAATGGTGTGAATGCTTAAAATAGTGTCATGTAAGAACACATAGTGATTTGCTATGTCTGTGCAGAAGCACTGAAAGGGATATAGTATGTTATAGTCCATTAGCCATAGATAGTCTGCAGTCCCAAAATCTCCGGTAATTTTGTTCAATTTTAACAGTTTGGTGATTTTATCCTTTCAAATCATGGAGCTTAGAATCACAACAGTGCATAAGGAGGCAATTTGACCCATCGAGTCTGCACCAACTCTCTGACAGAGCTTCCTACATAGGCCTTTCCCCACACCCTATTATGGGAAGGTGATGGTCCAGTGGTATTATCGCTAGACTATTAATCCAGAAACTCAGCTAATGTTCTGGGGGCCCGGGTTCGAATCCCACCAAAGCAGATGGTGGAATATGAATTCAATAAAAAGTACCCGGAATCAAGAATCTACCGATGACCATGAAACCATTGTCGATTATCAGAAAAACCCATCTGGTTTACTAATGCCTTTTAGGGAAGGAAATCTGCCGTCCTTACCTGGTCTGGCCTACATGTGACTCCAGAGCCACTGCAATGTGATTGACTCTGAGTTGCCCTTGGGCGAGCAGGGAAGGGCAATAAATCTGTTCCAACTGGCAATACCATGTCTTATAAATTAATAAATAAAAACTATCTCCTTAACCCCACAAATTTACCTTAGCTAATTATTCTAACTCACACATCTTAAGACACTAAAGGGTGGTCAATGTCAGGGCCATGGTCAATCCAACTAACAACCAAATGAGGGTGGCACGGTGGCACAGTGATTAGCACTGTTATCTCACAGCACCAGGGAGCTGTCTCAATATTTGGCTTGGGTCGCTGTGTGTGTGGAGTTTGCATGTTCTCCCCATGTCTGCATGAGTTTCCTCTGGGTGTTCTGATTTCCTTCCACACTCTAAATCAATTTAAAAATGAACGAGATAAAAATAAAATCCGGTAATTCCACCTCCTCCCCCATCGCCCTCATTAAAGCAGTGGCAGCAGCCACATCTGGTCCGTCTCCATCAACCTTCTGGGACCGGTTGATTGGCTACATTAAGTTGCCCCATAGTGCCCCAGGATGAGTAGGTTAGAGGAATTAGCTGGGTAAGTATGTGGGGTTATGGGAGAGAGCCTGGGTGGGAATATTGCTGGTACAGACCCGATGGGCCGAATGGTCTCCTTCTGCACTTCTATGGATACACATCTCGTGACACTGAGATGTAATTTACCGTGGCCAATAACCTGCACATCTTTGGACTATTTGAATTACAGAGCTCTGGAAATTAAAAAAAAAGTCTTCATTGTGCTGTCACAAGCCGGTGAATAAATCCCAAAATTTGTCAGTTACAGCAACTCGATGCAAATGCAAATTAGCAGGAACATTGATTTAAAACTTTGCTCAGTGGCCCCTGGGGCTGTGTGGTTTGCATTCCCTCAGCAGCCCACAAAAGACAGAAAAGTTCCGCCGCTCCGAGATTACAGAATCAGCAGAATAGTGCGCAGTAAAGCAAATCATTTTCTATTGAGTGCAAAGATGAGCAGAATGCGGTCCCAAGGCGTATATCAAACTGGCCATCAGTTGCCCTCCAAAGCAGTTTTTCCCAAACAGATGTAGCTTGATCCCTTCCCAGAATGTACAGAGATGGATGGCCTCTTACAGCACTTACAAGCGAAAGAAAACATTTCTTCTTTCCTGCAGCCGACGAGATACATCATTGTAGAAATGGATTTGACCTTGTCAGGCAGACTAAAGCAATTAATAAATGATCCCCTCTTGGGGCTGCTGCTGCTGCCGCAGCTGAGTAATGAGTTGTGAGTGCTCTCACCGCGTCTGTCGCTACCTTACAATAACTTGACTGAGTGGAAGGCTCAGTAGCTTCCAATCGATCATGCTCCAGCTGACACACAGCGGGTACCTCTTGTCTACCAGCTGGGTCATATCAAGAGACAACCCCACCACAGTTGCCATTCTTAAAGATTGGGCACTTGATCCCTGGATCAGAGGTCAAACATTTCTCACCTGGCAATGAACGGAGGAGTAAATACTTTAGTCTGAAAGAATAATACAGCTTAGTAGGAAATGTAACAGTTGAGATTTATCAGAAAGGCTTCAAGCATTTAAGAGCAATTGGCATTGAAGTAATAGATAAATGCCACATATTTACTCTAACTTGTGGCATTGGAGTTCACAAAGAATAATTCCTGACAAATTTGAATAATGTAAAATATTTTGAATAAAAATACCGAATTTCAATTCTAAAGATTTTCTGGAACTATTTGACAATGATGCGCTTAGTGTGATTGATCAACATGGGACGGCATGATGGCACAGTGATTAGCACTATGGCCTCACAGTGCCAGAGACTCCGGTTTGATTCCTGGCTTGGGTTATTATCTGTGCGGAGTCTGCATGTTTGCCTCCTCATGTCCACATGGATTTCCTCCAGTTGCTCCAGTTTCCTCCCGCAATTTGAAAGATGTGCTTATTATAGGCATTGGCCATGCTAAATTCTCCCTCAATGTACTCAAATACTTCGACACCTGTTCAGGTACACTGAGGGCAAATATAAAATGGCCAATGCACCTAACTAGCACGTCTTTCGGACTGTGGGAGGAAACCAGCGCATCCGGAGGAATAAAATAAAAGGTAAGTAAGGATAGGTCCTTGGGAAATACTTGAGGGAATAATTGAGGATGGGAAGGACAGGCATTGATTCTCAGAGTTCATCACAGAACGATAAAATCCCTGCAGTTCAGAAGGGGGCCATTTGGCCCATCAAGCCTGCATTGACATTCTGACAGAGCATTTTACCAAATCCTGCCTATCCCCATAACCCCACACATGAACCCTGTTAACCCCCCCTAACCTAAATCTTGGGACACTAAGGAGCAATTTATCATGGCAATTTATCATGAGGCCAGAATCGAACATGGGTCTCTGGCGCTGCGAGTCAGCAGTACTAACCACTCTGCTACCCAATCTGATTATCAGCTAATATTGTTGTCTGTGGGTCCTCGCCCAAATTCGCTGACCTTGGCCAACAACATGAAGCCAGTTCATTGAAATATAATGCGGGTGTAACAGGGATGCTACTTATGATGGGCTGCAAGGGAATTTCTCAAAAATCTTTCAGTGAAAGCCTTCCTATTAGCTCCTGTTCCAAACATCCCCATTCCATAACAGGGAGGGATTCTAACATGGGGAATTCATGGACCATGAGGATGTGTAGCTTTCCAGAACTCTAGTTGCTGGCCTGTTGTATTATGCCATGTTTGGTATGTTGGCCAATTCTCATGGGGGTAGCTGAATGTATCGTGCAATGTGAGATGATTTGATGCTTGTGTTGATCTTTGTGGTTTAAATTTAAATTTAAGAGCATAAGAAATAGGAGCAGCACCAAACTCAATGTCTCCTCTTCAATAAGATCATAGCTGATCTGTTTGTAGCTTTAACTCCACTTTCCTGCCTGCCATCAATACCTTTGACTTATGCGTAGTAAAAAAAACCTGCCAAAACTCAATGACCCGGCATCCATTGCTCTCTGGGGCAGCGAAATTGTGAGATTAACGATCCTCTGAGAGAAGAAATTCCTCCTCGGCTCCATCTTAAATGGGAAGGCCCCTTACTTTGAAATTGTGCCCCCAATTTCTAGATTGACTGCAAAGAAGATAAATGAGAAAAAAACAAATGTGTTCCCTTGTTGACTTTGGCAATGACCCTGTATAATGCAGTATAAATGTGAGCAAGAACTTTAACATAGTTTGGTAAAATTTTACAGGAACTGCAATTGCCTCCTTCAGCAAGAACAACAAATACACAACACAATAAATCAAGTTCATAAATTGCAATCTGTTCCGAATACAGAGCTTGCTTATTTAATATAGAATCATAGAAACTCTGCAATGCAGAAGGAGGCCATTCAGCCCATCAAGTCTGCACCAATAGCAATCTCACTCCAGGCCTTATCCCTGTAACCCCACACATTTACCCCGCTGATACCTCCAACATGCATAGGGTGGCACGGTGGTACAATGGTTAGCAGTACTTCCTCACGGTGCCAAGGACTCAGGTTCAATTCAGGCCGTGGGTGACTGTGTGGAGTTTGTTTGTTCTCTCATGTCTGTGTGGGTTTCCTCCGGGTGCTCTGGTTTCCTCCCACGGGCCAAAGATGTGTGGGTTAGGTTGACCGGTCATGCTAAATTGCTCCGCAATATCAGGGGAAATACATGCGGATAGTGGCTGGGTGGGATTGCTGTCTGTGCAGGCTTGATGGGCCAAATGGCCTTCTGCACTGTATGGATTTTATGGTTCTATGATGACATTCTCGGACACTGGGGTCAATTTAGCATGGCCAATCAATCTAACCCACACATCTTTGGATTGTGGGAGGGAACCCACAGAGACATGGAGAGAGCGTGTAAACCCCACACCGGCATTCTCCCGAGGCTGGGATCGAATCTGGGTCCCTGGCGCTGTGAGGCAACAGTGCTAACCACTGCCACCCATTTATTTTTGAACTTCAAAATGTTTGAATGCATACATATTTATGATTCACTGGAGTTTCAGACTTTCTATTTAAGTGCGCATTGCAGTTATTTGACACAGCCTAAAACATGAGGAAATATAATGAATTATTCTGAAAAATGTATATTCATCATCATGAGACTGAGCATTATGGTATGGAACTTGCCAAAGCATTGTGCAGGTCAAGTTCTTTCCATCAGTAATAGTCAGCAGACACCACTTCTGATAGATAGTATACACATTACAAGCATAAACCAATTATATCCATTGGGGGATTCTCAGGATGGCATAATGTGGTTCACAGTCCCATGACATAAGGGTCACGGTCCTTTGCCCCATCACCTCCCAATTCTGTGGGCGGAACTGAGAGAGAGGTATACCCATTGTTCACCCCACCTCTGACAGGAGAGATCAGTTGGGATATGTAGCTGATTTGATCTTGCCAGGTTTGTAACCTTGTCAAAGCTGAAGGAAACATTCAGTGGAATTTTTAATGCGGTGCAGGAAGAGGGGCCCTAAAATGCGGCGAGCCATTCGAGAGTCTATAGGCTTCGGTGGAATTGGAAGGTCAAGCCAGCAGGTTGGGCCATAACATTCCTCCACCAACTCTGGTTAACACAGCGAGGAAAATCTCCTATGGAACCTCTCAATTTTGCTCTCTGAAGTTCAGTGTCTTTTGGGGATGGGACAAAATTCTAATCTCTTTTGGCAAAAGAAGCATTAAAATGCAGAGAGCAAAGATCAATAGAGCACAGGAACAGGCCCTTCAGCCCATCAAGCCTGCGCCAATACAAGGTTTCTATCCCTCTGTTCGCCTTGCATCAAGACACGTTTTGAACATTGCAAGAATTCCTGCTTCCATCACTGGCAGAGACACCCACCATCTGCTGTGTGAAAAACTTTTCCTGCACTTTCACTATCTTGGGCTTCTCTATAATCCATTAAAACCAGTGTATGATTAGCTAACAGAGGCTGATTCTAATTACTTTCACATCTCTTGTGATTGAGTGCTGCACTGTATATTGTATTGTTGACTTCAACAGTCTGAACAAGGACTAATGGAACAATGCCAGTGTGTGCAAGCTGTTCAACATCAGGCAAAGCTCAGACAGAACTCATGCTTGAATTTGTGCTGAGGAAACCCGAACCACTGTCACTAGTGTTACTGTGTCGCATTTGCAAATCTTTTAAATGTTTTACACAGCAGATTGCTCCACATTTCAAACTCCGTTTTAGCTTTGTCAATGGGTGTAACAGAGAATGCACAAACTCTTTAAAGACCATCCTAGTTGATGGATGGTTGATCAAATCTGCACCAAGCTTGTTGGCCACACCTGTGACATCGACATTCTTTCTATATTAAGGTCGGAATTCTTCAACTCTTCATGCCGGTGGGATTCTCCGGTCGTGCTGGAGTGCACCACTGCCTGCGGATTTCCTGGGTTACGTCAATGGGAATTGACTGTGGTGGGAATGGAGAATCTTGCCACGAGCAAACAACGCGCCATCTCCTGCCGGTGGGAAACACACAGCGGGGAGACCGGACAATCTCACCCTAAGTCACATTAAACCAGGAGAAATTGAGGTTATGTTAATCATTTCTACAAATTGGCTGCATGAAAAAATGTTTCTCTTAGAAACATTGGCCTTTAGTGTCGGGGGAATTAGCAGGGTAAATACATGGGATTATGGGAATTGGTCCTGAGTGGGAATGTTGTGGATGCAGGCTTGATGGGCCAAATAACCTTATTCTGCACAGTCTGGATTCTGAAGTAAAATTTATTGATTTAGTCACAAATAAGGCTTATATTAACACTGCAATGAAGATATGTTCTAGTTTAGTTCGATTCTATCTTTCAAAATATGATTTTGATCAAGAGACCAATTCTTTTTAAGGTTTGAAATGATTCTCCTTCATATTGATGGAATTTGCTTCCTGATAAATATCCAACTCCTTTCTCATAGGAATGTGAGCAAGTTCATCAAGCAATCACAGGGCTGCAGAGAATAATATGGTGAGTCTAGGGCTGCACACTGTTGTTTTGGGTTCCAGAAAGTCATTGGACGTGTTATAATCCTTTGCTGTTCTGAGTAAGCATTTAATCTTAAAAAGCAGAGGCACCCAATGTGGCATTTCAATTAGTGTCCCTTTTATAAACGTGGCTGAATAACTTTGACTTGACATCTGCACCTGAGTGGGTTGGAAAGCATGCTCTTAATGCTCTTTTCTCACCGGTGAACAATTACTAAAATCTACAATAAGCTAAAAAACTGCAGGCTTGCACAGCTGAAAATATTGAACCCAATAGAGCAAGAAATATAACCAAATAGTGTCAGGGAAAACAGATTTGGGAAAAATGAACCAGAGCATCAAAATACAATCCAAACAATGTCTCCCTCCAAAATAAAATCCAATAGAGTATTTGCAATGGGGTCCCTGTGAAGCACGGAACCAGGACCCTCACGTGGGCTTTAGCATAGCAGTGATGGACGGGCTGTATTGTCCAAGGGAGAGGGAGAGTCTATCTGGACCAGCACATTCAGATGAGTGGAAAGACCAATCATTTGCATAAATCAACCTGGCAATTTTAAAGTATGAGAAGCTGAAATCCAGCAAGATTTTACAGTCGCACCTGCCCCAAGACCTGAAATTCCTGTCCGAGTCAACAGACCTTTAAATAGTCTGTCAAATTTTCTTTCACACCCCTGTGATCCCCACGGTGGGTGGGACTGGAAATTTTATCTTATAATATTGAATTGGGTAAATGGCAATAAGACAACCGCGGATTTAGTGTCAGGATTTAGGGAATAAGAGTAACTATAATGGTAAAGAAGCAGATTTAAACATACAACCTGAGCAATACTTGCAGCAAAAGTGACGAGGATTCAAAGTGGAGAGGATGATAAAAGGACTTTGTGTAATTATATTATAAATTGGTTTCCAGACAGTGCGGAAATTTTATATCTGAAAGCTTTTGCATAAATATTGTTCATGCATGACAGCCCAAATGACTCCACAACTCCAGTGAATCACCAAAATAAAAATCCTTGGCTTTATCTTAATCCGACCTGTAATATCCATGATATGTGCTTCTTTTGTGAGTGCTTGAATTCAGTGGAAATTAAAATTGGTCAGTTATATTGTTGTCAATCCACAAAATAGTTTTACAACTGGGAGGCAAATTTAAAACATGGTCTCCATCCCAAAGAGTGGAGTAAGTGTTGAGCTCGATCACTTATCACGTCAAAATAATGCCTCCCTCCAGAAAAAATTCCCTATAGATTATTTCCAATGGTGTCTTTATACTGTACCTTTCTGCCTGGGTATTTTTAAATGTTAAAGATCTCAAACCCTAATTAAACCCATGTCAAATCTATCTAATTCAGGGTATATTGGTGGAGGGGCAACCTGAGGACTGAATGCAAGGGGGCAGACTATTCAATGTTATACTGTACACATATATTTTCTTTGTTTTATCTTTAACCTTGACTGGTCAGAATTCCTTGTCCTCCAGCAGCCTGGCAGCTAAAAGGAGGAGAGGAATCTTGGAGCAGCACGAAGTGTTGTTAAAGATATTCTATAGGGTATTGGCTATCCCAGTCACATCATTTCACAGTCCATGATATGCAAACCAATGCACAGGCCCGAGGCCGACACTTGCAGGCCTGAAGAGTGCCCAATATTCCACAGATTACGCTGGAAAGACAAGGTATCTCCAAATTATCACAATGATAATTGTGAAGCTAGCCACTACATGCTGCTAATATACAGCAGCAACATCAGTGTGATACCCATCATGAACAGAATGCTCCCATGAAATCAGAAATATACTTTGCAAATAAGTAATGTGGTAAGTTAGGCAAAGTAAAGCAAAGTCACCGTAGTCGTCGATGGCCATAGGCTGTTCTCCCCCTTAAGAGGGAAGAGCTACTGGTGGTGATTTATCCTAAGGGTCACCACACCTCAGATGAAGACAAGGTTGCTAAGATGGGGCCTTCATAAATAACCTCAGCCAGTAGGAAAATTGAACTCACTCTGTTAGCATCCCCTACCAGCCATCCAGCCAACTGAGCTGATCTGACCCCCATTAATGTGGTATATGTAATTCAATGCCAATGTGTTGCTGGGTGTGTAGGCTATACCTCCCAAAGATTGGTGGATCATTGCAAATGTGTCCCTTCCATTGTCAGATAAGGTGATTTCCTTAAAGTAGTGAAGACTACAAGGCAATTGATTGAGATGCTATAAAACTATGTGATAGCATTGATTAGAAGAAACATTTCCCCTTAGTTAAGAGGTCAATAACCAAGAAGCATAGATTTCAAGTATGGGACTGGAGATTTAGTGGGGGTTTGAGGAAAAATCTTTTCACCCAAAGGGTGTTGGGAATCTGGAACTCACTGCCTGAAAAGGTGATAGGTGCAGGGGCCCTCACAACATTTTTGAGAAGTATTTAGATAAGCACTCGAAACACCATGACATAAAAGGCTACAAACCAAATTCTGGAAGGTGAGATCAGAACAGATAGGTGCTTGATGGCTGGCATAGACACGATGGGTTGAAGGGCCCCTTTCTACGCTGTAAAGCTCTATGGCCAGAATTTTACCGATATGCCCATCCCAATTCCAAGGGCAGGCAGGGCTTGGTGAATGGCATTCTCTGTTGGTCTTATGTGGGATCGCACGAACCTTGGACGGATATGCAAGTAAAGTTCCACCCTATGACTCATACCCAACTGGTCCATGCTTGCAAAACTGAAAGCATGGTGTCCATCATTAAATGTGATTTACCATGTTTGGACAACATTTGCTCAGTAATCCTCAGTGTGCTCAGAATTATACTCACAACCAATTGAAATTATCACTTGGCTCATGATGTGGCACATTTGTGTACACTGAAAGCTATATATGTTAATACACAGGGTCTGTTTGCAGATAGAAAGAACATGTACAGAGATGTTTTAGTATTTCAGCTAAAGAAAGTAAGTGTCAGTGACTGGTTCATTCCCCATGGCAATGTTGTGATCCATCAGAGTCAAGCTGGCTGGTTTAAATTTGAAACTATCCTTGGCAATTAACTGCTGGTCATTATCAACTGCTGTATTCGCCATGGCAATGCCAGCACCAATTAGAATCTATTTGCCAGCAAATCAGCACTCTCCTCTCACACACTTTAAATATCTTGTTTCTGCTGAAATTAGTATTTTCTTGCAAACCGTCCTGATGAGTACAAGACAAAAAGCTTTCACAAAAAAAGGCTCTTTTTCAGCAGTAATAACATCAGATGGACAAGATATATCATACTTGAATGTACAGAGTCATGTATTCCAGATTCAGCAGAAGTTTGAGGAAATGCTACAATACCATACATTGCCTCTGAGTCAGGAAATTGTGGCTTTAAGCCTGATATCAGAGACTTGAACTCCTTACCTAAGCATAGCAACTTAGTGAAGTGGTGAGAGAGTGCTGCTTTGTCAGGGATGTTGGACCTTGAATGACATGCAAAACAAGATACTCCGCCCAGTTGCTCTGTCCATTCAAATGAATGTTAAGCATCTCAGGTGGCGTTTTCCATGCAACTCAACACATGTTTTATGGTGGTGGAGGAGGCCTGATGGTGAGATCTTCTGGCCTTGCCATTGAAAAAAAGGGTTTCCCATTGAATGCACCCCTTGCGTTCAATGTGGGCAGATCCCACCGACATGAATGGCCAGAAAATACTGGTCATCATGGCTTGATTTAAAGACCAATGTATTCTCTCAATCAACATATCTTTCTCAAATATTTCCATGACCTTGCCCCTCCTTATCTCTTCAATCTCCTGCAGCCTCACAACCTTCCCAGATATCTGTGCTCCTCCAGTTTTGGCCTCTTCAACATTTTAAGCCCTTCACCATTGCTGACCTTCAGCTGCCAATGTCTCTCAGCTCTAGACCTTTCCTGCTAACCTTCTCCTCTTCTCCACCTTTCTTTTTTCCTTTAAGACACTCCATAAAACCTAACTCTGCACAGGGCACAGGGGTTAGCACTGCTGCCTCGCAGTGCCAGGGACCCAGGTTTGAGTCCCAGCTTGAGTCATTGCCAAGTGCAAAGTCTGCATGTTCTCCCTGTGTCTGCATGGGTTTCCTCTGGGTGGTCCAGGTTCTTCCCACAGTCCAAAAGATGTACTGGGTAAGTATATTGGTTGTGCTAAATTCTGCCTCAGTTTAACTGAACAGGCGCTGGAGTGTCGTGACTAGGGGACTTTCACAGAAGTTTATTGCAGTGTTTGTGTAAGTCTACTTGTAAAATCAATAAAAATCAATCAATTTGTCACTTGTTTTAATATCTCCACATATAGCTTGGCATGACAGAATACTTTACAACATTCTAGTGAAGAACATTGGGGCATTTGTTATGTTAAAGATGCTCTGTAAGTAGAAGTTGTTGTTGTCACTCATTTAAATTTTCTTAGAGATATATGCAAAATGTTGATGCCACATATATGGCTGTCATTTCTGCCTGAACAAAAATCACTGGGCTTAAAAATAATGCATTGGCTGGAGTGCTTGAAATATTTCACTGCAATTTTTATCATTCATCTTCCAGTTCTGGAATTGTATCGATAATACACTGCATTGATGATAAATGTAGCATGATAGTACTACTATTTAAATACACATAATAGTTTGATGCCTAAACAAATTACTTCAAATCATAACTAAGTTTAATTTATTAGTGTTACAAGTAGGCTTACATTATCATTGCAATGAAGTTACTATGAAAATCTCCAAGTCACCACACTCAGATTCCTGTTCAGGTACATTGAAGGAGCAGTTAGCATGGCCAATGCCCCTAATCAGCACATCTTTCGGACACGCAGACACGGGTAGAATGTGCAGACTCCAAACAGACAGTGACTCTCGTTGGGGATTGAATCCAGGTCCTTGGCGCTGTGTGAAGCTGCAGCACTAATCACTGTGCCACAATACAAATATAACTTCCAGAAGTTGTTCTCTAAAGAGCGGGATCCAAATATCAGCAACAAATGTTGTGCTTAATGCAGTTGATGATTGATGTTGAAACCTCTATTTTTCGCTTAACATTTAATTCTTGTGTTCAATGAGCTTTATCCATGTTTCACTGCACAGATTGTAAAGCACTGATTCAAAGCATCATTAAAATCAAAGATTCTTTGTCACTTCAAATGAATATCTACAGTTCACTCGAGATCACATCATCGGGATTCTTTGAGGACATGAAACTATGGAATCTTATATGATTATGATAATACTTCCATCAAATAGCCCAGAGTGCAACAGAATTGTATGTAAGCCCTTTATGTGCATGAGTACAGTAAAGAACAGAAGAGCTCGTTGAAACTATTATTCCTTGCACAACTCTCCAAATTATGCCATAATGCTGCATGTAATCTCTCATCAGCCTTATTGTTTATTCTTCATTTTACAGTTTTAAACAGATTGTCTGCCACAGATCTGAAAGGGACACAGCTTCTACCCCAGGATTCTTTCCTTTTCTGCTCATTCCTCTGCTGATCAGAGGGGAGTGGATGGTCACATCACACTCTTCTGCTCACGCCTGTTCATTCCTCTGTTTTTATTTCTCATTATTTGTTGCTCTGCTGAAGCAATATTTAACATTTATTTGACACCAATTTGATATTTATTGCCCTGTTTGTTATCTTATCCAGGTCAGTTTGACTAATACACTCTGTTAATATTCCACCCCGCACATGACGCTGTTCCGATGATTTGTGATCTTCTTATTTGATTAGGAACTTGGTCATCAAGGTGCCAATAAAACTTTCAAACAGACTATCTTGATCTTTCCATATATGAATGCGTTGTGATGCCTATGTTTTTAAAGGGGATTGTAAAAACAATGATCATTACAGAAATGCTCTGGTTCATGTCTGATAAAGCAGGCACATTTAGTTAAATAATGGAGAAATTGGTTTTGCAGTCTGCAGATATGCAGTTTGCATATTTATCATTGACATAGTTACTTTCAATTACTTTCATAGTGCTTTCAATTCTTTTGTTCACATTAGAAATAAAGAAAATGGCAACCCCTCTGTTTGTTGCACTAGATCATTTCATTGAATCATAAAATCTCATGGCACAGTGGGAGGCCATTTGGTCCATCCAGTCTGTACAATCCCACCCAGGCCTTATCCCATAACCTCACGCATTTAGTTTAGCTAGTCCCCCTGACACTAAGGGGCAACTCAGTACAGCCAATCCACCTTGCTTTCACATCTTTGGACTGAGGAAGGAAACTGGAGCACCTGAAAGAGCCCATGCACACACAGGGAGAACATGCAAAATCCACACAGACAGTGACCTAAGTCGGGGATCGAACCCGATCCCTTGTACTCTGAAGCAGTAGTGTTAATGACTGTGCCACTATGCCACCCCGAATTTCAGAATTTCTTTAAGTGTTTTTCCTTTTGTTGTTGTTGTTGATCCTGTTTTTGGCAATTTGGGGTATAGATGTTTCAGTAAGAGTAGGGAAGGTGGTAAAAAAGGTAGCGGAATAGCATTGATAATAAAGGATAATTTAGCGGCTGCTGAAAGGCATTTTGAGGGGGTTCTGCCTACTGAGGAAATATGGGTTGAAGTTAGAAATAGGAAAGGAGTGATCACTTTGTTAGGAGTTTTCTATAGGCTCCCAGATAGTAATAGAGATGTGGAGGTGGAAATGGCAAAGCAGATTATGAATAGGTGTGGAGGTCACAGTGGTAGTTATCATGGGTGACTTTAACTTTCCAAATATTGATTTGAACCTTTATAGTTGAATAGTTCGGATGGGACACTTTTCGTATAGTGTGTGCAGGAGGATTTCCTGACACAATGTGTGGACAAGCCGACAAAAGGTGGGGACCAAATTGGACTTGGTACTGGGTAATGGAACAAGGCCAAGTGTTAAATTTGTTTGTAGGAGAGCACTTTGGAGATAGTGACTACAATTTGGTGTCTTTCATTATTGCAATGGAGAGAGATAGGGTCGCACAGCAGGGCAAGTATTATAATTGGGGCAGGGGTAATCATGATGCGATTAGGTAAGAATTAGGGAGCATAAGATGGGAACAGAAACTGTCAGGTATGGGCACAAATGAGAAGTGGACCTTGTCCAAGGAAAAAATATTGTGAGTCCTTGATAGGTATGACCCTGGCAGGCAGGGAGGAAATGGCCGAGTGAGGGAATCATGGTTCACAAAGGAGGTTGAATGTCTTGTCAAGAGGAAAAAGGAAGCGTATGTAAAGATGAGTAAACAGGGTTCAGTTAGGTACTTGAGGGTTACAAAGTATCTAGGGATGAGTTAAAAAAAGGGCTTAGGAGAGCCAGGAGGGGGCATGAGAAGTTCTTGCTGGATCAGATCAATGAAAACCATTGACCACAGGGAACTGCACTAGTCATATAAATACTTTGGCTACAAGAGTAGATCAGATGTTGGCAATTCCACAGAAAGTAACTTGCCTCCTGACTTCCCAAAGCTTATCCACCGTCTGCATGGTACAAAGGTGTGATTGAATATTCTCCCCTTGCCTCGATGAGTGTGGGTCCAACAAACTCAAGACGCTCATCATTATCCAAGACAAAGCAGCCAAAGCATTGGCACCCCTTCCACCACCTTGTACATTCAATCCCTCCGCCACTGACACACAATGGCAGCAATGTTTATCATTGACAACATACACTGCGGCAACTCACCAAGCTCCTTCGACAACACTTTCCAAACCTGTGACCCCTTTCTAACCAGAAAGTCAAGGGCAGCAAATGAATGTAAGCAGCAGCACGTGCACATACTTTTCCAAGCCAGGCACCATCCGGATTTGTGACTATATTGCCGTTTCTTCACTGTCACTGGGTCAAGATCCAGGAACTCCCTCCCTAACAGCCTTGTTGGTGTACCAACACTGCATGGACTTCAGTGATTCAAGAAGGTGGCTTCACATCACCTTTTTTAGGGCAATAAATGTTGGTTTAGTGAGAGACGCCCATTTTATGTGGAAAAATAAGAAAAAGACATCATTAATTTTCAGTTTGTATGTGGATAAGTGCCATCATGCATGGGCAGGAGTGAAATTGAGTGCCAGAGTGTTGACATTGAGAACACCAACCTCCATATGATTTCATCTCAACACCAATATGGTTTATTCATAACTGTCACATATCGGGATATCATGGGCTGATGAATGGCAAGTGAAGTTTAATTTAGAGAAATGCAAGATGGTGCATTTTGGTAAATCGAACCATGGCAGGACTTATTCAGTTAATGGTAGGGTGTTGGGGGAACATATAGAACAAAGAGGTACAGGTTCATAGCTCCTTGAAAGTGGAGCCACAGCTGGACAGGGTGGTGAAGAAGGCGTTAGGCATGGGGGGTCTTTTGAGACCAGTTGATTGGAGTGTCAGACATACATGTGCCTGTGAAGAGGAAGGACAGGAAAGGCAGGATTTGGGGACCATGGATGTCCAGGGAAACTGCAAATCTGGTCAACAAGAAAAAGGATGCATACATAAGGTCTAGGCAACTAAAAACAGGTGAAGCACTTGAAGAATGCAGGGAAAGTAGAAAATAATTCAAATAGGAAGTTAGGAGGGCTAAAAGGAGTCACAAAATGTCCTTGGCAGGCAGGATTAAGGAGAGTCCCAAGACATTTTATACATATATTAGGAATAAGATGGGAACTAAAGAAAGAGTTGGTCCTCAACGACAAACGAGGGAAATTAAGTGTGGGAACAGGGGTAACTTTGAGGAGGAGTTAGACAGGTTTTTAATTGCTAATGGTTTGAAGGGTTCGGGGAAAAGGCAGGAAAATGGGGATGAAGAGAATGTCAGCCATGATTGAATGATGGAGCAGACACAATGGGCTAAATGGCCTAATTCTGTTTCTATCTCTTATGAACTTATGAACTTATCACTCAATGACTTCAAATAGCTACAAAGAAATATAACAAGATTAAAGCCAGACAGATGAATTTGATTTCAATTCATTTATTATATTTGGATGCAGCAAAGTTGGATTCTGTAAAGTCCCCCTCTGTTAAGTCTGGCACTGGTGCCAAAGCTGAGAGATTTCCCACAGAATAGTCAAGCAATAGCCTGAGTACAAAATAAAGAAAAGCTTGAATTTTGCCAGAACAATTCAGAACTTCAGGATATTCCAGTACATCTATCATGGGATTTTCCAATTGCGCCAGCCCCAAAGGCTGGAAATTTCTGCCCAAGGTCAACAGACCTTTAGACAGTCTTTAAGTTATCCTTTCCGCCTGCAATGGATCCTACACTGGGCAGGATTGGAAAATCTATCCCGTTATACCCTGTTCTTCTTAAAATGAACATTATGAAATAATGTGGCAGTCAATTTTCACAGAATAAACCCCTACACTTGGTAATGTGATAATACAGTAAGAGCTCTCACAACACCAAGTTAAAGTCCAAAGGTTTATTTGGTAGTAAATGCCACTTTTACTACCAAATAAACCTGCTTATTATATGGCATTTACTACCAATGAAACCTGTTGGACTTTAACCTGGTGTTGGGAGACTTCTTATAGTGTTTACCCCAGTCGAACGCTGGCCTCTCCACATAATGTGATAATAGCCAGATTATCTGTTTTCAGTAATGATAATTGAAGGATAAATAATTGATCAAGATACCTTGATTTAGAAAAATGTCACAGCATCTTACACATCAATCAAGGTAAAATCATAGAATCTCTACAGTGCAGACATTCGGCTGATTGAGCCTGCACTGACAATAATCCCACCCAGACTCTATCCCAGTAACCTTATAGATTGACCCTTCTAATCCCCTGACACTAATGGATAATTTAGTATGGCTAATCCATGTCTTTGGAGTGGGAGGAAACTGGAGCATCTGGAGGAAACCCATGCAGACATGGGGACAATGTGCAAACTCCACACAGAATGACCCAAGCCACAAATTGAACCACTGCTTCACTGTAGCAGATGAGATTGCAAATTTAATATGTCATCCAAAAGACAGCACCTCTGACAGAGCTGCATTCCCTCGGTTCATTTTTTTGTGAGAGTTAGTGGAATGGACTTGAAACCACCCTTTGTGTTACCATGGAATGGCATGGTGGCACAGTTGCTAGCACTGCTGCCTCACAGCGCCAAGGATAGGGTTCGATTCCCAGCTTGGATCACTGTCTATGCGGAGTTAGCACATTCTCCCCATGTCTGCGTGGGTTTCCTCCAGCACTCTGGTTTTTCTCCCACAGTCTGAAAGATGTGCTGTTTACATGCATTGTTCATGCTAAATTCTCCCTCAGTGTACCCAACTAGAAGCTGAAGTGTGGCAACTCGGGGATTTTCACAGTAAATTCATTGCGGTGTTCATGTAAACCTACTTGTGATGTTAAGGAATAAACTTTAATCTTTACCCAGCCCTCTGCCATGGCTAACACTGCTGGACAGGGAGGGAGATTGGATAATACTGGCAAGTGTACTGTAAGAATTTCAAGTAATTGATAAACAAATTATATGAAAAGACTTTAAGAAGTGTATGGCCAGATACAATTTTTTGCGCTCTTCCCTCTGGGGTGGGGGCCTTTAGGTGGGGCAGGGGTGAAATGAAGTGACAGGATTCCCTCCAGGTTTCTGCTCAGTCTTACATAGTGATTTTATGCTGAAGGCCTTGGACAGGATGCCCTAGTTGAGGCCAATTGTTTGCCACTTGAGTGCTATGTCCTGCCCAGCCTCAATATTTAGGCTGCTGGGGGGACTGAATTTGCAGGAATTTGCGGCAGTTATACCTTAGACAGGAAGGGGGAGAGGAGGTGGGGTGGAAATCCAATGTGGATTTCCATAAACATAGACAAGGGTCATGGGTGGAAGTGGGAACTCACGCTGTTAAAATGGTGGTGCAGGCTTGTTAGGCTGAAGGGCCTGTTTCCTATGCTATGTTGTTCTTTGTTCTTGAGGGCAGCACTTCCATCAGAACTCACCTGTCTGAAGTTGGGCCAGTGGCCTCTGGATCACCCACTGCTAACCAGAATCTGATGGTCCCCTTCGTCCTTCACCCCCTATGTTGGCCTCCCCCAGATTCCAAGGCCTGGAATCTCTGAAGCTTACCTGGGTCTCTGGTGCCCAGGGTTAGGTTCTAGTGTCCTCACTGCATGTCTTCTTCTGTCACTGCAGAATAATTCAGGGAGTTGTTCTTTAAAATGAGTCCTGCCTGCAGCCATGCAACCCTCATTTGAGTGTGACACGGGGGCCCTGAGTCGGCAGGAGACTCTTTGGATGACAGGAGGCGAGACCCCGCCATCCAAAAAATTCAAGCCAATGATTTTTAGGTTCAAGAGGGAGCACTGCTGGGGCTGAAGTGAAGGAATTAAGATGGACTAGCACTGGGTGGTGTCCAGTTATTCATTGTCCTGCGTGGTTCAAGAGGAAATAAACCTAAGTCTCAAGCAAGCGTTCCACATAATGTCATTCCGAAGAGTTGGTTCCACGTGACTAAGAAGATATTAATGTATTGTTCTGACCTTATAACTATTTTTAATGAGAAAAATATATATTTTAGCCCATGAGGAATCCTCTGGTGTGTAATGTCGTTTTTCCAAATACAGTTTAATCACATTGGCAATTCTGCATGCCAATGACAAGAGGTTGCTGGGAATGCACTTAAATTGAATTAGTAGAATTTTGTTCAAGAAATAGATTTAGAAACATAGAAAACAGGAGCAGGAATAGGCTATCCAGCCCATTGACCCTGGTGGTATTGATGAACGGGAAGGTGACAGTGCTGAAGAGGAAGAATTCTCCTGGAGAGATCAAGGATTGAACCTAAGAAACAAGAGGTACCATTACTCTATAGGTATATTCAATGGGCAACCAATTAGTATTAAGTTTTTAAATATTGAGTTGATTTATTAGTGTCATTAGTAGGCTTACCTCAACACTGCAATGATGTTACTGTGAAAATCCCTCAGTCACCACACTCCAGTGTCTGTTCAGGTACACTGAGGGAGAATTTAGTGTGGCCGATGCATCTAATCAGCACATTTTTTGAACAGTGGGAGGAAACCCACGCAGACACAGGCAGAATGTGCAGACTCCGCACAGATAATGATTCAAGCCAGGAATCGAACCCACAGACCTGGCACTGTGAGGCAGCAGTGCTAACCACTGTGCCATTCTGCTACCATGGAAAAAGCTAGAGGAACAAACTGGTCAGTAAAGTACAGCAAAGTGCAAAAACAATAGGGCTAGATTTTACAATGTTCTGTAGCAACAAGCTCCTATGAGAGATGAGTTTCAGAGGGTCATATGACCCATATGGCCAATTCAGTAGAAGCATGTGAATCCTGGGGCTGAGTGTGTTCTTTCCCAGGCAATACTGGAGCTAAAGTAATTGATAGTATCTTTCTCACTCATCAATAGCACAAATCCCTTCTCCCCCACCTACTTCAATACTTCCCTGATTTCCCTTCCTGCACTGACCCCTGCACCTCCCATCACTCCATGCCACTCCTGCAAGCCTCCATTGTTTTGTCCTCCCCCTCCCCCTTTTGTCTTCCTGCCCCTTGTTTGTGTCCCAGCTTTCCCTCTCTCCCACTCAGTCATCATGCCCTGAGTCGGTGGGAGACTCTTTGGATGACAGGAGGCGAGACCCCACCATCCAAAAAATTCAGGCCAATGATTTTTAGGTTCAAGCGAGGACACTGCTTGGGCTGGAGTGAAGGAATTGAGATGACTGGCGCTGGGTGGTGTCCAGCTGTCCATTGTCCTGCATGGACCAAGAGGATTTTGATGTGGAGATGCCAGTGTTGGACAGAGGTGGATACAGTAAGAAGTCTCACAACACAAGGTTAAAGTCCAACAGATTTATTTGGAGTCACGAGCTTTTGGATATGATAATTAGGTTACTGGGATAGTAATGCAAACCATTGTGTGTTATCAAGAAGAAATTAGATGCAGCTCTTGGGGCTAAAGGGATCAATGGATATGGGGGAAAGGAGGGATCAGGATATTGAATTTGATGATCGGCCATGATCAAAATGAATGGCAGAGCAGGCTCGAAGGGCTGAATAGTCTAGTCCTGCTTTATTTTCTATGTTTCTATGTATTCTACCATGACAGTCTTTTCTAGATTCAGGGAAGGTACACACAGTAAGAAATCTCACAACACAAGGTTAAAGACCAACAGGTTTATCTGGTAGAAAATGCCACTAGCTTTCAGAGTGCTGCTCCTCATCCACCTCAGGAAAGGTGCCAGAGGACTGGAGAATTGGAAATGTCAAGCCTTTGCTCAGAAAAAGATCATAAGGATAGCCCCAGCAATTACAGAGCAGTCCATTTAACATCATGATGGCAGGTTTCTAGAAACAATTTTTGGGATAAAATTTATAGTCACACAGGAA
Source organism: Sphyrna mokarran (assembly GCA_024679065.1). Lineage (NCBI taxonomy): Eukaryota > Metazoa > Chordata > Chondrichthyes > Carcharhiniformes > Carcharhinidae > Sphyrna > Sphyrna mokarran. The sequence continues at coordinate 18,501,966 of JAGIQG010000008.1, read as the reverse complement.
AAATATGGATTGATCTAGAAGAGCCAGCGTGGTTTTCGAAAGGGGAAATCATATTTAACTAACTTGCCGGAGCTTTTGAGGAGATAACAGAAAGAATTGATGTGATGTACACGGACTTTCAGAAAGCGTTCGATGCAATGCCGTACCACAGACTTTGTAGCCCATGGAATAAAAGGGATGGCAGTAATATGGAATCAAATTTGGCTCAAAGATAGAAAGCAGAGAGTGATGGCCAAAGAATATAGTTTGGACCGGAAGAAGGTTTGGACTGGTGAAATCCTTGGGCCGCTATTGGGATCTTTGCTATTGATTTCTATTCCTAATCGAGATCTTGGCGTGCAGGGGTGAATTTCATAGTTTGCTCATGACACAAAACTTGGAAATATTGTAAGTTGTGAAGTGGATGCCATAGAACTTCAGAAGACATAGGCAAGTTAGCAGAGTGGGCAGATTGGTGACAGATGAAGTTGAATATGGAGAAGTGTGAGATGATGCATTTTGATGGAAGAATCCTAGAATATCTACTATGCAGATAAAGGCCATTCAGCCCGACAATATACCAGGCCTATCCCCATAACCCCACATTTTTACCCCACCATCCCTCTAATCTACGCATCCTGGGACACTAAGCAGCAATTTAGCATGGCCAATACACTTAACCCACTTAACCTGGTGATCTTTGGTCTGTGGGAGGAAACCCACTCAGACACGGGGAGAATGTGCAAACTCCACACAGCCAGTGACCCAAGCCGGGATTCGAACTTGGATCCTTGACGCTGTGAGCCAATGGTGCTAACCAGTATGTCACTGTGGAGGGGCAATATAAAATAAAATGTAGAATTCTCAAAGTGATGAAGGAGCAGAGGACCTGAGTGTACATGCGCAGAGATCATTAAAGATCGCAGGACAGGTGGAGAGCAGTTAATAAAGCAGGTAGAATCCTGGACATTATTAATAGAGGCATAGAATGTAAGAGCAAAGAGGTAATTCTGAGCTTATACAAGATACTAGAAATTAACTGGAATATTGTGTGTAGTTCTGGATGCCACACTATAGGATGATGCCCACACATTGGTGCAGAAGATGTTTCAAGAATGGTTCCAGGGATAAGAAAATTCAATTATGAGGACATACTGGAGAGGTTGGGACTGTTCTCCGTGGAGATAAGGCGACTGAGAGGAGATTTGGTAAAGATGTTCATGAAGGGACTGGACAGAATAAATAGGGAGAAACTGTTTTTGCTTGTTAAAGGATCAAGAATGAGAGGGCACAAATTTAAAGTGATTTGTCAAAGAAGCCAATACAATGGGAAAAGAAAATCTTTCACACAACGAGTGGTTTAAGTCTGGACTGCATTGTCTGGAAATGTGTTGGAAGCAGGAGTAACTAAGACATTCAAAAGGACATTTGATGATTACTTGAATAGAAACAATGTGCAGGGAAAAAGGCAAGGAAATGGTACTAAGTTGTGATGCTTGTTTGGAGACATGATGGGCCAGAAGTTCTCCTTCTGCATTGTAACAATTCTGCGATTACGTGACAATTGAGAGTTCCTGCCATTTCTTGTTCTCGGGAACCTGATTATTTTCATCTTCTCACATTCTCCATCCATGTGCGCTACGAACTTGCCATTGGTGAGAGGGAAATATTCCAGCCAGTTTGTACATTTTGCGTGGGATTCTCTGGTCTCCCCTGTGGTGGGACTTGTTGCGAGCAAGAATGGAAAACTTGGTGTTCCACCCAAAACTCTTAGCGGCATCGGAAAGTCCCAGCCGTCAACAAAGATGGAAGATTTCAGCCACTGCATGTGAGTTTGTAACTTGCAGGGTTATAATGTTTTACTGTCACCTGGTGAACTGTTAAATATACGCAAGGGAATATGAAACTTTGGGAGAAAGTAAAAGGCGGAGAAATAGAATGACATGGTGTCACGGCGGTTAGCATTGCTTCCTCACAGCACCGGGGATCTGGAGTCAATTTCAGCCTTGGGTGACTGTTCGTGTAGAGTTCGCATATTCTCGCTCTGTGAGTTTCCTCCAGGTGCTCCGGTTTTCTCCCACAATCCAAAAATAGTTGATTGGACAGGCTATATTTTTCCTTAGTGTCAGGGGGACTAGTAGAGAATATGGGGGGGTGATAGAGCCAGAGTGCAGGCTCAATGGCTGAATGGCCTCCTTCTGTATGGAAAGAATTCTATAATTCTAAGCTCTAATCTAAAAAGTTGACAATACAATCACTATCCATGCCACTACTGTGAGCTTTACTTTCCAAGACAGTATTCTTGCCAACACTTTATCAACAGGCATGGCCCAGTCTTTTTAGTGTTTGTCATTGTATATTCTTGCATAATTTCATTCTCTTTCTTACCATGTTTCATTCTACAATGGAGACAGCGAGGCCAAATAACTCTAAATAAAACCATATCTTCAATACAATCAGGCTAAATGAATTATGTCAAAAATATAGAGCCACCTGGTTCGAGTTAAAGAAATATAATATTTAACTGCAATCAACTCATTCCATTGGCATCAGAACCAGCTGATACAATGCCGACTGGATTCAACAGAGCAGTAAGCCATGACCATATTCACAGTACGACTCCAGAGCATAATCCACTAATTTGGAACAGTTGCAATTCCCTGAATGTCAAAAGAACTGAACTGTTTTAGTTCAAAGATGCAAAACGTAATCGACAAAAAAAACGGGGAAGATTTGTCCTTTCTGATGTTTAATACTAAGCAGAGTCGTGCTCAGTGTCCCTGCACTCTCGTGACTTTGGGTCATAGTCTCCAAAGTATCTCATTGTAGTTTTGCATTCCATTCCATTACACCGCTGAAGGAATGTACCGAGTGATTCCCTTCATTCCGAAGGTGAACATGATGGATAAGATTAGACAAGATGATGTGAGTGGCTCATGTACAAAATAGATTCGCTGGATAAGAAAGTCAGGAATGTCCTTTTGGGAAGCCTGCCTGTTTTAATCCAGACCTATTAAATATCAGGTAACAATTTAGCCGAAGGTTGCTTGACCTTGAGTTGCTTTCTGAAGCAGTTATCTGGTTAAAACAAAAAGACATTTTGGCAACTCCTGTTGGAGGTTAGTCCAGCATACATTCATTCCACTGTAATTTAGGTGTTTATGGACAATTTTTTCTTCTTGTTTACTTCATGCTTGCTGTGGCACAGTGGTTTGCACTGCTGTCTCACAGCGCCAGGGATCTGGGTTCAATTCCTGGCTTGGGTCACTGTCTGTGTGGAGTCTAGATGCGGAGATGCTGGCGTTGGACTGGGGTGAACACAGTAAAAAGTCTGACAACACCAGGTTTAAGTCCAACTTATTTATTTGTGTCTCACAGTAAGTGAGGTTTTGCAAACCCAGGCAAGTCATGGGGGTTACAGATATTGCGACATGAACCAAGATCCCTGTTGAGACCATCCTCATGTGTGCGGAACTTGGCTATCAGTCTCTGCTCACCGACTCTGTGCTGTCGTGTATTGTGAAGGCCGCCTTGAAGAGAATACATATCTCTTTAATCTGTGCTCAGTGCTCCTTCCACTCACATTGTTATCCACTTTAAGATTTGAATAGCAGGTTAGGTGTAAAGGTTTGCATTCTAATCAGTAATCTGTAAACTGTCTGTGCTGATATATGCTCTGTCTGAGGCCAAAACTCTTCATTCACCTGACAAAGAGAGAAACCTCGAAAGCTTGTGAGTTTACTATCAAATAAATTGGTTGGACTTAAACCTGGTGTTGTCAGACTTCCTACTGTGTAGAGTCTATGCATCCTCCCTGTTTCTGCATGGGTTTTCTCTGGGTGCTCTGGTTTTCTCCCACAGCCTAAAAGGCTTGCTGGGTAGGTCTATTGGCCATGTTAAATTGTCTTGTGACACTAATAAATAAACTAAAAAAACCTCATGATATCATCTTTCTCTTTAAAAATGCAAGATTGTGGTCGAATTTAAGTCTTAGTGTCATCAGTAAACTTACACTGACACTGAAATGTAGTTTCTGTGAAAATCCCCTAGTTGCCACATTCCAGTGCCTGTTCGGGTATGCTGAAGGAGAATTTAGCCTGGCCAATACATTTAACCAGCACATCTTTCAGACTGTGGGAGGAAAGTGGAGCAACTGGAGGAAACCCACACAGACATAGGGAGAATGTGCAAATACCACATAGACAGTGACCCAAGCTGGGAATTGAACCCAGCTCCTTTTTGCTGTGAGGCAGCATTGTTAACCACTACGCCACCATGCAAGTGACACTAGCTTAGTAAATAGGGTCTAGAGAGAAAAGTGACACCTTTTAGAAAGCGAGTGAGACTCTTGGCTGCTTAGGTCTTCCAGTTTTGAGCACTCTCATCAAATATTAGCGAAAGCTAACAATGTTGCCACTGTGTCAAATATTCTCTCACTCTCAACAAATTCATTTGCATGGCCTATCCCTTCCCCCATAGCACGGTTCATTTTTTGATCTAACCTTGCAAATTTTCCGCCCTGTTTAGAAGTTGACGTTAAATTAGAAGAATGCTTGTTATTCCAGTGTTATCACTGGTGAAACAAGTGAAATTGCTGTGTACATTTAGTAACTGTTAACCATCTTAGATGGATGCATATTGCGACGAAGGAATAAATATTGTGCTAGAACTGTTTTACTGCATTATTTTATTTCCTCCGAGTCAACAAACAGCAATCAGAAGAGCATTGAACAGTATTGAAAGATATAACCCAGAGTACAACTATAGAAAATCTTGGCAGAGCAACATGGTTAAATCAGTTTCTGGGTCACTTGTGTATTTCAGAGAATGCACAGTCAAAGAGCTGAATAAAACATGTGCAGACATTCTGGCAACTCCTTTCAGATTCCAGCAGAATATCAAGGATGTGATCAAAAATAAGTGACTAATTTTACAGAATCTACAAAGGTACAAATCATTTCGAGCAGCCGGCATTTTTTTTCTCTCAACAGATCTGCCCATGTGATGTCAGGAGAAATATGGTTTAAAGGCTCACCGGGTCCTCAGACACACAAGCAAAGAAAGCATCGTGCCTGAAAGGAAGGGACAATTAAGTTGCATTTCATTCGGAGACTTGCGACGGCTGACAGCTAATAAAGAATCTGCTGAGGCCCTCACAATATTCCGAGGATGCTTTCTGAGTAACGCAATTCAAAGGCCTCGGTCACGACTGGCAAGAGGAATATGAAATAAAATTAACTTCCAGTATCGAATTCTCCGTTTCAAAAAAAAACCTGTAACATAAAAAGGCCCACTGATAGCCACGGGGCAGAATGAGATGTGTGTGCGTCCCTTTCGCTATAGTATATCATTTGATAATAACCATCCACTTCCAGGCCTCCACTTTGTAAAGCGCTTTAAATTAGAATGCAAAGTTAGTCGATACCCAAAAACCACAGGTTATTATGCTTTCTGTTGGCGTCAGCAGAAAATACACATGTAACAATATATCTGCTCCATGGAAAATCATCTGAAATTTCCAAAGGGTATGACAAAAGGTCTAAATAGACAGATGACACAGATTAATTTTATGAAATGAAGCCTATGCAAGCCGACAGAGGTTAAAGCAAAGCTTTAAATGAATTCATTCTGATCAGATATTGTGTTGTATCACAGGGGAAACAATGTAAGCTGACACTTAAACAGTAGTTAACCACAGTACTTTTCCTACTCCTTGCAATGTAATGAATACCCAGGTGCAGCATACACCAAAAGTAGGTTTGCTGCAGTTTGGAAGGCCCATTTGGCTTTAATAAACTCTCTTCAAAGTGGGGCATGCACAATGGACACTCCAGCAGCATCCCACAGTGCAATGAATTCCCAAACCCTGGGGTGAATCCTCCAGATCCTTCTTCCAAAGCTAATGAAAGCTCCCCAAGTGGATACACTTGGCTTAGTGAGCTTGACGGGAGCTATCGCATTCTCCCCCTGATTGAAATCTCAATACGAACTCATGCTGATCCATCCTTCCAGCCAAGCAAATATTTTCACACCTACTTCCCAGCAGGAAGCGCTGCTGAGCGTGACTGAAGTACAGGGGGGATGGGGTGGGGGAGAAGCTCAGTTTGGAATAGTTCTCTTAATTGCTTCAATTCCTCTTTTTCTCTCATTAGTATGCGTTCACCAGGAAGGGAAGCCTGGAATGAAAATGCAGCACGAGATGCTAATCTGAAACTTAATCACTCTAAGAGCCAGCAGTATATCCTTATTGCCTAAAGCTCAAAACCCGCAATGGTTTAATTCAGTTCTATTTTTGAAATCTGTGACATCAGGTTCAGCAGAGATGCCCCCCTCAACAATGCACCTCTGTCGGAAAATAAGGAACAAAAAAATGGGATGCAGTAAAATCCTTGGTTCTGAGGGTTGAACATTGTGTATAAAGCTGCTGTGGTGAATGCAGTAATGACAAGAGTAACAACCTGGGGATATGTCTCCAGTGTTAAATCTAAATTGAAAGAGAAATGTGTCTAGTATATATTACCAATTTATCAATTTTACCATTTCAGTTTCTACAAAACACTGGCACAATGGTTAGCACTGCTGCCTCTTGGAACCAAGGACCCAGGTCTGATTCCCCTCCTTGTCCGGAGTCTGCACATTCTTCTCGTGACTGCGTGGGTTTCCTCCGAGTGCTCCGTTTGCCTCCACAGTCCAAAAGACATGGTTTGGTGCATTGGCTGTACTAAATTCTCCCTCGGTGCATCCAAACAGGCGCCTAGGGCATTTTCACATTAGGCTTATTGCAATGTTAATGTAAGCTTACTTGTGATACTAATAAATAAGCTTTAAACTTTAAAAACAAGGAGACTGCATAGGAATATTAAAAACAGAAGCAGGAGTCAGCCATTCAGCCCTCCAAGCTTGCTCCGCCATTCATTTTGATCATGACTGACCATTAAATTCAATAGCCTGATCGTATCTCCTCACCAATATCCCTTGATCCCTTTCGTAGTAGGAAAAACTAGATCCAGAGAACACAACCGCAGGCAAAAGGGACAATCCTTTAAAACAGAGACGAGGAGGAATTTCTTCAGCCAGAGAGCAGGGAATATGTGGAATTCTTTGCCACAGAATCTGTGGGACCTTCCAGTCCTGCCATTGCCAATGGAGTTTCTTGTTCTTTGCAACCTCTGGTGCTGTGATTCCCTGGCAGTCACCATCGACAAGACTGGAAGATTCCGCTGTTGGAATGGTCGAAAAACTCCACCTACTGTCTGCAGGGTTTTGTTGGGACATCCCTTTAACAATATAACCGAGTAATAGGTAATGCCGAGGTCATTTTATGTTCCCTTTCATGGTGGGCTCTGAGGTGCGGGAATAGAGGGGGGAAGAGAGAAAATGCATAGATGGATGTCCTCCAGGTTCCCACTTGCCCTGACCTTGCAGCGATTTCACACTGGGGTGGACAGGACCTTGGACAGAAAGCCCTCCCTTGCTCCAGTTGAAGTCTTTACGAGCCAATTAATGTGTGGGAGGCTGCAATCATAAAAGGTATCCTTCGTTAAGGCCTAGTGACCTCCAGACTCACCTCCCACCACCCTCCTCCCCTCCCTCACTCTATACCTCAAGAACCCGAATATCCTCCTTGTGACAGGCATTCACTACCCTCTCCATCCTGGGAATCCTGTCAATTACCCTGTCATGCTGGTTTCCAGGAGTTAATGCCAACCAACTCCCCTGAGCAAGATTTCCGCCTGGAAGTTGGATGGATGTCCAAGCAACGTTCACTGGAGTGGGAGATTGGGGCTGATGATGTCAACAAGAATGTTTTCCCTGCCATCGCTTTCGCTGAACCCCACTATCCTAAAAACATTGGCCTTAAGCTTGATGTGACAGTGAATACAAGTAAAGCTTTTAGTACAGAGGTGAGGAGAAATTTCTTCACACAGAGAGTGGTGAATGTATGGAATTCACTCCAGAATGTAATTGAGGCCAAAATGTTGTCTTTCAAGAAAAAACTAAATATAGCTCTTAGGGCTAAAGAGATCAAGAGATATGGAGGGGAAGAGGGATTAGGATAGTGCATTTGATGATCAACCTTGATCAAAATAAATAGTGGAGCAGGCTTGAAGGGCCAAATGGCCTATTCCTGCTGCTAGTTTCTAGTTTTCTAAATATTAGCATCTCTAACCAGCATTTTAAGCTTGGATTTCCACAACAGAGATAGAGTATTATAAAACAAATCCTCTCAAATGCAAGTTAGTTAGTCCCTGTTAATACAACTTGTATGACTTTCATGGAATCACAGCACAAAAGGAGTCTTTTGGCCCATCATGCAACCTTGCTGACTCTTTGGTAAGGCTATTCTTAGGGAGGAAAAGTATTATTGCTAGGCTATTGATTCAGAAACTTAGCTAATGTTCTGGGGACCTGGGTTTGAAGGCTGCTATGGCAGATGGTGAAATTTGAATTCAATAAAAACTACCTGGAATTATGAATCTACTGATAACAATTGTCGATTGTTGGAAAAAAGCCCATCTGGTTCACTAATGTAGGGACGACACAGCGGCACTGTGGTTAGCACTACTCCCTCACAGCGCCAAGAACCATGCTTCAATTCCCAGCTTGGGTCACTCTCTGTGTGGAGTTTGCACATTCTCCCCGTGTTGGCATGAGTTTCCTCCGGGTGCTCTGGTTTCCTCCTGCAGCCTAAAAAATGTGTTGGTTTGGTGCATTGGCCATCTTAAATTCTCCCTCAGTATACCCAAATGGGTATCAGAGAATGGCAGCTCAGAAATTTTCAAAGTAACTTCATTGCAATGTTAATATAAGCCTACCTATGACGTTAATAAATAAAGCTAAACTTAAAAAAACTTAAATCTAATGTCGTTTAGGGAAGGAAATCTACTGTCCTTACTTGATCTGTCCATATGTGACTCCAGAGTCACAGCAATGTGGTTGTCTCTCAACTGCCCTTGGGCAATTAGGATGGGCGATGAATAGTAGCCAGCCAGTGACCCATGAATGAATAAAAAAAGCAGCTAATTGACTCTACTACTTGTTCCTATATCTCTGACATTTTATTCCCTTCTGACATGTATCGACTTCCAGTTTGAATGTGACCACTGAATCTGCTTCCCCCAGAACATTCCACAACACAACAAATCATGTAGCCTTTGATTCTTCTGACAAACACCTTAAATATGTATCTACTTAATCTTTCCTTAATGCCACTGGAAACAATTGCTCTTTATTTACTCCATCAGAACTATTGCTGATTTGAACTATGCTATCACATTTCCTCTGAACTTTTTCATCTCCATGGAGACCAAATCTAATTCTGCAATATTTCCACATAACTGAATTCCCTCATTCCTGGTTCAATTCCATTGAATTTCTCCTGCAATATCTCCAAGGCTTTGACATCTTTTGTAAAGTGCGCTGCACAAAATTGAACACGAGCGGCCAGATTCTCTGATTTTGCTTGCAGCCAGGATTCTCTCGTCCTGCTGCAGTGAACGGAGATTTGGTTGAGTACCAAATTCTCCATTCTTGCTGGGTAGTGGTGCTGGGGTGTAAATGGCTGAAGGATTTCGGCTGAAATTCTCATTAAAGTCCAAGCAAAGTTTCTAAATGCTCAGCACAATTTCCTTGCTTTTGTGCTCAATGGATGGGATTTCATAGTCTTGCTCAGCCCAAAACAAATAAATTCCGCCTAAGATCAATGGACTTTTACATTGTCTGCTCCTTATCCATTCTGATTCCAGTGGTGGGCGGGGTGGTAAAATTCCAGCCTTTATATCTCTTAATCAAGTTAGGGTCCCATATACATGTTCTACAGTTTTTTTAACTCGATCTATTGCAGGAAAACATCCCAAATCATTTTCATAGAAGCATAACCATACCAAATATTGATGTGATGAAGAAAAAAAGCTATTGAGTGGGACAATTAAATGCTTCGCATGGAAGTAACTTACAGGCAACATCTTCAAAGAAAAGAGAGAGGTGAAGACATGGTTATTGGTCTTCACAGAGAATTCAGCAACTATTTAGTTGAGACAGAAGGGAGATGGGGCAATGCAAGGGAGTTGGAAGTAGGTAGTCTTTCTGTTGGAGAGGACAAAGCGTTGGATTTCAAATCAGGATTGGGAACACAATAGCTGAATGTATTCTGAGTCATGACCCCAGATCACAGCTGTGTTGCTCTCACAGTGATATTTGTAGGCAAATGGCCTATTTATTTTATACATTTGTGGGACACGGGTGTCACTGGCTAGCATTTGTTATCTACCCCTAGCTACCCGAGGGCAGCTGAGAGTCAACCACCTTATCGTGGCTCTGGAGGCACATGTAAGCCAGACCAAATAAGGAGAGCAGATTTCCTTCTCTAAAGGACATTAGTGAACCAGATGGGTTTTTTCTGACAGTTGACAATGGTTTCATGATCATCAGTAGATTCTTAATTGCAGGTATTTTGTGTTGAATTCAAATTCCACCAACTGCCATAGTGGGATTTGAACCCGCGTCCCTAGAACATTAGCTGAGTTTCCAGATAAATAGTCTAATGATAACACTATTAGGCCACTGCCTTTCACTAAATAGGTGAGCTCATCACTCAATTAGAAATATCAAATATCTTAATGGCAGCTGGAGCTGCCTATCTGATGCTAGCCATGTTAGGGGCTGCTGCTGCATTGCCGAATTGAGCAGGTAGTTTTTTTTAAGGCCAGGAGATTGAGTGTGATGGAAAGTGTCCATGGACAGAGAAGTTAGGAACAGTACTCCTGCTGATGCTTGTTAGCCCCTAATGTTAGAGTTAATGACAAATCCAAAAAACCTTGATTGGACCTCATGATCAACATGCACAAGCAATTCAGAATCATTGGAACAAATTTAAAAAATTTGCTATCTCAAACGGTTACTTGAGGATCTGAAAGAAGTTGTTAATTGGTGCTGGTTGCAGTCCCAGTCCCACTCCTTTGCTAGGCCTGTCAAATAGGCCCCTGAGACAATTTACAGAACCAGGGTTTTGAATTTCTACCTGCACTGGATCCCACAGTGCTAGGCACCACTGCCTCACAGCGGCAGGGACCTGAGTTCAATTCCCTGCTTGGGTCACTGTCTGTGCAGAGTCTGCACATTCTCCCTGTGTCTGTGTGGGTTTCCTCCAGGTACTCTGGTTTCCTTCTACAGTGCGAAAGACGTGCTGATTAGATGCATTGGTGGTGCTAAATTCTCCCACAGTGTACTGAACAGATGCTGGAGTGTGGTAACAGGGGGGATTTTCACAGCAACATTTTGCAGTGTTAATGTAAGCCTATATGGGACACTAATAAATATACTTTAAACTTGATTATTGCATCCATAAGGTCACTAATTAATTTGGGGAAATAGTGAGCCATTTTCCAAAATGGATATCAAACCTGCAGGAAGATATCAAAGAGACAGCGGAGTGGTTGAGGTAAGTACTGGAGAGAATTGAATGTCATCAGTGCACGTGTAGAACCTGATGCCGCATAATCAGATAATTTTGCTAAGGAGCACCAGATGAGGAAGAGGAGGAGGCCAAGAACTGTTCCTTGAAGAACTCCGGAGGTACTGGTGAGCTGGGATGTTCTGTCTATAATTGGATTGGTTGGAATGTAAACAAACGGGAGTAATCCCACTCAGCTGGAGAATGGAGTTGAAGTGATGGTGGAGGATGGTGTATTCGAATGCGCTGGAGGCTGGAAATGAAGTGGTTGTTTGAAAGGATACAGCATTATTTATCATAGGGCACAGGAGGGAGTGGGAGGTAGGTGGGTGATGAAAACAGTGCTGAAAGAGAGTGAGCCAGTACCCAAAGAATCACTTTAAAAAGTAACATTTATTCATTAGTCACAAGTAAGGCTTACATTAACGCTGCAATGAAGTTACTGTGAAATTCTCCGAGTTGGCGCACACTAGCACCTGTTTGGGTCAATGCACCTAACCAGCACATTTTTCAGACTGTGGGAGGAAACCAGAGCACTGGGGGAAATCCACCTAGACATGGGGAGAACATGCAAACTCCACACAGATGGTGACCCAAACTGGGAATCAAACCTAGCTCCCTGCACTCTGAGGCAGCAGTGCTAACCACTGTGCCACCTGATAGAGGTAAATTTTTCCCTCAGTGAGGGATCCTTTCACCAACAGAAAGAGGAAAGTTATAAGACTTGGACAGCTCAAGAATGTGAAAACTTGCTGTTCCCTCCTCTCTGTAATAATTTCACTATTATTTACGCTCATGATGTCATTCCTACTTGCAGTAGAGTCAAGAAAAGTTCATATTAGCACATTGAAGCATCTTGCAAATTTACAATAGAATTTCTGAGTGGACAATCGCTGCGATTGACAGGGAGACTCAATGGCAAAATCATCACACGGAATGTATTTGGGCAGTCAAAGGACTTCAATCACTCAGACTGCCCAGTCGCCAGTATTCTAACCTTCATTACTTTCAGTTTTGACAGCAGTGCTTTCAAAAATTGGATTGCTTTGTTTTACTGGCAAACAGAACCAGAATAATGGTCTCTTGCTTGGCACTGTCAAGGGGCCCTGAGATCTATTTGCGGCTAAAATATATCTTCACTGGTCAATTTAAGATGCGTTTTAAACATGCCAATCAGTGACCCTTTTATTCTGGCATTGATTTAGCAATTGAGTAAGCAGACTGCGAACATCATTCTCAGAAACACACTCCAGATGGAGTACAGTAATTACAGCAATTCAAAAGGAACTCTTGTAGGAGGTTTGCACTGGGTGCCTATAAAAGATTCAGGAATCCAAAGTCTGAACACAAGCCACTGTTACACCAATTAAAACATAATTTATGAATAAAAATATCACACGCACAAAGTTTCATATAAATATGCTTCTGGTTTAAGTGTAATTATAAACCAGGCATAGGAACTTTTTGCATTCAAAGTCTATTAATTTTCATCACATCAAATTCCTGTTCCAAGCATAACACTCAGTGATAAACTTAAAGTCTCGGCAAAAAAACGCTCTCTACATTATACATAATTAACACTGAACACAGTAAATATATTTGAATTAATTTCACATGGAGTTAGCAGAAGATTTTCAAACAATAAGCTCATGGCTGCAAAGTAATGATTCTGTTGATTTATTTAAATGGGACTGGGGGATATGTCGACATTGGTTGCGATAGAAATATTAGTACATTAGGCTTTTGTATTCCATTTATCCTGATCCAAGTACAACATTTTGTAGCAAGACATATACTCACCAGAATGTAACTCTAGATTTTGTGCTGTTTTGACTAGGTGAGGTCTAATGGCTCCCCTCTTCTCCCACTCCTCTATTACTTATAGCAGGGATTTTGAATATAAAGGGATGTATTTGCCAATTCCGTTAGTGTGTAATGCACTTTGATCATTTAAGAATCAATCGGACAGCTTTCCTTGAGTTTAACAAAGAAAGAGTTTTATTTGTCTTTGCAGATCTGGATGAAATAGAGTTGAGTTCTCCAGCCTCATTTATGGCTGGGATTTTCCAGTCCCACCGCAGTGAATGGGGATTGAACTGTGCGCCAATTTCATTTATTTGACTGGAAGTGGCAGTGGGATGTGAACAGCAAGAGAATTCTGGCCAAAATAAAACATGCACCGATTTTCACTTGCATGCACACAATTGGAGGGCTCACCCACTTAAACACAGATTAGACTTAAAACTTATTTATTAGTGTCACAAGTAGACTTACATTAATGCTGCAATGAAGTTACTATGAAAATTCCCTAGACACTATGTCGCCTGTTTGGGTACACTGAAGGCAAATTTAACATGGCCGATGCACCTAACCAACATGTCTTTCAGACTGTGGGAGGAAACTGGAGCACCCAGAGGAAACCCATGCCGACACAGGGAGAATGTGCAAACTCCATGCAGATAGTCACACAAGATGAGAATCAAACCCAGATCCCTGGCTATATGAGGCAGCAGTGCTAACACTGTGCAACTTAGGAAGGATAGGCCGAACAAATTATAGTCTACAATTAAAAGAAATATACAGTCAGTCAGTGGCTCAGTATCTCTGCTGGTCAGAAGTTTCATTAGCAGTGCTGATGTTTTGATTTGAAGTCAATCATTTTGGTTGTTCGTCTGAAGAGATTTGTGCTAGGCAGAATTTCTACTTTCAAAGGTCTCTATTTGCAGTAGATATGCCTCTGGTTGGAATCGATCAGCAAACAGGGCTCAAAACAATTGGAAGTGTAGACATTGAGCAGGAAAGGCTCCTGTTGCTTATCTTCAGTACATCAGCATCTTAGCCTCGAATCTCTGCAAAATGAATCTTTTTGAACACACAAAATGGCTTTCCAGGCCATGTGACTTTCTCTTTCCACTGTTGGAAGTGGGAATCCACAAAAGATTTCAGTTTATGTATTCCAAAAAATAGATCGATTAGCGCACTTCTGCAAAGATGCCTTAACCATTGTCATTGATTAATGTCATCTGGGCTCTGAGGTAATTCCAACATTTGAATCTCAGGCACTTCACTGATGCTTTATGAGTGGCATGGGAGATAGTGCTTTTCACATGCCTCAGGAGTTTATTGTTTCTGGTGGGATCTCAATCCCAATGTCTCAATCGTAATGAAGCGGAATGTGGAATGTTTAGTGATGCAAATCGGGGCAGGCATCTTTGACTGTGATTTCATGCATCCATCCTTTTAAAACGTCTATCCTTAAAACTTCAAGTCCAGGTTACCAGCCAGTGGATTAAAGATCACAGTTTGAAATAAGCACCCCTTCATGACAATGCCGCATTAATTTAGTTCTATACGGTGCGTTAACAATGTAGCAAATAAGCACATGTGAAAACACTTTTACTCATATAATTGAAGAAGGGGAGGCAATGACCTAGTGGTATTGCTGCTAGGTTATTTATCCAGAAACTCAGCTAATGTTCTGGAGATCCGGGTTAGAGTATTGCCTTGGCAGATGGTGGAATTTGATTTCAATTAAAAAAAAATCTGGAATTAAGGATCTATTGGTGACCATGAAATTCTTGTCAATTGTTGGAGAAACCCATCTGGTCCTTACCTTGTCTGGCATACGTGTGACTCCAGAACCATTGCAAAGTTTACTTAATAGTATCACAAGTAGACTTACATTAACCAGCAATAAAGTTACTGTGAAAATTCCCTAGAGTCAATGTGGTTGACTCTCAACTGTTCTCAGGCAACTAAGGATGGGTAATAAATTCCAGTCAGCCAGCAATGCCCGTGTTCTATGAATGAATAAAAAAAGTATTTGGAATATAATTATTGCTCAAAGGCTAATTTCTATAAGATTTAGAGATTAGAGTTGGAAATATTCAGGAGACATTATTTCAGGAGTGGGTTTTCTGCATGCAAAATGCAAAAGAGGTTTGAAATTGGGTAAATATAGAAAACTATGTTTATTTTCAGAGCTAAATGAATAGAAATGAGAGATTTGACTTTTTAATGGCTTCAGTTAACACTCTCACTACTTACTGTTAGAGGTTAAACATTAAATACATCTTGACTTACTTGAAGCATTGACATAAACACTTTGATATTTGAAGTATTAATATAATTTAAAATACACTGAAGCTGACCACACCACTCCCAAAAGACAGCCACTTTTCAGATTTAGTTAAATTGATATGTGAACAGTTCAGGGCATACAAGGTGTTGGTGAGGCTACACCTGGAGCATGTTGCGCAGTTTTGGTGTCTCCATCTGAAGAAGGATATCTTTGCTGTTTACCAGGCTGATTCCTGGGATGGCAGGTCTGTCATTTGAGGAGAGACTAAGTTAGGATTATATTCATTGGAGTTTAGAAAAATGGGAACAGGCACCTCATTGAAACTTATAAAATTCCAACAGGATTAGACAGAGTAGATTCAGAAAGAATGTTCCCAATGGTGGGGGGAGTCCAGAACCAAGGATCATAGTTTGAGGATAAGGGGTAACCTTTTAAAACTGAGGTGTGGGGAAATTTTTTCACCCAAATGGTGGTGAATGTGTAGAATTCACTACCACAGAATATAGTTGAGGACAAAACCTTACATGACTTCAAGAAGAAATATTTCCATAAAATAAATTAGATGTAGCTCTTGGGGCTAAAGGGATCAAAAGATATTGGGGGGAGGGGAAGGGGAGATCAAGATAATGAATTTGATGATCAGCTGTGACCAAAATGAATGGTGGAGCAAACTCTAAGGCTGTTATCAAAAGCCTTGTGGAAATCCATGAGGATTTCCTGCACCAACTGCACTGCCCTCAACTATATACACAGTCACTGTCTCAAAAAATTCAATGAAATATGTTACATGTGATCTCCCCCTTGCCAAGTCATGCCGACTATTCTTGATTAATCCTTGCCTCTCTAAATGAAGATTAATTTTGCCCCTCAGAATTTTTTCAATTCTGAAGTCAAACCCCTTGGCCTGTAATTACATGGTTTTTCCTTACTTCTCTTCTTGATAAATGGTGCCACATCAGGTCTCCTCAATCCTCTGGTACCTCTCTTGTGAAAACTCAGTAAGAATCTAGCAACACCAATTTTAAATCCAACCGATTTATTTGATAGTAAATCTGTGAGCTTTCGACCTTTTCGTCTTCGTCAGGCAAATGCAGTGTTCTGGTCTGCAATAGCACACATATCAGCACAGACAGTCACAGATTGCTGATTAGAATGCGAATCCTCACATCTAACCTGCTATTCAAATGTTAAAGTGGCTAACAATGTGTGTGAAGGGAACCCTGAGCATTGGTTAGAGACATGTGTATTTTCTCCAGACAGCACAGTAAGTGAGGTTTTTTGCTAACCCAGGCAAGTCACGGGGGTTACAGATAGTGTGACATTCTAGATTCTTACTGAGTTCTTACAACCCCAGTCCAACGCCGGCATCTCTACATCATGACCTCTCTTGTGGCCAGAGCGGATTTGAAAATTAGTCTCTGAGCCCCTGCAATCTCTTCCCTTGCCTCAAACAACAATCTGGGTCGCAGCTCATCTGGGCCTGGATACTTAACCACCTTAAAACTACCAAAACTGCCAACACCTTCTCTTTCTCAATGCTAATCTGTTCAATTATATCACAAACCCCTTCTTTGCTTTCTGCATCTACATTATCTTTCTCATAGTAGATAGAGATGCAAAATATTCATGTGATACCTCACCGATGTCTTTTGTCTCTGCACACAGATTGACACTTTTGTCTTTAATGGGCTTCACTCTTTCCCTGGTTAACCTCTTGCCCTTAATATACTCATAAAACTCTTGGAGATTTGCTTTTATTCTGTCCACCAATATTTTTATCATGCCCCTCTTCACTCTCCTAATTCCTTTTTGAAATATCCTCCTGTGCTTCTTATTCTCTTCCAGAGAATCCACTGTTTTGCAACCCCTGAATTGCTATAAGTCTCCTTTTCTTTTCTTATTCAATGCTGTATATCCCTTGACATTCAAGTGGACTTGGTGGTCCCACCCTTTACCTTTAAGGACATGTTGGGATTGCACATTCTATTTTCTTTTTGAATGACTCCCACTTTTCAGATGTGGATCTTCCCTGCACGTCGCTGCTCCCAATTTGGCTAGATTCTGTCTTATCCCATTAAAATTGTCCTTTTTCCAATTCCTCCTTTATTTTTATTCCATCTTTGTCCTTCTCCACAACTACCTTAGACCTTACTGAGCTATGGCCATTATTACCCAAATGCTCACTCACTGACACCTCTACTCCCCCCCTCTTCACAGGGATCTAATCTAATCCCCGTACGCTTCTTCTTTAGCAGAACTTTTGACATGTAGGCACAAAAAGCTCTCCCGGATGTATTTTAAGAATTCCCCTTGCACTCTCCCACCCCCTCCTATAATCTCTACTCCTCCCTACCTTCAGTTAAGCCTTTCATTCCTTGCATACCCCACTTTTCAAATTAGGCTTGCCTTCAATAACATAGAAACATAGAAATAGGTGCAGGAGTAGGCCATTTGGACCTTTGAGACTGCACCACCATTCAATATGATCATGGTTCTTTATCCCACTCTCTCCAAATCCATTGATCCCTTCAGCACAAGGGCCATGGTCAGCTCCCTCTTGAACATTTCTAATGAACTGGTCCCCAACAGCTTTCTGTGGTGGAGAATTCCACAGGTTCACAACTCTCTGAATGAAGAAGTTGTCCTGAACAGTTTACCTATTATTCTTAGCATGTGGCCCTTGGTTCTGCACTTCCATCAGGATTTTATATGTTTCTATGAGATCCCTTCTCATTCTTCTAAATTCCACTGAGTACAAGGCCAGTCAATCCAGTCTCTCTTCATATGTCAGTCGTGGCATTCCAGGAATCGGTCTGACGAATGTTCACTGGACTCCTTCAATAGCAAGAGGGATGGATAAGGGATGCTTTTACGGAGCATAGTAGGTGTGATAATGCAATGTAATTGTCGTGTAATGGGAATTTTTCTTGCAAAAATCAATCAAGTGCTTTTTTAGCATTTAAGTTTTCAGCAAATCTAATATTTTCATGATCCTGGTGAATTGAATGCTGTTTTCTATTTAAATCCTGGCAGTTCGATTGCTGTTAATGCCACTTCCAGTTTCATAGAACATTGGAATGACAAATAGGACGTGACATGAACAGGATTTCAATCCAGTGTGAAATTATTTTCCTCAGTAGAATATTCAAGTTGAGTTATGAGCCGGTATTTTCTGGTATAGAGGCCAGCTAGTAGCAAATTTCAATGTCATGACTGTAATAATTCATAACTCCACGATCTTCTGATGGAAAAGGCAGTTTGGTGATCGGGTTGGTGCTGATGGGGGTTGAGTGATAGCATTGCATGACGACAGATGCATCATAGAAAGCTTAGTTTCTGGATGTATCACAGCTTGGTATGGCTTCTACTCTGACCAAGACCACAAGAAACTAGAAAAGGTTGTGAACATAGCCCAATCCATCACACAAACCAGCTTCCCATCCATTGTCGGGGGAAAAGGTGTCCTCCCCAAGCATTGCCAGCTTGGCAGTGGTCAGGGCTCGCCTGGATATGCATGAGGAGCCAGCGATTGGGTATGGTGGAATCGGAGGCATAGCAAGCAGGGACAATATGGGGCTACTCTGCATGTGCTGACCTTAGCACTGACAGATCAGCGCATGTGCAGTAGCTCACTCAATGCTATGCTGCTGGCCCTTCCAATGGGTATAGGCTCCTGCCCACATATTTTTAATGAAGTTCAGTGCACAGAATGTAGAAATTCATTTTTAAAATTCTGCTAAAAGAAACAGTGGGATTTATTCTGCTTTTTATGCAAATTCAATGCTGAGAAGTTTTTTGGGAGAATCCTACCCCTGATTTAGTCTGAAATTCCAGTACATTACTGAGGAGGAACTACATTGTCAGGTTCTGTCCTTTCAGTTGAGCAAAAAAAGTGCACGATATGAAGAGAGCTGGTGGATTTCCCTGGTGTTCTGGTCAATATTAAGGTCTCAATCAATGCCACTTAAAAAGGGCAGATTAATAGGTTATTTCTCAGAATTTGCTGTGTGCAAAATGACTGCTATGTAAACTAACCCCATGGATATTGTAAAATGACAACCCTGTCTCTCACAGGAAGTAGATCATTGTACAGGAGAAAAGTTGCCATATATTCAGATTTTTCTTATGGCCGATACTAATCTAGCACTTACAGCAATTGCCATAGTGTTCACGTAATTGTAGAATTCATAAAATCCCTATAATGCAGAAAGAGGCTATTTAGCCCGTCAAATTTAGACTGATCATAATCCCACTCAGGTTCGATCGCCATAACCCTACTTTTTTAGCCTACCCTGATGTTCTTTATATGATGCATTTAATAGAATAAACCCAGTTCAATAAAGCATAGTTAAGTCAGTTGCCAATAGATGAGTCTTACAGAATTATAGTTATGGTATTGCACCCTTTTGTGATGAGCAAAGTGAAGATGTGAAATTAGCAGAAGTGATTAACTTACACTGCCCACAACTATTTTCTACATAACTGTACATTTGCTGTGGGGCATTCAACTACAGCTCTTCACTGTCATGCAACTTAATTTAGATAGTCACTGGCTGATCTTCATGGACAGTTCATGGCTATATGTCTAATGAACTGTAAAGGTGGGGGAATATGCCTCACTCCTCACAATGTGGATGGTAATATTGGATGAGATTTTCCAGCCCTTCTCTTCACCTGGGTTGTTCAGTCTCACTGAAAGTCAGCAGATTCTTGGCTGTCAAATCAAATTAACTGATATTGTAATTATAATGAGCGACATAAACTCTCAAGTCATTGAATCATAGTTTACAACACAGAAAGAAGTCCTTTAGCTCATCATGCTTGTGCCAGCTGTCAAACACCTATCCATTTTATTCCCATTTTCCAGGATTTGGTCCGTAGCCTTGTATGTTATGGCATTTCGATGCTCATCCAAGTCAGTGAAGGAAGATCGGAACTGCATATCAGTCAATATGGTCTTAGATCGAGAAATGAAATAAGAGCGATCTTGATACAATTTTATTAAGGAAATGATCTGATGGTGGCAAACGCCATTCTTAAGCACCCAAATGAAGGCTATACACTTGGAAAAGCCCAAGTGATGTATGTAGAAATCAGATAGATTGTATGATTGCAAAACCACATTTTAAAAATGGTATAAAGAACATTCTAGCTCTGATGAAAAGTCATCCAGGCTTGAAATGTTGGGTCTATTCTCTCTTCACAGACATGCTTCCAGTAAAGTGAGGAACACAACAAGGCTGAGAGTGTCACCAAACTTATTCAATCTGCATAAAGAACAAATATTCAGCAAGTCAGATGTACTTCCAGGAGTACAAAAATTGGAAGCAAGAACATGCTAAACATATGGTATGATGAGGACAGTGCTGCTTGTAGAATGAGAAGGAACCCAACAATATATTGTAAATCAAGTAAAATTTTGAAGGTTAGAATATGGATTGAGTAGAAACATCAAAAAGACAAAAACATTTGACGAAACTAGATTGAAGATTGAACTAGATGGTGCCACACTAGAAAAAGTACATAGATTTGTCTATTTAGGGCAAATGTTAGCAGAAGATGATCAATGCTGACGTCTGGAGGAAAGAGATAGCCAAACATAAATTTGTAGAGATGAAGGATGAACAGCAAGAATATTAAGTTTTGTAACAATGATAAAGCTCATTCTAACCACTTTCCCCTGTATCTCAGAAACCTGGATAATAAGTCCAGGGGCTGCATGGTGGCACAGTAGTTAGCACTGCTACCTCACAGTGCCAGGGACCCAGGTTCGATTCCTGGCTTGGAGTCACTTTCTGTGTGGAATCAGCATGATCTCCGTATGTCTGTGTATGTTTCATCCCACAGTTCAAAAATTATGCTAGTTAGGTGGATTGGCCACGCTAATTTCTCTCTCGGTGTATCCGAGCAGGCGCCAGAATGTGGCAACAAGAGGATTTTCACAATAACTTCATTGTGGTGTTAATGTAAACCTACTTATGACACTAATAAACATTAAACTTTAAGATCTGTGGAAGAAAATAGAGGCCTTTGAAATGCAGTTGCGGCATGCTGAAAATTCCACCTCGAGTACATCAAACAGATGAATAGGTGCTTGAAATGCCTCTGAAAAGTGGCATCCAAAAAAAGGAAATGTCAGTGTTTTGACATTTCATCAGAGTTGAAAAACTAGAGAGAGCTCTTCTAAAGGGTAAAATGGAGGGCAGCAAAAAGATGATTGACATATATGGATGACAGACATCACAATGTGGTTGCAGATCTGCCACAGTGGATGCATGAGAATGGCCCAAGACAGGCGAATGTGACATTGCACAACAGCAGATTTCCTGGCGGGCATAGCCAAAAGCAGCAACACTGTTGAAGAAGAGATCCAGCACAGAATCAGCTGTGCTGGCAAAACCTTCCTAAAATTGCATAACCAGGTCTAGGAAAATAGAAGTCACAATGACAGAACAAAGTCTTTTTTGTACAATGCTGTTACTATATTCAGAAATCTGGCATGCCCAGCATGAGTCTTACCAACTTTTATGTGCACTTTGGAAGGGATTCTCTCTAGTTGTATCAGAGCTTGGTATCGCTCCTATTCTGGTCAAGACTGCAATAATCCACAAAGGATTGTGAAAGTAATCCAATCCATCACACAAACCAGCCTCCCATCCATTAACTCTGTCTAGACTTCCTGCTGCCTTGGTAAAGCAAGCAGCTTAACCAAGGACCCCACTCACCCTGTACCTTCTCTCTTCCACCTTCTTCCATTAGGAAAAATACAAAAGTCTGAGATCATGTACCAACTGATGCAAGAACAGCGTCTTTCCTGCTGCCATCGGACTTTTGACAGACGTATCATATATTAAGCTCATCTTTTTCTACACTCTATCTGTAACTGCAACACTATATTCTGCTCCCTCTTCTTCCCAATTCCCCTTTGTAGTCTGTAAATGATATGCTTTGTCTGTATAGCGTGCAAGAAACAATACTTTTCATTGTATCCTAATGCATGTGACAATAATAAATCAAATATGGCAGTGAGATTTGGGTCACCTCTGAGCATTTGAGAAGTTCCACCAATGATAAGTCCACAGGATACTCAAAGTCAAGTTGGAAGGCAGATAAATATACCTTCAACAGTGTGACCATGATCATTTGACATCAGTTCTGCTGGTCTTAATACTGCATCCATACACCAAATAATCAGCTCCTGAAGCAGACATTCTTTTCACAACATAAGACTGGCACCTGATCTCCAGGAGGTCAGAGGTCAATGCTTAATAGGCACGCTGAAAGTCTCATTGAAAAGAGGACACACTGACACTGACATGTGGGAGAAATTTGCCACAAACTGTGCCATCCAACAGTCACAACAGAGACAGAAGCCAACAGCATAAACTCTGCTGTATTGAAGCAGTGAGAGAGAATGGAAAAACAGCCAAATCCTGGATTAAGCCAGCCTCACTACCCCTAGTACTCAGCCTTCAGTCAGGGCATCTCTTGACCTTTCTGGCCAAGGACCTGTGGACACTTAAGTCATGATGGGTGGCACAGGTCATTCCCATTTTGAGAGACTGATGGTATGATGACAATGATTGGAATAGTTTGGAATAGGCCAAATTGTCACTGATTAAATTCTGAGGGAATGGTTTTATCGCTAGACTATCAATCCAAAAACTCAGTTCAAATTCTGAGGACCTAGGTTCAAATCCCCGCCACAGCAGATAGTGGAATTTGAATTCAGTAGAAAATATTGGGAATTAAGAATCTGCTGATGACCATGAAACCATCACCAATTGTGAGGAAAACCCATCTGGTTCACTAATAACCTTTTAGGGAAGAAAATCTGCTGTCCCCATCTGGTCTGGCCTATGTGTGACCCCAGGGCCACAGCAATGTGGTTGACTCTCAATTGCCCTCCAAGGACAACTAGGGATGGGCAATAAATGCTGGCCAGTCATTGACACCCATGTCCCACGAATGAATAAAAGTAAAATATTCACAGAATGACGGAGATGATAGGCATAGTTAAAGATTGAAGTAATATAAAAGCTATCACGGAGGTTGCATAGATTAGCAAGATCGATACAATAAATATATCACGAGAATGGCATAAAGCAAAAGACGTTATATAAAATGAAGCAACAGCTGAGGACAGAGAAGATGAATTAAATGTCAGGAGATGTTCTCTTATATTTACCACATGCCTGGATGGTGCTGGCACATGTCCTACCTTTCCTCATATAAGAATTCTCATTTTATGGCAATATCCACAAGGGCAAACATCAATCTCATTGAATAGTGGCTCCAGTGATTGAAAATTCTGTGTTTCAACAATAACTGCTTTTCCTTTGTGCAATCCAATCATTATTTCAACACTCAGCCTCCCCCCAGACCAAGTCTCAAGCCTCGGTTCTTTGAGCCTAGTATGATGGATAGCTGTTTTCAGCTTGTTGGAAGGATAGGAGCATGGAAATTTATAACAGGCTGACTATCTCAAGGTTATAGATCTCTTGGCTATCCAGTACGAACCTCGAATAGAAAATAACACTGCTCCATTGTTTAAGTTTTAAGTTTTTTTATTAGTAGGTTTACATTAACACTGCAATGAAGTTACTGTGAAAATCCCCTAGTCGCCATACTCTGGTGCTTGTTGGGGTACACAGAGGGAGAATTTAGCATGGCCAATGCACATAACCAGCACGTTTTTCAGACAATGGGAGGAAACCGGAACACCCAGAGGGAACCCATGCAGACAGGAGGAGAATGTGCAGATTCAGCACAGATAATGGCCCAAGGCAGAGTCTGTGGCACTGTGAGGCAGCAGTGCTAACTACTGTGCTACTGTTAAATCTTGGATAGGAATAATAGCAGATGGAAAAAAGGAATCAAAGTTCTCTGTAAGTAGAAAGAATGAAAGGATTTGCACATATATGGTGCGTTATTGCATGCTGAGGGCAGTTCAAACTCTCTCACAATCATTGGGTTCCTTTCCAAATGAGATGTTGTTATAAATGCAAACTCAACAGCCAGTCTCAACTGAGATCCAAATGACCAGAATATCAATGAAATGGTAACCTACTCTTGATGGTGTTGATTCAAAGAAGAATATTGGCTAAGACATGAGGGGAATTTATTTCTTTTCTTTTAATAGTACGAACCTGTTGTGGCCAGATGGGGCCTGAGTTAATAGTTCCATCTGAAAGCTGATGATGAAAGTTGATTGACTCTATGCCGATGCAATGATCTCCAACATGACAGTAAAGCGACAGACTAGATTATGTGTAAAGTGAGTGAGGCCTGAAACCACAATCTACTGCCTGAGAGAAAGAGTGGTACCAACTGAACCAGCTGATGATTCCTCATTTCTTCTGCTGTAGATCCCAGTGGGGTCATTTATGTGAATAAGCAGCACTTTCAGCTGGGCTTTATACTCAAACAACATATGGGTCAGAATTTTACTGTCCCACAGCCGTTGGAAGTGGAGCGGGCAAGGGGTGGACCATGGAAAAGTCCGTTTACATCAGGCCAGATTTTCAGATTTCGGGATGAAATTCCATTCAGTGGGATTTTTTGGCTGCCTTCACCCGAAGACCGGTAAATCCTGCCTGAGGTCAACAGACTTTTGCATGGTCCTGTGATGATTCCCGTGGCGGGTGGGATGGGGAAATTCCGCTTATAATACTACATCACTAGCACCAGTTGCGACTTTCCATTCTAGCTTGCTGTCTCCAAGGCCATGTTGAGAGTAGGATTTATTTGAAAAGTTATCTTGAAAATCCTTGATTAACAAAATCTTTTCTGAGCAAATGCATCTTAATAGTATTAATTGACACATATGTCTTAAAGTAAAAGGGTGTTGATTTCATCTTTTCTACTTACATAAAAATTACAGGTTTTCATTTAACTTCTTTAGCCTTATTCTTGCTGTTAACTCTGAACCTAGTCCTATTAGGTTTTTTTCAAAGCTCTCAACCTTGGGTACATTTCATCTTCCATCTTGCCAGCTGGACTGGGGTCAATAGTTCAATGTTATTATCTCCTTCCTGGTGTTCCACCAATACAACCACAGTGCGTGTAATTTTTGGTGAACTCTGAATACGACTTCATTATATTTCAAGCCCCCACCCTTTCCCAGCAGACAGATCCTGAAGCCACACAATAGCAATGTGCTAAAATGACACATCCCACTTGAAACATGTAGCCAGCTATCATTAAAAAATAAAACTAGGGACCTTCTGCAGGAACTTAAGCACATCTCTCTCAAGTATTTTGACTGACACTCCTGTTCTTCCCTGCTCCACAATTGGGAAAGTTAGTGCAAACTCTCTGACACACATCATCAGTCAAGCTTTAGATTCTGGCTTCATTTTACTGAATGTTAATAATCTGGGCAAATGTGCCAGAAATGGGGTTGCTATATTCAACAGTAACATCATCTTGGCAGACTGTTTATTGTCATCTAATTTTTTTTTATTATTTGCCAGTATGCTTTTGTTTAGAAAAAATAATGAGAATCTTTTAAGAAGGGACTCCTCTGATGTAGATTTTTCTCAATTTTTCCAATCCACATGAAAATCCCATAATTTCGCCAATAAAAACTACACTCCATCACAGTACTTTCCATTCTTTTACTAATGCGTTTGCACAAACAAGTGTAAGGATAAGAGGAAATAGTGTAAATTTTGTCAAGCAGTTGACTTTGGTTTGAGTTTGACCCATGTTTGAGTCATGGCTTAAGAGGCATTTGCACCATTCGAGTTCCAGGCAAGCAGAGTTGTATTTAAATTATTTAACTCCTGCCTGGCAGGGGAGAGCCTGATTAACACAGAGTTCTGTTCTTGGAAACTTAAATGTTTAGTGAGAAGGGAGGGATAGATTCCCAATCTATTACTGCTTGAATAAAGGTTAGATAGATTTGGAATGTGACCAGGAGAACCACTGAAATCCCTGAGCACTTCGTAAAGCAGGTTTGAAACTGTATGCATTTCCCCTTTCTGAGATGTCAAAGCAAACTGATAGGAGATGACTGCCTTGCTGGAACCTCGCGCCGTATTATTCTGAGATCAGGGTAGATCCTGATGCTTAGATTTACATGGCAAGTTTATACTCTCGCTGAGGCCAACATCAATTGTGGTAACATTGACTGAACAGTCTAAAAGTGCACTCAAGCAGTTTTTGCCATCTTATTGTGCAATATCACTGGCATTGCCTGCATCAGTGACCTTGCTAGCGATGCAGACTTGGGACCAGAATTATAGACAACACTTTCCCAGAAATAAGCCTGATTCCTGTTTCTTTTTTGACTCAAAATGAAAATATAATGGGGGGATTTTCCAAGCTCCATGCCCAAATCCAGTAAATCACCAGGATGCAATGATAATCATTGGACAACTGGGGTGTATAGAGCACATGCCTGGATGGAAAACTGAGCAGGATACTTGCCTATTTTCCTGCACTTATGTGACTCAGTGCACAGACCCCCAGAAAGTGTCCCCAGTGGGGTCTGATGGCACTTAAATTCATGCAAGGCTGTGTAAATGAAAAATTTAGTTCCTGAATCGTTCACGCAGATTGCATGAGACAAGTAAAAATTGAATGCTTGCAATGTTTCCCTGTAAAATGTAACTAATGGCACGGTAACCATACAAGGAGGTTTATGTCTTGTCTAATGTGCCTAAGTATAAGTTTCAGTTACATAGTCCTATTTAATAAAAATGACAGATTCAATTATAATTAATTATATTTACAGTTGATATATTGTGTAGCTGGGTGCCTAACCTACTTGGAAACCCATCACAATGACGATGATACTCCAAACAGATCTACTTAAGTAGTTTCCATTTCCAATAGAGAGTGCACACCCTCCCCACAGGGAAACACTCGACTCACTTAAGCCCATGAAATGTAAACACAGATTGCAAAGAGCCAAGTCTGATGGACTGCAACATGTGTGCTTGCGTAGGAGTACTGCTGGACTTCAACTGGCTAAAGTAGATTGTTATACCCAGTATAGAACATAGGTATCAGCTTGTACAGCTGGTATCATTCTATCCACTGGTGGTCTGGAATCCAGGAATATCCCAAAGCAAATGGGGAGGACCCAGTCAGAGAAAAACCTCAGTAAATTATCACATAATTTCACAAAGATCACATAATTAAGTTTGTTTCTCATCATATTAAAACTGATTTTGAGGTTTACTTGCTTGATCAAACATTATTTTTAAACTTCTGATCATGGTTAAAATAATCTCAACCATAATTCGGGTACTATTTAGGATGGTAATTGAAGTTTATTTATTAGTGCCACAAGTAGGCTTACATTAACACTGTAATGAAATTAGTGTGAAAATCTTCGAGTGTTCACACTCCGGTGCTTGTTTTGGAACACACTTGAGGGAGAATTTGACATGGCCAATGCACTAATTGGTGCATCTTTTGAACTGTGGGAGGAAACCAGAGCACTCGGAGGAAATCCACGCAGACACAGGGAGAATGTGCAGACTCCGCACAGACAGTGAACAAGCTGGGAATTGGTCCCTAGCACTGCGAGGAAACATTGCTAACCACTGTGCCACCCGTGGCACCCCTGAGGAACAGCCACCAGAAAGCTCCCCCATTCAGATTCATTGGGAATAGAATTCAACCTTGACAGGGATGCAAAATGGGTTATAGTAGATTTGCCATGCATGAACTTGTACTGAGAAAATGCCTCATTCTGCACACCTTTGATGGAACAAGGGAGGAAAAAGAATGAGAAAGTTTTTTTTTAATTTTAACAAATGGAAACAGCGCTGTTAGTTTGCTTTGGCTATTTTATTTCTAATTGAGTACAAGATTGTAATTATCTATTGATGACTTTAATGAAGATGAATGGTGATACATTTGATATATTCTCCCAGATTTTTTAGGCAGGAAATAATTCCTGTTCCATATATTATACATTTTTTTGGCAGCAGTTCCTTCAGCTTAACTGAGATAATGATATATGGAGCTATTAGGTACATAAATGTTAAACTACATTTGGTCTAAGTGTCACTTTCAGATCTATTGAGGCAAATTAATGATGAAGCATGATAGTCAATGTTGGAGGTGGAAATAAGTGATTCAGGGAAAAAGTTGAATTAGGTTAGTAATCAGGGTAGGGAATGTGGTAAGTGATTTAACTCACTTCTGTCCTTCAGTGATGCAGGCAGCATGCTAACTAATTTAATTGATAGTAATGTGCAGTCCAGTGCTAAGCATGCCCCAGAATGGTTGGAGGATTCAGTGGGGGGGTGTCTCAAGTTCATGTGAGACTTGGATCACGTAAAGCTATCCTGCACTACTTAAAGGCAGCCACTACTCCTAGAAGTGAGGTGTGTTTTGTCGGTATAATCACTGGAATTGCTGAGGAATCTGTGAGCAGAAGAGGGAGTGAACTCACAATAACAGACAAGAAAGCATGCTCCAAGGACCTTGGATGCAACTCCAGAGATCTGGACGCAGGATGGGAGGCATTCTCTTTCCTCAGGTAACAAGGAAGTCCTCCAGTCAGACTTTACAAAAGTTATTGGAAGGAAGTGGCTGTCAAGAAAAATGAATTTCTTATAATATTCTCATTTTACCTTCTCTGCCATTTGGCCATTCACATTTTCTATCCTCTCCACAGGCTGCCATTAACTTTTTCCCTGGTATCTGTGGCTATGACTCACCTTTCATTCTCTCACCCTGCAGTATAAATAGCTCCCACTTTCTATGCCATTTAGCTTTGACAAAGGGTCATCTTAACTTGAAACGTCAACTCTTTTCTCTCTTTACAGATGCTGCCAAGCATGTTCAGATTTTCCAGCATTTCCTCTTTAGGTTTCAGATTCCAGCATCTGAATAATTTGCTTTTATTTGCTAATATATGTTGAACTTGGTAAGACTCTGGCAACACCAATTTTAAATCCAACCGATTTATTTGATAATGAATCTGCTAGCTTTCGGCGTTTGTGCCTTCGTCAGGTGAATGAGGTGTTGAACTTGCACAGTCACACAATTGCACAATCACAAGCAGTAACCTTTACGCTTACTATACATATCAACACTGAGATATTGGTGGAAATTCCCGCCCACCATGGGAATCAGAGCAAATGAGGGGCAGATCATGGAAAGGTCCTTTGGCCTCAGGCAAGATTTTACGGTTTGGGGACAAGCAAGGCTGTAAAATCCCATCCACTGCATCTGAAAAGCCAGTTGTGAAATCGATGGCATCATGGGGCAGGCCACTATCTTGGTAGAGCCATCAACATGCTCTATCTGATTTCCTCCTTCTGAAGGCAACAAAGTGATCTCCCCATTTTCTCATGTAATAAACACTCGTCAGTTCCCTGATGCAGCAATAGATGGTGTTTTGGGAGATGTTATATAAACCACCTGCTCCTGTTTGGAAGGATCCTAACCCAAAGAAATCCAGGGTCTTGCCCACTTTTATGGCCACTGGCAGTGCCACCCTTGCCCTGCTTTGAGTCTGCAAGTCTGGTTGCAGGAGATGCTGAAGTTCTATGAACATCTCCTCTCTAAATCCTCATGATAATCACTTAATCGCAAGAGATGAGCATTAATGAGAAGATCCAACACTGGACTAGCTGTAGCAACTTAGGTTTCTACAAACTGCAGTAGTGAGTTTCTTGAAGGATAATTTTACAGGCGCTAACAGTGAAAACCATGCCATCAGCAGGATACAAAGGAAGAAGGTACAAAGTGGTATCAAATTTTCAATTGCTGTTCATCTAACTATTGATTTTAAGTATTTGAAGCCAATAAGCTAATCAATATAAATGTAAAGTCCACATTTTCTAACATAATTCTAAATGGAAGGAACAAACATGCTTGACTTTTAACTCACTTTATCATGAATGGGTAGCACATGGGCAAAGTGGTGAACAATGCTGTCTCAGAATGCAGAGTTTGGGTTTGATTCCCATTTTGGTTCACAATCTATGCAACATCTGCACATCCTCCTCGTGTCTGCCTGGGTTTTCTTCCAATGCTCTGTTTCCTTCCATAGTCTGAAAGACGTGTGATTAGATGTATTGGCCATGTTAAATTCTCTCTCAATGTATCCGAAAAGGAGTGTGGCGACTAGGGGATTTTCACAGCAAATTTATTGCAGTGTAAATCTACTTGTGATATGAATATATAAATTAAACTTAAAAGAGTTTTATGAGTTTTCCGCTGACTATTAGACAGTTGTCCCCCTCTGACAAAAAAGAAAAACCCTGATATATTTGCCTTAAGTTATAAATTTGTTGCTCTCTGCTCTACAGAGTTGCTTTGACCTTGTTCATTAGGAGGAGATGGTAGCTTGCTCTTATTTCCAATAAGAAGTTCGGCAAACTGAAATTGCATATAGAATAAGAAATAAGCTGGCATAAACTTTTGCAATTTATTAAAACTAGTTTATTTGTAAATATCACTTTGGTGTTTTACTTTTACACAAGCTGAAGTCTCTTGGATATGTGAAACTGTAGAAGGTACGGCCAACCATTAACAATATGGGACAATGTGCCTGTGAGGATCCGAGATAAGAGTGCCTTCATCACTTGCATGAAAAATTAACTGGGAGGTGAGTTCTCGGGTTGTGGTTTCCTTCAGCAAGGGTCTTCGGCTTCTGCGTGTAGTAATAAAATTCCAGATGAGTACCAGAATGTCACTTTCAAATTCTGCTGGAGCACTGTGAACTCATCCAGCTGTGAGCAGCACTCAGGCCTTGCCAGCTTCCAGCCAATCCTTCTTCCTGAAGATGTGATGATGTGAGGAGAGACAGGCGTAAGAGGGAGAATCAAAAGGAATCTCAATCACTCCATTACTAAACCTCTCCCCATTACTGCAGGAAGTGCTTGTGTACCAGGCAGAGTTCAAAGCTCGTCTGCTGCGATGGAAAGGACCTATTGAGTCGAGATGAACAGAAACACGCGTGGGGGTTGTTGAGGGGGGGGAAGAAAAATCGATGCTCGATCACTTCTGCAATGTCTCAGGGTCACTAACGGAACAGCAAAATTTAATTATTGGCCTTTGAAGAAATATGGTGGCAAAATATTTTTAATGGAAATTACTAAAATAAACCTTTCTACTTCTATTTCCTTTCAAAAGCAGTGTATGGATGCAAAAGACATACAGGCAGACGTTATGTGGCTAAAATGCAACTGGAATAACTGAAAGGAAATTCCAACTCTAATTTACCTGCATATATGAGGCATCACTGTAGCTTTGATTAGATTCACTAAAGAAATCCTGGATCCAATCTTACAAGAAACGATAAAAGCTCTGTTATTCCAATGACGCACACAGTGTTCTTGGTCACACATTTTTTTAAACAACTTGCTCTTTTCATGTTTTGACGGCTAATAATAGGGTATCTCATCTGCAGTCTGATTCTCAATGACTTATTAATGAGCAAGGACCTCTGCTGATTCAAATGTACCGTCACTTTTGGATAAGAGACTTGTTTCTGCAAAGCTAGCAGGTCGGAGTGAGCTGCGTAATCCACTCCATTGCCTATCAGCTAGTTAGCAGAGATTGACAGGACATTAGAAGAACACAGCATGACTGTTCAAACTTTAGCCAGCCTTATCAGGAAACTGGAGACAAGCTGTGGAGCAGGCAGACGGGTGTTTACTAAAGGCCTATATAAAC
This sequence comes from Sphyrna mokarran, assembly GCA_024679065.1. Lineage (NCBI taxonomy): Eukaryota > Metazoa > Chordata > Chondrichthyes > Carcharhiniformes > Carcharhinidae > Sphyrna > Sphyrna mokarran. The sequence continues at coordinate 18,469,804 of JAGIQG010000008.1, read as the reverse complement.
AGGAGAAACAGTAGCACATGTCTCGACTTGGATAGTGATTTCTCACACTCTTTAAGTTGCTAACATTCACACTGACCATTGCGACTCACTGGACAGTACCTGCTTCTCATTAACATGTTTTCGGAAGAGGAGAGTAGATGGCCCCCGCACCCTCTCAGACCTCCTTCGACACGAGTCCTTTAATTCAGCGTAACAAAATTGTTCATAGTTCGTACTGCAGATTCTTACACATCAGCCTCACAAAAACTAGGATATTTGAAGTCCTGTCAGTGACTTTTGCCAGTTATATAATGTAAATCTATCCATGTTAGATTGTGAATCCCCATTAAGCATCAGATTTGATAAACGTTAGCATTTGAGAAACTGAAATGCAATTCAATTTTACTAGTTTAATCCTCAAAAAATAGCTGGAAAACCCAATCACATAGCCGCAGAATAAATAAAAAGAAATAGGATACATATTCACATTTCTACCAATAGGCATCATGCACGAAGACTTGCACATTATCTGAAATATAGTACAGATTGCTCAGTATAATGGCATTGCAAGAGAAAATAGTTATTTCCTGTCCAGGGCCAATTAACTTGGCAGCTTTGTGGTAAACACAGGTACAGACCCACCACAAGACCTGTGGGGATCAAATTCAGCTGCACTAATCCTCTTGTACTGATAAGATCATGGGAGCATACATACAGATGCATACCAACCACAAGATCACTAGATAATTGGATGCAGACCACCGCATGATTGCAATGGAACTGGAGGCTCCTTATTTGGCTGTCAAGCATTTAAACATAACATAAAATCACTTAATTTTGTAGAAATTGATACACTCATTGACAATGGACTTGGCTGGAACCTGTCACAATGGGGGCCATCATTGTTAAAAACATAAGTTAAAAACATAAGAACTGGAAAGAGGCGTAGGCAAATGCAGCCCCTCGAGTCTAAGAAAGTCCACCAACACTTCTACTTTCTTAGGAGACTAAGGAAATTTGGCATGTTTGCAACAGCTCTCACCAACTTTTACAGATGCACCACAGAAAGCATTCTTTCTGGTTGTATCACAGCTTGGTATTTCTCCTGCTCTGCCCAAGAGCGCAAAAACTACAAAGGATTGTGAACAGTCCATCACGAAAACCAGCTTCCCTTGACTCGGTCCACACTTCTGCTGCCTTGGAAAAGTAGCCAGCATAATCAAAGGCCCCGTGCACCCTGGACATTCTCTCTTCCACTTTCTTCCATCAGGAAAAAGATACAAAAGTCCAAAGTCATGTACCAAACTGACTCAAGAACAGCTTCTTCCCTGCTGCTGCTCAGACTTTTGAATGGACCTACCTAGTATTACGTTAATCTTTCTCTACGCCCCAGCTATGACTATGAACTACTTTCTGCATCTTCATTTTTTTTTCTCTATGTATAGTATGCTTTGTCTATATAGCACAAAAGAAACAATACTTTTCACTGTAAACTAAAACTTGCAACAATAATAAATCAAATCAAATCAAATCAAATGCACTGCCATTCAACACGATCATGGATGAGCTCACCTCAGTCTCATCCCCACCTTCCTGTCCACTTCCTCTAACCCTTCATCTCTCTACTCATTGAAAGCCTATCTATCTCCGCCTTAAAATTATTGACTGCTCTGGTATCCATTGCATTTTGGGGTAGAGAATTCCAAAGATTCGCAATCACTTGAGTGAAGTGATTCCTCCACATTTCTACTTTAAATCTGTCATCTCTTAGCCTAAAACTATGGCATTTTATTCTAGAATATCCAATACATCTACATGTACTCTATCAATCTCCTTTTGCATTTCGTAGACTTCTATTAGATCTCCGCTCATTCTTCTAAACTCCACTGAGTAGCAGCCTAAACTGCTCAATCTCTCTTCATAAGACAAATTCTTCATCCCGAAATCAATCTAGTAAACCTATTCTGAACTGCCTCTGATGCATTTACATCCTTCCTCAAATAAGACTACCAACATTGTGAGCAGTACTTCAGGTGCGGTTTCACCAAGACCCTGTAAAATTGCAACAGCACCTCCCTACTTTTATACTTTAGTCCATTATCAATGAATGCAAAAATTCCATTTGACTTCCCAACTGCCAGCTGGGTCTGCAAATATCAATATTTTGCAACTTTTGCACAAGGATATTTAGTTGTCTCTGTACTGAAGCATTTGGAAGTTTCTCTCCATTTAGTTAATAAGTTGCCTTTTTGCTCCTCTGAACAAAATGGATGACTCACACTTATCCAAGCCAAACGTTGGTGCTGGGGAAGTTGCTAGAGTCTATTATCAAGAATTTCATAACACAACGCTTGGAGGGCAGTGGTATAATGCGACTGAGCCAGCATGGATTTACAAAAGAGAAATCATGCTAGACACATTTATTAAAATTTGTTGACAATGTAAGTAGTAGAGTTGACAGAGGAAAACTATTGGATGTGGTTTATTTAGACTTTCAGAAGGCTGAAAGTCTCACATAACAGGCTATTAATTTGTAAAGTTAAAGCACATGGGATTGTAGGCAAGGTCTTGAGATGGATAGAAAGCTGGTTAGCAGATAAGAAGCAAGGAGTTGGCATAAGTGGGTCTTTTTCTGATTGGCAGTCAGCGACTAGTGGGTTTCCGTTGGGATTTGTGCTAGGACCCTAACTATTCACATCATATATTAATGATTTGGAAGAGTGAAATGAATGTATTATCTCCAAATTTGCAGATGATATAAAGTTGGGTGGGAGGGTGATCTGTGAAGAGGGTGCAGAGATGTTTCAGTGTGATTTGGATAGGTTGAGTGTGTGGGCATCTGCATGGCAGATGCAGTGTAACATGGATAGATGTGAGGTTTTTCACTGTGGTAGCAATAATGGAAAGACAGATTATTAATTGAATGGGTGTAAATTGAAAGAGGTAAATCCTCAATGAGACCTTGGAGTCATGCATCAGTCGATGAAAGTTTACAGCAGGCAGTAAAGAAGGCAAATGGCCTTCATAACAAGAGAATTTGAGTATAGGGATAGGGATGTTTTGCTACTGTTGTATAGGGCATTGATGAGCCTACATCTGGAGTGTTGTGGGCAGTTATGGTGTCCTTAACTGAGGAAGAATGCCCTTGCAATAGAGGGAGTACAACAAAGGTTTACCAAGTTGATTCCTGGGATGGCAGGTCTGTCATATGAAGAGATACTAAGTTGGTTAGGATTGTATTCTCTGGAGTTTAGATGCATGAAAGAGGATCTCATAGAAACTTATAAAATTTTAACAGGATTAGACAAGGTAGACTCAGAAAGAATGTTCTCAATGGTGGGAGAGTCCAGGACCAGGGTAATAGTTTGAGGATAAGGGGAAAACCTTTTAGGACTGAGATGAGGAGACATTTCTTTACTCAGAGGGTGGTGAACGTGTGGAATTCACTAACACAGAATGTAGTTGAGGCCAAAATGTTGGCTGATTTCAAGAATAAATTAAGTATAGTACTTCGGGCTAAAGCAGTCAAGGGATATGGGAGAAAGGGGGAGATCAAGATATTGAATTTGATGATCAGCCCTTACCAAAATGAATGGTGGAACAGACTCGAAGGGTTTGTTCCTGCTTCTGGTTTCTATGTTTTTATGTAATCTATCAGACACTGGCCACTTGTCTGCTTTGAATCCCAATAGTTTGCTCTGCTCTTTTTGCTAATGATTGTAATTGTTCCAAATTTCTCCTTTTCAACAATCTCTGCATTACCTATTACAATTGAAATGATTCTGGTGTCTTGTACTGTATAAGCTGAGGCAAAATATTGATTTCTGTGTTCTCAATTATTAACTTCTCAGTCTCATCTTCTAAAGGACCAACATTGACTTTAGGTAATTTCGTCCTTTTATATACTTATAGAATCTATATATGTGTTTATAGAATAGAAAATAGCCACCTTACAGTCGATTATTATTTTTCCTGCATGGAGTATTAAGCAGTGGTGTGGCACTGAAAATTGAGCAGTCAGGATCACACTTCAGCTACAGAACCTATTCAACATTCCTTGAATTAATTTAACTCAGGTGGGCTATGACACTAGCATGTGATTTGTGCTATCTCTTCTTCTCTTCATACTCTACCCAGATAATGTTGCATATCTAAGCAGTCAAGACAAAATGCCAACCTGCTTTACAAAAAATCAACTTCAACCAAGAGGAATCACAAAAGATCATGAATGTAGCCCAATAAATCACACAATCCAACCTCTCATCCATTGACTCTGTCTACACTTCCTGCTGCCTCGGCAAAGCAGTCAGCATAATTAAGGATCTCAAACACCCCGGGCATTCTGTCTTCCACCTTCTTCTGTCGGAAAAAGATACAAAAGTCTGAGGTCACATACCAACCAACTCAAGAGCAGCTTCTTTCCTGTTGCCATCAGAATTTTGAATGGACCTATCTTGTTTTAAATTGATCTTTCTCTAGCACTGTTTAACAAACATCCCGAACTAAAAGTCATTATGCTGTATTGTCAACATTTGAGCTACCTGCTGGTCAGACAGATTGGCACCTTGTGAAACAGAGTTGACTTTTAAACATACCCCGTAGAATAAACATAATAAGAATAAAAATTCTTAAAGGCAGAGTATCATCTCACTAGAATGTTTTAAAAATCACATGTGAAGATTTCAATTGGAACAGAAAAGTACAATTGCACTTGTCAGACATCAGGTTGATTGATAGAAGTTGAAGTTCAAGTTCTTCATTAGTTTTAGGATTATCACTTTAAGAAGACACAATATTAGTTTTTTAAAGTGTACAGGAGATCTTGTTGAATTATGAGCATCTTTTGAATACAACCTCATACTGGACTGGGTTTATATTCCACCTAGAGTGAATCTCGAAAGATGGGAGATTATCACTTGGGAGAGGGAGAAGGAAGTCTCACAACACTTACATTAGTGTCATAGGTGAGCCGGGTAAGGTCCTTAATTAAAAACCTTAGAAAAGTAAATAGTTTTTTGCATCACAATGTAGGAATTGCAGCATGCACAAAAAGAAATTGGATTCATTCCAGTAAATAGCTTTAAAACTGCTTTTAATCCACCGGCGTTTAAATTTTATTGGTGCATTGATCCTATACTAAGAAATGTGAAGTTCAATTACTTTAACAGTTTTAGTGCTAACTGACAGTTGTTCACTAACTGGTTAGTGGGTCTTAAAATTACTGTTGGATGGGACTGCCAAATATTTATCCATCTCCATCATCATCTGTGCCAATGGCTGAAGTGACTGGAAGATATAGATGTCGAAAGTTTTTTCCGCTAATAATTTAGTGAGTGTGCATCTGCTTTGATTGCTGGTGTGGGTTAGTGCAAACAGGCATGACTTACTGTGGGTGTAACGTGGGGGTGTGCATCACATTTAAAAGGGACTATATATTTTTGCTCGCACTCCCCCTGTAGCAGCAGTGTGTGTTCAATTTAATGGTAAATTTAGCAGTCAAGAAGAAAGCACATGTTTCTGATCCCTGCCAATGGAATCTAGTTGTTGATCCAAGATCAGCCTCTATTGGTTTTATGCACACTTGTGTGGAAAGGAAGAGCGATGTCTCAAATCCTCAGCAGCTGAGTGCCCTGTGTGAGGTGACTGAGCTGCAGTATCTCTAGTTTTGTGCACCCCACTTTAGTGAGGGTAACAAGAGCGTGCAGAAGGTTCAAAAGAAACTCATTGGCATGAGACTCTGCTAACAAAGCAAAACAAAAGGAACTAGAATTTTCATTCAATTCAAAGGAGAAGGTTAGTATAGCTATTCAAACTTGTTAAAAGTCTTTGCTGGGGTAAATAAGGAAACATTATTTCTATTGATCTTTGGATTTGTAATTAAAGGTAAAAATTTGACATCATCACCAAATTAACAATGCAGGAATTGGGAGAATTTGATTTGATTTTGATTTGATTTGATTTATTATTATCTTGTGTATTAATGTACAAGTTATTTGTTGCATGCTATACAGACAAAACACACTGTTCATAGACAAGGAAACAAGAGAGTGCAGAATGTAGTGTTATAATCATAGCTAGGATGTAAAGGAAGATCAACTTAATGCAAGGTAAGTCCATTAAAAAGTCTGACAGCAGCAGGGAAGAAGCTGTTCTTGAATCAATTGGTAGGTGACCTCAGACTTTTGTATCTTTTTCCCGAAGGAAGAAGGTGGAAGAGAGGAAATCCGGGATGCATGGGGTCCTTAATTATATCAACTGCTTTGCCAAGGCAGTGGGAAGTGTAGACAGAGTCAATGGATGGGAGGCTGATTTGTGTGATGGATTGGGCTACATTCATGACATTTTATAGTTCCTCGTGGTGTTGGGCAGAGCAGGAACTATACCAAACTGTGATACAATTAGAAAGAATGCTTTCTCTGGTGCATCTATAAAAGTTGGTGCGAGTTATAGCTAACATGTCAAATTTCTTTAGTTTTCTGAGAAAGTAGAGGCGTTGGTGGGCATTATTAACTATAGTGTCCGCATAGGGGGATCAGGACAGGTTGTTGGTGATCTGGACACCTAAAAACTTGAAGCTCTTGAGCTTTTCTACTTCTTGCCCGTTGATGTAAACAGGAGCATGTTCTCCTTTATGCTTTCTAAAGTCGATCTCCTTCATTTTGTTGACATTGAGGGAGAAATTATTGCGGCTGCACCAGTTCACCAGATTCTCTATCTCGTTCCTGTACTCTGTCTTGTCATTATTTGAGATCCAACCCACTATGGTGGTATCATCAGCAAACGTGAAATCGAATTGGAGAGGAATTTGGCCACACAGTCATAGGTGGAGAAGGAATATCGTAGAGGGCTGAGAACACAACCTTGTGGGACACCGGTGTTAAGGATTATTGTGGAGATGTTGTTGCCTATCCTTACTGATTGTGGTCTGTGAGTTAGGAAGCTCAGGATCCAGTCACAGAGGGAGGTGCCGAGGCCTAGGCCTCGGAGTTTAGAGTTGCGTTTCGTGGGAATAGTAATATTAAAGGGTGGGCTGTCGTCAATAACTAGGAGCCTAACATAAATAGAACATAGAACATTACAGCGCAGAACAGGCCCTTTGGTCTTCGATGTTGCGCCGACCAATTATGAAAAAAGCAATGACCCTCCAAACTAAACCATTCCCTTCTCTTCCATAAACTTATCAACTAACCTCTTAAATGCCACCAAACTTGGCGCATCTACAACTGCCGCAGGCAGAGCATTCCACTCCCTAACCACCCTCTGGGTAAAGAACCTACCTCTGATATCCGTCCTATAACTATCACCCCTTAATTTAGAGCTGTGTCCCTCGTGCTAGCTTTCTCCATCCTAGATAACAAATGTCATTGTTATCTAAGTGTTCCAGGGTTGACTGCAGGGCCAGGAAAATGGTGTCTACTGTGGGACTGTTGCATCAGTAGGCAAGCTGTAGTGAATCTCTGCTTTTACTCAGAGGTTTGTTAGGAAATGCGATACCCCATCAGAAACAGTGATGGGAGCAAAGTTTAATAACAGTTTTCTTTTAAAAAATGAAATGGAAGTTTGAGTTTTTAAAATTTGACATGAGGATTTTAAAACCTTCTTCCTCTGGGAAAAAGATACAAAAGTCTGAGGTCACGTACCAAAATGTCTTGTTCCTTTAAGTGATGATCTTCTGAAAGGGTCACATGACCCAGGCTGACCAATTGGAAACAGAATTGGAGCTTCATTCCAACTTGTCAGGACTTTTCCAGCAGTTACATTCTCCAGTCATACCTGGAAACATTGAATCTGTATCACCCTTTAAATACTTGCTGTACGTTTATAAATGTCAATAGTTTATCAGGTAATGGAGTGATGTTACTACAGGGATATATGGAAAGCTTAATGACAGTAAATGCTCTGCATATCAGACAGTCAGTTGACCTCCTTCCATGCTGGAGAATTCTAAGATTCTTTGAAATTGTCTAGTTAAGTCTATAAGGTATACATTCACCTTGATCCTGGTGGTTAAGAGTACTGTCACTAGACTATTAATCCAGAAACACAATTCATGTTCTGGGAACTTGGGTTCGAATCCCGTCATGGCAGATAGTGGGATTTGAATTCATAAAAAATACCTTGAATTAAGGTACTGATGACCATGAAACCATTACTGATTGTCAGAAAAATCCATCTGATTCACTAATGTCCTTTAGGGAAGGACTTCTGCCATCCTTACCTGGTCTGGCCTACACGTGACTCCAGAGCCACAGCAATGTGGTGGACTCTCAACTGGACTCTGAACAAGGGCAACTAGAGGTGGGCAATAAATGCTGGCCAGCCAGTAACGCCCATGTCCTATGAATTAATAATAAATAATAAAAAAAGGCTCCTAGTGTTAGGAAGGTTAATGGAGTCCTTCTAACTACAGAAATATTCAACCATTTGACTTAGATAATCAAATTCGTCTGACTTCACTTCTAACTGTGATATCCATATTAGAGGGAAAAATACATGCTACAGTTAGTAATCACTGTGAGAAGTCTCACAATAACAAATTAAGGTCCAACCAGTTTATTTGATTGTAATCCCACAAGCTTTTGGAAACACTGTTCCTTTGTCAGGTGTGTGGAAGGTTCTGCTCAGAGAAGGGCATATAAAGTATAAGGCTTATAAAGGGCCTATATATGCTTTTCTCTGAGTAGAATCTTCCACACACCTGATGAAGGAACAATGTTTCCGAAAGCTTGTGGGATTATTATCAAATAAACTGGTTGAATTTAACTTGATGTTGTGAGACTTCTTACTGTGTTTACCCCAGTCCTGGATCTCTACAGCACAGTTAGTAACGTCAGGGAGCCAGCCTCCTGTCTGAAACCATACACTACCCCTGCATTCTTTATGCTTTAACGTTATGTAACATTCTTCAGCCTTCCTTTTCTTTGCTGATAAAGTGAATCTAAGAAATGCTTGACTCAGAAAGTCAAAGTCCATCAGTCTACAAAGGAAAATCAGTCATGACCTTCCCTAAAAGCTTTTCAGTGTCAAGGAGATGTATTTCAGAAATGAATTCTGGTACATATTGACCTCAATTGCCTGTCATCGTAAATGCAGTATTTAGATAAGAGCACCGCGGAGAATCTACCCTGCTGTAGGAAACTGAAGTCGATATGCACTTTAATCTGTCTGGAAACCCACATATTTGTGTGACAAGTGTGGTTCCCTCCATTGAACTGTTATCATGTTCAAACTGTAAATCTCACAGCAACTAATGGAATGCCAACAGTAAATGTTGTTGTACCAGGGGTTCGTTCTCTGGTTGAGAACAGCCTACAGAACTTTGCGATGGCCAGACGTGCATAACTTAAGGGCTACAACTTGGAAAGTTGTAAATTGTGTGGAAAATGATCTAATAGAACAGAGTTTGGGGAAAGCAGTAACATTTCATTGATGCTATCGGTAGGCTTAGGATTGAAGAGCTTTCATTTTTCCCTGTGATCTCAGACAGAATTAAGAATATGTTTGAGACAGAACTTTTGAAAATGAAGGATGTAAGCAACATTAAAACATTCCTAAAAGTATTTTTTTTTGTGTTGGAACCGAAGAAAATATTATTTAACTTGGAATATCTTTCAAGACTCATCACTCCCATTATGCATTAACTTTTTTCGCTGGCTGTTTTCTGCTAAAGCAATTGTCTGAACTTGTCTTATGCCATTACTATTTTTATAATTTGTTGAACCTGAGATATTCTCAGCATTGTGATTTTTGATTTTGCAAAGAACTGTAAATGTATTTGACTGAAACTGGATGATTCTCTTGATTTCAGCCAGCTGAGCTATGTCAGTTCCTGGCCACATTTCCAGATTGAGAAATGCATCAGAATTGCGATTTTGCGGGCCAGAGTTTCTTATCTTCTTTGGCACATTAAACTCTGCATTTGTGGTGGATGGGAGTGAAAATTGGAATCGGACCAACATATGTGTTCTGGAGAGATGAGTTTGCAGGGTCTGCGTCCCTCCTTCTTTCTAAACTTTGAATCCAACTGGGGAAACGGGAATGTGGGAATGACCCCAAGTGGTGTCATTCCTTTATGCGTCTCCCGGGTGAAGTTAATTGCCAGGATATCTGTGCTTCCCTGAGGCCCAGCATTATTATAGTTGTCAGAAGCTTTTATACTGTAAAAAGGCCAGGCGATCCCCACTGAAATTAATCGTGTGCAGAAACTGACTTATTCAACACAAGTAACTATTCTTCCCCATCCCCCTGCTTGGGGCCAGCCTGCTATCGCCATAGTCCATCTAACACTCTGATTTTTACAAAGCAGGTGGCGCAGTTTTGCCATGAATTGTGCCCAGCGGTAACATTCAAATACACTTGTACCCTGGTATTCAGAATAGCTTTGACTGAATTCAGATGTGGCCTCACCACATTTACATCTCATATGACCTCCTGAGGAATTCTAATAAGCTTGTTCAGATGGGTGCCCTCTCTCTTTTATTGCAGTTTTCCATTTTACAATTTTGTTCTGCTGTGTCGCTCTAGGATCCTTTTTCTTGCTCATTTTTTTTCTTGCTCTCTATAGACTTCCATTCCCTTGCTTACATTTGCAGTTGTCACACTCTCCCCAACGTTGAATTTTCTGCCAAGTGGCAAAGGCCAGACTCGAAGGGCCAAATAGCGTTCTCCTGCTCCTATTTTCTATGTTTTCCAATAAAGACATGCACAACATTTTGAGACCGAGAAGCATGTGGAGATGAAAGCAAAAGTCTACAAGGCATAATCATAGATAGAAAGACACTGACGACAGCAATGTAATAGAGAAAAGATGACTCCAGATGAGACCTTATGATATTATTCATGATTCTAATAAGTTGTATCAATCCCAAACTGTTCAATTGGAAGAGAGAAGGCAAACACAGGGTTGGATGCCAAAGGAGGTGAGAAGGGCAGATTGCTTGCACTCCTAAGGTGACCAATTTTTAAAAGCCTGCTCCACTGTGATGTGCAGGGGGGAGGCAGGGAGGGGATGGGGGCTGGAGCGGGAGATAAACAGGCTGACTCCTGACTTCTATCCCTCAATGGAAGGAAATCCCACCCTAAAGAGCTGTCAGTCAGTAGCTCCAGCAATCTCGAAAGCTGAAAACCCAGGAGAAGTTCCCAAAATGAGGATCGTGATGACCGAAAACAGGAAAGGCATGGGTTTATGGGACAGAGAGAGCTCAGAAAGTCCTGGGAGGGAAGTGAGGTTTGGAGGAGAGGAGGGGAGAAACAAAGGGGGTTGCATATTTGGGGGTATCTTTGAATTGCACTCTCCAACCGATGAATTCTTCCTTTCTTCTCATCTTTCCAAAGAAAATGTTTCAAAAATGGCTCTTGTGATCTGACTCAGCATTTCATTGAATCATAGAATCCCTACAATGCAGAAGGAGGTTATTTGGCCCTTCAAGTCTGTGCCAACCACAATTCCACCAAAGCCCTGTCCCCTTAATCTCTTGTATTTACCCTAGCTCAATGTGGCCTATCTACATAACCCACACATGTTTGGACTATGGGCGGAAACCACAGCACCCAGAGGAAGCTTACACAGACATGGGGAAAATGTGGGCAAACTCCACACAGGCAGTGACCCAAGCTGGGAATCAAACCCAGGTCCCTGGTGCTGTGAGGCAGCAGTGCTAAACTACTGTGCCACCATACCACTCCATGGCAGTGGAGGCAGATTGAGGCCGTTAATTGATCAACTTTTTCTTGATGGTCTTTTATGTCTTTACATGTTTAAAATCAAACATTAATTTAATTGTGAATAAAATTCAGCATAATATTTCCTGGATATTATAAAGGTCTGGACGGAGACTTCTCAATGAAGTGTTCCTTCACCAGAAGGGGATTATGGAGTTCTGATCTTTGAGTTATTGATACAGAAAACAACATGAAGCAATATAATTGGTAAAATACATAAAAGTTCACTACAAGCAGCAAACATGCAATTAGATGTACAGATGAAAAGCATAAATTGCAACTCTAGGTAGATAGAGGAGCTAGTTCTTATTTTTAATTGGGAATCTTAGTTTAAACTTCTAACTGTTATTTTCAGGACATCCTTCAAATATTAAATATTTCAAATATTAAAGTAAGGTTACCTTAATCCCAAAATCATGAAATGTATCTAAACCTGTTTGAATTGTTTTTGGCTACTAATTTCAAAGGTTGTGTAATTTTTTCTTGTGTAGGTAGGTGTTCCTTGAATCATAACAAGACCACTCCTTTTAACTTGGTGCAAAGCCAATCTATTATAATTGAGTTATTTTTTTCAATTCAATTAATTAATGGCTTGACCTGCTCTTGAAAACCAAGGCCCAGGTTGTGGTCATGCTGATGAATGCTTTCCCTCAGTCACTGAAACAGCTTCTCTGCTGCCATCAGACTTTTTGAAAGGATTTACTTCGCATTAAGTTGATTTTTCCCTACATCCTGGCTATGATGGTACATTCTGGACTCTGTCCTTCTTTATATGCATTGCCTGTATAGCACACGAGAAACAATACTTTTCACTGCATACTAATGTGACAATAATAAATCAAATCAGTAGTGTCAGGGAGACTAGCTATGGTAAATGCATGAGGTTATAGAGATAGGGACTGGGTGGGATTGTGGTTGGTGTGGATTCAATGGGCCAAATGGCCTCCTTCTACACTGTAAGATTCTATGAAATCAAATCAAATAACAAGAGTTCAGACCATTCAATCTGGTTGTTTTAGTGTTCAGGGTTTGCATTTTATATTTATGTGCTAGTGTATGAGAAATAAATCTATAATGCTCTTTGTTGGGTGCATGTACTCTTTATTCATGAACTCACATTATTGCGAGGGAAGTTAATCTCATCATTTTTTTGTAAGCTGTTTTTGACTTTTGTTAAAAGGAATCATATTTTTACAGGAGCCAATGGAGAAATAACTCTTTAAACCTCCATTCCTGTATTATTGCCACATCTTTATTCCTTCACAGCTAAACTCATTTTAGTAGCAACTTACTTCGAGGAATGGGGCCTCAGAAAGATGTTGAGCTCTGCTTTAGGCAGAAGCAAAGACCCCAACATCTGTTCCAGGTTTGGGCCTTGACCGTAAACAGTGTTTATCATACACCACATTGGATACTTCAGTGTTTGTTTCACACCGGTGAGAGTGAGGGAGGTGCCTTCCAAATGAAGTATCTTTGTGTTTACCACTCTATGCCTGCTGGCTGTGATTTCACTGCTAGTTTTAATTGTGTGGCTTCGGGGGCTCTGTGGGAAGCTGTTTGAAAGCACAAAAATTAATGTAAATCGGAGTCCTGTTATAGCAATGGGACATCGAATGCATTTGAACTTGGGCCTCAGTTCTAAGTCTTTGGGAAAGATAAAGGGGTTTTCCAAATGAAATACTGCATTCGTGGAGCCAGGCAGGGTAGAGGAAAAACCACAGCTTTCTCTGTTTCGGAATCTCCCTTCCAGTCTCCTTCTCTAATACTTGTCCCCACTTATAACTTAATGCTGTCCATTATCTTCCAGTCTCCCAAAGTTCTATTGTCAGTTTGGCCACATTTTTGCAAGATGATGAACCAGCAGCATGCAGCTAAGGCCCAGCTAGGAGTTTAAATAGCTGAGGCCTAGTTGGGAGCTTAAATTACAGAGGCCTAGCTGGGAGTTTAAATAGCTGATGCCTAACTGAGAGCTTAAATAATAGAGGCCTAGCTGGGAGTTTAAGTAGCTGAGGCCTAGCTGAGAGCTTAAATAACAGAGGTCTAGCTGGGAGTTTAAATAGCTGAAGCCTATCTGGGAGTTTAAATAGTCAAAGCCCTCAAATTTAGGCCTGCTCATGCATTTTTTTCATTTGCTCAAACACCAACCCCCAGCCTAAAACCAACTGGGGTTTAAAATTGACCTCCATAGATTTGGCTCAGTTCAATCACAGCAAGAACATCCAAATTCATATTCATATTTAAACTCTTATTGCATGACCAAAAGCAAAACTTGTAACTAGAAACAAGCTTTCACTTTGGCACTGAGCTAACATGTGAAATGGCAAACTGAGCAGTTCACTTTTGAAAAACTTGGCTCAGAACCCTTCTAAGACACCGATCCAAGGCTATTTACAGATCCTAAGCAGCACACTCCACTAAATTATACCAAAAAAAATATTGATATGGCAAGGAAATATGAACCTCGGTCTAACTTAACTTTTATATCTGTACTTTGTACCATGAGGTGAAGTGATCTGTTTACTGGTCCTCCAATTTGATTTTTGTCAGCGAATATTTTGTCAAGTAAGATATCCAGTTTAACTGCAATATTTTATTGATAATTACCTAATGCCAGAATGATTCAAGAGCTCAGAGACACAGGACAGACAGCAGTAACATCTTTAAACATCAAGATGGTATTCTACCCAATATAGCCTCAAGGAGTCCTGAACAGAACTGAGGCTAACTGACTCCAGAGGGAAAATTGGCCAGTAGTTGGATTTATACTAAACACAAGAAGATGAGTGCAGTTGTTAGAGCAACATTAGCAAAACCTTTTGAGTTGTTGTTTTATTGACGAGAACATTGACTGGATTGCCCATGGCAACATGTTGGCGACAGGGAAAAGCCAAAGAATAAGGACTCAGCAATGACTGGCCCACTTCTTTACTATCTGGCTACTCTCAACACATCTGAAGACAATAATATGAAGGAATATTCATAATTGGTTGGCTGTAGTTACAATACACAAGATGATTCACACCTTCCAAAACAGTCTATATGATTGTCAACAGTTCCATTGGATTCAATCCCAACATTCAGTCTCTCCAACACTAGTGAACAGTGGCAGCTGTGTGTACTATCAACAAAAAAATTCACCCAAGATATTCAGGCAGCACCTCCTAAAACTATGACCATTACCATCTTCCAGGACAAGAGCAACAGATGCTGGGAACACCATCACCTGGAGTTTCTGCTCCAAATCATTGACTATACTGACTTGGAAATAAGTTTAAGCTTCTTAAGTTTATTTATTAGTGTCACAAGTAGGCTTACATTAACACTGCAATGAAGTTACTATGAAAATCCCCTAGTCACCACACACGGGCACCTGTTCAGATAATCTGAGGGAGAATTTATCATGTCCTATGCATCTAACCAGCATGATTTTCAGATTGTGGTAGGAAACTGGAGCACCAAGAAGAAACCCACATTGATATGGGGGCAACATGCAATCTTTGCACGGATAGTGACCCAAACTGGGAATCAAATCCGGTCTCTGATGCTGTGAAGCAGCAGTGTTAACCACTGTGCCACCTACATATTTACATTATAATATGTAACAACACAGTGTATCCGAGCAATAGGAACTATCAATTAGCTTTCATTTATTCAAAAAAATGAAATATGCTATATTTTTGATGTAACTTAGTTTGGTCATAATTTAATGCAGGAATTACCCTGATTTTATCTGCTATTCACTGAGTGTGTTCTTGCACATATAGGTTTTTAAATGTTTTGCATGGGAAGTTACAGAAACTGGAAGTTGACAGTGCTGTAGTGAGAAAAATAGAGCAGCTTGGATCTGAATATTAAAAAGGCAAGTTAGTTCACTGTTGCTGGGTAAAATCCTAGAATTTCCTGACTAAGAGCACTATGGATATACCTGCACTTCAGGGACTGCAGTGGTTCAAAAAGACAGCAAACCATCACCTTCTGAATGGCAATGAGGAGTGGGCAATAAATGCCAGTCTAGCCAGCAATGCCCAGATGCATAAATGAATTTTAAAAATCTAACTCTCTCAAACATCATTATAGTGTGACTGTAGTTCATACAACTACATGATGTATTGTAGCACCTCACCAAGTTTCTTTCAATAGCACCTCCTAGCCCTGAGACTACTTTCACCTTGAATTCCATTAACTTCAGTGTACCCTGCAAGAAACACACACATATGACTCGGACTTTGATCATAATTCCGTTCCTGTCACAGAGTCAAAGTCCGCATACAAAATCACAGAGATACTTAGAATACAGAAAGAGGCCATTCAAACCGTCAAGTCCATGCCGGCCCTCATCAGAGCCAACCTGTGTGTCCCACTTTGTTGGGCGATCTCTGTAGCTTTGCCAGTTTACCTAGTTCCGGTTCTCATCCAAATTTCCTTTTGAATTTATTGATCGCCCCATCTTTCAACATTGTCATGAACTGTTGGTTATTATCACTTACAATGTATAAAAGTTGTGGATCCAGATGTGAAGACTACCAGACAGTAAGTCGCAGGAGTGGCCTTTGCCATTGATGCGCAATAAAGGCCTTTGTTTCAGTTTATTTAAGTTTAAAATTTATTTATTGGAGTTGCAAGTATGGTACATTAACAATGCAGTGAAGTTACTGTGAAAATCCCCTAGTCGCCACACTCCGGCGCCTGCTCGGGTACACTGAGGGAGAATTTAGCATGGCCAATGCACCTAACCAGCACATCTTTTGGACTGTGGGAGGAAACTAGAGCATCCTGAAGAAACCCATACAGACATGGGGAGAACATGCAGGCTCCATATAGACAGTGACCCAAGCCGGGAATTGAACCTGGGTCCCCAGTGCTGTAAGGCAGCGAAGCTGACCATTGTGCTGCCCATTCGTGATAAAGTGGGTTAAATTTCAAGCATATTTGTTTCAAATACAGACATTGCATTTATGTTGAATGGCCTAATCTTATTGCTTTTGCTTTGAATACTTAAAATCAATTGTTTGATGAATAGGAATTGAAACCAAAGCACCTGGAGCAAATCAACACAGAACAGGAGGAAAGTGTAGACACCGCGTAGAAGTGACCCAAGCCAGGAATTGAACCCAGGTCCTCGGTGCCCTGAGGTAGCAGTGCTAACCTCTGTGCCACTGTGCCACCCTGCTAGTGATGGAAAATTGGCGTTTGGCTGAACTACGACACAAACAATTCCCAAAAATCTATGTAATTGTCAGCAGTGTGCACAACATAAAGGTTCAGCCCTTGAAACAGAAGTGCTTCCGAGTGACAGCTTATAGCATAGATCAAACTAGTCCACGGTTCTGAGTTAAGTACATCTTTTATGTCTCACAGCACCATGTAAAGGCACAGGTTCAGCTTCAGTGTAGCACTTATCACAAGATGAGAGTTTAGAACTAAAAACAATGCAATATTTTTCTGACACTTTTTTTGGGTGTTATTTGTATCTTTCAACGCTACTGGTTAAACATTGAATTTGGATTTTCCAACCCTGTCTGCCCTGACACTGGAAATTTCTGCCTGAGGTTGTCAGACCTTTTAATGGCCCACCAAATTTTCCATCCCGCCTGATAATTCCAATGGTGGGCCAGAAGGTAAAAACATCCACCATCTAACACAAGCTTTTGTCCTTATTGTAGCAAACTCAATCTTTCTTTCACCACCAAAGTTGTTCTCTCTTTGATGTCCGCAGTGATCATTTTCTGATCCATGATATTTTTATGTTTGTTAATTTTATTTAAAAGTTACAGATCAACCTTAACTTGGAAATGAAATGAGATTTGTGGCTCTTAAATAGCCTTCAGAATCACTTGTCCCATGTGGCTTTTAAAAAAAAAAGAGATTGTATGGATCTTCCCTTCATTTACATCTTAATGTAGCATGTGGTTTGAATTACATGACTTCCAAAATATACATGCATATTATTTATAATGACCATAAATTTTCAGAAGCACATTCTGCGGGGATACGCTTTTCACACAATGCAGTGATATACAATAATGCTGACAAGTGACATGGTTTACATGATAAAACTTAGCACCCAGCATACTCATGTAATAGGAATTACTACTGAGAGTTTTAGTTAAAAAAAAAGTTGATGTGTTTGCTACATGTTGAATGTAAAGGAATTTGGGCATAATTTGTTGTAGGAGTGAACCTGGTTGCTGTTCCAGGGTTGTTTTTAAATGGTAATTTGTAGAAAATGGAAGTTGACACTGCCACTAGTGATGGATTAACTATTAGGCTGAGAAGGGAGGGGGATCTAGAGCAAAAAAAAATTTGTTTAATCCTTTTAAGGATGAATACGTTTTCATAACTATACCCCGTGGGTGAATTAATATAACAAGTAGCTATAAATAGAGGAGCTTCATCCCTGACTTGTATTACATGCAAATAAGTACAAAAATAAATGCAACAAAGAATTTATTGTCATGCTATAACATGTATACATACTTATATTAATGCATACTTAGTTACATATTGTACTTCTTACAACATTTGCCCTTACATAGTATTAGTCCTTAGTCCCCCACCACAGCACGATGACTGTCACCACTGCCTCCAAAGATATCAATGTATCATCAAATTCACGATCATCATCTGATTATTCACCAATATCAACATCAAAATCCTCAGCATCTAAATCATCACTGCATAATCTATCATCAAAACTGTTGGTGAGCGCATTTATCGCCTGTGAAAACATCAAAACAGTATTTAGTTTGCCAGCCGCCATTGTTGTTTATAATGCGACAAATGACTTGCGGCCACCACTCACCAGCCAAAGAATTCTAATTCATTATCATAATACATTAACAACACATGTATGGCATCATAATAAAGCTGAAGAAAGAATCAGACATGCTTCGATCTGTTGATTTACATGCTGTTATCGACACTTTTGTAAACAAAAAACACGGAAGCTTTTTGAAGTACAAATGTAAAGGAAATGAAAATACATGAATATAAAGGCTGTAATTGATTCATATAACTTTATGATATTATACATGTAGTACATTATCTCACGTCACTTAACATCACTTTATTCTGTTCAATAAGGGTCGGACAGGGGGCAGGGGGCAAAGTCAGGAGCCTTATTAAAGTTCGGCCTAGGGGTCTGGGTGGTAGATGATCCTCCGCTGACTGCCACATTAAGAAAAACAGAGCACCTTGGATTTCAATTCAAAAAAGGCAAGTAACTGTGCAGCTTCTGTGCATCTGTGAACCACTCCAGAGTTGTGCAGGTTAGTTTGATTGGTCATGCAAAATTTTTTTTAGTGTCAGGGGGACTAGCAAGGGTAAATAGGGATTACAGGGATAGGGCCTAGGTGGGATTGGGGAAAATGCAGCTACAATAGGCCAAATGGACTCCTTCTGCACTAAGGGTTCTACGGAGAAGGAAATGTAAATTTCAAAAGGTGAAATCAATATCAAATCAGGAACAGAAAGTCAAAGAGAGAAAAAGAATATTTGCATTATGAGGGAAAGAGACAGCAGACAGAAAGATTGTATGCTTTCTATCTAAGAAGTCTGTATGGGAGCTTCACATTTTTTAATTAAACTTGAATGCAGTGTCAACTGAATGCTTTTGGATGCAGAATTTGAAGGAACACATTTAACAGCGTGTGCATGTTCACTGGAAGTTGTTATTCAATTTGAACATTAACACCAGTGAGTGTTGTTAGCCTCATCATTATTTCCACAGCAAAATTTGATAAAAATAATGGCATAATTTCAAGCACAACATTTCGTTGATCAAGGCATTGACCCGTTTAACAAGATTAACTTATAGGTTTCCCCAAATCATAATTGAACGCTCGGGATTGATACCAAATAAAATGGGCCCACACATTTTGTCAGCCATGACATGGTTGGGAACATATCTGCCTCTTGTATCACACGCTTCAGGGTTTGAGTACAATGCTCCAGGCTGATGCTCTGTTGAAAGTAAGTTTAAAGTTTATTGATTTGTTTCACAAGTGAGCTTATGTTAACACTGCAACAAAGTTGCTGTGAAAATCTCTTTGTTGCCACACACTGATGCCTGTTTGGGTACACTGAGGAAGAATTTTGCATTTAACCAGTTTGTTTTTCGGACTGTGGGAGGAAACCGGAGCATCTGGAGGAAACCCACACGGACACAGGGAGAATTTTTTTTTTAAAGTTTACTTGTTTGTCACAAGTAGGCTTACATTAACACTGCAATGAAGTTACTATGAAAATCCCCTGTTACCACACTCCAGTGCCTATTCAGATACACTAAGAGAGAATTTAACATGACCAATCCGCCTAACCAATATATCTTTCGGACTGTGGGAGGAAACTGGAGCACCCGGAAGAAATCCACGCAAACACAGGGAGAAGTCCACCTAGCTAGTGACCCAAGCCAGGAATTGAACCTGGCACTGTGGGGCAGCAGTGCTAACCACTGTGACATCACATATTGATGCAGCATTGCTCTGCTGAAAGTGTCATCTGTTGGTTTAGATAATCAAACAGAACTCCAACTATCTGTTCGAGGGGTTGTAAAAAGACTTGAAGTAGAGTAGCGATGTTATCCCTGGTGTGCCCTGACTAATAATGATGCCTCAGTCAATATTACAAGAAGCAGATTATCCAGTCATCTACGGGAGTTTCCTAGGCATAAATTAGTTGCCTCAATTCTGACATCACAACAGTGACTGCCCTGCAAAAAGTATTTAATAGACTATAAAATGCTTTGAGATGCCTGGTGGTTGTGAAAAGCTTTATATAACTTAAAGACTTTCCATAAGTACACAAATCTTGTGTATGCACAACCATACCAAGAACACGAGACTTTAGTCTTTAATGGTATTGAACTCTCAATTAGACACGTGTTTTCTATCTACCAGACACACATTTCCCGAACAAAATGTGACAATAAATAAGTAATGAAAGATGATTCGCTGAAATATTCACGGGTTTCAGAGATGTATAGACTCAGTGGGCCTCTTCTGAACTGTAGGGATTCTAGGATTCTATGTGGTTCTATGGTTCCTCTCCCTGGGCTGCTCTGTGCTGGGAAAGTCTGCCTATCTCCTATGTATATGTGATACACAATAAATTCACCAATGGAACGGTCACACCAAAGCAACTAGAATAAGCAATTGAGGTAAAAATTCCAAGCCATTAAACAGCTAAGAGCAGCTTCCATATTATCTTTAGAATGTAACAATGTGAGGGCAGCAGAACGTAATAAAAAGGGTTTTTTGCTCTTGGAGTTTCCAAGAACAGGGCAGGCTCTAAGAAGGGAAAGTATGTTGAAAGTAGGGAAAAAGTAGAAGCGTTGGTGCCTGGAGGTACCTCTTTTGCATACCCAAGAAGTAAACAAATTCAAATTAACTTAGGGACAACTTAAAACGGGCAACCCCCCCAAAAAAAGAAATAGGGGAACAGCCTGAACAGAAACCAAAGTTGAAAGGAAACTTAAAACATTAAATCAAAATGCGATTGTAAGCGTCTATAACACACCCCAGCTCCTGCCGTGTCCAGCGGGCACGGAAGGCCACAACTGCACCCGTGGACACCGCATGCTCCCTCTCCAGGGATACCTGACCGCAAGCATAGCCACGGTAGAGGGGCAGGCAGTTGGGATGGATCACTTGGAAAAATGTTGGAGAGACATTATCAGAATCATAGGACTTGTTAACTCATGGTGATTACATATAAATCAAGACCTGGTCTGAAAGTTAGATTCTGAGTCCTGTTTGCAAGTTATTTTAAAATTGTGTGTCTGCAGTTAATTAGGCAATTAAAATTAAAACCACATTCTTGAAATTGGTGCAGGTTATTTCGGTTGAGATCGAAATTGCATAATAGCAGTCACTTTGGGTTAGCCTTACAAACCCCGACTATAACTCCTCGCTGTGAGGAAAAGGGGTTGAAATGTACATGAAATAGACCATGTGTCCGCAACAGGAAATTTCAACACTCAGCCTCACCTGCTTAGACTTGCATCAACAAGCAGCAGTAAGTAGCTGGCCAGCACACAGCAGCAGGACTCTGGGATGCAGGAAGCTGCTGTTGGAAATGCAAAGGGATAGTTCCTCTGACGCTCAAACACATTGCTAGCAGAGGGGTCAGGAGCTGTTGGCAACCAGGGCTGGAGGGAAACTTGGGGAAAGGGAGGTCAGTTTGTGAATCTTGGAAAGACAACCCAGGCCTCCTGCCCCACAGGCAAATTAAAAATCAAAGTTAAAAATATGTATCATTCCATTATCTCATCTGGACTCAGATTCTTTTGCTCTCATGTTGGCCTGGAGTAGAAGCTCCAATGGCTTCTCACATCCCAGATGAAACTGCAATGGACAGTGCCAGGAATCTGGGTTCAATTGCTGGCTTGGGTCACTGTCTGTGCGAAGTTTGCACATTCTCCCCATGTCTGTGTGGGTTTCCTCTGGGTGCGCTGGTTTCTTCCCACAGTCCAAAAAGACATACAGATTAGGCACGTTGACCATGCTTAAATTCTCCCTCACTGTAACTGAACAGGTGCCAGAGTGTGGTGACTAAAGGATTTTGACAGTAACTTCATTGTTACCCTCTTTGTGACTAATAAATAAACTTCAACCTTTTAATATTAATTGAGCCCAATTTAACAAGGGCAGCATTGGCGGTTCAATGATAGAATTTTCTCCTGCCACGTGGGAGGACCAGGTTTGATTCCCGACCAGTGCAAGAATAGTGTTTAATTTGGGCGGCACGGTGGCACAGCGATTAGCATTGCTATTTCGCTGTGCCAGGGATTTGGTTCAATTCCAACCTCGGGTCACTGTTTGTGTGGCATCTGCACATTCTCTTCATGTCTGTGTGGGTTTCTTTCTGGTGCTCCAGTTTCTTCTCACAGTCCAAAGGTTAGGTAGATTGGCCATGCTAAATTGCCCTTTAGTGTCAGGGTGATTGCAGGATAAATGTGTGGGGTTATTGAGATAGGGCCTGGATGGGATTGTGATTGGTGCACTGTAGGAACTCTATGATTCTAACAAAGAGCACCATACCTCTCCCACAAGACAGGTATCTTGCTTGTAAGGATAACAGACTAAGATTATAATCCTTATTATTATCCTTAAATTATAGAGGCATTGCTATAGTTTGGTCACTCTGCCCATTTTAACTGCCTCCTCATAGTTCTCTCCTTTCCTTTAAGGCTTTTCCAAAAATGCAGCCCATTGACAATGGTCAGGCACCCCTCCTCTTATCCTCTCCTTTGCCCTAGCGTCCACTTGACCTCATAGGCTTCCGTGAGATGCGTTGGAATGTTTTTTCTACAGTAAAGCTTCATACAAATGTTAGCAGCAGCTGTTGGAACCACACAAAATAAATCGTGTTAGTATATTGACAGAAATTGATTTGTCCCAGTCTCATACATCCTCGAGCAGTTTTGTTTCAGAAAACGATGTTTAGTTCTGCATTTAGACAAGGGAAAGCATTCCGATTTTGGAGAATAGGCAGACTACCACAGGCAGAAGCTATGGATAAATTTGCGCAGTTTCATTTTGTAGCTTTTCTGGGACTTTTCTAGAATGTTTAGGTGTAGCTGTAATGCCTTTGCTTACCAGCTCTGAATATTGAGATGCAGTTTAATCAGTAGAAACATTTGTTGTATGATATAATTATAATATCCTAACTTTTAACAAAAACATATTATATCTGCTCTGGAAATACAAATAATATGCTCATGGTAATTTTCTGACTGATGTCTATTGATTTGCTATTGGTTTTACCCATCTTTCCAGCAATTTGCAAAACAATGTTTTATTCAAGCAAACTTGGACCAAATGCAAAAATGAAACTTGCTTCTGATTTTACAAGCCTGAACAAAGGCTTCCAGCTCCTTTCAAATATATTCTATGATTGTGACACTATTGAGGTTATGACAGAGGTAAAAATTGTTGCAAAAAATAATACTCAAAGATATGAAAGGGGGGGGGCATACTCCCTTCTACCTTCTTCCGTCAGAGAAAAGAGAAAGAAGTCTGAGGACATGTACCAACCGATTCAAGAACAGCTTCTTCCCTGCTGCCATCAGCCTTTTGAATTTATCTACCTTGCACTAAATTGATCTTTCTCTATACGCTAGCTATGGCTGTAACACTAAACTCTGCACTCTCTTCTTTCTTTCTCTATGAATGGTATGCTTTGCCTGTATAGTGTGTAAGAAACAATAGTTTTCACTGTACACAATAATAAATCAATCAAATGATTCCTCAATTGGCTGATTCTATCAGGTTGCTCATAACATTTGATTTGATTTGATTTGATTTATTATTGTCGCACATTTGATATACAGTAAAAAGTATTGTTTCTTGTGCACCTTACAAACAAAGCATACCATTCATGGAGAAGGAAAGGAGAGAGCGCAGAATGTTGTGTTACAGTCATAACTAGGGTGTAGAGAAAGATCAACATAATATGAGGTAGGTCCATAACTAAAGCATTGTTAGAAAGTTTAGAAGAGGTGAAATAAAGTTTTAGAAGCATGCAGCAAAAGTGAAAAACAGAATTAGAGGGTATGCTGGGCACAGCTTGCAAGAAGTTGTCACGCTGTAGTGCCAATTTTCCAAACACTCACATTGCTGTTATGGGTCCGTTCTGATATAAATGTCTAAACAGCAATAAGAAGGATAAGTTTCCCAAAATCCATACTTAGGAATCATAAAGGCCACAATTATTAGCGAAACAGAAATGGTAAATGAAATTGTACAAAAGGGCAATTGAATTTAATCACTTATAATTGGCATTGTAGGTGACCGGCAAATTAAGGACAGATTCTCAAATTGTATCCCTTAAAAATCAGATTGCTGCAACTGTACATTGGTCAAAGTTACAGCACAGAAACAGCCATTCAATCCAACCTACCCTTGATAGTGTTCATCTTGTAAGCAAGTATTTCTGAAATTTACTGTCCTGGTTTTTATATCCCTTCAACCCGCAATTCATCCATTATTTATTCAGCCTAATTTTGAATTTTTCTGCCTCAAAGACTTACATTAGAAATGAATTCCACTATCTTACAACTCTGTATGAAGAAGGATCTCTCGTTTTCTTTTTCTCACCTTCTTTATTCATTCTCATATCTGTGGTCACTCATTTCTGTCCCTTCAATAATTGGAAACAATGACTGTAACAAAGATTCCGCCCCACTCCCCACAAATGGCGGAAGAACCATTAGAAACCCTATGTCTCTTTCATTTGTCGAGATGCCAGCATTGGACTGAGGCAAACACAGTAAGAAGTCTCACAACACCAGGTTAAAGTCCAACAAGTTTATTTGACAGCAAATGCCACTAACTTTCGGGGTTTTGTCCCTTTGTCAGGTGAGTGTAGACTTCTGATCACAAACTTTTGATGAAGGGACAAAGCCCCGAAAGCTAGTGACATTTGCTACCAAATACATCTGTTGGACTTTAATCTGATATTGTGCAACTTCTTACTCTCTTACAGGTTCAATGTGATTTAGTGCCATCAGGTATTTAACCAGGCAGCATTGGGCCTTCCATAGGATTTAGGGCCGCAAGCATGGGAATTCCTTGTCCTGAGAGCTGCTGGCCAGTCAGAGGCTGGTAGCTTTCCATTACTGACAACATTGTTGGGAGCAGGGGCTGATGTCAGTTATTCTCTGAGACCCAGCCTAAATATTTCTGCTACAGTAAAACGGTCAGTGGGTGGGGAGAGGGGAGGTGGGACATGGAGCAGAGGCTGCGGCAATCATAGGGGAACAAAGCCCGATCAGTTATGCCTATCTGTGATTCATGGGGATAGCTGCACTTTTAAACATAGACGCAATTTTAGCTATAGGAATTTCTGAAGCATGACTCATTTTTTAGGCATTTCAAAGAAAAGTTTGAAGTAATAGGGCTCTTTGGAATGATAAGGAACACTTTTAGAGAGCTCATGTACCTATTAGGGATATCAAAAGTAGACATGAATATCTGTTTAAAAATGATAAATGGAATTATTAAGCTGCCAAGTCATTTAAATTCCCAGCACTTTTAACTAAAAAAATCTTTCCAGCCTGCAGTTGAAAAACAGATGCTTATTATTTCACTGTTTGTTAACATAAAGATTGGCGATGTTTGACTGCTTCCACAATCTATCATTATCACAGTAGGGGGTATGTAATTTCACAATTGATTGACAGCTTCAAGTGGTTATAAAGCAATTAGTTTTTTTGATGTGAGGTTTTAAATATGAATGTTTGTTTTTAAAAGGAATAAATACCTGAAGGAATTTAAATGTTACCAATGAGTGTTTATTAAATATAGTGAAGACTGCAACACATGCTTAGACTTTATTGCATTTCACCTTGGCTTCTGAGGTCAGCCCATAGTTGATACTTGATTAATTGGCATAGAGGATGTAAGGGCAAATAGTGGTAGGTGGGAAGGTCTCAGAGATGAGCTACAGGGATGAATTGGAGTTGTGGGGTATCATGGAGGACATGGGAGGGCATGGGAGAGCCTCTGCTGTGTATGGCATACATTGGTAAGAAGGTTATAAGGAATCTTGGAGGTGGATGAGGCACTTCTCCAGAATCATGTTAATGGGTTCAAAAACTTTCCCAGCTCAGGGGCAAGAATTTGGCCCCAGGTTAACAAGCTTTTCTTCATATTTGCATTTCCTCATAGGCAGAATCCCAGTGAATCTACACTTAAATCTTTCTAAAGCCTCAATACCCTTTCTGTATCATGGAGTCCAATACTGCATACATACTCGAACTGAAGGCTTATTAAGTTTTTGTACAGAAACAGCACTTTCCAGATTGGTTCCTTGACTCTCCAAAGCCTGTCCACCATCTACAAAAATGTAAGTCCGGAATGTTATGGAATTCTCTCCACTTGTCTGGATAGCTTCAGCTCCAACAACACTCAAAAAAAGCTTGACACCACCCTGGACAGAACAGCTCACTTGATCGGCACTCCATCCATTAATACTCACTCCCTCAACTACCAAAGTTTGGTAGCAGAAGTGCGTACTCTCTACAAGATGCACTGCAGCAATTCACCAAAGATTTTTAGACAACACCTTCCAAACCCATGACCACTTCCATCTAGAAGGACAAGGGCAGCAGGTACTTGGGAACACCACCATCTGCAAGTTCCCCTCCAAACTACTCAGCATCCTGACTTGGAAATATATCACTGTTCCTTCGCTGGGTCAAAATCCTGGAATTCCCTCCCGAACGGCATTGTGCATCAACTCACAGCACATGTACTGCAGTGTTTCAAGAAGGCAGCTCACCACCACCTCCCCAATGGCAACTAGGGATGGGTACTAAATGCTGTCCAGCCAGTGACACCCATGTCCCACAAATGAATAAAAAAGTGTTTAGATGTGATTCACTTTGAGATAAAAGCTAGAATTTCAATTATGTTTTCTTAACTTTCCCATCACCGGTGATGCTGCCTCTAACATCCTACGAATTTATACTGGTCAAATGCCACTGCTGTTCTGTTCCAAATCACCAGGCTTTTTTTTTCTATTAGGCTATAACTATTGCTGTTATTTTATTTGATCAAAATGTGTCACCTCACACTAAATTCCATCTGTTGCATTTTGGTCCATTCCCCCCCATTTTTCCAGATCCCTCCGCAGTTTCCTTTGGTCTCCTGAGGTCTCCCAGTTTGGCCTCATCCATAAATTTCAATCCCCCTCCCTCTCAGTCCAAATTATTCATTTGGATGATTACTACAAGTGAGCCCGGAGCTGAATTCTGTGGGAAGCCACTCCACTGCTTCTCACCGGCGCTGACCACACTGTAAAACTGCCATTAGCTCCTCCTCTGTTTTCTCCCTTTGTAAGAACTCAGTAAGAATTTAGCAACACCAATTATTAATCCAACCGATTTATTTGATAGTAAAAAAGCGAGCTTTCAACACTCTTGTGTCTTCCTCAGGCAAGTGCAGTGTTCTGGTCTGCAATAGCACACATCAGCACAGACAGTCAGAGATTGCTGATTAGAATGCGAATCCTTACATCTAACCTGCTATTCAAGTGTTAAAGTGGCTAACAATGTGTGTGAAGGGAATCCTGAGCATTGTTAGAGAATTGTGTATTTTCTCCAGACAGCACAGTAAGTGAGGTTTTTTGCTAACCCAGGCAAGTTACGGGGGTTACAGATAGTGTGTCATGAAGCCAAGATCCCTGTTAAGACCGTCCTCATGTGTGCGGAGCTTGGCTATCAGTCTCTGCTCAGCGACTCTGCGCTGTCGTGTATCATGAAAGCCCCCTTGAA
This sequence comes from Sphyrna mokarran, assembly GCA_024679065.1. Classification (NCBI taxonomy): domain Eukaryota; kingdom Metazoa; phylum Chordata; class Chondrichthyes; order Carcharhiniformes; family Carcharhinidae; genus Sphyrna; species Sphyrna mokarran. The sequence goes on along the minus strand of JAGIQG010000008.1, from coordinate 18,441,828 downwards.
GAACATTTACCCGCAGGTCGGAGGCCGAATGCCCATGACTGCTGAAGTGTTCGCCCACAGGAAGGGAACTGTTTTGCCTGGTGATTGTTGAGCGATGCTCATTCATCCGCTGTCGTAGTGTTTGCATGGTCTCCCCAATATACCATGCTTCGGGACATCCTTTCTTGCAACGTATTAGGTAGACAACGTTGGCCGAGTTGCAAGAGTATGTACCGTGTACCTGGTGAATGGTATCCTCACGTTTGATGATGTCGTCCATGTCTATGATCCTGGCATGTCTTGCAGAGGTTGCTGTGGCAGGGTTGTGTGGTATTGTGGTCACTGTTCTCCTGAAGGTTGGGTAGTTTGCTGCGAACAATGATCTGTTTGAGGTTGTGCGGTTGTCTGAAAGCAAGAAGTGGGGGTAAATGTTCTTCAAGGGGGCTTTCATGATACACGACAGCGCAGAGTCGCTGAACAGAGACTGATAGCCAAGCTCCGCACACATGAAGACGGTCTTAACAGGGATCTTGGCTTCATGACACACTATCTGTAACCCCCGTAACTTGCCTGGGTTAGCAAAAAACCTCACTTACTGTGCTGTCTGGAGAAAATACACAATTCTCTAACCAATGCTCAGGATTCCCTTCACACACATTGTTAGCCACTTTAACACTTGAATAGCAGGTTAGATGTAAGGATTCGCATTCTAATCAGCAATCTCTGACTGTCTGTGCTGATGTGTGCTATTGCAGACCAGAACACTGCACTTGCCTGAGGAAGACACAAGAGTGTTGAAAGCTCGCTTTTTTACTATCAAATAAATCGGTTGGATTAATAATTGGTGTTGCTAAATTCTTACTGAGTTCTTACCACCCCAATCCAACGCCGGCATCTTTACATCATTCTCCCTTTGTAGCCATTCCTAATCCGGTTCATTATCCTCCCACTAATTCCATGCTTCTTAATCTTCTCTATTAATCTCCTGTGTGCAGTTTGTCAATGGTTTTCCCTGAACACTATTATCACTGGATTTCTCTTGTCCACTTTGTCTGCTACTTCCACAAAGAATTTTATGAGGCTTGTCAGCACGAGTGTCCCCTTTGAAATCTGCTGATAAATCAACACAGATATGATCTAGTACTTGCTGCCTTATGACAGATTTGCTGCTTCCCTGACTCTGTTGCATTTATTGATAAACTAGGTTTAAGTTGATGTGTGCGTGCATGGACTGCAACTCAACCCACATTACAAAAGGACCGTAGATAAGAAGAATTCCGTTCCTCATGGCGTTGTGGGTCAATCCATTGTGGACCAACGTGGACTGCAGCCATTCAAATCCCCACCTGCTCAAGGGCAAATAGGGATGGGCAATAAATGCTGATCAGCTAGCGATGCCCATATTCCATGAATGAATAAAAGAAAGGACTGAACAATTATTGTCAAACAATAAATAAGACAATACTGATCAATAGTGGAATAAATATCCTTTCTGTAGGCAGTGGAATCTCATACACACACACACATGCATACACACACGTGCACACATGCACACACACACACAGTGTAAGTTGAGCCTGTGTTTTATAAAATATTTAACACTTCTTCATCCTTCGCGTGTGTGCGTGTGTGTGTGTATGTGCATCTGTGCGCGCATGTGTATGTGTCTGTGTGTGTATGTGTGCATGCATGTGTATGTGTGTGTATGCGCACAAGCACACACACACATGCGCACACATGCACACACACACATGCACACACATGTGCACATTCAAGCACATACACGCATACACACACATACACACACGCACACATACACACACAGACACATACACATGCGCGCACAGATGCATATACACATACACACACGCACACACACGCATATACACGTGAAGGATGAAAAAGTGTTAAATGTTTTATAAAACACAGGCTCAACTTATAGACTATTCTTACTCACAGGGATCAGTACAATGACAATGTAAAATTGGGTCACTTAATGTACAGGAAAAAACTGATATTTATCAGGACTGGTTTAATATCTGAGCATTGCACTGTGCAATTTTAAGGTCTTTATTTATGTTAAGTTTTCCAATTACCTGCAGCCAAGAAGCTAAAAGCACGAGCAAGAGAATAAAGTCTTTGCATCACTTCTCTTCTTTAGTGTATAACTGTAAGTAGAGCGCCCCTAGCTGGTAATGATTAACTTGTGTGAGCTAAATCTAATCTGTTAGGCTTATTTTGTTATTCCAGGAATATGTGGTAAAATAGCTTCTCAGTGCAGAAAGAGTCTAATTTTAATTATTAGTGAGCCCTGAAGTAGCTGGATGAGACAATATGTTTTACTAAGGATGGTTAAAGTGTTGGGTTACTCCATCTGCTGTAGATATGATGGTCTTGCCAACTCCCTGGTTCTACTGTAAGTGGGAAATAGGAAACAAGCCAATGGCACTGACTGATGACAATGCTACTTGGCAATCGATAAACCCGATATATCAAAACACCTGCAAACCTATTTATTTTGTTCAACATTGATTTCTCAGTAATTTTTGCAATTGCGGTATTTCATGAGTAAGTGAGAGGAGGAGGCTCTGGAGGAGAAAATGGTGCAAAAGAAGTGATGTTTCAAAAGCAGATGTGACCACACTGTAAAATTCTGCAGATACTGGAAATAAAAACAGAACAAGGAATAGCAATGAGGCACAGTGGTTAGCTGTGGCGCCAGGGACACAGGTTTGATTCCAGCCTTGGGTGACTGAGTGGAGTTTGTATGTTCTCCCCATGTCTGCATGGTTTTGTCTGGGTAAAACATAGAAACTGGAAGCAGATTTTGGCCCTTCGAGCGTGCTGTGCCATTCATTTTGATCATGGATGATCATCAAATTCAATATCCTGATTCCCCCCTTCCCCCACCCCATCCCCTTGATCTCTTTAGCCCCTAGAGTTATATCTAATTCTTCCTTGAAATTAGACAACGTTTTGGTCACAACCACATTCGGTGATAATGAATTTCACACATTCACCACTCTCTGGGTGAAGAAATTTTTCCTTACGTTAATCCTAAAAATCTTACCCCCTTATCCTCAAATTATGACCCCTAGTTCTGGTGTCCCGGTTTCTCCAACAATCCAGTGATAGTTTGGTCATGCTAAATTGCCCCTTAGTGTCCCAAGATGTGTAGATCAGAGGGGATTTGTGGGGTAAATACATGGACTTGTGGGAATAGGGCCTAGTTAAAATGCATAGTCGAAGATATGGTGCAGACTTGATGGGTTGAATGGCCTCCTTCTGCACTGTAGGGATTCTATGCCGGAAATACTAAGTCGCTCAGGCAGCTTCTGAACAGAGGGACTTGGCCAGGATTTTCCAGCAACCCTGCCTCTTTTCTCACAGTGGATTGACCCAGAATGACGTTAGGGAAGGAATTCCAGGATTCTGACCCAGTGACTGTGAAACAATGTTGATGTGTTTCCAAATCTGGATGGCTTGGAGGAGAACTGGTGGCATTTCCATATATCTGCTGGCTTTTGTCATTCTAGATATAAATGGTCGTGGGTTTGGAAGGTGCTGTCTAAGGATTTTTGGTGAATTGCTGGAGCGCATCTTGTAGATAGTACGTAGAATGGTGGACTCAAGAAGCTCCAACACAAAGCAACCCACAAACATTCACTCCCTCTACCATTGATGTACAATAGCACCATCTAACAGATGCACTGAGGGAAGTCTCCAAGACTCCTCAGTCTTCTGCCAAACCCATGATTGCTACCGTCTAGAAGGACAAGGACAGCTGATACGTGGGAATACCACCATTCACCATCCCGACTTGGATGACTCCCTTCACTGTTGCTGGGAACTCATTCCCTACTGGTGAAGTGGGTGTACCAACATCTCAAGGTTTGCAGCAGTTCAAGAAGGCAGCTCATTTCCACCTTCTCAGAGGGTGGTGGATGATTGGAATCGGCTGCTGTTGTGGTGGTGGAGGTGAATTCATTGCGGTCTTTTAAGAGACTTCTGGATGAGTACATGGGATTTAATGGGTTTTTTGAGGGTTATAGATAGGTAGGTAGAGATATGATCAGCACAACTTGTGGGCAGAAGGGCCTGTTTCTGCTGTAGTGTTCTATGTTCTATGTTCTCAAGGGCAATTAGGGAGGAGAATAAAAGCTGGCCTAGCCAACAACGCTCACATTCCCATGAATGACTAGAAAAACATAGTCAACATTTGGTAATCAGCTTTTAGAAAAAAATTCATGGCTTACAGTAACATTCAAACTAATTTTAATTGAAATGTTATCAGATCTGCTCTTTTATCTTTGAAGTTAGCATAAAACAAAGCAAAAGCCTTTCGGCTGAAAGAGTACAGATTGAGGCACCAGCATGACGTTAAATAAATATTCAAGGATTATGTAGTTTATCCATTCACAAATGAAAAGTTATCTGGAAAAAAAACAATATTTTCAGTTTATGTAATTCACTGTGAAAGCATTGGATTCAAATATTAGTTGCACTCATAAGCTAACATAATATATCATTACAGTGATTAGGGTTTAGGAAAATACTCAAAACAACCCCTACTCTTTATACGCTTCACACGTATTGCATAAAAGTATGATTCATTTCATCTATTTCAGTGTACACACCAAGATAAATACACATTTCCCCTTATCGTGTCATTTAATGCTATGGTTCCCCCACATCTCTGCAATTTCAATTTGAAATAACAAAAGTCTGAGGACAGCTGTATCGAAATCACTTTATCAGCCAGCTACGTAAATACAAGTTGTTGTTATTCCTGTCTGGCTTTTTAAACTGAGGTTTTGGGAAAGGCTTGACGTGCCCTCACTGTTACATCATTATAATGCATAAACCCCAAAAGGTTATCACTTCTGAATCCTCAAACCAAGTGCCGAGTGAGTCGGCACTTAAAACTAAATTAACAGCTTAAACTGGAATCCTGCTGAAGAGAAATGAAAGCAAAATTACTGCGGAAATCTGAAATAATAAGGGGGAAGTGCCAGAAATACTTGGCAGGTCCAGCAGCGTCTGTGGAGAGAAAATCATTTTGAGTTGAATATACCCTTCAGAAGTCTAAAAAGGAAGACACATTTGCAACTTAAAACACTGTGGTGGGGGGTGGGTGTGGGGCGGGTTCTGTTTTGGTTGGGAATGGGGAGATATTTGATTTGACTTGATTTGGTTTGATTTATTATCTACCAGAAGAGAAAATGCTGGGAAATTTCAGCAGGTCTGGCAGCATTTGTAAGGAGATGAAAGAGATGATGTTTCAAATCCAGATGACCCTTTGGATTTGATTTATTATTGTCATATGTATTGGGATATAGTGAAAAGTAATGTTTCTGTGCGCTATACAGACAAAATATATCGTACATAGAGAAGAAAAGGAGAGCGTGCAGAATGTAGTGTTACGGTCATTAAGTTTAAAGTTAAAGTTTATTTATTAGTGACACAGTAGCTTATTTAACATTGCAATGAAGTTGCTGTGAAAATACCCTAGTCGCCACACTCCAGCACTTGTTTGGGTACACTGAGTAAGAATTTAGCATGGTTACAATGCATCTAACCAGTACATCTTTTGGACTGTGGAAGGAAACTGGAGCAGCTGGAGGAAACTCATGCAGACACGGGGAAAATGTGCAGACTCCACACAGTGACTTAAGCCAGGAATTGAATCAAGTCCCCAGCACTGTAAGGCAGCAGTGCTAACCACTGTGCCATTGTGTAAAAATGTTTGAACAGGAAGCATGTTGATACAATTTGATTTGACCTTTTATTGTCACATAGATTAGTATACAGTGAAAAGCATCGTTTTTTATGCACTATACAGACAAAACATACTATACAAAGAGAAGGAAAGGCAAGAGTGCAGAAATAATGTTACAATCATAGCTAGGATGATGGAACTCATAGTGGGATGTGCCACGATGACCTCATCAACTCATCTTTCCAGGCGCCACATTTAGGCCACACCCCCACACATCCTTCACTGGTCAAAGAAAACTTCGGCTCCCAATGGAAAGAAGCAGAGCTCAGCGACAATGTGCTGAGGTGATTTCTAAATGCCATGGAGGCACCCAAGCGATGAGAAAAGATGTTCACCGATTTCACTACTGCAGTTTGGGGGAGGTGGCCAGACCAATTTCTATGTTTCTCTGTGAATATGTCAGACTGGTGGGATGAAAATGTGTCACCCTGAAATGGGAGCAGAGTGAAGCAGAAAAACACCTGATGTGCACTCCTTATTATCAATGATTTTCGTTCTGAAGAGCTAGATGGAATTTCAGCATTTTTGAGAGATACAATAGCTAGGCAGCATGGAAAATCGGGAGACTCCAAATGGAGTCACGTTCACAAGAAGCGGGCAGATATCAGAACATGCTGCTTGTGATGTTTGAGGTCCACCAAAATTAAGTTTTTTTTTAAGTTTATTTATTAGTTTCACAAAAAGGCTTACGTTGACGCTGTAGTTAAGTTATTGTGAAAATTCTCTAGTTGCCACACTTTGGTGCCTGTTTCGGTATTCTGAAGGAGAATTTAGCATGGCCAATGCACCTAACCTGCACATCTTTGGAGTGCTGGAGAAAACCGGAGCATCCAGACGAAACCCACACAGACACAGGGAGAATGTACACACACCACACATAGAGTGCTAATCGCTGTGACACTGTGCCAGCTTGATGAGTTGAACGGCAGCTTCACATCCTTCAATGAAAGTTTCATATGACTGTGTCCTGAGAGGATGTGTGATGCTGAGGATGGAGTATGGTATGCAGAAAACTACAGTGCAGAATCAGAATCTACTCACGCATGAAGGGTGACATCCAATGAATGAAGAGTGACCTTTGGGAGGCACCTTGTCACAATGCAGACAAATTTCCCTGAGTGCACTGGCCCTTGCACTTCAGGGTGAGACTCTACCCTTGGTCCAGCCTGACAGTGGCAGAATATTCTGGATTTCCCATGAGAGGGACAAAAGCAATTAGAATTATAATCTCATATTAATGGAGTTAAGGTGCTCAATTCTCTAAATTGGCATTTGACTGTTCTTAACATGTCTTAGCTTCCACTCCTTTAGGAAAATTGCAAATTAGTGTGATGCCCTTTTCACCACAACACAAGTGCAATGGTCAGTTTCTCCCACCAGCCCTGAGTGCCTGGCGATTTTTGCATATTTCCTTTTGTGTCCTGCGTCAGTGATTCAATTTGGAAAAACCTTAGCCGGTGCTAAGGTTTAATTACCTGTCCAGCTTTGACCCTCCCCATGTGCATGGGGAAATCCCTCCCACCCTGCTGAGGAAGGGCCATGTTCAGCTTTCTCTCTCTCCAGTTACTCTTGTTCCTCTTCCTCCAGTCCTTGATCCCATTGTTCTTGTTGTGGATATCCTTGTATTACCCCCAACCCATTCATATTGATGTCCCGCTGGTCCATATAAACCTGACCCCTCTTTTACCGTCTTGAAGCACTTTAATCTACAGGGGCTGCACCTGCAACACCCAATCCTCTGTGAGACCATTGCGTGCCTGCCTGTACATTATCTCCTTCCTATCTACAGGCTGTTGATGCCTTCCCTGAGCGTGAGTGTGCTATCCGCTGCCTGGTATGAAGCCATTCATTATCGGGTCTGCCTGTTGCTGTGGAGATGAATCATTGATCAGATCTTGATTAAACATGAACCGTTCGCTGTTAGGTTTTTAACTATTTACAGTCCTAGGGTATGATCAGGCTTGGTGTTGCTCAATCATGCAGGCTAGCTACTTACTTACAGAGCGTTGCTTCTAGATCATTCTTTAAGAGTGTGTTTCCATGTGAATGGACGCATCATAACATAGTTGGTGCTATTCTCCAAGCCTACATTAACTCTTGCTTTGCCGAGCACCTGTACATGATGCATACAGGGTCACATTATAACACTGGGAAAAACTAACACAATACTGACAGGCACATCTGCCCCCTGAATTAGAGCATAGACAGTCATTCCAAACACATCCACCTAAACTGTGACACTGAGCCACAGGGTTGTCTATGTGTTCTGGCCCTGACTGCCTCTTGTGCTCTTGCTCAGTACTGTCTGTATTTAGGTGCATTACATAATTCCCTCCCTCCCCACCCCCAGTTGTCTGTCTGCATATAGCCTTCCCAGACGTTCCCCTCACTCAGATGACTCTGCACATCCTTCCCCAACTTCCCCCCTCTTTCATTTGTCTGAGTGCAGTCTTCCCCAATATTCCCCTCTCATTCATGTGACTATATGCAGCCTTCCCCAATCTTCTCCTCTGACTCATATAACTGTGTGCAACCTTCTCCAATCTTCCTCTTGGACTCGTGTAACTTTGCGCAGTCTTTCCAGTCTCAACCCCCCGTTCCCTCTAACCCAGCCAAGACTTTTCCATCCAGCCCCTTCCACCCACACTATCCCGATTGCTTCCCTGGAATGGAGAGTAATGGTTTTGAACTTGTACTCCTGCTGGTGTTGCCTACGCAACCTGGCACAGAGTCAGAACAAACATGAGTACAGGGCATAGAAAGGTAGGCAAATTAACCTTGAAGTCACAACTAAAGTGTAGGTCACCAACTGCAAACCACTGAAACCTAGTTGTGAATCTAACTACAGCTGTCGTGGCCTTTTGATCTGGAGTGGAGGGATGATTCCAGTGAGCTGGCTTTTGAATGATTAATCGTGACATTTAAATGCATGTAAATGTAGTTCTCGATGTGATATGGGGGATGGGGAATACCCAACTCTCCATTAAAGGGGGGAAGCGGACAATCACGATCTATTTTTACACTCATGGGAAACTGATTTTTGGGTGACCGCCAAATTTTCCTGTCCCGCCCGCCGTGATGCCTGCGGGAATGGAATGGAAAATCTCAACCCTGTCGACTCTGGTCCTCTCTCCGTACACGCTGCCCGAGTTGCTGAGTATTTCCAGCAGCTTCCTGTTCTTTCTCTATTTCCGACTCAAGGAAATTGTCAATTATAAGGACTTCTCCACAGAGCATTTTACGAGAAATTGTAGGTGTAACAATCCCGATGGGATATTTTGCTCTGTTAAAATGGAGCCATGACTAATTTATGGACTGATGTTGTTGCAAACTTTAAACTAAGGACCTGGTAAGGGAGAAATGTTTTTCTCGGCAGAAAATTTGCCGATGTGGCAAACAACAGAACAATGAAACATGGGTCATTGCAAGCAATCTTCTACATAGCGAGTTTCTTACATCAAACCTGGGCAGGTGCCAAGCAGACATTATTGGATTCATCAGCCTTCAAACCCTTTAGTTCCAATCAAAACCTTTCAATTCAATGGATGCCAGAATAAGCCCTGGTTCTTAATTGTTTCATAATAAAAAGAGGAAAGTGGAACCCTTTAAATCCCAGGTTTGGAAACATCCTTGAACCAAGTCATCACTAACAGGGAGCACTAGCAGCTGAAAGCTCCCCTCCAAGCCATTCACCATCCTGATTTGGACATGTATCACTGTTGTTCCTTGCGTCAAAGTCCTGGAATTCCCTCCCTAACAACAATGTACGTGTTCCTACCCCCCATGAAATGCAGCGGTTCAAGAAGGCAGCTCACCACCACTTTTTCAAAGGCAATTTGGGATAGGCAATAAATCCAGGTTTGTCAGCGAAATCCCTTGTAAGATTTTAGGAGCCATTAAAGATAAAAAGTGCAAAGGTTTTTAAAAATACAAAGCCTTTTCAGGCTGAAGAGGTGATGGGCCAGAGAGTACTACAGGCTGCACGGTAGCACAGTGGTTAGCACTGCTGCTTCAGAGCTCCAGGTTACTGGGTTCGATTCCCGGCTGGGGTCACTGTCTGTGTGGAGTTTGCACATTCTCCTCGTGTCTGCGTGGGTTTCCTCCAGGTACTCTGGTTTCCTCCCACAGTCCAAAGATGTACGGGTTAGTTGATTGGCAATGCTAAGAAATTGCTACTTAGTGTGCAGGGATGTGTAGCTTAGAAGCATTAGCGGGTATAATATGAGGGATATGAGGGTAGGGCTGGGTGGGATTGTGTTCACTGCACACTTAATGGGCTGAAGGGCCTCTTTCTATATGATTCCATTGGCCAAGGAGCTGCCCACATTCTGAATTCACACCATATGAGTTTGGAATGGCAGTACTTGTTTCGAATCCAGGTTTGCAGTAAGTTTGTAGACCACATCCCTATAAATAAATACTTAAAAAAAATGAAAGCCTGATGATAATTGGGTGAGTGTCCACAGAGACTTCCCTAGATTGCCTGCCGTATTTCTGATGGAAGAGCTACAGAAATGCTGGCAAAAAGTGATGAACGACATTTACTGGGTTTTCATAAATTTTTCACCAAAGTTACAGCAGGCACTTTTTGAAGGGGGTTGGGGGGGGGGGGGTGCGGTGGTGAAGGAGAGGAGAGGGGTGTGCCTCAAATCAGAGGTGGAGCAGGATGGGAAGGAGCCTTGGGTCAGGGTGGGTGGCACAGTGGTTAGCACTGCTGCTTCATGGCATCAGGGATCCGGGTTCCATTTCCTGCTTGGGTGACTGTGCGGAGTCTGCATGTTCTCTTTCTGTCAGCGTGGCTTTCCTCCGGGTGCTCTTGTTTCCACCCACAGTCTGAGAAGAAGTGCTAGTTAGATGCATCGGCCATGCTAAATTCTCCTTCGGTGTATTTGAACAGGCACCAGAGTGTGGTGACCAGGAGATTTTCACAGCAACCTCATTGCCATGTTAACGTAAGCTGACTCGTGACACTAATGAATAAACTTAAACTGACTGAAAACCTGGATTCAAAGCCAAAGAAACAAGTACTGCCATTTTAAACATAATGTGAATCAAGAATGTAGGCAGCTCCTCAGCCGGCAGTCTCTGACCCATCATTTCTTCAGCCTGAAAAGTTTTGCATTTTCAAAAACTCTCGCTTCATTTTTTATCTTTTACGGCTACAAAGAATTTTGCCAACAAACCTGTTTCTCACTTTGCTCCTGCAACAAGTACCTCCACTTCTGAGCGGGAGTGAATAGGTTTTTATTAACCATTAACAACATGAGAAGAATTCCTGGGTGAAACATTGATCTTGGTTGTATCCAGTCTCGTAGAGAAAGGAAATTCAGAGTCAGACATTGTCAATCACCCACCTATTTTGATCGGTCTTGATGTTGTGTGGTAATCAGGAATGGCCTTTCAATTTTGTAATAATTATCTTTAAACAAAAACTCTGCTGAAGTTAATGTTTGATAATAACACGGTACTGAAAAGCATTTTGCCCCATGATTGTAATTATGAACACTGTTCTTTCATTAAGAGAACCTTTCTCCTTTGATTGAAATCATTACTCAGTTCCACTGAAGTTACTTAAAAGCTATTTGCTGAAAGTACTCAAACTGGAGTCTTGATAAAATGAAATCAGGGATGTAAATTGGTTTGATTCTAACCTTTTCTGCATAATTATGTCACTTTATATTCTCCCCTTAGATCAATTGATTAAGAATAGGGTATAGGGGGCACATTACCAGGAAATTCTCACATAAGCCAGGAGGCATAGAATTCAAAAGGAAGGAGACTATGCTAAAACTCTTGGAAAAGCTGGTTAGGCCAGAACTGGAATATTGCGTGCAGGCCTGATCGTCAGATTATAGGAAGGATCTGTTGGGATAGGAGAAAATGCAGAGGAGGTTTAGTAGGATGTTAAAAGCAAATTGCTGCTGCTATCTGAAACAAAGTGTGGAATATTCTCATCCTGCGGGACTCAAAGCAGGCGGGACAAAAGCATGCAAAGGTCGGTTGGCAGGATTTTCTGGTCTTGGGGCAAGACCGGCTGGAAAATCCCTCACAAAAAACAGCAAATGCTGGAAAATCTCAGCAGGTTTGGCAACAACTGTGGAGAGAGAACAGAGCTAATGTGTTGACGCTAAATGACCCTTCATTAGAGCTACCAGGATGTTGTCAGGGCTAGAAGGTCGGTGTTATTAGGAAAGATTGCATCGGCTGAGACCATTTTCCTTGGAGTAGTAAAGGTTGAAAGGGGACCTGATAGTGGTGAATAAGATTGAAGCATTTAGAAAGGCACTTTTTCCATTTGTAGAGGAGTCAATAAGCAAGGGGAGAGATTTAAGGTAAGAGGTCAAATGTGAAGAGAGGAATTGAGGAGAAACTTTTTTACCCAGAGGGTACTGGGAGTCTGGAACTCACTGCCTCAAAGGGTGTTGAGGCAAAAACTCTCATGACATTTAAGGGGTATTTTGATATTCACATGCATTGCTGTAGCAGTGGCGATGGGGAAAACGCTGGAAGATCCCGCAGAGCCTCATTGAAGTGGCAAATAGGATCTGGAGCAAGGCAAAAAGTATCTTTCAAAAAGGAGCTGCACATTTGCAGAATGGTTAGCAGTGCTGCCTCCCAGTACCAAGGACCCGGGTTCCATTCTGGCCTTAGGTCACTGCCTGTGTGGAGTTGCACATTCTCCCCATGTCTGCGTAGTTTTCCTCCGGGTGCTCCAGTTTCCTCCTACAGTCCAAAGATGTGTGGGTTGAGTTGATTGGCCATGCTATATTAACCCTACTGTTAGGGGGATTTGCGGAGTAAATATGTGGTGTTATGGGATTAAGGCCTGACTGGGATTGTGGTTGGTGCAGACTCAATGGGCCAAATGGCCTCCTTCTGCACTGTAGGGATTCTATAATTCTATGAAAATGGGATTAGTACAGAAAGATCTTTGTTGACCAGCATGGACATGATGGGTTGAATGGTCTTTTCTGTGTTGTAAATGTCTATGAATCTATAACTTACCAGTTATTTACCTGGCTGGATATTAATCCAAAAGTGAGTGAAATTGCATTTCCAGAGAGCTGTACCCTATTTGTAAAATAATTCCTGAACTTATGCGACAATACTGTGCCTTTAAGAAATGTATTTTACTCATATTTCTGTGTAAGATTCTTTTTAACAACCTGTTAAAAAAACACCGGCACCTTTTTGATTTCTAACCAGCAGCTTTTGCTATTTCTGCAGCAGTATAATTGGTCCTAATTGCTAGAATGTTTATTTTAACCTGAGCTCACTCTGTTCTGCTATTTTAGTGTTTTCCCCTGGGGTTTTACAGAATAGGGCGTAATTAGGTTGATTGACAGAAAAATCAGGTGACTGGGTAGAGATAGGCCTACACAGAAGAATTAAGCTGGAATGCTGCTTGGAGTTGTTCGAGATAATGCCTCTCTTTCTCTGGATTAGGAGATTGGAATCTGGCAGGACCATAAGACATAGGAGCAGAATTAAGCCAATGGGCCCATCAAGTCTGTTCCGCTATTCACCACAGCTGATATTTTTCTCAAATCCATTCTCCTGCTTTTTCTGCATAACCCCAATCCTCTTATTAATCAGGAATCTATCTATCTCTGTCTTAAAGACATTCAATGACCTGGCCTCCACAGCCTTCTGCGGCAAAGAGTTCCACAGATTCACCTCTTTCTGGCCGAAGAAATTCCTCCTCATCTCTGCTTTAAAAGTTTGTCCCGTTAGCCAGAAGTTGTGACTCTGGTTCTAGTTTTTCCTACGAGTGGAAACATCCTCTCCATGTCCATGCTATCCTCGGAGTATCCTACAAGTTTCAATAAGATCCCCCCTCATTCTCTAAACTCTAACAAGTACAGACCCAGAGTCCTCAACCATTCCTCATCCGACAAGCTCTTCATTTCAGGGACCATTCATGTGAACCTCCTCTGGACCCTTTCCAAGGCCAGCACATCCTCTTTAAAAGCTGGTCCCTAAACTGCTCACAATACTCCAAATAGGGTCTGACCAGAACTTATACAGCGTCAGAAGTACATCCCTGCTTTTGTATTCTAGCCCTCTCAGCATGAATGCCAACATTGCATTTGTCTTCCTAACTGCCAACTGGATCTGCACGTTAACATTACACAAATCTTGAACGAGGACTCCTAATTTATTTTGTGCTTCCAGCAACAGTACTGGGGGTGAAAACAATAGATTATTTTAAGGAAGTAAGACAATGTTGAAGCAAGGGACTTTGGGACGTTACTGGATCGATAAATTTAGACACACCAATTTGCATCCCTTTTCTGACACCAACTTGCAATCTTATGACAATTTATTTTTGCCACGATGCTGCATTATTTATTTTGTTTGATTAAAACAATTGAATAATTAATTTATTTAGCACACAAATGTCTTTTAAATATCTGCCGTAGTCTATACAACTTTCATGGTTAAAGCTGCATTTCAGCTTTTCTTCTGATATTTATAAAGAGATTTCTCCCTTCAATAAAATTACCTTTTTTCCATTTGTCAGGTTTTTTTCTTTTTGGTATTATCAATTATAATTATCTTATATCACTATTATAATTATATTATTCAACATTTTATAAAATTGTTCTTCTCACTCATTTCTTGCCATAGTTACTCATCCTTGTTATATGTGGAATTTGGTTCTGAATCTAACTGTAACTCTGAAAGGAGCAATCACACAAACAGATTACCTTGTCATTATTACATTGATGTTCATTGGAACTTACTGTGTACAATAAGCCAGCTATGGTTCCTAAATTGCAACACTGGTTACATTTCAAAAGTACCGTCATTGGCTGTAGAGTGCTTCTGAGTGAACTTTGGCCATGTAAGCACAATATAAATGCAAGTCTTCCTTTTTATTTTTTAATATTGTTTAAAATATGTCCTCTATATTGCCTGGTTTGGAGCATATTAGCCCCGAGGAGAGATTGGATAAACTTGGTTTGCTTTCACTCAGTCGTCGCAGGCTAAGGAACAACAGGAAAGAAGTTTACAAAATTATGAGACGCACAGATAGAATGGATAGTCGGAGTCTTTTTTCTATAGTAGAAATGTCTATTACTAGAGCACATAGGATTAAGGTAAGAGGGAGAAAATTTAAAGGAGGTGTGAGAGGCAAGTTATTAAAACAGGATGGTAAGTGAGCTGGCAGAGAAGTTGGTAGAAGCAGATACAATAGCAACATTTAAGAGGCATCTTGACAGATGCATGAATAGGCAACAAATAGAGGGGTAGAGACTGGGTAGAAGAAAATGATCTTTAGTTTAGAAAGGTGTTATGTGTCACCATGAGCTTTGGGCCAAAAGGCCTGTTGTTGCAAAGTTGAGTAGAGTAATTGTAGATTGAAAAGTAAGATGTTAGAATTTCGTGTTTGTAAATGATAAAATGCAAAGAGAAAAAGATATTGTATGGTTCTGTTAAAAGGTGGTGTTTATTTTTTGTGTTTAGAAGTTAAAAGTGGAAGTGCATGGGGAGCCCAAACTGAAACATTTGTATGGCAGGCCAAACAGCAGTGTTACCAAGGCAACAGGCATATAGGCTTTTGAATTTAACCAATTAATTTGAATCATAATAGGCTTTTGAATTTAGCTAATCGGTTCAAATCAGACACTTCTTTACAGGAACCCATTAAATTTAAGTCTGATGATTTTGGCAACCGAGGACCAATCCTATTGTATGGGATATTGATATGTCATCACAGATAGAAAAGGAAGGGGGCAGTGGGATAAGGAGAGAGAGCAACTGCTACCTGTCACAGCTCAAAGCTCAAAGCCTCATCTGCATAACAAAAAAGAAGAGAGAAGAAAAAAAATCAACACAGAAGACACAAAACTTTGCTGTCATTTAGAAAATGACTAAAATTCTCCTTTTTTTCTGAATGAGTGGGAATTGTATTTATTGGAGCAGCATTCCATTAGAATCATGTTTTATTCAGTTTGTTAATAGCTTCATTAACTTGTTCACAAAATACTTGCTTGTTCATTTTAGAGAGAATGTCAGAGGGTTATTTTGATTTAACCACTAAAAGGTGCTGAGGAGCAGATTGTACCACTTCACACTTTTATAGATTATGGGGTGAGGCATTCCTCTTTGAGTGGTTCGGCGTTAGTTCAGAGAGGGTGGATCAACCTCCACTTTATAACATTGTGCTGCACTGTTCTTCATTTTCCTTTTATGTGGAGTTACACTGAAGATTCAGTGGCGCCACTGGCTTATCATAATTAAACTCTTAGATTACCCAACGTCTATAACATGTACAGAAGATGATTAAATAAACAGGCCGACCCTATCCTTATCCCCATCATTCCCCACATACCTTATTACCCTTCCCCCACTGCCCCCCCATCCTCCATGCCTACAAAGGTAGTTCAGGGTTGCAATGGAATGGACCAGTCAACGAATCACCTCAATTTTAACTCCACAAGTGAAAGTCTATCTAAATAAACAAAGATATAATGGCTTGAAGAAGCTTTGAGCCACTTTGTTGGATGTACCTGAAGATGTTATTAATTCACTTCCCTTGGAGCACTGACATTTAGCTTGTCCATTACGATTACTACCAATTTTTTCAGATGCACCATAGAAAGCATTCGTTCTGGTTGTATCACAGCTTGGTATGGCTCCTGCTCTGCCCAAGACTGCAAGAAACTACAAAGGGTTAAGAATAAAGCCCAGTCCATCACGCA
This sequence comes from Sphyrna mokarran, assembly GCA_024679065.1. Taxonomy (NCBI): domain Eukaryota; kingdom Metazoa; phylum Chordata; class Chondrichthyes; order Carcharhiniformes; family Carcharhinidae; genus Sphyrna; species Sphyrna mokarran. The sequence goes on along the minus strand of JAGIQG010000008.1, from coordinate 18,425,361 downwards.
TTGACTCTGAATATACCTTCCTGCGCCTTGACAAAGTAGTCAGCATAATTAGGGCCCCACACACCCTGGATATTCTTTCTTTTGCCTCCTTCTGTCGGGAAAAAGATACAAGTCTGAGATCATGTACCAATGGACTCAAAAACAGTTTCTTCCCTGCTGCCATGAAACATTTGAATGGATCTACTTTGCATTAAGTTGATCTTTCTCTCCACTCTAACCATGATTGTAACATCATATTTCGCACTCTTCCCTCTCCTTCTTTCCTATATACTCAATGAATAATATGTTTTGCCTATATAATTTGCGAGAAACAGTATTCACTGCGTGCCAATACATGTGACAACGATAAATCAAATCAAATCAGAATTACTCTGTCCCAATAAAGTCCTAATTCTTCCTCAGTACTTACAACAGAAGCATTCCAAAAATCTATGGTCAGATATGAACCCAATAGGACATTGAAAGATGTTAAAAATTATATCTAGATAATGAAGGCTTGCTTTCTACAATTCCAGTTGGCCTGAGTATCGTTATTCAGAAGGAGATAATGTATCACAAGTCACCACCAGATGGCAGCAAGGGACAAGACTTTAAAAAGTGGTGCTGTAATGTTGCAAGCCTTGACTTCCTGGTGTGTGAGAGAATGAAATGCTGGCCAGGCTGGGGCAATTTCCAACAGGCCTGACCCCAGAAAGCCTCTGTGTTGAAGTTGTGGTAATATTCCTCAGCTGGCAATAACTTTTAAAGTATTTGCAATTCAGAAAGCCCACTTCAGATGTATAATCAATTTGCAGGATTTGAGTTAGTACCAGGCAAACATTTTGGGTGGAATAGGGCAAAAATAATATTTTAAAAATATTACCTTTCATGCGGCTGTTGCCTTTGGAACCAGATCACTTCCCCCTTTTAACAGATTAAATGGTAAACAATTGCACATTATAATCTGCAGCATAGACAGTGCAACACTTTGGCAATGGTTGGAGAAGAGGATTATTACAAGATGTAGAGTTTATCAGTCATTTGCAGATTAAAGCTTGTTATCCATCAATTAGACAGCAGCAACTTGACCACACAGCGTCCTACTGTAAACTAAGACAAAAAAAATCCATGCCTGTGAATGGTTGCTGCTGCCTAGATAGGTTTGTATTTATTCCATACAGTGTCTGTCTCACACAGAGAAACTAAATGAAGAGTTTGCTAGTGAATAACCAATTAATTGGTACCTGTGTCAACCTGGGTCATCTAGGCTCAAAGTGTTAACTCTATTCTCTCTCCACAGCTGCTTTCAGACCTGCTGAGATTTTCTAGCACTTTCTATTTTTTGTTTCAGACGCCAACATCTGCTGTATTTTGCTTTTAAACTTTGTTTAAACAAGTAGGCTTTCATTAACACTGCAGTGAAGAAACAATGAAAGTCCCCTAGTCCCTACACTCCAGCGTCACACTCCAATGCACTTAAACTGCACATCTCTGGATTGGAGGAGGAACTGGAGCACCCAGAGGAAACCCTCGCAGACACAGGGAGAATGGGCAAGCTCCATAAAAACAGTGATCCAAGCCGGGAATCGAACCTGGGTTCCTGGCACTGTGAGGCAGCAATGTATCATTCTGCCACTTTATCCATCTTCCTGATGGTTTCCTCATTGTAGCATAGACAAGACAGACTTGATGGTTGGCATGTGTCTGCCAAGGGCACTCTTTGTCCATGCATTGTCAACAGCTGTCTCTCCTAGTCTGTTGACACACGTCCTGCCCACGACATTGATACCCAGTCCTTAATTCAGAGACTGGTTGGGCAAAGTACCACACCATCCCTGCCCCATATCGCATGACCAAGTGACAACAACTTTGGTCACTACTGCACCCTGAGCTCTCATCTCAGATGGAGGCAATGTCCTAACTCAAAGGCCTTGCGCTCAGCTTGGCTCATGAAGGGCACTTGCCAATGTGAAGAATTGGGAGCGCTAGCCCTGGGCTATCTGCTTGAGACCAATTTTCTAAGGAGATATAGTTGCTTACTCTGTTGGGCAATAGTGTTGATACACCACAGTGATCATTGAATCTGGAAGTCCATGCTCTAAGGGATAAATGGAGCAGCAATCATTGGTATTCTTACACGTAAATGCTGCTTGAGTGGGTACAATTGAGTGACTGGTCTGACTCCAAGCATGTCAATTCAACTCAAGCCGAGCAGTCTCAGCTGCAATGGGGTACTGGTTATTGACATGTTTTTCCATTAGCCCTGCTGTTGTCTACATCTTACTTTGGTAAGGTTCCCCCACTCCACCCGACTGTTATTGCACGGAAACTTCAGCTAACTTCCCCGATTCCAAACCCCACCACACTGTGTCCCAGGCTTTCTTTCCCTTGTGCAGCCCTTCAAAGAATCCCATGCCCCAACCTTGAATAGAACAGCTGAGATCCCCATCCCCTCCTTAACCCTTAAGCGCTAACCACTGTGCCACTCTACTACCCAGGGACCTGGGTTCGATTCTCGGCTTGAGTGACTGTGCGAAGTTTGCACTTCCTGTGCCTGCATGGGTTTCCTCCGGATGCTCCGGTTTCTTCCCACAGTCCAAAGGTGTGCAGGCTAGGTGGTATTGATTGTAATAAAATTGTCCCCTAGTGTCTGAGGATATGTAGGTTTGGGGAGTTAATGAGATAAATGCGTGGGGTTATGGGGACAGGGAAAGGAGTGGTCTTGGGTAACCTGCTCTGTCGGAGAGTCAGTACAGACTCGATGGGTCGAATGGCCTCCTTCTGCACTGTAGGGATTCTATGATTCTATGATCTTGGCACTATGAGGCAGCGGTGCTAACCATTGTGCCACTGGCTTTGAAATATACTCACTGCAGTGATGTAGAAAAACCACGGCAAACAAATGGTGCACAGCAAAGTTCCGCCAATGAATCCAGCTGTGGGATAAAACAGCAAATAGCCCATTTTGGTCGTGAAACAAGTTAACCAGGACATCAGGGATAACGCCTGTTTGCCCTTCAGCAATATAGCTCCATGGGATCTTTCCCATTCACCTGAGGGAGAAGACCAGGCCTTGGTTTCGTGCCCCATCTGAGAGATGGTGAGTTCAGCAGTCCCTCAGTATGGAGCTACAATACTCACTGAGATCACTTGTTTAAGATCTGGAATAAACATTCTGTTTTAATGGCAAATGTGCCAAAGCTGTCACGTCTTAATGATTTTGTGTCAGTTGCTTCTTTCATTTAGCATTGCAAAGTTTTTCTCCTGTACTGAAGGTGGAATAGAATAGAATGCATTAGAATAGAATAGAATAGAATCCCTACAGTGCAGAAGGAGGCCATTTGGTCCATCGAGCCTGCACTGACAAAAATGCCACCCAGGCCCTATCCCCATATATCTACCCTGCTAATCCCCTGACACTAAGGGGCAAATTAGCATGGCCAGTCAATCTAATCTGCACATCTTTGGAGTGCAGGAGAAAAGCAGAGCACCTGGAGGAAACCCACGCAGACAAGTGGAGTACATGCAAAATCCACACAGTTACCCTCGGCTGGAATTGAACCCAGGTCCCTGCTGCTATGAGGCAGCAGTGCCAATCACTGTGCCACCCATGAATTGTATTCATATTTTCTTAAGTTCTTCCACTTTCCTTTATGATTTGGCTGTTCCAGGTGTTTTAATGGTGGTTATTTTCATCCATATCCATTTTCCTTTAACTTTATAACCTCATTCTCTTTATAGTGAGGAACATGTATCATCTTGGGCTTGCTCACCATAACTGACAAATCTGTCCATATTTTCTTTAGCTGTTAAAGTTTATTTATTTGTTAGTTACAAGTAAGGCTTACATTAACACTGCAATAAAGTTACTGTAAAATTCCCCCAGTCGTCACATTCTGGCACCTATTTGGGTCAATGCACCCAACCAGCATTGTGGGAGGAAACCGGAGCACCTGAAGGAAACCCATGCAGGCACGGGGACAACATGTAGAGACAGTGACCCAAGCCAGGAAGCAAACCTGGATTCCTGGTGTTGTGCTGCAGCTGTACTAACCACTATGCCAGCGTGCAGCGCTTGTATCATTGTTGTATCATTTAATCCATCAACTATAGATGTGTTGACACAATGGTTACAAAATATTAGCAGGATAACATCCCAGTGGCTGTTATAAGTGGTAAGAGTTGTAAATAAACCATTAGACAGGCAAGAATAAATGTTTCAAAATGAATTCTTGCCTTAGTTGTGAATGGATGCACTCAAACCCAAAGATTATTTATTCATCTAATCACAGAGTTTATTTTAAAGTTTCTAAAGTTGATTTATTAGTGTCACAAGTAGGATTACATTAACGTTGCAGTTAAGTTACTGTGAAAATCCCCTAGTCGCCATACTCCAGTGCCTGTTCGGGTACACTGAGAGAGAACTTTGCACGGCCAATGCATCGGACTAGCACATTTTTTTGGACTATGGGAGGGAGTCAGAGCACTCAGAGAAACCTATGCAGACATGAGGAGAATGTGTGGACTCCCCACAGACAGTGACACAAATCGGGAATTGAACCTGGGTCCCTTGCTCTGTGACGCAGCAGTGCTAACCACTGAGCCACCGTGCCAAGACTGAAAAGTTCTCAGCATTTTATGGACAGGATGGGCGAGAACGGAGAATTTGCCGTTCAGCTGAATTTCCATTCACTGCAATGGGAGGGGAGAAGCTGCAGATAAGGTTGAAGACTCCAACTGGATGTCTGACACGTCTGACATTAATCTGCTGTTTTTTATTTCTATCCATGGTGCTCTGTATTGCAATGCAGCTTAAAATGCAATTAAAAAAAAACTAATAGCTTCACCCAATTTGCAGTGTGGTGCGGTTTATAGGGGATCAATGTGAAACATTCTGAGTTGGATAACACCAATGCCCCATATGCCCTCTCAGGCAATCCCAGGCACTCTCTTGAAGAAGAATTCTTATCAGTGTCGTGGTCAATATAAACTATAAAGGGTTGTGAATGTAACCCAGTCCATCACACAAATCAGCCTCCCATCCATTGACTTGTCTGCACTTCCCACAGCATTGGAAAAGCAACCAGCATAATCAAGGATCCCACTCACCCTGGACATTCTCTTCTCTACCTTCTTCCATCGGGAAAAAGATATAAAAATCTGAGATCACGTACCAACTGACTCAAGAACAGCTTCTTCTCTGCTGTCATCAGACATTCGAATGGACTTACTTCACATTAAGTTGATCTTCCTCTACAGCCTAGTTATGACTGTAACACTACATTCTGCACCGTCTCCTTTCCTTCTCTATGTATTGTATGGCATGGAAGAAACAATACTTTTCACTGTATACTAATACACACGACAATAATAAATCAAATCAAACCAAATCAAAACATAAAATCATCTAGGAAACGGAGGTGACCTGGTCATTGGCGTATTGCAGTTTTTGAGAGATTGCTTCCAATGGATTAGTTGCTGTATTTTCCACAATGCACCAGTAACGACTGGGCTTAATTGGGACGTCTGAAGGTTCTGGTAGACACTATGCGAGTGCAAGTCCTTTCCTCCTGTCTTTGACCTGAAGCCGTGTAACATGAATGTGGTCAACCGTAAGTGAGGATCATCCATCAATAACTGTCCAACTCACATTAAAGTTAAGAAGCATGTACATTGGTAGATGATGGGCAAGGACTAGTCCATTCTCATTAACAATTCAGCGGTCAAGAGAGGATGAGCTGTCTTTAAGTCGAGTGAGCAAGCTGCTATATGACAGTGCAACAGCGCTTCTATAAGATATGTGAAGCGATACATAATTTATAGTGAGCTCCTGGAAATCAGCATTTCATTGTAATTGTTTCCGAACAACTGATTTGTTTTGTCCTGTTATTCTAGAAAAAAGGTGGAATTAGGCCCTCTGACAGGAAATCAATTTTAAATCAACCTTTCAAGATGGCCTCCTTTCAGTAAATTGAAATGCAGCTAACCATGAATATTATCGAGCGGAAATATTTGATCCCTTCAGAACTAAAAAAAACGGCTTTGAGAAACTTCAGTGATGAAATGCTGAGCATTCTGATGCATTCTGTTCTAATTATAGACTTTCTCTCTAATTTTCCGTGCTGGTGGAATGAAAACCATTCAAAGTATCTTCCTTCGAATCCAATTCTTTCAAAATGTTCAAATACAAGGATAATTAGCAGGTAGTCCATGCAAAGCAGGTTGCTTTGTTTTCTGCCCATTAAGGTTACTTTGATGTGAAGTTATGGAGCAAAATATTCGCACGATAATCCACTGGCATACACAAATGATGGGCATAGTTTTGAATTGATTTTAAACAATTGCATCCTCATAATCATTACAGTCTTTCACAAACAGAATCGATTCAATAAGCAGATCCTTTCAATGGAAGGGCGGTAAAGGTGACAAATCTTACAGGAATCGGCTATGCTGGGGAATCAAGGACAGAAGTACTTCCTCTAAGGCAATCACATTCAATGTTCACGCAGAGAGTGTTGGCATGAAGCAAAGTAATGGTTAACTATCTGAAACATCTAGAGATCCTGTTTAATATTATTCTGGAACATTGCCTTTAGGTACCGTAGTAAAAGCAATTTTAAGGCGAAGCATGGTGCAGAGTGGTTAACACTGCTGCCTTATACGTCCAGGGGATTTGGGTTCGATACTTGGCTTGGGTGGAGTTTGCACGTTCTTCCTGTGTCTGCATGGGTTTCCTCTGGCTGCCCCAGCTTCCTCCCACAAGTCCAAAGATGTACGGGTTAGGTGGATTGGTAGGTTAGAAGGATTAGCAGGGTAGCAATATAGGGATAGGAGTTGGGTGGGCTTGTTGTCGGTGCAGACTCGATGGGCCAAATGGCCTATTTGTGCACTATTAAGTTCTATATCTCCGTTAGGTACCATGGTAAAGGCAATCTCCTTGCTATGTTAATTATGATTGATCATTTATTATTCTCTCCAGCTCCCTTGAGGACAAGTCACGGAATCTGGCTGTTGAAAGTATCAAAAAATAATAGCCAGGGATCTCTCCCTAAAAAACTAACTGCCCAATGGGTACGAAAATGGAAGAATTTCCTGCCCGATTTTTGGTGTACTCAGTTTAACGATTCTCTGTCAGTCCATGCTTCACGGAGTGTCTCAGGGGAATTCACGCTGGTGAGCGAGGGTTAGGCCCTCATCCCATGGAAAGGTCAGCAGCACAGTGTTGATCAGGCCAATGCGCATACACAAATCAGTGTGTGAGCACTGCCCCCCCCCACCCCACCGTCGCCGGCCTCCCAATCGCTGGCCTCCCCGATGTTATCTCTGACTCTCCCAATCATCAGCCTACCTGACCCCACCTCTAGGCCAATCCCAATCACCAACACCCCCATCCTCCCTCCCCCCACCCAGACCACACCCCCCTCAACCCCTTCCCCCCCCACCTCGGCTGACCACCACACCCCTCCACAGATAGGCCAACTATACCCCCCCATGGTCAAATCAACTCCAGCCATGGCCAGGCCCTATCAACTCCCTGTCATGGCCAGGACAGTTAAACTTCACTCTTTTCCCCACCAATCCCACTGCAGAGTACATAGCAGGTCCCTCCCACCACTGATCATCACCCAGAAGGCCCCCTGCCCTCACCTCCTTAGCATTGCCTAGTGCCTTATCGGCAGTGCCAGGGTGCCTGGAGGACAGTGCCAGTGTGTCAGGCTGGCACTGTCAGGCGAGCACTATGCAATGGGCATCCCCCTACCCCCACCCTTTGATAGCCTCTCTCCCCACCAGCAGAGTGACCATGCTTGGTTCCCATTGGTGAGGAACATTTGTAAATTCCACTAGCGGGAGCCTCTCTTGGTATGGGGGGTGGGGGAGAGCATAACAGCATAAGAAATAGGAACAGAGGTAAGCCATTCGGCAGGTGGTGCGGGTACTGCTCTTGGATGTTGATTCATGGGTTGCCTGGTACCTCATGTCGTAAATGAGTGCTTTATGTGGACCATCTGAAGGGCACCATGACAGCTCAGAGACTATCGATGTGGCTGTGCAGACACTTGGAATTGGGCCGGTGTCTGCGGGAGTTTGCGCGTTCTCCCCGTGGTTGCGTGGGTTTTCTCCGGGCACTCCGGTTTCCTCCCACAACCCAAAAATTCGCTCTTAGGCTGATTGGGAAACAAATTGTCCCTATAGTGAGAATTTTCCATATTAGGAATAATATATATATTATTATATAGGAATAATATAATAGGATAATGGATTTGCTACTATATAGTTATGACGGCGGCGCGGGCTCGTTGGGCTGAAGGGCCTGTTTCCCGTGCTGTGTTGCTCTTTAATCCCTTTAATCTTTAATCCCTTTAATCTAGCCCCTCGAGTCTGCCCTGCATTCAATAAGATCATGGCTGATCTGATATTAGTTAAGTTCCACTTACCTGCCTGCTCCCCGTGGCCCTTAATTCCCTTATTGGTCAAAAATCTATCAATCTGTGACTTCAACACATTTAATGAGGCAACCTCCACTGCTTCAATGGGCAGAGAATTCCAAAGATTCACTACCCTCTGGAAGAAGAAGTTTGTTTTAAATTGACTCCCCCATATTTTGAGGCTGTGCCCTCTAATTCTTGTTTCCATTCTAAGTGGAAATAATCTCTTTGCTTGTACCCTGTTTAGTACCTTCATTATCTTATATGTCTCTATAAGGTCTTCCCTCAACCTTTTAAACTCCAATGAGTACGGGCCCAGTCTACTCAATCTCTCCTCATAAGCTACCTCCCTCATCTCTGGAATCAACCTGGTGAACCTTCTCTGCATCCCCACCAAAGCCAATATGTCCTTTCGCAAAAGAGGGGACCAAAATTGCACACAGTACTCTAGTTGCAGCCTCACCAGTACCTTGTACAATTGCAGCAAGACCTCCTTGCTTTTATACTCCATCCCTCTCGCGATAAAGGTCAACATTCCATTTGCCTTCTTCATCACCGGCTGCACCTACAAACTGAGTTTTTGTGATTCATGCACAAGGACCCCCAGGTCCCTCTGTACAGTAGAATCTTGTAAATTTTCACCATTTAAATAATAGTCCAGAGATTCTAGCAGACCTGGAGAATAATGCCTTCGGACCGCTAATCATATGGAAATTAATATTTCAATATGGTAATTAGCTCCTTGCTGATTTCTGCCTCGAGGCGAATTTGTGGAAAAAAAAGGGCCAGGGAAACTTGTGATTGACCCGACGCTGGTCGTGAGTTCAGCTAGAGCCCCCACTGCTGAGCTGTCCTAGTCCGCTGCACTGCTTGGGTATCACAGCGGGTCAGGAGAATTCCAGTCAATATATGTCTTCTGGCACTCAAACAGAATGTTCTTGAATATATAATCTCTGCCTCTGACTGTCCTTGATAATGGAGGAATGAATCATAAACCACACTGACATAATTTTCCTCCAAGCAGGTACATACAAGAAATGAGCACAATAAGGTCCAGTGCATTACCTCCAGCAGTTTGCCTTTGCTCAAGGACCTGTAAGTAACAAGGAACATGCAGGTCTATTCTGGAGCCGCTTAATTCACACATGGCATGCAAATTTTCACCAATGAAGCTGTTGTCAAAGCAGCAGACAGTCGACAGTGTGTGTGGTGTGAACAGAACAAGAGGTAACAAATGGTATTGTCAGAATGAAGTATTTCAGTAAACAGGACCAGATTGGCATATCAAACTCCACACTATTTTAATGCCGCTGCTCACACATTTAATTTCGTTGCTTACTTCAATGTAAAAGAACACACATAGAAATCAAGAAACACTTGAAACACTGCACTGCTCGAGGAAGTTAGATTTTCTGAGAAGGCACACGTGTTCTCCTTTCACAGCAGAATGCAAATATTGGGGATTTTCACAGTAACTTCATTGCAGTGTTGAGCTGACTCTACTTGTGACACTAATAAATAAATAAATGTTTTTCAAGCCAGTGAAAGTCAATCTTCTTGCTGTCATGCAGAAAGCAGAATAAATGTCTTCTCTACAAATCCTCAACCCCTCACACAATCGACGCAATTCCCAACCTCTGATTTCCATTCTCAAAGCAGTATTATTGTCACAGTGACACCACTGTCACATAGTTTGGTGTCACACAAAGCAATTTACTTCTTCAAGGAGAGAACAGCTTGTGTGAAAATTACTTTCCTGAGAGGCAATGCTTGGATGACACTACATATAGATAGGCAGGTCTAATCAGAGAATAGAATGACAACTACCTCCCATATTTGATCAGCAGAGCCATGTGTCTGGTGATACCTAGACCTGTGTTGGATATACACTGTGAAAGCAATTTACTTTCGTGGACACAAAAGCAGAAAATACTGGGAAAACAGGGTGGCACAGTAGCACACTGGTCAGCATTGCTGCCTCATAGCGCCAGGGACACAAGTTTGATTCTCAGCTTGGATCACTGTCTATGTGGAGTTTGCACCTTCTCCCCATTTCTGATTGGGTTTCCTCTGGGTTCTCCAGTTTCCTTGCACAGTCTGAAGATGCGCGAGTTAAATGGATTGACCCAAACAGGCATTATAGTGTGGCGACTAGGTGAACTTCACAGTAACTTCAATTACAGTGTTAATGTAAGTCTTATTTGTGACTAATAAATAAACTTCAACTTTGCTTTAAGTTGCCTCTTAGTGCCAAAAGGACAAGCTAAGGTAAGCTTGGCATGTCAGCTCCAACTCTCACCAACTTTTACAGATGCAACACGGAAAGCATTCTTCCTGGTTGTATCACAGCTTGGTATGGCTCCTGCTCTGCCCAAGACCGCAAGGAACTACAAAAGGCTTAAATGTAGCTAATCCATCATGCAAACCAGCCTCCCATCCATTGACTCTGTCTACACTTCCCATTCTCTTTGCAAAGCAGCCAGCATAATTAAGGACTCCTCACACCCCGGACGTTCCCTCTTCCACCTTCCTGCTTTGGGAAAAAGATACAGAAGTCTGAAGTCACATACCAACTACTGAAGAACAGCTTCTTCCCTGCTGCTGTCAGACTTTTGAATGGACTTCCCTTGCATTAAATTGATCTTTCTGTACAGCCTACCTATGACTGTAACACTACATTCTGCACTCTCTCATTTCCTTCTCTGTGAACAGTATGTTTTGTCTGTATAGCATGCAAGAAACAAAATTTTTCACTGTATATTAGTACATGTGGCAATAAGTCAAATCAAACATATGGGGTTAAGGGAATAAGGCCTGGGTGGGATTGTGGTTGGTGGAGACATGATGGGCTGAATGCCCCCTTCTGCACGATAGGATTCAATGAACTCAGCAAGTCTGACAGCATCATGAAGAGAGAATAAAGCCAAAGTTTTAAATCGGATGACTCTTCAGAGCAGAGTCATCCAGATTCGAAACTTTAGCTCTACTCTCTCTCTGTAGATACTGAGAGACCTGCTGAGATTTTCCAGCATTTTCTTTTTTGTATCAGATTCCAGCATCCACAATAATTTCCCTTTATCCTAAGTGCACAGATAGTTGCATCATTTAACTTAGCATTTCCTTTTAAAATTGGCCACTATATCTGCACATCCTTCCAACTGTTGTAGGCATGAGGATTAAATTTGCCCTATGATTGATTGCTTCCCACATCTTCTGGGTGCTCTGTGGGCTGACAAGATGCTTGTCTCCTTTGGTTGATTTTACCATTCCACACACCATCCACTATCATTTGAAAGGTGTCTTCAGTGACATTACCTTTTCATGATATCTATTTAACGTTCATCTGCATGCAGCCCACTGGTGACCTTGGTTATTTAAAGGATCAGACCTTGCTGTGCAAAAAGTACCATTGCAAATCAGCTAACATGCTCAGTGGTTTAAGAGATACGGTATGAGATACAAATCTCCAGAACTTGCTGATTGATTTACCCTACTGATTATTTAACGAAAATTAATTTTGCCCATTGCTTCCCATTATTCCTATGAACTTATTGGACTTTGCATGTAAGTTGCTCGCCCACTGTTCACGCATGTAACATTGTAAGCACCTTTTGAATGATCTGATCATTGTTTACATAATACCAATCAACCTTCCTGGCACAGAAAGGGAATGGTTAAACTGTTTCTTACAATTTGCCAAGAAAAAATAAATAATCAAAGAAAATAAATGATTAGGGCAGCACGGTGGCACAGTGATTAGCAGCGCTGCTCCACAGTGCCAGGGACTTGAGTTCAATTCCGGTGACAGCCTGTGTGGAGTTTGCATGTTCTCCCCAAGTCTGTGTGGTTTTTTTTATGATTTCATCCCACAGTTTAAAGATGTGCAAGTTAGGTGGATTGGCTATACTAAATTGCCCCTTAGTATCCAAACATGTATAGGTAAGATGGATTAGTCATAGTAAAGGTGTGAAGTTACAGGGACAGGGTGGGGGAGAGGACCTGGCTAAAATATTCTATCAGAGAGTCAGTGCATAATCAATGAGTCAAATGGCCTTTTCTGTACTGCAGGGATTCTATGATTCTATTATTGTCCTTTAACCGGTTTCAATGCGGTGATTTGATGATTCCACATTATATCAGATTTTTCAGTGGTCTTCATGGCTGTGGCTGTACAGAATGGATTTTATCTCCAACAGATCTTAGTTTGCAGTCAATTTTCTCTTCTTGGAATGGCTACTATGCGATATCTGTGAATAATACTTTTGAGAGAGAGATAGAAGGTGAGAGTCAACTCTGTTTATTTTCTTGGCAAACTAAAAAATCTATAAGCTTATTGCACATATGTATGTATGAGGAGGGCCCAAAGTATGTGTGTTACATTGATTTACCTAGATGTTTTAATTTGGGAAGTAGAGTCAATGAACTTAGCTTTCTTTTTGACTTATATCCTGAAAGTGTAAATAGTAGAACTCCTGCAGCATTGGCAAAGCACATCCTCTCTAAGTTCACAACTAAACCCTGTTACAACAGACCTGGAGTGGTAAATTAGAGGAGTCAATTTTAAACCCTCCTTATTTCAGTGTATTGTCCATTCTCTGGCTTGGTAAAACAACCTTGCTGGCTGAATATTCCAGAGGAATTTGATTACCATGTCTGCTGTCATCATTGTGTTTGACTAGTTTCAAGGTAGTGCAAAAGCCAACAAGTGATAGGGTCTTGAACACTCATGAGGACTCAGTCTTTGCTCGCTTTACATCCCACTTGAATGAAATGCAAGTTATGTATTATAGTTGGCTACCGGTGCTGCATTGACTTCATAAGATTACAACTTATTGCTTTACTGAACAAAAATCCAGCCAGAAAAGAAAAATGAAAAATTATAGCTTTTTTTTCTTCTTATTCAGAAACATACCCTTGTCACAGGTTACAGTGGCAGCAAGAAATGGCACAATTTTGTTTCCAAGCTAATGAGTGCAGAGAAGTGTCCAATCAATGTCACAAGATGAAACAACTCCACAAGATACATTGCAAAGTCTCACTTGCAAAAGTTGGTTAGCTGAAGAATATTTGGGTGGAATTAATGCAGATATATTCTGATTCATTTCTCCATTACAGATTACACATTTTATAATGAAATTGAACCAAGTTAAACTGAGTTCATGATGACACTGAAAAAGGAGATAATTCCTTTTTATAAATTAACCCCTATCTAATTATATTCTTTCAACAGCCTGGGTCTGATTAACTGAGTTACAAAGTCTTACATATTATTTACAGCACAGCTCAATAGGTCCACGCTGGTATTAAGCTCCATGTGAACTTTCCCCTACTCTTTTTCATCTCATCAACATTTTTTTCTATTGCTTTATTGCTTGTGTGTTTCACCAGCTCCTTCATTTCATACATCCATGTTATTTGTCTCAACTCCTACTCAAAGTGGAAAGTTTCACATTCTGGCCTCTCTCCAGCTAATGAGGATTTTTCTGTTGAATATTTTTCGCACATTCTCCAGTGCCTTCATGTCCTTTTTAATATACTCAATGAGAGCTGCTCACAGTATTCCAAGTGTGGAATTCTAACCAAGTCTCACACAGATTGAAAAAAGAAACTTATTTTGTTTTCATAGAACTCTTACAGTGGCAGAAGAATACCGTTCGGCCCATCGAGCCTGCACTGACATCAATCCCAGCATAAAAAAACTAGACTACATTCACGACCCTTTGTAGTTTCTTGTGGTCTTGAGCAGAGCAAAAGCCACATCAAACTGTGGTACAATCAAAAAGAATGGTTTCTATGGTGCTTCTGTAAAAAGTTTTTTATTCATTCATGCGACATGGACATCGCTGTCTGGCCAGCATTTATTGCCCATCCCTAGTTACCCTTGGAGGGCAGTTGAGAGTCAATCACATTGCTGTGGCTCTGGAGTCACATATAGGCCATAGCAGGTAAGGACAGCAGATTTCCTTCCCTAAAGGACATGAGAAAACCAAATAGGTTTTTCCGACAATCAAAGATGGTTTCATGGCCATGAGTAAACTCTTAATTCCAGATATTATTTATTGAATTCAAATTCCACCATCTACCATAATGGGATTCGAACCCTGGTCCCCAGACCATTAGCTGCAATAATAATCTAGTGATAATACCATCAGACCGTTGCCTCCCCATATTTGGTGAGAGCTGTCGCAGACATGCCGAATTTTCTGAGCCTCCTGAAAAAGTAGAGGTATCTTTCAGACCACTGAGATAAGCTAGTTGGCCTCTCATTAACTGGACTTGTTATATTTCCCTTTTTGTGTAAAGGAATCACATAACCGGCCTGTTAATCCTCTGTTGTTTATCGTAATACTGAAGCAATGTACTCTGAACAATAGACAACTCTCACCTCCAACACTGTTGAACAAACAGTAGAGGGCAATACAACACAACTCTGGATTCATTTCCTGAACAAGCTCCAAGACATTTCAACAAAGATGCCTTCTTTGTCATCTTGTTTTCCGCTATTTGTTCGTCAGATATATCGACAGATAAATAGCACAGTAATTAAGTCAGGCAAGTTGAATAGATTTTAAAAATGCATACACATTCTTATATTGCCCTGAATTCCTAAAGTGCAGAAAGAGGCCATTCAGCCCGTTGATTTTCCACCAACAAGAATATCTCCAAGGTGTGGACTAGAGGAAGTGAAATTTCACCATAGATTTGGGAGACTGTTGCAGTCATGGCTAGTGTGTAGAGAAAGATCATGTTAATGCAAGGTAAGTCCATTCAAAAGTCTGATAGCAGCAGGGAAGAATATGTTCTCGAGTCAGTTGGTATATGACCTCAGACTTCTGTATCTCTTTCCCAATGGAAAAGAGTATGTTCAGGGGTGCATGGGGTCCTTGATGATGTTGGCAGCTTTTCCGAGGCAGCGGCAACTATAGACCAATGCCAAGCTGGGAATCAAACATGGGTCCCCGGCGCTATGAGGCAGCAGTGCTAACCACTGTGCCACCATGCCATAACTTATTTTGCAGGGATGAGTGTCTAAAAAACCAAGCATTTATTATTCAGATTTTTTTAAAATCAGTTTGATGTTGGTTTACGAGCAGTAAAGGAATGTGCATAGCATCAAAACATTTTATTTTAGGCAAAAAGAAAACATAAACATCAAAGGTTAGAATTAAGAACGATTTTACAGGATTTCAACTGGGATCGAGTCATGTACCCATTTATAGGGAATTGGTTAATGATTTTACTGCAGAAACACACAAGGGAAGTCTCTGACCGTTGAACCATGGAAATCAAATAAATAATGCATCTCAAACATTCCTGCATTCCAGCACCAGAGTATTGAGCAAGGGAAATGTTTTAATTCTTGGGAAACCTCACAACAAAACCAGATATATCCATGGACTATTTTGGGATGTTCATAGGCTGAGGCCATTGTTGAGTGCTGAGCTTTCCTTTCTGAGAGCAGCAGTGATTTGGGCGGACAGACACTGCAGTAATTCAGCCAAATGCCACCCCCCCCCAACACCCAAAGGAAAGGTTGCTTCCACGGCTTACAGTCAAGGAGTCTCCACCTTTGGACCTACAACTCTAGTCTGGGTGAAGATACAGACTCAAACCTACACCCACCACCTCCCTGCTATTTGCTTCCCATTGAGCGAGCGTCCACATTCTTACAAAGGCAGATTGCACTCCAAGAAGCCCATAAGTATATCTATTGATGATGCTTGTGACCTTCGTGATCATCATAACAAGACTATTGTGTATTCAATGTCCTATCCACCTACTCCTTCAACCGTTATCTGCACCCACCTGTGATAGAAACTGCAGCTCTAAACTGTTAGGGTGGCATGGTGACATAATGGTTAATGCTACTGCCTCATAACGACAGGGTCCCGGGTTCGATCCCTGACTTGGGTCACTGTCTGTGTGGAGTTTGCACATTCTTCCCATGTCTGTGTGGCTTTCCTCTGGTTTTCTCCCACATTCCCAAAGGATATGGGTTGGATGGATTGTCCGTGTTAAATTAATCCTTTGTGCCAAGCATATTAGTTAGGGTAAATGCATGGAATTATGGGGATAGGGCCTGGGTGGGATTGTGGTCGGTGTAGACTTGAGGGGCTGAATGGCCTGTTTCTGCACTGTAAGATTCTATGAAATCAAATCAAGTAACAAGAATTGAGACTAAATGAGCAAATGACAGATAATTTGTCCCAGTTTCTAAAATATTTCCAATACCAAGGTTAAATAGAATAGCCTACAGTTGTTGCGTTTAATTTCAGACTTTGTTTTTGAACAAGGGTGAGGTGCCTCTTATTCTGGAGGATTAGAAGATTCTGGCCAGTAGCTCTGTAATTTCCATCTTATGTCCCTCAGATGCATCCCACCTAGCCCTGGTGACTTGTCAACTTCATACAGCCTACTGTTCCCGTATCTTCATCAATTTTTAGCCCATCTGGTATCTCAGGCACCTCTTCTTTCACTCTGACTTGTAGCATTCTGTTCTTTGGTCGGGACAGGGGAAAATGTTTATTTAGAACCTAAGCCAATTTCAATGTTTCCATTTATAGATTTCCTTTTTCACCCAACCTCCCACTATCCTTTTATTATTTATAAACTTAAAAAAGACATTTTTGTACTTCCTTTTACAACCTCTTCTGCCAATTTCTTCTCATACTCATGCTTTGCCCCCTTGTATCCTTTTTCACTTCCCCTCTGTATTTTCCACATTTAGCTTGGCTCTTAGAATCATAAAATCTCTACAGTGCAGAAGGAGGCCACTTGGCCCATCGAGTCTGTACTGACCACAATCCCACCCAGACCCTATTCCTGTAACCCTCATTTACCCTGCTAATCATCCTGACACAAGGACCAATTTAGCATTGCCAATCAACCTAACCCCCACATCTTTGGACTGTGGGAGGAAGCTAGAGCACCCAGAGAAAAGCTTGTTTTAAAAACCTAACTATTTTGTTCATATGCTTCCTTTTTTCTGTTTCATCTTGCTGTTTGTCTCGTTCATCACCCAGGACGTTCTGACTTTGTTTGCCCTACATTTCACCCTTCTGAGAATGTATATCAGCTGTTTCCAAACCGCCTCCTCTTTTAAAGCAACAAAAAGTGTTCAATTACAATTTTGCCAGCCAACTGAGTCCAATTTACCTGAAACTGATTTAACTCTCAACCCACTGAAATTGGCCCTTTCCAATTCAGTGATTAGATTGTGCCCTGTCCTTTATAATGCTAATCAAAACCACTTATAGTCATTCTTCCCCAAATATTCCCTTGCTGTCAGCTGATTGATTTGACCCAACTCATTCCCCAAAACCATACCAGCAACATTTTCTTCCCGATCGGGCAGATGCTGAGAGGTTGATTCCCCATGTGGGTGAGTCTAAGAGCAGAGGGCATCATTTCAGAGTAAGGGGTCACCTATTTAAGACAGAGCTGAGGAAATTTTATTTTCTCAGAGGGTAATGAATATGTGGAATTCTTTATTACAGAGGGCAGTAGAGGTTGAGTTATTAAGTATATTTAAGGCTGAGGTGGAAAGATTCTTACTTAATAAAGGAATCAAGGATTCAGGGAATGAAGTGGGAAAGCAGAGTTGAGGATAATCACATCAGACCAGTCATAATCTCATTGAATGATGTAACAGTCTTAATAGACCAAGTGGCCTACTTTTGCTGCTTATGTCTTCTGATCTTATGGTTGGGCTAGAAACACATTTCAGAAACCCTTTCCCTCTGTGCTCCTTACATTATTACTATCAAAGTGTATATTATGATTATTAATGTCCCTTTTTGCACTTCTCTTTTATTTCCCAACACCCGTTCTCCTCTATATCTTTCCCATTAGTTGATGACCTGTAGAGTATATGCACCTCTATCATTCCTTAACTCAAATGGATTCTATCCTTGATTCCTCCAGGACATCCTCTCTCCGTGACTGGAATATCCTCTTGCACAACATCTAAGCCGATGCATTATTTAGGCTGTAATACACTAATCACTTTTAATTACATAATCATGCTTTTATTACCTTCATATTAGTCTGAGAAATACCGCCAACTCATTTCCTTTCTTTCATTTCCTCTTTTTTGAACACCTCGTATCTAGGGATGTGCAGTTCCCAGTCCCTGGTTAATAAGTTTATTCTCTTTTGATGCATAATCATCCTCTTCCCAACCCAAAAGGCACTTTACCTCTCCAAATGACACCTTCCCTCTCGCAATGGGCAACGATCTCCCCCAAAGGTACTCCAGGACTATATCCATACGGGAACTCCACCTTTCCAAAGGATTCTGCAAAGTTAAGACCTACAGGTCCCTGGAGCTGTGAAGCAGCAATGCTAACCACTGTGCCACAGTGCTTCTCCGGGGACCTGGGTTCAATTCCCACCTTGGGTCATTGTCTGTGTGGAGTTTGCATATTCTGCTCGTGTCTGCGTGGGTTTCTTTGGGTGCTCTGGTTTCCTCCCTCAGTCCAAAGATGTACGGGTTAGGTTGATTGGCCATGCTAAATTGTCCCTTAGCGTCCTGAGATGTGTAGGTTAGAGGGATTAATGGGTAAATATGTAGAGATACGTGGAGGCGGGGGGATTGGGGGGGTGGTAGGGTTGTGGTTGGTGCCTGGGTAGGGTCATGATTTTCCTAAGTGCCATCTGATTGAGAGCTTGTCCAAAAAAATAGGTGCGATTCGTTCCCATTTTCATGCCCATTTGGCAGATAGAAAGGGGGATTCTCCTGTCGCGCCCACAATGGGAATTGTAGTGGGCGACAGGTGAATCACACAGAGGTACATTAACCTCAGGCAGGATTCTCCAGTTTTGTGGCAAGTGCAGCCGGAAATCCCACCCAGAACCGTTTTGATAAGATCGCCCCTCAAGCCAAGGGTTTAGATTTTCCAATTCAATTTAAAATAGAAAGCAACACCAGACGGATACTGACAAGTGAGGAGGCGACTGCAATAATGAGCATAAAATACCCTTTAAATCATTAATGTTTACATGAAAATTAGTTTTGCGAGTTGTCTTTTGGAGGATGATAATAATGTTGCATTTGCATAGGTGGATAACGTATTTTATAACCTTTGGAAAGGTTATAATGAAGATGAATGTGCGAATACCAGGCTGATACTCCATGAATATCTGCAATTCTTTATTCCTCATGAGGAAACATTTATTATTTTAAGTCAGGGTTTCTGTAAAGGGATTGCATCCCTGGAAATTATTGCTTTTCACATTTTAGAGTGTAGCTTCAAACTCAACTTAACAGGTCCCTCGTGGCACTGGATGTCCCAGGTGAGTGCAAAAAACACATTTCATGGAAGAGACAAAAAAAACAAGGTCCAGATGCCAGGCATTTTTTTCTCTTAGAATGTGATTGGCAGCAGAGGAGAGATATTATTTTATTTGCCTTAAACAATTGTAATGCCACAGTTAATTGCACAACCTGCCGTACTGAAATGTCAATTTTTCTGCTTGCTTTTTCATTGTTTGCATCCTTGGGTAAAATTTCAATTATTGTGATATAATTACAGCTAATTTTGCCTGTTTTATTCAATAACAGTTAAAACCTTTGGAAGGGAAGTACTTACATTACCAAATACGTAATGACCATCAAAGTACCTTGAGATACCTGCAGCTAACGGTTCACCCATTCGTTTAGATGCGACATGTTGCTATGCAAAATAGAATCAGCGGGTCTGGGAAGATGGTATACTGCTGCCTCACAGTGCCAGGGACCCGGTTCTGATTTGCGGCTCAGATGACTCTCTGTGCGGAGTCTGCATGTTTACACTGTGTCTGTGTGGGTTTTCTTTGGATGCTTCAGTTCCTTCTCGCAGACCAATGCTTAGGTGCATTGGCCACACTAACTTCTCAGTGTACCCAGGCACCGGAGTGTGGCAATTAGGGGATTTTCACAGTAACTTCATTGCAGTGTTAATCCAAGAATTTGCTCTCTACCTGCTATTCCAGGCCTACGTGTGAGCTTTCCGGGAGGCCATTTTTCCTAGATTTCTCTCCTCTTGCTGATACCTGATCAGGGCTGGTGTCTGCATAGGCGCACTGTGACTAAGAGACTGAGATCTGATGGAAAGCAGAAGTACAACTTTGTGTGGTGCACTGAGATGTACATCAACCTGTACTTAAATAAGAATGGTTTTATGAATCAAAGTCGATGGTAAGATTCTTGTATAGCAGTCAAACCCTTAAGAAACCACACCTAGACTCTGAAACTAAGAGGAAAGAACTGGCACGACTCTCCTCTCTGACAGGTGCATGGATGGTTTGGGAGTGTCCCAGGAATGGGGAGAGGCTGACTCATCCTCAGAGACAGCAGCCCACTGGCATCCCTCAAGCCTCAAGAATTGAGGTCCAGGCCGCAATGCTCTGAAATCTGTTTCAGTGACAGCCTTTGAGGTTTAAGTCTAGATAGGCAAATCCAGCATAGACCCAGGAATGTTTCCAGCAGCCATGAGGGAGAAGGAAGGGGTCCAGTTGGGCTTGGGTTTGGAAAACAGAGACTTGGGCCTGTATCTGTGGGAGTTTGCACATTCTCCCTGTGCTTGCGCGGGTTTTCTTCGGGTGCTCCGGTTTCCTCCCACATCCCAAAGATGTGCTCTTAGGCTGATTGGCAAAACAAATTCTCCCTAAATTGCCTCGCTAATTTGGTTCCAATACAGATTTCTATAAACATAGACAGGGATCGCGTGTGGAAATGGGAACGTCGAGGTGGCGGCGCGCGCTCGTTGGGCCGAAGGGCCTGTTTCCCGTGCTGTTTTGTTCTTTGTTCTTTTGTTCTTTGTTATCATCTGAACCATTTGCCTGTGGAGTTGAGAGCCTCTATCTTGAATTTCCTCCAAATAGGCACAGCCTCTAAATTGGCTGTTTGTGGTAGAATCATAGCAGTGCAGAAGGAGGTCATTCGTTCTGCTGAGCCTGCACCAGCAACAATCTGACCCAGATCCTCTGTCCATAACACCAAGTATTCACCCTGTTAGTGCCCCTGATATGACGAGGCAATTTGACATGGCTAATCAACCTAACCCAATTCGCACATCTTTGTGGGAGAAAACTAGAGCACTCGGAGGAAACTCACGCAGACATGGCAAGAATGTGCAAACTCCACATAGACAGTCACCCGAGGCCAGAATCGAATCCTGGTCCTTGGCACTGAGAGGCAACAGTGCTAATCACTGTGCCACCATGCTGTCCTTGGTGTAAAGTAATAAATCAGGAAATGATTTTCTGGAAGCCATACATGCAGAATAAATCTCTCAAAAAAACAGTTATGAAAAATTGCTCGTCATTGGCTCTGCTGGATAACCCCAACTAGCTTTGAGTCCGTTCATCAGGCTGCAGCTCAGATTGCAACTGAGCTGCAATTTTCTGTTTCTTTTTCTTATTTAGTATTTTGTACAAGTGCCGAGTTATTGGTGACTTAATAGGATCGGTGCCATTCATAAGCCGATTTCTTTGTACCAATTCAGTGCATTTTAAGATTGTTCTTGAAATTTGTGCATGATGCAGAAATACATCTAAAGTCATGCGACAGAATAGTTCAGGAAAGATCTGAGTTTTGGCGTTATCTCTAAGCATTCATTGGAAAAATAAAACCATGCGTTTAATTTAAAAAAAAATTCCCTTTGAATATGCTCACTTCTATGGTAAATACAGATTGCATTTTCTGAATGAAGACTTGAAGAGAGTATTATCCTGAGCATTTCTTTTTTTTAAGAGGAGTCACACCCTCTGGATTTTTGTTACAATGCCAGGACATTAGAAAGATTTAAATCTGCATTGGTTGTTCTACCTATTTCTAATCCTTTTGTATTTACATATTGTTTCAACAGTGGATGCTGACAACAGTTCAGAGAAATCTGTTTCACCAGGAATTACTGAACCAGTGTGTGGGATGGAAGTAACTGATTCATTTGAAATTATAAGATGGTTGTGTACATTAATGCCTCAAAGTTTACCATCCTGTTATTGAAGATGCATGAACCCTGAAATCATATTTAATGTCCTCTTCCTCTCCTCACATATAAATTCCAAAAAGAAGGTGAATATAAAAAGAACGAGTGGAATTTTCCTATGCTCCTGCCAGTTGGTTCAAGGGCATGGGAGCATGGGGTGGCACAGTGGCACAATGGTTAGCACTGCTGCCTCACAGTTCCAGGGACCCAGGTTCAATTCCTGACTTAGATCACTGTCTGTGTGGACTTTGCACATTCTCCCTGTGTCTGTATGGGTTTCCTCCAAGTGTTCCAGTCTCCTCCCACAGCCCAAAGATGTGCGGTTAGGTTGATTGGATATGCTAAATTAATTCTTAATGTCCAGGATGTCATAGTTTAGAGGTGTTTGCAAGGGTAACTAAGCAGGGATAGGGCCAAGGTGGGATTGTCATCAGTGCAAACTCAATGGGCTGGATTTCCTCATTCTGCACTATAGCGTTTCTATGGTTTCTATGGCAGATGGTGGAGGTGATGGGGGAGGGCAAGGTGTGGATAGAATTTGGTGGGAGGCCCAAAAATTGTTTTCCCGGTGGCGTGATTTTACATCAGGATTCCTGCTATGGCAGATTGGGAATCCTTGAGGCTGAACTGAAGGAGGCCTGATGGGAGATGCCTTCGGATTTTGGGCTGGTGGCCACCAGAGGGAACGTCACAACAGTGGGTGGATGGAGGCATCGACAGGTAGATCTTTCAGCTTCTGAAGGTGGAATTTTCCAGCCGTGCTCACTCCAAAACCAGATATTTGGAGTGTCAAAGGACCTGACGCTCTTCACAATATACGCAGATATAATGGAGCAGGCAATCATTACCAATTCTCTTGGTCAACCAAATAAACTAACTCAAATTAATGAGGGGACAAATTACAAAAGGCAACTCCGGAAACCACTCAAAACAAAAGACAAAGTGGAAAGGAAACTCAAAACATCAAATCAAAATGTAATTAAAGGAGTCACCACTAGTTCCTGCAGCGCCCAATGAACACAGAAGCAATCATTACCTCAATCAGGAGTTCATACCCCAAGAGAGCAACCTCATGGGCCTCGTTGAGTTCATTACAGTTTTTCCCCAGGTAAATCTAGCAGCAAGGACAAAAGAAGAGAAGTTGCAAGTGTTTTATTTATAATGACAAGGTTGTGACTGTATCCTACAGCTTCAATTAAAGACACAATGGGATTTGGTAATTTGGCACACAACTGCCCAATTAGGGAGTTATCTACTGGATGATAAGAAATTTTCTTCTTTCTCATATCTAATGAAGGTGTGGAATAATATACTTTATAGACAGTTAATCTCAATAAGGGATGGTGGATACATCCCTCTAATATGTGAATCAGTCCTCAAGTTGTTATTTTATTCCCTAGTGTATTCTGGGTGACCACTGGGGAGAGTGTCATGTTTCTTTGTGCATTATGTACCCAAGTTTGTATGGATGCAATCATAGAATGCCTACAGTACAGAAAGAGGACATTCAGCCCATTTAACCTATGGCAACAACACCCTCCCCCCCCCACATATTTACCTGCTAGGCTCCCTAACGCTAAGGGGCAATTCAGCATGATCAATCCAACTAAACCACACATCTTTAGACCGTGGGAGGAAAGTGGAGCACCCAGAAGAAATCCAAGCAGACACGAGGAGAACATGCAGACTCCACACAGATAGTGACCCAAGACCATAAGGGTCTGTGGTACTGCAAGGCTATCTGAGAGTTGGGACAGCTGACTATGGAATTTGAACATTATGAATCCCATAAAAAATATTCCCATTTCAGTTTTCAATGGTGTGAGTGAGTTACACTCTTTTAACTTTATGGCCGCCTTTCTCTTCTATTCTATCCCTAGGGCAAGTGCAAATACAGCAAAGCTAGTAAAGTTTGAACTCAAGTGTTTGCATTGTCAAAATCGTTTTTAATCCATAATACAGAAGACTAATTATTTACAGTAGTTAATTAGTCGCGATAACTAATAGTCAGCCTTTGCATTTTCGATTAGAGTTGTTTTGTTAATCAAATTTGTTTTAACCGAATATAAAGCAGTACATGTTGTATCATGGTTTAATCACCCATGCCACAATTACCCACATAATTGGCATGATAATGATATACATTAGATTCTGTGCAACACGCCAGGAATGGTGTAATTTCGGGTTAAACACATGAGAAATTCTAAATCTCGGGTGAGCCATTTGCAAGATATATCAACTGAAGACCAGTTGTTTTACTCCAGGAACCTCATTGTATGGCTCACCCTGGGCAAGTCTTCACACCTCCCTGTGGTTAGTTACAAGGGCAGGAATAATAGAGACCTAGTTTGGCAACCATCTGGCTCTACCCTGGCCAAAGAATGATAGGAGGAAATTGAAGAAAGACCTATTAAGTTTCATTGGAAGAAAAGATAAAGGGTCTTAAACTATTTTCAGCTTGTCAGATTGTCACCTGAAGATGTGACAAGCTGATTAAAAATTGGAGAGAATGAGAAAGGTTTAAAGTTTTTTTTAATCAGGGTCACAAGTAGGCTTGCATTAACACTCCAATGAAGTTACTGTGAAAATCCCCTAGTCGCCACACTCTGGCGTCTGTTCGGGTACAGTGGGGGAGAATATACCTTGGCCAATGCACCTAACCGGCACGTCTTTGGGACTGTGGGAGGAAACCAGAGCACCCAGAGGAAACCCACGCAGACACGGGGAGAATGTGCAAACTCTGCACAGAGAGTCACCCAAGCCGAGAATCGAAACTTGGATCCTAGCACTGTGACACAGCAATGCTAACCATTGTGTCACCGTCCCCTCCCACATATTCCAACTGCCAGTCAAATATATGTTAGAAAATATTTAATACCACATTTTGGGGAGGTTGGAGAAACTTGATTTGTTCTCACTGGAATACCAGAGGTTGAGGGGTGACCTAATAGAAGTCGACAAGATTATGAGGGGAATGGGCAGAGTGGATGATCAGAAGCTTTTACCCAGGATATGGGTAAAGCTTATGTTGCCTAGTATGGAGGGCAGGTCTTATGAGGAGAGGCTGAGGGATTTGAGGTTGTTTTTGTTAGAAAGAAGGCGGCTAAGAGGAGACCTTATTGAAACATATAAGATGATTAGAGGTTTAGATAGGGTGGACAGTGATAGCCTTTTTCTAGGATGGAGAAAGCTAGCACGAGGGGACACAGCTTTAAATTAAGGGGTGATAGTTATAGGACGGATATCAGAGGTAGGTTCTTTACCCAGAGGGTGGTTAGGGAGTGGAATGCCCTGCCTGCGGCAGTTGTAGATGCGCCAAGTTTGGTGGCGTTTAAGAGGTTAGTAGATAAGTTTATGGACGAAAAGGGAATGGTTTAGGTTAGAGGGTCATTGCTTTTTCCTAATTGGTCGGCGCAACATCGAAGGCCGAAGGGCCTGTTCTGCGCTGTAATGTTCTATGTTCTATGTTCAGGGTGGAAGAGTCAATTACTAGGGGGCATAGGTTTAAAGTGCAAGGGGCAAGGGTTAAAGGAGTTGTACGAGGTAAATTTTTTACACAGAGGGTGGTGGGTGCCTGGAACTCGCTGTGGGGGAGGTAGTGGAAGCAGATGCATTAGTGACTTTTAACAGACACCTTGACAAATATATGAATAGGATGGGAATAGAGGGATATGGTCCCTGGAAGGGTAAGGGGTTCTAGTTCAATTGGGCAGTGTGGTTGGTAGAGGCTTGGAGGGCCGAAGGGCCTGTTCCTGTGCTGTAATTTTCTTTGTTCTTTGTTCTTCACCACCATTGCCCACACATTTGTCTCGAGGTGCAATTTTCCTGGCGAAGCTTTCACTGGAAAGAATAAGAATCTACATATGAATTTTAGAACCTTGTGACTTTGGAATAGCATTTGTTAACATTGAGACTCAGCCATTTCTGTTTCAGGTGTAACATCACTGTGATTACAAAATAGAAGACTTTCTGTCATCAGTTACTTAGTATTAATGAATGATCTGTTGTGACAATATAAATTACATTAAGCACTGAAAGTTGGCCAGACAGATTGTTTTGTCTGGTTATGGCTTTGGGCAGGTTTGCTTTTGTGTTTGCAAGAAATAGTCATCACCTCCGTTCCAGCCTGTTTTTCCCTTCAGGCAGTAGCAACATTATTTTCCTGTTGAAACTTTTTTTGCTGGTAATATATGGTAATGATGCCACCTGAAAAGGTGAACAACAACAGCTCAAAAGGAAGAGAATAATGTTTGGACCAATGTGATTCAGATGAAAACCAAACTTTATTCTTTTAAGTCTATTTCAAAACCAAATTACCATAAAAAGACAGATGCTTAATTGGTCGCTATGGCACCCGTTACTAGGTCACCTAATGTTCGAAAGTTAAGTCAAATTCAGTGAAGTTTTCAATGCAATTCATAAGGTATCATTTTGTTAGGAGTTTCTTTGTATATAATGATTGCTGGCACCATGATGAGCAAGTTTATTTATTAGTGTCACAAGTAGGCTTACATTAACACTGCAATGAAGTTACTGTGAAAATACCCTAGTCGACACGCTCTGGTACCTGTTCGGGTACACTGAGGGAGAATTTAGTGTGGCCAATGTATATAACCTGCTCGTTCTTAAGATTGTGGGAGGAAACTAGAGTACCAAAGGAAACACACATAGACACAGGGAGAACATACAGACTCCACACTGACAGTGACCCAAGCCCAGAATTGAACCCAGATCCCTAGCACTGTGAGGCAACAGAGCTAGCCACTGTGCCTGCAGATTATCACAGCAGACATCAATCAATCTGTAACATTAATTTGGTGCCAGTATTGCCATTATCCAACTTCACCCTTTAGTCTTAACCTTAAATAGTTAAACGCAATATTAAACAGAGTGAAGGATCTCACACCAACATAAAGGGATCAGGAGCAAATGAAGGGTTGGTTTCTGAATTATTGGTAGAAAAATACTTTTTTTGGAGTTTTCTGATACTTGGCCACAATCTGCATAGTCTATGGTGATTGGCTGGGCTGAAATTAAAATACTTTTCTGTTCATTTTAAAACCTGTGCTGGAATAAGTTGTTTCCAGATGCAAATCCATTTCAATGGATTTGTTGAGAGACAATGGACATCTTTTGCATCTTTTTAGATTTGCCACTTTAGCAGACAATCTGCATTGATGATCACAAGTACCTCAGTACTGATGGTAATTCTTTAAAAAGCGAATGGCTGGGACATTATTAGTCCTGAAATCAAATTGAGTTCCAGTCACAAAATATAAGATGGACTTGCTAAATTGAATCAAGCCATTCTTCAATAATAGTAGGATCTTTTGTCATTTATTCTTGTGGATGCTAGCATTTGCATTGTGCAAAATGTACCAGATCAATTGACGGACTTGCATTCTTCTGCAAGTGTAATATAGTAGCTCCCTTGACATCTGAAATTTGGATGTCAAGTCATGAAACTGAAGTGGGATCACATGATACACTTTTCTGTTACACCCAAGAGGATTGATTTTGTTTGCATTCCAGAACTATGGATCCTGCACTTGAAATTAATTAGCATTGTACACCAAAGGATGTGTCGTGACATCTTTCAACATTGCCCTCTATGTCTGTGGATATACATCTTTTAGAATTTGCAAGGGCAGTTCACTGGCATTTGACCCTGTGTTAATTTTGGCCAATAATGAGAAGTAACTGAGTTTCTTGGGATGGACCATTTGAATTTTGGCAAATACTATGGATGGTGTGATGGTGTATATGATTGCCAGAAGATTGGCAATAAAAAGTCCATTACTTGTTGCCTCATTTTCTGTTTTGTCAATCATCCCGTGTTTTTCTTATGAAGTGATTGTTCTTATTGCTTGAGGCTATCCATTGTGTATGATCTGTTTTGATCAGTGCATGACTCATTATAGCTGCATTCACCTTTGCTCTAGTGCACTGCCACTCCCAGGTCCCTCTCTGCTTTACAGAATTGGTGGAAAGCTGGGCATTTTCTTGGTGAATGCAGACGCTCGCAACTTCTACATGGTTTTTCTAGGTTTGGAAGTTCTAGTAAGTGAGTCAACAATTGGGGTTGTATTTCGGGCTTATAAGTCTCAATGGCACGCGGTGCTCTTTGTTTTGGGATTGTCTAGCAGATCTTTCTGGAATTCTTCACGGGAGTGGAGGTGATCACCAATTCAACTGCTCTAAATCAGAGCATGTATCCTTTTCTCTGCATCTGCTGACAAAATGGTCTATGGATTCTAGGCAGTTATTGAAACGTCATGAATTCTAGTTGATGAATAGACATTTAAGCTAATTCTCAATTGGTCTTCCAAAGTGGTCCAAATCCTTTGGGAATCTTTTAGCACCCTAGCTGTTATTCCTGATGTGTTCACTCTGTGTTCACCTTCATTCCCAATTGTTAGGTGATTTTTGTTATGGCTCACTTGTCTGATTCAAGTGTATCTGAATCAAGGAACCATAGTTAAGTACACTATTTGACCATTTTGAGTTTGGATAGTGGATCACCTCCATCCCCATCCAAATTGGGAGATTTTGAGGACGTTTTGACAAAATCCCTTTGACCTTCCCCATATTTTAGTTAATGTATTGTCCAGCTATTTCCAAAGTTCTCCATTATAGCCACAACCCTCACTGGCCAGATTTAATGCTGGTTTTGCCAATTTCTTTAGTTTTATTGTACTCTCCTTCACTCACTATCAATGTGGATCACATCCTGGTTACTCACATTTCCCAATTAAGCTTACCTGGTGCTGATCCTCTCAATATGCTGGGAATGACAGACTGTGAGCTTCAACCTCACCATCAGCTGTCTGCTTACCAGCTCTTTATCTGAGTGCCATTCCGATGCTGTGCCTTCAAAGATTTTCAATGCGGTAACCATGCTGTGATTTAACCATGTCTGATGCTGTAGCCTTATTGCAGTTTGGCCCAATCTTCAAGGGTCATCTGATGTCACGTAGCACAAAGTAAGACTGCTAATCAAGTCATACTTGCATTTAATCTTGCTATCAAGCTGTTTGTCCACTGCTGAGCATTATGTCCTGTTTTTATCATCGTCTCAGCACCAATCACTCATAAGGGATTGTATAACCATGTTGTGGGTTCATTCATTTAAACTAGACAGTGGCACAGTGGTCTGCATTGCTACCTCACAATGCCAGGGACCCGGGTTCAATTTTCAGATTGGGTCACTGTCTGTGTGGAGTCTGCACATTCTCCCAGTGTCTGCATGGGTTTCCTCCAGGTGCTCTGGATTCCCCCCACAGTCTGAAAAATGTGTTGGTTAGGTGCATTGGCCATGCTAAATTCCTCCTCGGTGTACCCAAAGAGGCGCTGGAGTGTGTTGACTAGAGGATTTTCACAGTAACTTCATTACAGTTTAATGTCAATCTACTTGTTACACTAATAAATAAATAAATAAATTTCAAATAACGCCATCATTTCTTGGTGCAACGTTGTAATATCACTGACCCACCATTGAAGAAAGAAGTTGGATCTCCAGGAACATTCTGAGGCTGGAACACAGAATTTCTCAATGACACTGAATCTGGAAGATCTACCCAACATTGCTCCCTCACCCAGTGTTCAGGTATTCCTGGGTCCCTGGTCCTTGGCAGCCTTTATCCAAGACTCTGAAAGCATTGTGCAGGTGAGTCCCGAATTCTGCCAGACACGTTGTCTTAAAAAACTATAGAAATTCTTTTCAGGTACAGTTATTGATTCAAGAATCCACTACCTGGTGAGATATCCATTGGGCCAGGACATCATAGAGAACTCATCTCCTCTCCAAAGAAATGCTATGAGATCTTTTGCATCCAATTAAGAGGGCAGATGAGCCTTGGGTTCATGGTTTTATTCGAAAGGCAGCATCTCCAACAGTACAGCACTCCCTCAGTACTGTGCAAGGTGGCCAGACTGGATTATATGCTCAGGTCTCTGGAGTGCAGCCCATAACCTTCAGACTCACAGATAACCCAGGCTGAGCTGATGGTTATTCAGGAAGTCTGATTCTTGAAATATGGTGGACAGTACATACAGCTCCCATTCTCCTAATATTGTGCAGATATGTGACTGAAAATTTCCCATCCAGCCCCCGTTGTGGGAATCATAGTGGGCGAGAGAAAATTTGGCCGACTATTTAAAATTTCGTTAAGCTTGGGGCAGGAATTTCCAGTACGCAACTAGAAAATCCCACCCGTTATTAGTTGCAGATTTCCCATTACCTTGTTCATGTTGAATTGGACGGCGGGATTTTTTGACTGTGCTCGCCCCAAAGCCGGAAGATCTCGCCTGAGCCCACAGACCTTTGCATGTTCTGTGTCCCGCTTGCTACGATTCTTGGGACGGGAAGGATGGTAAAATTCACCCCATGATTTCATAAAGGGGTGGGCAAAATTGGAGTGAATTATCTTCACTGAAGGAAACAGGATTGTAAAACATCTGTTCAGAGCCAGTGAATTTTGTCGACGATTATATTGCTTTCTTTGCCCACTTAAGTTGATGTAGAAACAAACAGACTTCCTTCACAAAACACAGCTACATAAATAGTAGAGCAATCAGTGCGTGATTTGAAGCTTTTCATTATGAAACTGGGTATCCTTCTCTTCCGCCTGGGTATCTGAATTATGCTTTGATTTTGTTTTTAGCACACAAGAATGTTCCTCGTTCCTTTTCATTGTTTCCTCAATTAGACATCAGGACAGCTGCTTAAAACTAAGCTCTTTCACAGATGTGGCTTCAGCAGGACCAACTCATCACTCAGCAGCTGTAATATTAGATCTGCAAAAAGTCTTGTGACTTATTTTTACTATTTATCCACACAGGCATGCTTGTGAAAGGGAGAGAAAGGAAAATACTCAACCATACGCTGAAAGGGAGCAACAATCATTGACTGACAAAAAGGAAGAGCCAGGTATATACGATAAGTGATGTGGAGAGGCTGGCATTGGACTGCAGTAAGCACGGTAAGGAGTCTTATAATGCCAGGTTAAGATCCAACAGGTTTATTTGGAATCATGAGCTTTCGGAACACTGCTCCTTCATCAGGTGAGTGGGATCAGCCACTTGCCTGATGAGGGAGCAGTGCTCCAAATAAACCTGTTAGACTTTAACCTGGTGTTAGAACAAAGAACAACACAGCACGGGAAACAGGCCCTTTGGCTCAACGACCCCACTGAGAGTCAGGCCAATTACGGTTCTCAGGACTTGTAGAAATTTGTTTTGATTTGATTTATTATTGTCACATATATTAGGATACAGTGAAATATATTGTTTCTTGTGTGCTATGCAGACACAGCATATCATTCATAGAGAAGGAAACAAGACAGTGCAAAATGTAGTGTTACAGTCATAGCTAAGGCATAGAGAAAAACGTATCTGTAAAGGTTGGTGAGAATTGATGTCGGGTCATTTTCTGCCACTCAGGATGGGTTGCAGTTTGGGCATATGCCTGTCACTGTAACCTGTCTGAAAGCAAACGAGGACTACTTCTCTGTAAAAGGAGCATACAGAGCTCTTTTTAGTAGTAAACGTGTAGCATGTAATGGCAGCTTGGACGTGTAATCTACAGATTTTGTTTCCCCGCATAAATCTTACCATTTGCTAAATTTTCTGGAATAATGTGGAGGTCAGGAGACATTTTTTCACCAAAGAGTGGTGAGCCTATGGAATCCATTACTACAGGAAGTAGTTGATGCCAAAACATTGAATGTATTTAAGATGCGGCTGGATATAGCACTTGGGGTGAATGTGATCAAAGGTAATGGGAAGAAATCAGGATTAGACCATTGAGTTGGATGCTCAACCGTGATCGTGATGAAAGGGCCAAATGGCTTCTTCCTGCTCCTACCTTCTTTGTTTCTATGTTTAATACTATTTCCTTTGTGAGTCACATGATTTGGCAGAGGGCAACTGATTTTGATTTGATTTGATTTGAATTGATTTGATTGATTATTGTCACATGTATTAACATACAATAAAAGTACAGTTTCTCGCATGTTATACAGACAAAGCATACCATTCATAGAGAAAGAAATGAGACAGTGCAGAATGTGGTGTTACAATCATAACTGTGCTGTAGAAAAAGGTCAACTTAATGCAAGGTAGGTCCATTCAAAGGTTGACAACAGCAGAGAAGAAACTGTTCTTGAATTAGTTAGTACATAACCTCAGACTTCTGTATCTTTCTCCCAATGAAAGAAGGTAGAAGGGAGAATCTCCGGGGTGCATGGGTTTCTTAGTTATGCTGGCTGTTTTGCTGAGGCAGTAGGAAGTGTAGACAGAGTCAATAATGGGAGGCTTGTTTGCGTGATGGATTGGGCTATATTCACGACCTTTACTAGTTCCTTGTGGTCTTGGGCAGAACAGGAGTCATACCAGGCTGCGGAACAATGAGAAAGAATGCTTTCTATGGTGCATCTGTAAAAGTTGGTGAAAGTTTTGCTGACATGCCAAATTTTCTTAGCCTTCTGAGAAAGTAGAGGCATTGGTGGGACTGTGAAGACTTTCAGTGTTAACTGTTGGTTATAATTAGCCCAATCCATCATATTATACTAATTATTACCAAAACTGAATCAGAGTATCTTTGCACTTTAGAAATCTTGTAGCTGAAATAATTAAAAATAAATGTTTTTGGCAAAATCTTCTCTCGGCGCCTTTTTCTCCGTTCAGTGCACCAATCATTGCTCAAATGTGGTTTCATAGTTATTATGGATGGACTGTCACAATCACTTGTGTCACTGAACCATAACGGTGATTCTTCTGGTGGTTAAATAATGTTTTCAGTCACTGTTTGTTGTGATTGCTCACCAAATTAGTGGCATCCATAAACAAAATGTCTGCTTCCAAGAAGAGCTCATCAAATGAGGAACAAAGGATGGACCCTCTCATGCAAATAGTTGAATTTTTTTTGTAAGAAAGGAGGCAATGGCCTATCACCAGATTATTAATTCAGAAACTCAATTGGTGGAAGTTGAATTCAATAAAAAAAAATCCCTGGAATTAAGAACATGCTGATGACCATGAAGCCGTTGTCGATTGTCAGAAAAATCCATCTGGTTCTTGAATGTCCTTTAGGGAAGGGAACCTGCTGTCCATACCTAGTCTGGCCTACATGTAACTCCAGAGCCACACCAATGAGGTGGTTGGTTGACTCTCAACTGACTTCGGGCAACCAGGGGTGGGCAATGTCCTATGAATGAATAAAAAAAAATGATCAATGCACTGGAAGCAAATCATATCGTGGCCTTTATTAACAAGTAAAAAATCTCACAACACTAGGTTAAAGTCCAACAGGTTTATTTGGTATCACAAGTTTTCGAACACTACTCCTTATCAGGTGAGCTGAGAGTTGGGTTTACAAATACGGGGTGTATAGGCAGAGACACAATTACAAGGTAATGGTTGGAATGCAAGTCTTTAGAAGTATGGACAATGTGAGTGGAGAGAGGGTTAATGACGAGTTGAAGAGGTGTGAATTGTCAGGACAGTTAGTAGGATTTTGCAGGCCCAAGCCAAATGGTGGAGTTACATGTAGTGTGACATGAAGCCAAGATCCCGATTGATGCTGCCCTTATGTGTGCAGAACTTGGCTATCAGTTTCTGCTCATGGTTCTGCATTGTCGTGTGTTTTAAGGCCGCCTTGGAGAACACTTACCCAAAGATCGGAGGCTGAATGATCTTGGCTGCTAAAGTGTTCCTGACAGCAAGGGAACATTCCTGCCTAATGATTGTCGCATGGTGTCTGTTTATCCATTTGCATGGTCTTGCCGATGTACCACCCTTTAGGACATCCTGTTCTGAGCGTATGAGATAGATAACGTTGGCCAAGTTGCATGTGCATGTACCATGCATCTAGTGGTTGGTGTTCTCAGTGTGTGTATCTGTGTCAATGAGCTGGCATGTCTTGCAGAGGTAGCCATGGAAGGGTTGTGTGGTGTTACGGTTGTTGTTCTCCTGAAGACTGTGTAGTTTGCTGTGAACTATGATCTTTTGAGGTTGCACGGTTGTTTAAAGCAAGAAGTAATATTGTGAGGATGGTCTTGGCAAGATATTTGTCTTCATCAATGACATGTTGAAGGCTGCAAAGAAGATGTTGTAGTTTCTCCGCTCTGGGGAAGTAAACTGGATGAGGAAGTGTATGTTGTTGGTCATATCCCATGTTTGCCTTCTGAGGAGGTTAGTGCGGTTTTACGCTGTGGTGCAGAGGAATTGTTGATCGATGAGTTGAGCACTGTATCCCATTCTTACAAGTCTTTCAGCAGCTGTCAGTGTCCATTGCATTCCTGCCCATCTGAGAACATCCTGTGTATACGGAGGGCTTATCTGTAGGGCATGGCTTCTTCAATGTGTTTAGGGTGGAAACTGCAGAAGTGAAGCATCGTAAGAATGCCATGGGCTTGCAGTACAGTGAAGTGCTGAGGTGACCTTCCTCGATGGAGATGCATGTGTCCAAGAATGTAACTGATTCTGGAGAGTAGCCTCTATTTATTAACAAGGGCATAGAGTACAAGAGCAAGGAGGTTATGTTGAACTGATATAAGGTTCAGATGGTTGTTTATGGTTCTGAGTTCCACATTATGGATGTGAATGCCTTGGAGAAGAGATTTACAAGAATGCTTCCAGAGATGAGAAACTTCAGTGATGACACTCAACTGGAAAGAACCGTAGAAGATAGAATCCTACAGTGCAGAAGGAGGCAATTCAGGCCACCAAGTCTGCACTGACTACAGTCCTACCCTGACCCTATCTCCATAACCCCATGTATTTAACCTAACGAGTCTCTCTGACACTAAGGGGCAATTTAGCATGGCCAATCCATTTAACCTGCATATCTTTGGACTGTGGGAAGAAATCGGAGCAGCCGGAGGAAACCCACGCAGACACAAGGAGAACATGCAGACTCCACACAGACAGTGACCCAAGCAAGAAATCGAAGCCGGGTCCTTGGTGCTGTGAGGTAGCAGTGCTAACCATTGTGCCACCGTGCCACCCTCACTATAGTTCTCCGTGGTGGGAACAAGGCTGAGAGGAGATCTTATAGAGATGTTCAAAACCATGAATTGTGGGGTTGGGGGGGAGGGGGTGGTGGTGGGGTTGGCCTGAACAGTGTAGACAGGGAGAAACAGTTTCCGCTCATAAAAAGATTAAGATTGAGGGGGCACAGGTTCAAAGTAATTTGCAAAAGAAGCAAATATAATGTGAGAAAAGACTTTTTCACACAATGGACGGATCAGATCTGGAATGCACTGCCTGGGAGTTCAACAGCATAATTAGATGATAATTTGAATTGAAACTTTGTGTTGGGGTACAAGGGTGAAATTTTCTGGCCTCATTTGCCCCGCTGCCGCTGCCAGCGAGAGTGGAGAATTTGACGCTCAGCCAAATGTCCATTCACTGCAGCGGGACCGGAGAATTCCAGCTGCGGACGAAATCAGAGAATCCTTCCAAGTGAAAAACAGGAGAATGAGTAAGAGTAAGCCACAACGCTCATTTAGAGAACTGGTGGAGACAGGTTTGCTTCTGCACTGTAATAATTCTGTGATTCTGGATGCCAACACTTTAACTGGTGTATTTAATAGGCCAAGGGGAGTTAAGTATTTACTATATGCATGGGAAATTTCAGTGGGAGCTAACAATCTTTGGAGATTTGTGCGTCCAAGTGAGATAACACCATTGGTTGTATGCCATGCCAATGTTAGACTTGGCATTACCTGTTGCTATTTTAAATGAACGCTCTGATCACAAGCGCATTTTGTAACAAGGACACTCACAATCTTAGAAATTGACTATGAGTGGCAGTTAAAAAAAAGCAATGGTCCACTGAAGTTATAAAAACACTTTTTATCAGATTCATTAATAGTGTGGAATAAAATAGTTTTGTCAAATCCAGCCGATGTAAATGGGAACATTCTAAAGTAAAATTTCATGCAAGCAACAGTCTTTCCAAAGTGTAAGAGCAGGCTTTACATTTAAGACTGTGTGGGCTCACATTATACATTTTAATGAAATAATGTGGATAAAATTCATGACAATTATTGTCTAACCCATAATGCATTATGTAATTAACTGTTATTCTTTTGTGGACTGTATAAAGCTACAGGGTTGGGATTCGAACCCTCCCATGACAGGTGACAGAATATTGAATTAGGTTAAGATTCAACACTTCAGGAAACTTGGAAGCTAACTGAAGATGGGAGCAGCACGATCAAACGTTTGAGTTGCTTTTCCTTTGTATAGTACTGCTGGTTCAGCCAGGAGGGGTGGAAGTATTGACCAAGACCCTCAAATAAATCTTACTAATTGTCTTCTGTTCTCACTGCTGTGCCACTAGTTCTTAATTTCTCCAATCAAACCTCACAGCTGAAGCTTTTCATTCCAGGAACCATTTTTGTAAACCTCTTTTGCATTCACATCCTTCCTATAGTGTGGCGCCCAAAACTGAGGTCTAGCTAATGTCTTGTATAAATTCAGCATAGCCTACTTGCTCTTGTATTCTGTGCCCCTATTAATAAAGCCCGGAATACAATATGCTTTATTAACTGTTCTCTATGCCCATCCTGCCACCTTCAATGATCTCTGCACAGATGCACCAGCTCCCTCTGCTCCTATGCCCCCTTTAAGAACCTCATCTCTTACTATATATTGTCACCACGCATCCTGGACGTTCTGTCTTCCACATTCTTCTGTCAGGAAAAAGATACAAAAGTCTGAAATCATGGACTGACTGACTCAAGAACAGCTTCTTCTCTGCTCCTGCCAAATTTTGAATGAACCTATCTTGTATTAAGTTGAACTTTCTCTATACCCTAGCTGTGACTGTAACATTAAATTCTGCACCCTCTCCTTTCTTCCTCAATATACAATATGTATAGTGCAGAAGAAACAATACTTTTCTCTGTATACTGATACATGTGACAATAATAAATCAAATCAAAATTAAATCAAATCAAACTGTCTAACATTTAGAGCAAAACCACAATCCACTTACACAGTGAGAGAACATCTGACCCATACATCCCTGACATCTGCTCCCCCACTCACCCTGCCCAGCCGAAGAACGTAAGTCTTGACTTCGTATAGCACTAAAGTGCATAGAGAGAATGCATGGCAATAAGATCAGCACCCTGATGGGGCATGTCAAAAACGGTGCCAGTCATAATACTGAACAGGGTGGGTGGTATCAGCTATCACCATCCTACTCTGGCAGGGGGTTTTCTGCAGTGCAAGCTGTGTACTGCTGAAGCTTGAATTGAAAGATGCTTGTACATTCTTGAGGCTTGATATTCCAAAATATACAGTTCCAAAAGGCCTTTGTCCCTAGACTGTCAGAACTATATCTAACCTTGACTACTAAACTGGTGTGCTGGATTCCTCAAAGAATCATTAGTTAGTCATTTTGGCCACAACATTCATTTTGTCAAGAATCTTGAGAGGTATACAATTAATATTTGAAGCAATTCCCTCAAAGGCCGCCTCATTTTCCGGGTCTTGAATGCTGTTCGGCTAAGCAGCCTTGCAAGAGAACAATAAATGCACTCTTGCTGCTCTATCTGACAATCAGAGCTGGTAGAGAAATGGATTTGAAATTTCTGTCGAGTTATCTCCTATCACTGAGACTCCCACAGTGTTTTTGCACCTGGCCTCTCACCCCATAGGACCCCATAGTCGCCCCCAGCACAGCAAACCCTGTTGAGGCTGCCAATTTCCAGCTCTACCAAGAAAGGCCACTCGTTCAGCTACTGTTTGAACAGTGACCGAGAATGAAGGAGCCAAGAAATGATACCTGCTTGGCAGCCAGCACATCCTCTCGGAGCAAGCGGGGGGATGATATGATATGAAGGGAAGGTAAGGCCTCTGCCCACCCACAGCTCCAATCACAGTCCTAACCACCTTCACCCCTGCCCATACCCCAAAGATGACATCCCCTGGCCCTGAGCTGCATTCTGTGTGTTCCCAGCATTCTACCCTCTGCCCCTCGAGCATTAGACTCTCCAAGAAATAATGGCGTTCAACTCCAATATTGCCCTCAGAGATGATGACGCCAGATTCACGCTTCTGTTGTATATGGCACCAAAGTGCTGCAATGCTGAATATTCACTGCAGGCTTGATATCTGGCGTGAGTGCTCACTAATGATATGCGGATGCATTCAAATTTGGTTTGGACCCTCTCCCGACATCTTCCACAATCACTTTGCCCAATGTTAGTTCAAAATCAGGAAGCGCGATCTTGCCAGCCAGATTCACATTTTCTCAAACTCTTAGATATCATGCTACCATTCCCATGGATGGGGAGAGAGGGCTCAAGATCCAACCCAATGTTAGGCTGTATTGTCATACAATACCAATATTTTTCAGATGAGTAAGGTTTGGATAACCTGAATTTTATGGAGCATATCAAGAAATGGAATTTACCCCAACACATTTACCAGAATCTTATAGAAAGTCAAAGTCAAAGTTTATTTATTAGTTGCAAGTAAGGCTTACATTAATACTGCAATACTGTTATTGTAAAGTTCCCCTCGTTAGCTATGATTTTTTAATTACTAAGTGGCAAATTTTTTTTGTGATTTTATAAATGTTGGTAAGTGAATCAGTCTGGAGTATCCTTGTCTTGTTACAACAGAACCTCCTGCCACTGATTTATAAAGGGGTTGAGGGAATAACATAGTTCAGAGCACGGGGAATCTGTCAGGATGAATAGGAAACAGTACAGTAGAGGCAGTGACTGAAGAAAGAAAACAAGGCGAGTTTTTACTTGTATGAATTGGAAGATGTTGGCAAGTTTGAGCTGTGTTTCCCCATAAGCTACAAACGCAACAAACACGAGACCGGATGAAGTAATTTGGTTAGAGGATATCAAACAAAGAATCAGGATTTGCCAGCCCAGTGAATGAAATCTAAACCATGACGTGGAAATTAAAATAATTTTGTCAACAATAAGGTGATTGAATGACAATCAAGAAGAGGGTTTATGAGGCAAAATATGACAAATTAAAGTCAAAATGAAAGCTGTTGTTTTGTAACTATGGGCCTTATAATTCTGGCAGCACGGTGGCATAGTGCTGTCTCACAGCTCCAGGGACCCAGGTTCGATTCCTGGATTGGTCTTTATTAGAAAGACCCCAGGAGTGAGAAATCTATGACATGGAACGAGGAATTGTCCTTCTTGGAACAGAAGAGCTGAAAGCCAGATTAACCATAGATTGCAGTGTTTACATTAACTCAGCAACTCAGAGGGCTCATTTTGTCAACATTAAAATGCATGTGTAGGCCTAGACACAAGTCCACATCCCTCCCCGCTCCACGCCATTTTCAGCTAATAAATGCACTTTGAAGGCTATATTCCCATCAGGAACCGATCTTAATTTTTCAGCTCAGAAACACACGTTGAAAGTTATACTCACCTCATAAGTTAGCGCATGGTGTCAGACAGGTGATACAGGTCATGGTGCCAAGCAGATGCGCAGGAGTTTAAGAACTGTCCACACTGAGCAACTCACACATAGGGACGGATGAACAGAAATCAGACCTCCAGCATGAAGAGTGAAGTATGAAGCTGATTCCAAGGTGAAAAAGTTGTAACATTTGCCAATTTGTCGAATAACTTCTGCAGTGAGGGAATTTGGTGTTACTGAATAACTGCTGTGAGAATGGAAGAAGGAGGAATCTGCCTGAAGAAGATGCTCGATATCAAATTTTGTGTGAGAGCAGGGACTGGCCATTGGTATAATCTTGAGAAGCCTGTGATGGAAGGGGTCCAAAAGTCAGGAGTGCAATGCATGTATACGCACTTAAGTCAGTCAAATCAAACCTCAAGACTAGTAAGGCTCCCC
Organism: Sphyrna mokarran; assembly: GCA_024679065.1. NCBI lineage: Eukaryota > Metazoa > Chordata > Chondrichthyes > Carcharhiniformes > Carcharhinidae > Sphyrna > Sphyrna mokarran. Next base: position 18,385,133 of record JAGIQG010000008.1, on the reverse strand, counting down.
CATGCTAACACTATAGTTAAGAAAGCCCACCAACACCTCTACTTTCCCTGAAAGCTAAGGAAATTTGACATGTCAGCTACGACTCTCACCAACTTTTACTGATGCATCATAGAAAGCATCCTTTCTGGTTGTATCACAGCTTGGTATGGCTCCTGCTCTGCCCAAGATCGCAAGAAACTACAAAAAGTCATGAATGTATCATCACGCAAACCAGCCTCCCACCCATTGACTCTGCCTACACTTCCCATTGCCTCAGAAAAGCAGCTGGCATTATTAGGGACCCCAAGCACCCCAGACATTCTCCTTTCCACCATTTTTCTTCAGCAAAAAGATACAAAAATCTGAGGTCACATGTCAAACAGCTCAAGAACAGCTTCTTCCCTGTTGCCATCAGACTTTTGAATGGACTTACCTTGCATTAAGTTGATCTTTTTCTACATCCTAGCTACGACTGTAAAACTACATTCTACATTCTCTTGTTTCTTCTTTATGAACGGTATGCTTGCTTTGTCTGTATAATGCGCAAGAAACAATACTTCTAACTGTATATTAATACATGTGACAATAATAAATCAAACCAAATCTGATCAACCTTGGCATCGCTGCCCTATGGAACGAAAATGTCTTGCGGCAGAAAAATCAAGATTGCTCAGAGAGAACAAAAAGACGTTGATGCCAAAATTACCGGCTTCCAGAGCAATCAGGTCACATTTGGTGAATTTCATGTCACAGTGACTCTTGACGAATTTGATGAAATCTTTGTATAGAATGCTGAAGATTATAAGCTAAAACGTTACGATTGTTGTTCAAATTATCCTCGTAAAATTTCTTCATAACACATTGCTTTAAATCATATTTTAAAATGGCAACCATCTGCTTCCACACCAACAGTTCATATTTTAAATCCAGATAAATACATTGATCCCAGTTAAAGTTACAAATAGGATCAAAATAATAGATGTGTTCTGTGATGAGCCCAGGAGGTCTGTGCGGAATCACTCACTGATCTTCTTTGGGCTTCATTGAGTTGGAATTCTCTTGGTAACAGTTAGAACTTATTACTTGGTGTTTTATAAGGCAGGCCCAGGATTGGGCCTGCTGAACTGTAGACTAAGGCAGGGACTAATGTGTATACGCCATGGTAGTAGTTTTACTTTGCATTCCATCATAAAATATACTCCTCTCCAGTCAGGCTTCCTGAGTGATTACATGTTCCTGAGTAATTATGAGGAGATTGGTTGGAGTAAATGAGAGAGTCTATTTATTTTGGCACAAAGGTCAGTAACCAATGGACGCAGATTTAAAATCTGGTGAGTGAACCAGAGGGCAGATTTAGGAGATTTTGTTTTAATGCAGTGAATGCACTGGCAGAACGGAAATGAAATGAATTGTAAATTTCCAAAGAGAATTAGATATATATCTGAAAACACAGGAGGAAAAAACAGCAAAGACAGGGAAGTAAGAATACTGGTCCAAACTTGTGTTGTGTAAAATGGAACATCAGTAAATACTGGGAGACAAGAATACTCATCCGAACATCCTTTTTCTTTCTGGGAAGGGAATATTTGCAGGTCTATGGAGAAAGAGTAGGGGACTATAGCAAACTGGATAGATCTTGCAGACAATAGACACAAGCTTACTGAGGTATTAAGGTACAAGTATAAGGCCATGCACCAACCAACTCAAGGATAGCTTCTTCCCTGCTGCCATCAGACTTCTGAATGGACCTACCTTGCACGAGGTTGATCTTTCTCTGCTATGACTGTCACACTACATTCTGTACTCTCTCCTTTATTTTTCCATGAATGGTGTGTCTTGAATGTATAGCGCGCAAGAAACAATACTTTTCACTGTATGTTAATACATGTGACAATAATCCAATTGAATCAAATCAAAGCATGATGGGCCAAAGGACTTCCTTCTGCATTGTAAGATTCTGTAAATTTGTGATTGAGCCACATCATTGTGTATATGGAGCCAGGAGGACAGGCAGAAAGTGACCATAACAATAGCCATGATCGGGTTTGTTTGAACAAGCCCCAGACTTACAAAATGCAATGCAGGTGATCTGATATCTTCGGTTTGTACCCATAGATTCAGCGTTTATTTCCTTCTGTGTTTGGCAGCTTATGACTTGCCATCCTTAGAAGTTCTGTAATTGAGAATCTACTGATGACCATGAAACAATTGTCACTTGTCGGAAAAGTCCATTTGTGGTTCACTCATACCTTTTAGAAAAGGAAATCTGCCATCCTTATCTGGTCTGACCTTCATGTGACTCCAGAGCCACAGTAGTGTGGTTGACTCTCAACTGCCCTCTGAAATGGCCTAGCAAGCCACTCAGTTTCAAGGGCAACTAGGGATGGGCAATAAATGCTGGCCAGCCAGCAATGCCCATGTCCCACAAATCAGTTTAAAGAAAAGAAAACTGCGCAAACTGTGAATTGGAGAGCACAAAATGGAACTCTCCTCCCTACTACTATACCTTGAGATCATAGAATCCCTACACTGCAAAAGGAAGTCATTTGGCCCATCAAGCCTGCACTGACAATCTCACCCAGGCCCTATCCTCATAACCCCACGTATTTACGCTATTAGTCCTCTTGACACTAAGAGCCAGTCAACCTAACACGCAAATCTTTGGAGTATGGGAGGAAACCGGAGCACCTGGGTAAAACCCATGCAGACATGGGAGAACATGCAAACTCCACACAGACAGTGACCTAAGGCTGGAATTGAACCAGGTCGCTGGCTCTGTGAGGCTGCAGTGCAAACCGCTGTGCCGCCCTGCCGTCTGTCAAAGCATGACAGACATGCTTTGTAACCACAGCAGTTGTACATTGCTTCCCTTATAGTCTTGGCATTGCACACTTTCCAGCCTGGATACAGACGGAAAATTTTGCCCAGTTTTGTTCCCAGGACACAGCTTTACAAGGAAGCGCAAATTGAAAAATGGAGCCTGGAAGTTAGAGTATCCAATTCACAGTTCTTGTGTTTTTCAGAAAATCAGAAACACCACAGATCAAGCTCGCCGGCCACAAGACCCAATTAGCTAATCCAGATAAGTCTCTGCACCTAGAGGCAAATCTTGTAAAATTCATGTGTCAAGTTTCAGATCTTCATGTTCTTTTAGTACCTGTCAGGAATGGTAAACAAAGACTAGCATGATTAGACCCTGACCTTCAGTCTGAATTCTCAATGAGTTTAGATCAGTTTTCTTTAGTCTGGTGTTTGTACTGGAAGGCGTCAGTCAAATGTTATGAAGAAAGATTCTTCAGGATTCTCTTTTTTCCAGAAGATATCAAATTATAATGTAGGAGGCAGGAGATCCCATTAGATGGAGAACATTTGATGTTGACTTAATTAAAGTTTATTTATTTATTTTCACAAGTAGGCTTACGTTAACACTGTAATGAAGTTATGTAATGTAGATGCGCCAAGTTTGGTGGTGTTTAAGAGGTTAGTTGATAAGTATATGGAAGAGAAGGGAATGGTTTAGTTTGGAGGGGCATTGCTTTTTATATTGGTCGGCGCAACATCGAAGGCCGAAGGGCCTGTTCTGTGCTGTAATGTTCTATGTTCTATGTTCTATGTTACTATGAGAATCAAAAAAGAGAAAATTTTGGAAAATTATCACCCTGTTTGGCAGTATCTGTAAGGAAAGAAAAGAGGTTTTGAGTTCTTTGTCAAAGCTAAAACGCATAGAAAGTGGGAGATATTTATACTGCAGGGGAAGGGAATGAAAGATGAGCCATAGCTCACACTTCAAAATAGAAGTGTGAATGGCAGAAGGGCAGAGAAGCTCAAATCACAGGGTAAATTGTAACAGGTGAAGATGTGGGGAGAGGAGAGGGAGGTGGGTGGGAAACAGGTAAAATTGAGAAAAAGAGGGAAAAGGGGAAGCAAAGGAAGAGAAAAGGTAAGAAAAGGGGAGGATAAAATAGGGGGGAAGAGTGGAGGGAAAGTAAAAGTAAAGAAAGACAAAAAAATTTTACTGTAAAATTCCCTTAGTCACCACACTCTGGCACCTGTTTGGGTATACTGAGGGAGAATTAAGCATAGACAATGCACCTAATCTGCACATTTTTTGGACTGTGGGAAGAAACCAGAGCACCCAGAGGATACCCATGCAGACACGGGGAGAATGTTCAAACTCCACACAGACAAGCCGGGAATCGAACCCGGGCCCCTGATACTCTGAGGCAGCAGTGCTAGCCACTGTGCCATCCTTCTTTGTTTTTTCAAAAAATTCTAGGTTAAACAAAAGTCTGAATAAAATTGCCTGCATGTTTTGCTTGCACCCACTTTATTATTGCATTGGAAACATCTTATTGCAATCAGTTGAAAGATTAGGTGGCATTTCAAAAATGGCAAATGGATTGCCAATTTCAGAGGTCATGATATTGCAGACCAGTATGTGGGGTCAATACCTGAAGTCATCACACTGGATGTTAGACTTCTGCGTGACTTTGATCGTCCTTCTTTCACAAAGTAAAATTCAGCCCCACATCTCAACAATTCTCACTTGCATAAATGCACTATTTAGAAATGACACCATATCACAGCAGTTAAGCAAATTTTATCCAAAATTCACTCGTTTTATCATTATGTTAAATCATAATTTAAAATCTAAAGGCGGTAAATGAAAATACCTTTGAAGGAGTCTGAAAGGAATACAAAAATCCAGAATCCAAAACCCATAAGACCAAAAGACCATAAGATATAGGAGAAGAATTTGGCTATTCAGACCATCAAGTTTGCTCTGTCATTCAATCCTGGCTGATAAGCTTCTCAACCCCATTCTCCCATCTTTTCCTGTAACTTTTGATCTCCTTAGGGACTTACAGAATCATAGAATCCTTACAGTACAGAAGGATGCCATTCAGCCCATTGAGTCTGATCCAACTGTGACAGAGCACGGATTACCTGATTAATTCTACTCACCTACACATCTCGGGACACTATAAGGAGCAATTTAGAATGGCCAATCCACCTAACCTGCACATTTTTGGATTGCGGGAGGAAATTGGAACACCGAAAGGGAACCCACGCATACATGGGGAGAATATGAAACAAACAGATTCAGATGTTAGGTAAAATCGACGTTATAGGTACCATTATAAATTACATGAACAAGTCACTGCAAGCTCATTAAATGCTATGCTATTTGAGTAGCTTTTTGTATGTGTACTGTTAGTACCGTAAACTTTAACTTAAATGTTGTGCAATCTCATAGATCAAATTATTTGAGATCACATCAACAAAGTAATTAAACTGAGCTGCAATCAGTTCTAAATGAATCATCGGCTCTTTTGTAGAGCCTTAAAGAACTGGTCATTTTTCAACTATGGAGAATGTAAATAATTGAGCATAATATCATCCTCAGCTAATATTGATATATATAACTTTACCTGTTATTGAACAGAAACTAAGTGCAATCATCCCGGATTTTTTTTTCCCTGTTGGCAAATCAAATAAACTAAATCAAACAAACCTGAGGGACAAAGTAAAAGGGATAGCTCCTCAACAGTGGAGCGGAGGGAGGCTGAAACAGAAAAGAAAGCATAAAGGAAACGTCAAAGTAAAAATGTGATTAAAGGAATGAATAATGCACCCAGTCTCTGTGGGGCCCAACAAGCCTCAACTGAGCTCTTGGACTCCACATTCTCCTTCTTTTCCCTTCCTGAGCCTTGTATAGTTGTGACTATTGTTGGACAATTGCCATTTTGATCGAGATTGAAAATTTGACACCATCCAGGTCTCCATACCACACTGGTCCATGGACCTTGGTATCTCCTCACTCATTAAAGGAAGATCAAAGACCTACAGTTTTCTGGCATACTTTTAAACTCATGCACTGGGGTTCATGTTTGAGTGGCATTAGACCTCTGTTGTGCACTCTCAGATGTAGCAACTTCTCTGACCTTGTCAAGTGAAAGATTAACAGGAGTCAAAGTTTTCTGTCACTGCCTTGTCTTCCAGTGTGCGCTGATGTTACATAGCTGCTGTGACACCCTGACAAATGTTTTGAATAAGAGCCAAAGCTCCATTTCCTTTGAGATGAACGTTTGAGTTCCAAACATGCCATCATTGAGAAGTGATCAATAATGGCTATTTATTGACTGCGCAGTGTCACTGCATTGGAATTCTAACAGAACATATTGCTAATGCTTGCAAGATCTATTTTAAATTTGTCCTTTTGTCATATAATCAGGTCATTTTTACCAGCAATACATCAATTTATACAGACATGGATTGCTGTACTGCTTTGTGCTAAGTGATTTATATATCTGCTGAGTGGACATTGGAATTTTTTAATGTTGTAATGACTGAGAAAAATTGAAATGAGAGGGATACATTTCTCAAATTGACTATCCCCAGCAGGATGAATGAGAGAACAGTAAAAATTGAGTACTGGTCCAAATTAGTCTTATATACTTTAAAATGGAGCATTTGCCATTTTCCTTTATCCAATTTCAGGTGGATATGGATGGGAGGGTTGAAAATTGAACATAGGGACATAGAACTCCTGCAGTACAGAAGGAGGCCATTTGGCTCATCCAGTCTGCATTAACCCTCCGATAGAGCATCCCACCCAGACCCTATCCCCATAACCCTACATATTTATCCTGCCAATCTCCCTACACATCTTGGGACACTAAATGGTACTTAAGTATGGCCAATCAACCTAACCCACGTTGTTGGACTGTGGGAGGAAACTGGAGCATCTGAAGAAAACCCATGCAGACACGAGGAAAGCATGCAGACAGTGACTCAAGGTCGGAATTTGAATCCGGTTCCCTGGCACTGTGAGGTAGCTGTGTGGCAGTATGCCACCCTGAGTTCCTGAGCAGGGTATTTTTCTCCACTGGTCATCTTACTTTCAGGCTTTTATGCCAGTATTGTTCACTTGAAGGGGCATCCAACTGCCATCCAACATCACTGTGGTAAGCAAGAGGGATTCTCCAGAAAGTCCTCTTGAACAGAGATCCTCAGCATTTAAATACAAAACAAAAAAGCAGCTCTTCGATCCCCTTAAAACTTACAACCATATGTAGAGGTTCCCATCCATTGACTCTGTCTACACTTTCTGCTGCCTCAGAAAAGCATCATTAACGACTCCAGACATCATTGAGATACTCTCTTCCAACTTCTTCTGTCACGAAGAAGATCCAAAAGTCTGAGATCACATACCGACCAGCTCAAGAACAACTTCTTCCCTGCTGCCGTCAGGCTTTTGAATGGACCCACCTTGCACCAAGTTGATCGTTCTCCTACAATCTAGCTATGACTGTAACTTTACATTCTGCACTCTCTCCTTCTCTACAAACAGCATACTTTCTCTCTATAGTGTGCAAGAAACAATACTTTTCACTGTATACTAATACATGTGACAAAAGTAAGTTAAATCAAAATCAAAGGTTATAAAGGCATAGAACATAGATGATGATGATGATGCATGGATGATGGTGCCAGCAGCAGAGTCAGGTGATGTTCTGTAGGTGGATGTAGGTAGTCTCTGTGACAGTGTGAATATGATTGGAGTCTCCCTGAACCTGTCCGACTACATACCTTTCCCTCTACAGGACACTCCTCAAAAGATATACAATTATTGTATAAAATGTTAGCATGATTACTATTTATTTCTAAAATTTGTTTGAGTTAAACTTACATGAACCATTTTGTTGAAATTGCTCTTCCTCTGTATAAGTGCTGTATATTAAGTTTAATTAGAATATTATTGTTGATGGAAACTATTGCCTGAGGTAAGGATTACAGCTCTTGCTATGGTAATTTCTTGTGATTTCCTGAGATTGGTCTTTATGAGATGCCTGACTTCATTGCTGGGTCAAGGCATTTTGCACTGTTGGAGTTGATTTTTTTTTTACTTGAAAACCAATTAAAATATACCAAGAATGCATTCAAGCACATTTCACTATAAAAGAAGGGTGACTTGCCTCATTTTATACTTTTTAATTCCTTTCTTTAACTAAACTCCCCATTCCCCCGTTTGGACCCTGTCCTCGAAGATAATGATATGTATTGCTGAAAAAATAAACATGTTGTTGATGCTTTTCACCTTATACTCATCAGGAAAACTCAAAGATCGTCCTTTAGTGGCCCTGTTGATCGTGGATACAAATCCCCTAACGGCTATTGTATTTTATGAGAGGTCAAAATCAGGATTTGTGCCCTCATCCACACCAATGTATGTGGAGGAGGGGAATTGATGCATGAGAGGGGGATAGAGGAGTGCCTCGTTGTTTGCATAGGGGTGGCTGGGTTGGTGTTCCCCAATTTGTGAGTGAGGGGATGCCCCAATGCTTGTGCAGAGAGGCTGGGGGCTATATCTGTAGTGGGATTGGGGGGGGTTTAATTTTAACTTTGTAATTGGAGTACCCTTTAATAATTGGGCCCCAATTTCAGTTTTGTCCTGCTGTGTTTAGGTCCCACCCCTCCAAATGGCTGTGTGGTTCTCACCAGCAATCTGAAATGCGTGAAGTTGTTAGATCAGGTGAAAAAAGATGACTATGGAGCCAACGAATTTCACATAGCTTTTCTCACCTGATCCAACATCCTGTGCAAATTATGGGAAAATTACAGCCAGAATTCACACTTCAAAGGAAACAACAATTTAAACTGCATGAGGAAAGGCTGCTGATTTGTTGGCGAGATGATTTTGATTGGTCGAAGCATTGCCTTGGAGAATTGCCTTGGAGACACTTGGATGCACTTTGCCAAACACTGGAGATCCAACATATGCATGTTGTTGCATATAAAACATATGTTGTTTCATATGCAACAACATGCAATATGTTGTTCATATGAAAACTACGACCTTCCTTTACTAACATAGCCATTCAAGAGATTCATGGCTGATCTCTTGCCAAATAAGGGTGGGAATTTTCCAGCCCTGGCCCTTGTCCGGGATTGTCCAATTCCACTGAAAGCCAATGTAGATGCAGAGCTGGAAAATAGAAAGGGTCGAGAGCTTCAAATTTTTAGTGGCCAGATCATCAACAACCTGTCCTGGTCCTCCCATGCTGACACTATAGTTAAGAAAGCACACCAATACTTCTACTTTCTCAGAAGACTAAGGAAATTTGGCATGACAGCTATGACTCTCATCAACTTTTACAATGAATCATAGAAAGCATTCTTTCTGGTTGTATCACAGCCTGGTAAGGCTCCTGCTCTGCCCAAGACTATAAGGATCTACAAAAGGTCATGAATGCAGTCCAGTCCATCACACAAACTAGCCTCCCATCCATTGTCTACACTTCACATTGCCTTGGCAAAGCAGCCAGTATAATTAAGGACCTCACTCACTCCAAACATTCTCTCTTCCACCTTCTTCCTTCAGGAAAAAGATACAAGTCTGAGGTCACGTACCAACCAACTCAAGAACAGCTTCTTCTCTGCTGCTGTCAGACTTTTGAATGGACTTACTTTGCATTAAGCTGATCTTTCTCTATGTTCTAGCTGTGACTGTAACACTACATTCTGCACTATCTTATTTCCTTCTCTGTGAACAGAATGCTTTGTCTGTATAGCGCACAAGAAACAATACTTTTCACAGTATGTTAATACATGTGACAATAATAAATCAAATCAAATCAAAATCAAATCAAATCAAAATACCAGCCTAAGGCCTATTTTTGTTTCAATTGAACACTCATATATCTTATCATGTATAATGTTGGCTCTGCCTACGCCCATCAGGTGTATATCTCAGAATTTAGGGATGGATCCCATTGGGTCTCAGTTGGATTTTCCTCACATTGGATTGGGAATTCAGCAGGGCTACTGATCGGCATGCCTGAACCATTGAGGGCTTCCAGTGTGTAAAACTCTGCTGCTGAAAATGAGAGTTTTATTGATATTTATTGTTCCCTCTTCCCATTTCAATAATTCATGGTTGGGTACAGTTTTACCAGTGTTGGATGCCAAGAACTATTACCGGCAGCACTGGTGATTTCACCAATGTAAATGATACAAGCACTCTTGCAACCTTGCGTATTGTGCGTTGCTCTGTTCATTGTGGAAAGGAAAGTCTTCAGCTTTTCTTTTTAAGGAAAGCAAGCGACAATTCTTTGGCAGTTGGAAGTGAAAATGAGTAGCGTCTAGGATGTTCCCTTTACCGCAAAGCAACAGATGTTCATTGATTATTGGATGTTTATGGAGCTCCCTTGTTGGATTAAGGTCAACATGTGTATCAATGCTAGTTTGTGTCCAACAGTGGATCTGTAAGCAACTAAGGTCTATCCCCGGCCATCTGTTACTTAGTTTCTCTTTTTACTAAAAGAACACATTATTTGTGAAAAATAAGTCGGGGTGAAATGACTTGTTAAGAAGAATCCAGAATAACATTTTCAGGAAATTTGAGAGGTTAAGATGTATAGTGAATCCAAATTAAAATTAATTAGAATAGAAATTATAGACTGATTAGTGTTTTCCAAGAGTTCATTGTTACTGAGTTTGCTATAATAAAATTATGAGCTAGAAGCAGATGGGGAAGAAATCTTTTGTGTTGTGTCCCCCTGTGATGACATTGTGGATATCCATCTCAGTAATCACATAAAGGAAAAATACTGCCCATAAATACACCTGCTGTCGTGTGTGATACAAATGCAGTGTTCCAAACTGAAGAACAATAGATCCGCACCAATATGGCCCAGTCTGCTATAATTCCACAGTAATTTAGGCCAGGATACGAAGGCTGGGATTTTTATGTCCCACCAGGAAATTTCCTCCTGCCTCCCTGAAATTTCTGTCATGCCCGCGATGGATCCTGTCACAGGCAGGACTGGAAAATCCCAGCTACTATATCCATTTGACCTTGGGAAGACAGAGCCTTTCACTGCTGCAAATGTGATCAGAGGAAATAATGAAAAGCAGGATGTGAGGAGGGAGATATGAGGAGAGTTAGGATTCCTTATGCAGGAGATACATCCCTGCCATGTCAAAGGTCATGATGTGGAGATGCCAGCGCCGGACTGGGCTAAACACAGTAAGATGTCTGACAACATCAGGTTTTTAAGTCCAACCGATTTATTTGATAGTAAATTCGCAAGCTTTCGGGGTTTGCTCCTTCGTGAGGTGAATGGAGAATTCTGGCCTCAGTTAGAGCATATAACAGCACAGACAGTTTACAGATTACTGATTAGAATGCGAGTCTTTATAACTAACCTGATATTCAAATCTTAAAGAGGCCAACAATGTGAGTGGAAGAAGCATTAAGCACAGGTTAAAGAGATGTGTATTGTCTCCAGACAGTACATTAAGTGAGGTTTTGCAAACCCAAGCAAGTCATAGGGGTTACAGATAGTGCAACGCGAACCCAAGATCCCTGTTGAGACCATCCTCATGTGTGCAGAACAGAGCTAGCACACAGGGTTGGGCTGTGTATAACTGCTGCTCTGTTGCCAGAAGGGGGGGCCAAGTTTAATGGCCCAGGCATGGGTTGCAGGTGGAAGTCAACATGTTGGTGTACTTTTGTCTGATGCCAACTCTATAATAAACAGAATTGTATGGGCACTGGCACTGATTTTGGTGGGAGAGTGGATTTGGAACTCAAAACTAGCATATAAGCCAATAGAACTTACAGAAGAATCATAGAAACTTACAATCCCTTCAGTGCTGAAGGAGACTATTTGACCCAACGAGGCCATATGCACAACAATCCCACCCAAACCCTATCTCCATAACATATTTACCCTCCTATTCCCTCAACACTAGAGTCAATTTAGCATGGCTCATCAACCTAACACAGATTTTCAGAGTATGAAAGGAAACTGGAGAAAAGAGTTGGCCACAGTGCAGACAATCTGCAGTCACGTGAGAACATGATCAAGGGTGTCACCGTAGGGTTTCTGTTACAAGATAAGATCAGTGTATGCTCATTTCCCCATTAATGTGGTTGTTCAGGAAACAGGATCTCTGGTAGAAATCTGTAACTTCCTGGGAGAAAGGTATATTCATAGAGTTCGTATAACTCCGGGTACAGTTTCCCAAGTCCAGAAAGATGAGCTTGTCCTTGAGGGAAACAACATTGAACTTGTGTCAAGCTCTGCTGCTCTCATTTAACAAGCGACAACAGGAAACTGGAGAATCCAGAGGAAACCCACACAGACACGGAGAGAGCATACAAACTCCACCCAAGACCAAAATTGAGCCCAAGTCTTTGGCACTGTGGGACAGCAATGCTAATCACTGTGCCACCGTACTGTCCCACGGTGATCTTAACCATGTGAATTTTGACAGGGTCAGTCCTGAAGGTCGCTGGCTGGCATGACCATTCTAGCCCTCAACACATGCAACGCCTGTCAATATTCACCCACCCAAGTAGAAGATTCCTCGACAGATAAGTCATGAACACATTCTTTTATACATCCAGTTAATTTTATTACATCTATAGCCAAGAGGAAATCATCTTCCTCTATTCCCAATCTGCTGCAAGCTAGCAGTGTCAAAACAAAAAACATGGCAACAAGGGATGCTTGAGAAACAGTTGGAAATGTATAAAATTTTCCCTTTGGTGGAACAATGCTCCTTCCAAGAGTGACACTAATGTAGCAGATGGTGCTTCATCAATGTGCATCAAAATTTACAACACACGTAATGCACTGGCAGACAATGAGATAGAAAACATCCCTATAGATATTTTAGGTTAATTTCATTGAAGTTTGCCTGACTTGTTATCCTTAAGTGAATGTGATTTTGTGTCATTTTATATAAAATGTTACATTTGGATACTTAGTTTTATTTCTATTGCTGTCAGTTCCAAATATAACAATTCCTTCCTATATCATGAATCCAAGAAACTACAACAAATTCCTGCAGTGAAAATTAGAATTCAGAAGACTTTTCTATTGAAGTTGTTGCAACATTTGCAGGCAAATTAGACTGATACAGTGCTTGACGGAGGCTGTTCAGCCCACTTGTATACACTATTTCTTTCCTCCAGTTTTCCATTTGATTGTCTCTCCTGAAACCAGTGACTCAGATAACTCTTCCCTTCTGGGCAGCATGATGGGGCAGTGGTTAGCATTGCTGCCTCACAGTGCCAGGGACCTGGGTTAGATTCCCGATTTGGGTCACCCTCAGTGAGGAGTCTGCTTGTTCTCCCTGTATCTGTGTGGGTTTCCTTCGGGTACTCTGGTTTCCTCCTACAGTCTGGTCATACTAAATGGCCATCCTAAATTCTCCTACAATGTAGCCGAATAGGTGCCCAAGTGGGATGACTCAGGGAATTTCACAGTGACTTCGTTGCAGTATTAATGTAATTCTACTTGTGTCACAAATAAATGAACTTTGAAAACAGTGATTCAAAAAGAAATTAAATATAGTTCTTGGTGCTAAGGAGAGAAGGGGGATCAGGATATTGATGATCAGCCAGGATCATTATGAATGGTGGAGCACGCTTGAAGGGTGGAATGGCCTATTCTCGCTACTGGTTTCTACTAAGAGAATGTTTGCATAAGTTATAGCAGCTCTCATCAGTCTCTTAACTGGGTATGGCAAGAGGGTGATATCACTTCAGGTTGTATCCTGTATTCTTTTCCTTTTCTCACTGGGTTTGAATATCTTGCTCTTGTGTGTAACTCTGTCAATCAATCCGCTTGAAATCTGCAGAATTCACACTGACAGGTAAGTATTGAGCAGCTCTGTGGCCTAGCTAACTGGGAGCTTTCCACTCTCAAGGTTAACATCATATAGTACCTGCTAATGAAGATTTTAGTCAATATACATACATATATTTATAGAGAGTAAGGGTTGAACTGTTTTAAAATTTGTCCCATATGCATATAATGCTATGTAAATGGCAATTACCATGGCTATGCAAGATTACTTTATGCACATTGGTGTAAATTGCTGAATCTTTATTTGAAAGTGATAAGGAAATCAAGGACACAATTTAAGGCCACCCTGGATTTGAGATTGGAAAGGGGAGGGAGTCATTTAATTTGGTAAAAGGATACAGTGTGGGAAGCCTGCCTTATGCCTTGCCTTAACGCCTCCAAAAACTTGTGGACAGCCTCCTAGTTTGGATGCTAATTGAGGCTTCTAAAGATTTTAAAGACATTTGATGACCATTTAAGGGTTCTATCCTGCTGCTGCTGGCACACAACTGGTGGTGGGTGAAGGGGACTGTCACAAAGGAGGTGCAAAAAACAAACTCTGTCAGGTTGCTTGTGGGTGCCCTGAGGAGTTCCTAATTCAGAGGCATTCAGGGCCTGCTGAAGGGATGCAGCACCGGAAAGGGAGGGGGGAGTTGCACAGAGAGGTGTGGAAGAACAGTGAGAATAGTGACCACGACACTGCACAACCCTGCCAAAGAAACCTGTAAGATGTGCCAGATCATCAACAGAGATGCCATCATCTTACATGAGGACACTATCCACTGGGTGCACGGTACATACTCTTGTAACTCGGTCAACATTGTCTGTCTGATACTCCGCAGGAAAAGATTTCCGAGGCATGATACATTGGGAAGACTATGCAGACGCTACGATAATGGCTGAATGAACACCACTTGACAATCACCAGGCAGAAGTGTTCTCTTTCTGATGGGGAACACTTCAACAGTCATGGGCAGTCAACCTCTGATCTTCGGGTAAGCGTTCTTCCAAAGCAGCCCTCACGACACACGACAACACAGAATCGCTGAGCAGAAACTGATAGCCAAGTTCTGCACACATGAGAATGGCCTCAACCAGGATCTTGAGTTCATATCACACTATCTGTAACCCCCATGACTTGCCTGGGCTTGCAAAATCTCACTAACTGTGCTGGTTGGAGACAATACGCATCTCTTTAACCTGTGCTTAACCCTCTCTCCACTCACATTGTCTGTACCTTTCAGACTTGATTACCTGTAAAGACTTGCATTCCAACCATTATTCTGTAAATTGCGTTTGTATCTTTATATGCCCTGTTTGTGAACGGAACTCCCACTCAGCTGATGAAGGGGCAGCACTCTGAAATCTTATGGCTTGTGCTACCAAATAAACCTGTTGGACTTTAACCTGGCGTTGTGAGACTTATTGAGATAGAGGATCAGCCATGACCATGTTGAGTGCTGGAGTTTGAAGGGCCGAATGGTTTTTTAGTTTCCATATTTACATGTGTCTGTTTTTCTGAAGCAATCACTGAGTGGTGATCAGATGCACCCGCTGGCTTTATTTCCCTAATTTTCACCATGGTGATGCTGTGGCTAACTTCATTGCCGCAACTGTCGTTCTGTATTAGAGCAGCAGTCTTGGCACAGACCTAGACCTTATGGGTCTGTGTGATTGGTATTAAAAAAGAACGAACCATGCACCTAATTATTTTTAGTTTCCCCGTAAAATAACATTCTGCGCTATTGTAATTGATTTTTGAAAAATTCCTTCTGGACATTTGTAGTTTCCTATTTTCTTACAACTGTTCCCTTTCAGGGATTTCTGCCTTTGGCTTGTTTTAAATCACATACTTGTGGAATTTCCACATGACTGCCGGTTATAAAAGCAGCCAGAAGTCAGGAAGCAGCTCTCCACAGATCTTCTGTCTATGCACTACATGGTGTCCTTGAGCATCTTTCACAGACTAGCTTGAAAATAGCTTATGGCTATTGGAACCACTCAGCGTGATATGCCAAGGGGTAGCTGAAGGTTGGCAGTGGGCTCCTGTGCTATTTTTCTTGGCACCATTGTTTGAACTTGGGGCCAGGCTGACAGGAAGTATCTCCACTGTTAATAAGAATCTTAAAGGAAATGTATCTGGGCAGGTCGCTCCTAGTTTCTAGCAGACTTAAACAATTCAAATTACAAAAACCATCTATAATTAGGCACCACCTACCACTAAATTAATTCAGGAAACCCATAAGACTAGTTGTAGTTTGTGCTAGAAAATTACAAGGAGGAAAGGGGACAGTCCTTTTGCCACTAGGGTGAGGATAACTTTATGCAACAACTATAACACTGTAGACGTAGGAGCAGAATTAGGCCACTTGGCCCATCGAGCCCCTTCCGCAATTCAACCATGGCTAATATTTTTCTCATACCCATTCTTCTACTTTTTCCCCATAAGCCCTGACTTTCTTATTAATCAAGAACCTATCTACCTCGGTCTTAAGACACTCAATGACCTGGCCTCCACAGCATTCTACAGCAAAGGGTTCCACAGACTGATCACTCTCGAATTGAAGAAATTCCTTCACGTCTCTGTTTTAAAGGATCATCACTTTAGTCTGAGGTTGTGCCCTCTGTTTCTATTTTTTTCAACTAGTGGAAATATTTTTTCCATGTCCACTTTATCCCAGGCCTCTCAGTACCCTGTGAGTTTCAATAAGATCCCCACTTCTAAACTCCAATGAGTACAGATCGAGAGTTCTCAACCGTTCCTCATACAATAAGCTCTTCATTCCAGGATCATTCTTGTGAACTTCCTCTGGACCCTTTCCAAGGCTAGCGCATACTTCCTTAGATATGGAGCCCAAAGCTGTTCACAATATTCCAAATGGGGTCCGACCTTATACAGCCTCAGAAGTACATCCCTGCTCTTATATTCTAGCCCTCTCGACATGAACGCTAATACTGCATTTGCCTTCTAACTGCTGACTGAACCCTACGCATTAACCTTAAAAGAATCCTGAACAATGATTCTCAAGTCCCTTTGTGTTTCTGATTTCCTAAGCATTTTCCCCTCTTGAAAATAGTCTATGCCTCCATTCCTCCTTCCAAAGTGCATAACTTCGCAGTTTTCCACATTGTATTTCATCTGCCACTTCTTTGCCCACTCTCTTAATCTGTCCAAGTCCTTCTGCAGTCCCAATTCTTACTGGTTATCACTGATTCTTTGCCAAAAAGAGGTCTTTGTGCCATCATACTGTCTTATAGGTCTGCGAAACAATGTCCAATATGTACTTCTGCACAGGCTCTGTGCAACTGTTCCTTTCCTCCCAAGTTCCCTCTTTCTCATTAGCGTCTCCCTCTTTCTTGTTCAACTGTGTTTGCACTTGATCATGCTCCAGCTCGCATCCACTTTCCCTCCCTTACCCACTCATTCCAACCTAATCAAATACTGCTGGAGAGAATGGATTTGGGCTCCTTAGTCAGATCCTTGAAATGCATTAAGAATCGAGGAACGCTTTGTCTTCATTCTGTTTTATCACTTCAATAAGTATTGTGCTCCAGAAATAGTGTCGTATTTTGAGCAGTTTCTTAGGAAATTGTAATCGAAGTAGTTCCATAAAAGGAGTAGATCTTATCACACAAACTTTCATGAGTTTCCAACAGACAATAAGGCATGTAAGTGAAGAATTACATAGGGCATGATCTTAGCAGCCATTCACGCCACGCTCCTGCTGCAATGAAGTCAGAGAGTTCAGTCCAAAGATGTGTGGGTTAGGTTGATTGGCGATATTAAATTATCCTAATGTTAGGGGATTAGCAAGGTAAATATATGGGGATTATGTGAATTGAATGGGATTGGGTCAGTGCAGATTTGCTGCGCTGAATGGCCTCCTTCGACACTGTAGGGATTCTATGATTCAGTGACTCTATGAATTCGGCGCCCAGCAAAATCTCTGTTTACTGCAGTGGGATGAGAAAATCCTGCCGGCGTAAACAGCAAGAAAATTTTGACGTTTGACAAGACAAGTTACATTAGGCGAAGGCCTGGTGGTATTATCACTAGACTCTTAATCCAGAAACTCAGCTAATGTTATGGAGACATTGAAATTCAATGAAAAATATCTGAAATTACGGATCAACTGATGGCCATGAAACCATTGTGAATTATCGGAAAATCGCTATCTGTTCTTTAGGGAAGGAAATGTGGCTTCTTTACCTGTTCTGGTCAAGATATGATTCCAGAGCCACAGCAATGTGGTTCACTCTCAACTGCTCTTGGGCAACTAGGGATGATCATTAAATGCTGGCCAGTCAGCAACGCCTATGTCCCATGAATGAATAAGGAAATGTTTTTTTTCATGTGTGTATAAATAAATATCTCACAATAAAGATGAAAGAAGCTTCACTGGGGAAGTTAATAGGCATTATTATGTGGCCAGTTACATATCCTCCACAGCTATCTACTAATTACAGCGAGGAGATTAATGTACAGGAGCAAGTTCAGTCTGGAGCCAGGCAAGGACACTGCAGCTAATTTTCACAGTTGGAATTGCATAATCAATGACAGCCACTATCACCTTCTAATTTTACTTTAATGGCTTTAGCTTTGTTAAGGTTATCATGGGGACAACTTGCAGCCATCAGTCTAGATGCTACCAACACTCTGGATCAAATGGAGACTGGTTATGGTCAGAATGGACAGCACATTTCTGTTCCTCCCTGTGGAATAGTGGTAGGAGCATAACATGGCTTCCAAATGTAATTGGACTGTTGCTTTTCCAAAGAGGAAAGAGAGAGGAGGGGTGCAGATCATTGAGGACAGTCATGTGGTCATTCTATCAGTCACATATCAGTTTGTGACGATACATCCATATATTCAACAAATAGATTGTAGTGCTGTAATCTTGTATGCGAAGATTTTTGAAGAAAATGTATTAAGAATTGGAAGTTGTGGCATGAATATAGTAGAATGGGCATGCAACACTGAATCACAGAATTGTTATTGCACAACAGGAGCCCATTTGGCCCATTGCAATTCTGCCAGCTCTCTGTAGGAGAAATGTACCTCATGCACTCCCCTGCTCTTTCTCTGTAGCTCTGCATTTTCTTCCTTTTCAGATAACAGTCTAATTCTCTCTTCAATGTCTTGTTTTAACCTGTCTCCATTCCCAGACAGCGCATTCCAGATCCTAACCACTCATTGCTGGAGAAAATCTTTCCTCAGGTTGCCATCGCTTTCACCAGTCAGCTTAAATCTGTGCTATCTTGTTCTTTAAGTTTCCAACAAAGGAAATACTTCCCTCTCTCCTCTTTACTTTCTTGCCCTGTTGTTACCTGAAAATAGCCTCAATGAGGTAGCACAGTAGAATCACATCACCATTTTCCAAATAATTTCAGGAGTCTCTGAGGTTCCGACACGAGGTTGTTGGAAAAATCATTCTATTTTCCGTACTCTTGCATCTGTGGGAAAACTTACTAGTCAACACCTATAAGTAAGCACTACTACATGATTACTAATGCAAACCAAGCTAATCACAATTCAGAAATGGATTGGATAACTGATATTTTCTATTAAAAATACTGTTAGTTACCTCAGCTTTATCTCATTTTTCATTTTGGCCTATAAAACTAAAGATTGGTCACACTTTACAGTCATTGCCCCAATCCTGCACTTGACTTTTGATTTGAAAGTCACGATACAATGAATTAATCTTTTATGTTTTGTAGTCAAGCATTTCTTCATGAATCTAAAAAAAAATTGAGTAACATTCACAAAAAGTGACTGTAATTGAATGGAGATATTTTATGATTACTTTTGAAATGCTCCTGATTAAAAAGGCAGATTTACTGAAAATGTATTACATTTATAATGTGAATGAGTGAACACGTTTGCCGCACCACTAGATGGCTCAAGATGCAGGTTTTGCGCAATATTTCAGCACTTAAGAAACCTCAACTCATGTTGTCAAGTAACCTTCACATCACACAAGTGCCAGAGAATGACCATCTCCATCAAGAGAGAATCTCACTGTCGATCCTTGGATCTCAAAGGCATTATCGTCACTGAATTCTCCACTATCAATATTCTAAGAATAATCATGGATCAGAAGTTGAACTGGACTAGCCACTTAAATATTGTGGCTTCAACAGCAGTTAGAGGCCAGGAATCTTGCAGCAAGTAATTCAGCCCCAAAAACTGTCCGCAATCTATAAGGCACAATCTAAAAGTGGCGAAACTATTTTGGACGGAATTGTATGAGAAAATTCTATAGCTGGAATTTTGCCAGCCCACTGGTCCCAGGATTGAGTGGGTAAGGAACAGAGAATGGGAAGGTCTGTTGACCTCGGATGAGATTGTATAATTTTGGGATGTGCAAGGCCATAAAATCCCATTCTAAGTGTCCAGCTGGTGTGTACAAGCGAGGTTTTCAGGTCTATTTTTGGGTAGTCCTTACTCCGAATCTTATGGGTTTAGACACTAAAAAAACTGGTCTAGACAATTTCTAGCCACTAGATGGAGTGGGCAGCATTTAACTCACCAGCAAGGTTGTTGCATCAGTAGAGGAAACCATTATGCATGTGCACACTTTTAGTTGCACACATGCACAATGCCATCAGCGGAGACAGATGTGAAAAATCTGTCAACTCTGTTGCTGCAGCCAGCCTGAAATATTCTATTTACAGCCACCCTCCTCTTCTCTGCCTCCAGCTATCTCACGGTCTTGTGGCTGATAGCAACTGCCCCCTTGTCACCCAGAATGATTGCCCCTTCTTGTCCCCAAAATCATGAACAAGATGGCAATGGGCTCCTCCTACTCAATTGGGTCACCCCCCTACAGGACCCTCCTGGCCCCATCCTTGGGCTGGCCCCAGCCCTTCAAGCCTCCCATTTGCTCCATCCTTTCAGGCCCCGACACCCTTGTACTGCTTGAAGGGCAGTGTCAGTGTGCCTGGTGGGCAGTGCAAGGGTACCCAGTGTGCAGTGCTAGAGTGCTAAGCTGGCACTGCCCAAGGGAGCAACCTCATCTTGCCCGCAACTTCCCTAGGGGGCATCAGTGACCTTCAGGACTACGAGTGAGGCCATCATGACTGTTCACTGTCGTGGGGACCAGTGTTTGTCTCGCTGAAGAGAGCATCTCCCAGTAAGGCCACAAGGGCAAGTTGTGCCCTAGCTCACTAATCACATGTTAGTTCTGTTTTAAAGATATTTAAATAATTTATTCAGCTTCACATCAGAAATGGACAGGAAGCTGAGTGCGTTGGTAATCCGGTGCCGGACTTGAACCTGATTTCTCAGCTCTCACATGATTTTACTGGCTTGGCCTGCCCATCATTGGTAAAATTGCAGCCTTCACCTGCAACCAAAATATGTGTGTGTGTGTGTGTGTGTGTGTGTGTGTGTGTGTGTGTGTGTGTATGAGAGAGAAAGAGAGAGAAAGAGACTAAGGGGCCATCTTGCCAAAAATATTCTAAATGTTGAACAAGTGTGAAAGCAGGAGCGAATTGCACACATTTTTTGAGCTTCCAGATGCAATCATACGGCACTTAGAAAAAAGAGGCACACTGCACTAATGGGCGGAGCCTATTCATGTCAGGAAGCCAGCTGCAGACTGCTAGGGGCGCCATTGCACCTGTGCCCTGATCTCCCAGTGCACAAGGAGCAGGAAACCATCATCTCGGTCTCACAAAAATACCCCAGGCCACTGCTATTTTCAAAGTGCTTATTGGATTATTTAGGAATTAGAGATTCACCTGAGTTGTGCTTTCAGTATTACATGTACGCAGCATAGAAGCTCTGAAATAAAGAGTTCACATTTGATTCTGATATGCTAAGACTGTTGTTGGAATTGACTGTGCAAGTCAAAATCAACAGTGCTTACAAAAACAAAATCCCCTTCAAAAATAGTTTCATTTTTGAGTGCCTAAACCAGAAAATGTGATAGAATTAATTATGTAGCTGTTGTGTTATTAAATCTGTCACGCAATCTGTAATTGATCTGATGTTAGAAATTCCAAACAACATCTTAGAACCATAGAATCCCTATAGTGCAGAAGGAGACCATTTGGTCCATCAAGTCTGCAACAACTTTCTGACAGAGTACCTTACTGAGGCTCTCTCCCCTGCCATATCCCCATAACCTCACACATTTATATGGCTAATCTATCTAACCTATGCATCACTGAACTGTGAGTGGAAACACATGCAGACACGAGGAAAATGTGTAAACTGCACATACTCTGGTGCACAATGGCATAGTGGTTAGCACTGCTGCTTTACAGTGCCAGGGGCCCGGGTTCAATTCCTGGCTTGGGCTACTGCCTGTGAAGAGTTTGCTTGTTCTTCTTATGCCTGTGTGGATTTCCGCTGGGTGCTCCAATTTCTTCCCACAGTCCGAAAGATGTACTGCTTAGCCACACTATATTTTGTGGCCACGCTAAATTTTCCCTCAGTGTACCTGAACAGGGTCTGGGGTGTGGCAAGTAGGGGATTTTCACAGTAAGCCTACCTGTTACTGATAGATGAACTTTAAACTTTAAGATGGTCACCTGAGGCTAGAATTGAACCCAGGTCCCTGGCACTGAGAGGCAACAGTGACAATTTCAAACTTGAAATGAAATTGGGCAATTTAGATGCTTTCATGGATTCTAAAGGTGACACTGTGCATCGAGTATCAAAAACTGTTATCTATGCTGAAACCGTCTAAAACTCATGCTAGCAAAAAATGGAGGAAGTGATATAAGAACGTAAGAACATAAGAAATAGGAGCAGGAGTAGGCCATCTAGCCCTTCGAACCTGCCCCGCCATTCAATAAGATTATGGCTGATCTGAAGTGAATCAGTTCCACTTTCCTGCTTTCACCCCATAACCCTTAATTCCTTTGTCTATCAGAAATCTATCTACCCGTGACTTAAATATATTCAGTGAGGTAGCCTTCACCACTTCATGGAGCAGAGAATTCCAGAGATTCCCCACCCTTTGAGTGAAGAAGTTCCTCCTCAACTCCGATCTAAACTGACCCCCCCCCCACTTATTTTGAGGCTGTGCTCTCTAGTCCTGCTATCATTTCTAAGCAAGAAGAATCTCTCTACCTCTACCTAATCCATCCCCTTCATTATCTCATACGTCTCTATAAGATCCCCCTTTAGCCTTCTAAACTCCAATGTGTACAGACCCAATCTATTCAATCTCTCTTCATAGGCTAACCCCCTCATCTCCGGCATCAGCCTATTGAACCTTCTCTGCACTCCCTCCAAGGCCAATATATCCTTCCGCAAATGCGGCGGCCAAAACTGCACACAGTACTCCAGCTGCGGCCTCACCAGCACCCTATACAGTTGCAGTAAGACCTCCCTGCTTTTATATTCTATCCCCCTCACTATAAAGGCCATTCACCTTCTTGATCACCTGTTGCACCTGCAGATTGGGTTTTTGCGATTTGTGCATAAGGACCCCCAGGTCCCTCTGCACCGTGGCATGCTGCAGCTTTTTGCCATTTAAATAATAATCCCTCCTCCTATTATTTCTACCAAAGTGGATTATAATAGTAGAAGGGATTGTTATGTGATGGCTGAGTGGTATTATCGCTAGACTATTAATCCAGGAAACTCAGCTCATGTTCTGGGGATTCAGGTTCGAATCCTCTTACGGCAGATGGTGGAATTTGAATTCAGTAAAAAATATAACTGGAATTAAGTATCAACTGATAACCATGAAGCCATTGTCGATCATCAGGAAAAATTCATCTGGTTGATTAATATCCTTTAGGGAAGGAAATCTGCCATCCTTACCTGGTCTAGCTTACATGTGACTCTAGAGCCACAGCAATGTGGTTGACTCTCAACTGCCCTCCAAGGGCAACTAGGGATGGGCAATAAATGATGGCCAACTAGCGATACCCATGTCCCATCAATGAATAAAAAAAACTTACAATATTAATAACATGTTTTTCACAACTCCAGATTTCACATATTGTTTCTGTCTGTTTATTGCGGAAACAATCGGATCACTTTAGTAGATGTTTAATTAAACTTCAGAGAGAAGAAAAAATACAAGTTATTAAGAGAAGAATAAGCATTAAAGGAAATTCAATTCAGATAAGCCAGCTCCAATTAATCCTGTAATTCCAATAATTTATGGGGCTGTCAGAAAAGAGTTTAGCTAAACCTCAATAGTTTTTAAAACAATTATTTTGATATTCCCATGTACAGATCCAATTTATAAAATAGCGTAGTGTCTTGTTTCCAGATTTGAAAGCAAATTGAATAGCTACAGCAGGAAATTGGAGCAGTCAAGAGAAAATATTAAAACACAATTTTGAGACTAAAGTCGCACCACCCTTGCTCATATGGTCCTAATTCTGTTTATTAGCCAATGTTTTGATTACAGATGAATTCCAGCCTTCGGAACAGTAAACTTTTGCAACTTTCTTTTACAGGCTATCAGCAAATGAAGCACAAAATAAATAGTTGTTCCAGTCCGGACACTAATATTTCCCCATGGTTTCCTTCACTAAACTCAAAGTAGATTTAATGTTCACCGTACCATTACATGATATAATTTTACCTCTGCATTAAAGTATATCTGTGACATCTTTGCCTTTTCTCATCACTTTCATTCAAGCCCTCCTTGAACTTTTACGTCTTGTATCGGTAGCATCTCTTCATCAATCACTTTATTATTTGTTAAATGTTTGATTGTTTCCCAAGCTGTTAGCTTAGTTGTTCAAGCTCTTCATTCTGCTGTTCTGAGACAGCAGCCACATGATTCTAAAATCCAAACTGTAGGAACAGCAAATAAAATCTTCCCACATTCCTCAAAGAACAAAGACCAAAGAACAGTACACCACAAGAACAGGCCCTTCGGCCCACCAAGTCTGTACTGGCACAGATGCCTCTCCAATCTAATATTTTCTTGCCTCGACCTTGCTCCATATTGCTCAATTCCTGCCTATTCATGTATCCATCCAGATGCCTCTTGAACGTTGGTTGTACAATCTGTTTCCATCACCTCTTCTGGCTGTGTGTTACATTATTCACCACCCTCTGTGTGAAAAATTTGCCCCTTACATCTCTTTTAAACTTTCCCCCTCTCACTTTTAACCTATGCCTCTGAGTATTTGACCTGTTGACCCTGGATAAAAGCTCAGACTATCCACTCTATCCAAGCCTGTCATTATCTAGTAAACTTTTATCATGTTTCCCCCCTCAACCTCCGACGCTCCAATGAAAACAATCCAAGTTTGTTCAAAGTCCATATCCTCTAAACCAGGCAACATCCTGGTAAATCTCTTCTGTGCCTTTTCCAAAGCATCAACATCCTTCTGGTAGTGTGGCGGTCAGAATTGCACACACACTCCAAATGTGGCCTAACCAAAGTGTACTACAGCTGCAATATGATTTTCCAATTCCAATATTCAACATTCCAAACAATGAAGGCCAGAATGCCAGATGCCTTATCGACAACCTTGTCTACCTGAGTTGCCCAACGGTCTATGCATCTAGATCCCTCTGTATGCTAATACTTCTAAGGGCTCTACCATTTACTGTATACTTCTGTATTCCTTCTTCCAAATCGCATCATTTCATATTTGTCCAGTTTAAATTCCATCTGCCATCTTTTGACCCAGGTTGCTGGCTGATTTATACAAAAGTTCTAGAAGTTTATTTATTAGCCACAAGTAACTGCTCCTGTTCCTGAATTCTACCCATATGGCCTCACTGTATGATCCCACCAACATGTCCTCCCTCTGTACATTCTCCCTAATCAGTAAAAATCAGTCACTCTCTTTATCTTGCACATAGAATCTAAATCTCAGAATGCTAAAATATCAGTCTTGCCCTTCTTTCATCCAAGTGTCCATAATTGCCACCTCATTGTTGCATGAAATATTCCAAGCTTTAAATTCTTCCATCTTACCTGTCATGCTTCTTACATTAAAGCAAACATACCTCAGATCATCTGCACTGTCATGTTTTGTACATTCTCCCTGTGTTTTATTTCCCTTAGCCTTACTGGATCCATTCACTGAGTTCTCCAGTGTCTCTGGACTCTGTACTGTGGCACTTTTTGATTTTTGTCCTTGGTTTCTCTTCTACTTTCCTCTGTATGGCCTTTTATTTCTATCCCCATTTTACTTTCTTCTGCCTTTTTGCACCAGTTCCCATCCCTCTGCCACATTAGTTTAAACCCTCCCCAACAGCATTAGCAAACACTCCTCCAATGGTCCAGGTGGAGACTGTCTGATTTATACTGGTCCCACCTCCCCCAAAATCAGTCCCAATGTTCCAGGAATTTGAATCCCACCCTCTTGCACCGTCCTTCAAACCATGTTCATCTTCACTATCCTGACATTCCTATCTGACTAGCACATGGCACTGGTAGCAATCCTGAGATTGAGATACTACTTTTTAGTTTAACTTCTAACTACTAAATTCAGCTTGCAGGATGACGTCCTATATCCTATTTTTTTTATCACGGTGGCATAGTAGAGAGGGACAGTGGCACAGTTGTTAGCACTGCTGTCTCACAGTGCCAGAGATCCAGGACACAGTCACATTTTTTTGGGAAGATGAATCTTCTGAACTCTATTTTTCCTGGTGCATCTCTTCTGCAGAGGGAAAAATATTGACATAAAGTGGTAACAATTCTTCTTCCATTAATATTTGCGAATTGTCCAAGATACTGTGTAACATTAGCGTGCCTTCAAGAATTTTTTTAAAATCATGTTCTCTGCAATTAAACAACTTTGGGTATTTTCATTGTTGCTGACCTGTCTGCTGAAAGTCCTTTTATTGCTCCTTTAATGGCTTAAGTGAGGTTTTGTTTATTTTTAATCTAGGCCTGATGTACTGATTTAGAATTGACTGGTTGGCAGATAGTATGATTTGGACAGCTTTTTCTTCATGATGAATTCAAGATTTCATTTTCAGTTTGGGGCTGCTAATTGCTGTTTTAGCTTAGAAGGTGTTTGGCCATCAAACTGAGAAGCAGTGTTTTTCTCTGCCCCTGATATTGGAAATGCTGATGGCTAGTTGGAAGCAGATATTCTTGTCTTCTTGGAGTAAGAATTCTGCTATTGGTGGTTTGCCAGCTAGTAACTAGAGTCTCTTTCCCCAATGTTCTGACTTCAAGTTTATCCGTGTGTGTGTATCAAGTGAACTGCAGCATCCAATCAAAGAACTAAGTTCCAGCATCACGTGAGCATTCATATTTTCTATGCTAAACCTGAGGCAAGGACTTGTTAATATAATTTGTTTGGTTGGAATGGTACTTAGCTATTAAGGTGCATGCAATATAATTTTTTTCTTATTTGTAATCGATAAAAGTTACTACAAATTTTCTTCCTATAAATATGAACTATATTCTTAAATAAACTTTGTTTGATAAAAGCTCCCAAGTGGATCATTTGAACCATGCCTAAAGTGAAACATATCATGCTTAGCCTAGTCAAATTCAAGTTGCAAAACTAAAGATCTAGGCAGACTTCATAAAACACTTTGGAGTTTCTGACATGAATTATAACAATGGCCTTTGAAATTTCCTAATTTTAGACCAGAGCTACAGCTGTGTACAGGAGTAAATAAGCTTCTGTTTCTCTGTGGTTTCTGCTCACTTCTCACTTTCACCAAGATGTTCTCCATGATACCCATCAGCTTTCACAGGAGAACAGAAGATTTATTTCAATAATGTACAAATGTGCTATGAATGTGTGAACGTATGAAGACAATGGGCAAGAAAAGACATATTGGTCCATCTAGCTTGCCCCATACTTATGATACCACATGTCACTCAGGATGGTCAATTAATCAATGGTTAGCATGGGGTAGTCAATGAGAATAGCTTACCGTACTGGGGAAAGTGGGACTAAGTCAAGCATTGAGAAAAGGGAGGGCTGGTTCTTCTGATGTATTCTCTGAGGTGGTCAGCCTTTTGCAGAGCTGTCTAAGGTAGCTGCAGACTCAAAGCAGCAAAACTTATGCAAGGAGAATCTAGGCAGCACATTCAAACACAAACCACAGACTCCAGATAGCTTTTTCAATTTTATTTTAGCCTGAACAGTTCATCCTGTCCTGGATTGAGGTTGAAACTAAAACACAAAAGCCACTTGGCCAACTGGCCTGTCTACCACAGACAGCCCATATAGAGCTGCATTCAATTTTGTCTCTTAATGAGCTCAATTACCTGCTTGATTGTTGGTGGGCTCCCTTCCCATTCCCAATTGTCTGAAATACTGTGCAGGTTTAATGATGTAAGGACACACACCTATCTGAGCAATTCTCACTATTGAGTTGAACAACTGCTTCAACTTTTGTTCAGTTGGTAGATGCTAGTAATACTTCTGTTCTTGTTCCATTTATCCTTTCTCTCCAGGCCCATCTTTTGCTTCTACCCCATTAGCATTCCCTTTTGCCTTGCCTCATCATCTCTTTTGTTATTTAATCTTTCCTGCCTCGCATTGAATCATAGAATCACTGCAGTGCAGAAGGAGGCTATTGTGGTCTATGCTGACCACAATCCAATCCAGGCCTGATCCCCAAACCCCGCATATGCTTATCCTGCGAGTCCCTTGGCACTGAGGGACAATTTAATATGGTCAATCCACTAAACTTAGATATCTTTGGACTATGCCAGGAAACTGGAGCATGTGGAGGAAACCTATGCAGATACGGAGAGAATGTGCAAACTCCACAAGACAGTCAGCCAAGGCTGGAGTCGAACCTGGGTCCCCGGTGCTGTGAGGCACCAGTGCTATCCACTGTGCTGCCTCCATCCACCTTATCATCTCGAACTTTTTCTCATTCTGACAACAGATCATCAGCCTGAATCATTGGGCGGAATTTTACAGTCTGTTCCAACAGGGGCGAGAGCATAAAATGCAAGGTGTCATTCAAAAACCCATTGACTTCATCAGGACTGGAGAAAGTTGGGAGGGGCTGTAAAACTTCAACTGTTAACTCTCTCCATAAATATTCCCTGAGCAATTGCTGACATTTCTTTCTCGGGCACAATTTTCCCGCTGTTTATGCTGGCGGGGTTTTTTGATCCTGCTACAGTAAACGGCAATTTGGCTGAGCGCTATATTCTCCGTCCTCACAGCAATAGCAGAGTATGAACAGCCAGAAAATTCTGGCCCTCATCTCTTGAGTAGCTCTAGTGGAGTTATTGAATGATGAATTAGTGGCTTTTTATTTAAACAGGTAGCTGATTGTGATTTTTAATTGCTGATCTTATGAAAATAAAAATGCCATTTAATAATGGGGAAGCACGATGACGCAGTGGTTAGCACTGCTGCCTCACTATACCAGGGACCTGGGTTCGATTCCTGGCTTAGGTTGCTGTTTGTGCAAAGTTTGCACATTTTCCCCCGTATCTTCGTGGGTTTCCTCCGGGTGCTCCGGTTTCCTTCCACAGTCCAAAGATGTGCAGGTTAGGTGGTTGGCCTTTAGTGTCAGGGGGACGTGCTAGGGTAAATACATGGGGTTATGAAGATAGGGCTTGGGTGGGATTGTTGTCGGTGCATACTTGATGGGCCAAATGGCCTCCTTCTGCATTGTAGGGTTTCTATGATTCTGTAAAAAATTTGTTTGCAGGACTGTGTGAGGATTTACCAGGTAAAACTCATTGCCCCAATATTATCTACATACAACTTGGCTAAAACTATGTACTTCACAATGACCATTCAACCTGTGATAATTGACAACACTAATTCACTGGACTTTGATATTTCGCAAAATTTTTTATTTTGAACACAAGAAAAATTGTTTAATTGGACGTCATCAGAAATTTTGAAGTCACCAAAATAAAATTCACTCTGAGACACCCAGTTCAGAATGTTAACTGGATCAGTTGGAAAGGATTTGTTGTTTGGATATGTAATGGTGTTTGCAACAAACTAAAAGCTCTAAGTGAACACAGTCGGATATTTCAATTATTTTTTTGTGAGAAGTGGGGAGCTTTAATTAATGGAAAGTGTTCATCACTGTGAGTGGTTAGAAAGAAGGGGGTACTGAAAGGAAGGATATGGCTGTGTGAGTTCTGTAAAAATCTCACTGTGTGGGCTAAGTCCTTGTTAATTCTTTATTCCAGGCCAAAAACTGGGTGTATCTTAGTATCTGTTGACTGAGCTAAACAAAATGCAAATGCAGCTGTGAGGAAGAAAGATGACCATAATTCCATACAAAGGGCATCAGCTGAACACTAATCTGTGAGGATACAGGGCAAAACTGAGCAATGGGCAAATAATTGGCTGATGGGTAGAATATAAAGAGTGCCTGTTTTGAGGAATTGTACAGGGTGCAGTGCTGGGTAGAGTACTCAGAGCTTGGCTTTGAAACCATCCAGTATTTCTGGTTTCAGAAACTCACTGCAACGCAATCAAATTTGTAAATGATCACTTATTAGGCAGGAATAATAATATTAGAGAAGGATGCTCAGAGATACCAGAATGAGTTGGACAGTGTGGTTAAATAGGCAGAGTAACAGGTGAAATTTCATTGTTTTTTAAAGAAACCTCCTGCACAAAGGAAGAGAAGATTGATGATCCACGAAAGGTATCATTGAGCTAAGGATAAGACATAGAGGATGATCTCACCTTCTCGTCCTGCTGGTCAATGTGTGGGGTGAGCTGGTAAGATTGCACGAGAGGCAAAAGATCCAGTTCACACATGATTTCTTGCCTCTCGTAATCTTACCAAATCTGGATACCCGGCGTGATCAGCCTTGCATCTGGGAAGGGCACGGGGCTGATTAAAATATTTAAATCTATTCTAAATCCAATTTTAATGTTATTAGTGAGCCTGGGATGCAACCGTCCAGGCTCATTTGCTTAGTGGCTTCATCGGCGAGAATCCTCATCGACAAGATCCCAGTGGCAAGGACTTGATGTGGTGACCTCACTGGGAAGTCAGGGGAAAGGTGGGGAGAGTGCCAGCCTGGAACTGCCAGCCTGTGACCTTGGCAGTGCCACCTGGCATCCTGGCACTGCCAGCAAAGCACCGCCCACAGGGCACTCTGGCACTGCCCACCAGATACAGGGAAATGCCATAATGGGGGGTCTAATGGGAGGGGCCGTGATGGGGCTGTGCACTCTGCAATAAAGATTGGCTGGGGAAAGGGGTGCAGGTGAACTGCGCACACTGCAATTGGCCAAGTTGGGGATGGGGGGTTCGGGCAGTGATCGACCAGGCTGTGAAGATACTTGAATGGTGATTGGATGGGGACGCCAGCAATCAGGAAGCTATCCTCCTGGGGATGCGTGACAGATCTTTATTTCCTGTGCAACTGAACAGAGAGAAATTTGCACATGCACAATTGCACACTCTGGTATGAGCAGCCAGATTTCTGCCATGCTTATGTCCCGTCCTCTCCGCCTACTGGTGGGGAATAGTTTTCACATTTTTTTTACATAGAATGACAGAAGATTACATTTTCAAACTCAACCGAAAACCAGATCTGAAAATCTCCCACTTTCATGCACAAATTTCTTTGGTAAATTCACCCCGTTAGGATTATTTTCTGAACTCAATGTTCAATACAAGTATGATTGAACACAGCCAATTGAATATTTAATTACATAATTGAAACATATGATGGAAACCTTAATTAATTTGCAAAGTGTTCTGATAGGAATGAAAATACAATATGCCATTCATTCCCTCAATCATATCCCATAAATGATCATGGAGGAAAAGTTTGGAAAAATTGAGGAGAGATTGGGTAAACTGGGATTGTTCTCCCTGGAGAATGAGGAGAGACCTAATATAGGTGTACAAAATTATGAAGGGTATAGATAGGGTGAATAGTGGGAAGCTTCTTCCCAGGTTGAAGGTGACGATCACGAGGGATCACAGGCTCAAGGCAAGAGGGGCGAGGTTTACCTCAGATATCAGAGGGACTTTTTTTACACAGAGGGTGGTGGGGGCCTGGAATGCACTGCCAAGTAGGGTGGTGGAGGCGGACACGCTGGGATCATTCAAGACCTACCTGGATAGTCACATGGACAGACTGGGAATGGAGGGATACAAACGAATGGTCTTGTTGTACCAATGAGCAGCACAAGGAGGGCCAAAGGACCTGTTTCCTGTGCTGTACCATTCTTTGTTCTTTGCTTTGAAAGGAGGCATTTAAAGATGGATTTGGTGGCTTGTAAAGTAAGTAATGAAATATAAAAGAGAAATCTACACTATTAATTTAAGTTCAATTGTGATGGTGGGCAAAGGATATTCAAAATTAGGAAAACAATGTTAAATTAGTTGCTTCTAATTTACTGAACCATTTCCCTACACCTGTTCAGCATCCAAAATATGAAAGCAGTCCTTCCTGTGCATTCTGCTTTGATAAGTGGTCATGTTTGGTCTGCCAATAAGCTGAAAGATTTCTGTACAATGTTTGTTGCTAGTAGTCTATATGTTCTTAAGTCTTTATAAATGAATTTTGCCCACACTTTGCATGTTCCCGTTTCCTCCCACAATCCAAAAATATGTGGGTTAGGTGAATTAGCCATGCTAAATTCTCCCTGAATGTCCCAAGATGTGTAGGTTAGATGGTTGCAGGGTTAAGATGTGGGGAATGGCCTGGGTAAGGCACTCTGTCAGACAGAATCGGTGCAGACTCAATGAGTCAAATGGCCTCCTTCTGCACTGTAGGGATTCTCTGAAACTGTCCTGCCTCTAATACCCCTCTAATTGATACTAAAAATGCTGACAAGGCAACATTTGAGCCTGAACTGTCACAGAGTTGAGTTAATGTGCCCTGAGGTAGTGGTGAAACAGGAAAATACTTGTTGATCCAGTATTGGTAAAAATAAATTCAATTATAGTGACTGAGATTTAAATCAACTCAAATCATTGAATTATTATTATGATACATGTCCATAGTTCAATCCTGAAAGTATTGCTTTGACTTTGAGGATGTGGGCACTTTAAAAATGCTTAAGATCTTGTCAACTTCTCTCGCACCAAGTCATAGAGCTGGATTTTCTGTCTCTTCCCACCAGTGGGATCTTCCAGTCCTGCTGAAGTTGGTGCCCCTGCGACGCATTCCTCAGTGGCAGGGTAGGCGAGTGATGCAAATTGCAATAACCTTTGGGGCAGCACGGTGGCACAGTGGCTAGCACTGCTACCTCACAGCACCTAGGACCCAGATTTGATTCCCAGTTTGGGTCACTGCCTGTGTGGAATTTGTACGTTCACCCCGTATCTGTGAGAGTTTCCAAGGATGCCCAGTTTCCTCCTACTGTCCAATTATATGCAGATTAAATTGTCCCTGAGTGTTTTGAGATTGGCAGGATATATACATGTTGTTATGGGGGTAGGGCTTGGGTGGGATTGTTGCCGGTGCAGACTTGATGGGCTGAATGGTCTCCTTCTGCACTGTCGAGATTCTATGAGAAACAGGATTAAAATGTACTCCTTAAAGGCACAGTAGCATCACATTCATCACAGTACACAGTTCTGAGCTTGTAAATACTGATGTGAGACCACTGTACTTCGAACAAGGTTAAATTCCACTGCTGATACTGCAAACAACAAGCTTAAAAATCTAATTCTGTTGAGCAGAATATTTTGTTGGGCAAAGATTTTTTGAGGTGGAAATAACTTCTCAAAATTTATTCTTTAGATGTGACCATCACTGGCAGTGTTAGTATTTATATGAGGGACAGAATTACCATTCCCATTTTACCAAAAAATGATTGATTCTTTTTCTTGACTCACTCTAATAATATTATAATCTTTCTCAATCACTTTAGAGTCAGCCTCTTAGCTTCCCAAGATGTGTAGTTAGCTAGATTATGGGAAATATTTAGCGTTACGGGTACAGGGTGGGAGAGAGAGCCCAGGTAAAAGGTTTATTTATCAGTCACAAGTAGGCTTACATTAACACTGTAATGAAGTTACTGTGGAAATCTCACACTAGGGTTGGATTGAATTTCAATTGAAGGGGAAGCAGTGGTGTAGCGCTACTGTCACTGGAATAGTAATCTAGAAAGCCAGGGTAATGGTCTGTGGTTCCAAGTTCAAATACCACCCAGGCAGATGGTCAAATTTGAACTTTAAAGAAAATCTGGAGGATGGCTATGTGAATGTGGTGACTAGGGGATTTTCACTGCAGCTTCACTGCAGTGTTAATATAAGCCTACTTATGACTCCAAGAAATAAACTTAAATTTAAAAATCCATCTGATTTACTAACATCCTGTAGGGTAAAAAACATTGCCTTCTTTAACTGGTCTGGCCTACATATGAGTCCAAGCCCACAGCAATGTGGTTGACTCTTAAATGTCCTCCAAAATGGCCTACCAAGCCACTGAGTCAAGGGCAATTGGGGATTAGTAATAAATGCTGCTCCAATCAAAAGAAACATACAGACTCCACTGTGGGGTAAGTCCTCAGAAGCAGAAATCCTCTCACCAAAATCCCTTTATTTACAAGTCGAACAATAACGTACAAAGTGCTTTCAGCTAGCAGTCTACATTAGGAGTCCCAGAGGAACTGACACTCCTGGTTAAATACAGAGCAAGAAGCTTCTTGATGGGCCCATCAATTTGGCCCTTAATCAGGGAGTTCATATTCTAATAGACCAACTTCAATTGCCTGATTAAAGTCATTATAGCCACACCATTCCCTGAAGGCAATTAGTGAATTAATGTTTTTACAGCCATCATGGTCAGTTTCACTGGTACCAGCGCTCGATTTTCAGATTTGTTAAATACAAATGTTTACCATTTTATGATATAAAGGTACATCCACTAAACATTCCTCTTTATTAAATTCTGATCTTTGCACAATCTATTTCTGATTACTAGAAAGTAACATCTAGATGTTAGGCCATCTGGAACTTAAGGATGTAAACTGTGTCATGTAGGATTCCTGAATCACAAACATTTTATATCCAGATGTTAATGTATCTTGATTTACTATTTCCATTCATTTGGCTTGAAATTATTCAGTTTTTGTTTGCTCTAGTGAATGATAATTTAGTATTTGGCCTAAGTGCAAAATGACTGTGATATCAAAGCTGGCAACAGCAAAGGGTAAAGCTGACGACCTGATACTTTCTATCACAGAATCATAGAATCTACAGTGCAGAAGGATTTGGCCCATCAAGCCCACTGCGTCAATGAAGAAAGACAAAAATCTAAAAGGCTTATCTTTTGCTATGGGCAGCTCAATCATCAGTCACAAAAGATAACAAAACCATTGAGCAGCCTCATAAGTTTCAACATAAATCTATATTTCCATACATAAAAATCAGCAATTTAACTAGCCTTCAACTTGAATATTAATAGAATTGAAATGGTGTGGATAACATACTGGGAAAGAGAGAAGAACAGCACTGAGAAAAATATCTCTCAAGCCTGAAGATAGATCCTCTACTATTTCTGTTTTCTGTACTGGAGAATTAGCAATTTCAAAATCTGTCCTATCTGTTAGATGTTTATCAAATTCTTCTGAATAGTCTGTTGAATAATAATGCAACAGTGCTACATTGCTGTACGCTTGCTAAATTTACTATATATGGTTCTGCTGGTTACATGCGGACTAAATTATATCAAAGCTTTTCTTCTATGTCAGAAATGAAAGAAAACTTATTTCTGGAGCAACACTTCATTGAGCATCAGTTCATAAATAGACTTCATTCAGTCTGTTTATGTAGTCATTTTTTTACATCAGCATTGACTTATTTATCTACAATAAATCTAAATTATCATTTCACACATTTATTCCAGTCAAGTGAATGTCTCATAGCACAACATCTCACCATGGCATTAAAAGAAAAAAATAGAACAACAAAGAACAAAGAACAACACACAACACAGCACGGGAAACAGGCCCTTCGGCCCAACGAGCCCGCGCTGCCATCCTAACGTCTTAATGACATATAGAGACCAATATAGGGACAATTTGTTACCCAATCAGCCTAAAAGCACATTTTTGGGATGTGGGAGGAAACCGGAGCACCCGGAGAAAACCCACGCAACCAAGGGGAGAACGCGCAAACTCCCGCAGACACAGGACCAAATCCATGTGTCTGCACAGCAACAGCGATAGTCTCTGAGCTGTCATGTTGCCCATCTGATGGTCCAGTTTAAGCATACACTAACGACGTGAAGCACTAGGCCACTCCTGAAGTAACCTCCAGGAGCAGCACTCGCACGACCTGCCGAATGCATGCACCTTGTTGGTCAACAAGGTGGACCGAATAGCCTGTGGAAACAAATAAAGTATTTAAACAGTCCTCCTATATCCTTCTATCTGCAGACCGCTCATGTGGCTGTCCAAGAGACCCTTAAACAACCCTAGCGTGCCTGCTGCCACCACCTTACTCGGTAGTGCATTCCACACCCCCACTACCCTTTGTGTGAAAAAATGCCCTCTAATATTCGTCTTATACATAGCCCCCCTCACCCTAAGGCCGTGACCCCTCGTTCTATCAGAATCTAATGGTGGAAAAAGCTTACCACCATTTACTCTATCTATACCCCTCATAATCTTAGATACCTCTAATAGATCCCCTCTCAGCCGACGTCTTTCAAGGGAAAACAGCCCCAGTGCATTCAACCTTTCCTCGTAAGACAGCCCTTCCATACCAGGCAGCATCCTGGCAAATCTCCTCTGCACTCTCTCCAGGGACTCCACATCCTTCCGGTAGTACGGCGACCAGAACTGGATGCAGTACTCCAAATGAGGCCTAACCAACGTTCTATACACTTGCAACATCAAACTCCTACTCTTGTATTCTATACCCCTTCCTATGAAGGCTAACGTACCATACGCTTTCTTTATCACTTTTTCCACCTGTACTGACACCTTCAGAGACTTGTGAACCTGCACCCCCAGGTCTCTCTGCATCTCTATACTCCGGATAGTTTTACCTTTTATCCTATAACTCCCCTCTACATTATTCCGGCCAAAATGCATCACCTAGCATTTATCCGGATTAAATTCCATTTGCCATCTATCTGCCCAATCTACCAGCCTATCAATGTCCTGTTGTATTGTCTGGCACTGCTCCTCAGTCCCCGCCAATCCAAGTATCTTAGTGTCATCAGCAAATTTGCTGATCACACCACATACCCCCTCTTCCAAGTCATTTATATAAATCACAAATAGAAGAGGTCCTAGTACTGAGCCCTGTGGCACACCACTAGTGACTGACCTCCAGTTGGAAAAAGAGCCTTCCACTACTACCCGCTGTCTCCTCCTCCCAAGCCAGTTCTCAACCCATCTACATACCTGGCCTGTATCCCATGCGCCTTCACCTTTTTTATCAGCCTACCACGGGGAACCTTGTCAAATGCCTTACTGAAATCCAAGTAGACAACATCAACGGCTTGTCCTTCATCAACCGTTTTTGTCACCTCTTCAAAAAATTCCACTAGATTCGTAAGGCACGACCTCCCCTTAACGAAGCCATGCTGCATATCCCTGATCAGATCGCAGCGCTCCAGATGCTCATACATCCTGTCCCTGAGAATCCTCTCCATTAGCTTATCTATAACTGAAGTCAAGCTCACCGGCCTATAGTTCCCTGGGTTATCCCTCTGACCCTTTTTAAACAACGGTACTACATTTGCAATCTCCAGTCCTCTGGGACCTCACCTGTGTCCAAAGAAGAGACAAAGATTTGCGTCAGAGGCCCAGCAATGTCATCCCTCACCTCCCTTAGCAGCCTGGGATAAATACCATCAGGGCCCGGAGCTTTATAAGTCTTTATGCTACCTAAAAGCCCCAACACTTCTTCCCTCGTAATGATTATTTCCTTTAACGGGTCCTCAAAATCCTCAAAGCCAGCATCAGACATCAGGCCCCTCTCCCGCGTGAATACTGACGCAAAGTATTCATTCAGGATCTCCCCCATCCTCTCAGGCTCTAAGCATAGATCCCCTCCTCTGTCCCTGAGAGGTCCAATCTTCCCTCTAACCATCCTTTTGCTCCTTACATAGGAGTAAAATGCCTTAGGATTTTCCTTAATCCTACCTGCCAAAGCCATTTCGTGTCCCCTTTTTGCCTTTCTGACACCCCTTTTAAGATCCTGTCTACACTCTCTATATTTTTCAAGCGCTGCCTCTGTCCCCAGTTGCCTGGATCTAACGTACGCCTCCCGCTTCTTCCTGACCAAGTCCTCAACATCCCTAGTAACCCACGGTTCTCTAATCCTACCCCTCCCATCCTTTCTCCTTACCGGCACGTGTCTATCCTGCAAAAATTTTAGTTTTCCCTTGAAAGATTCCCACATGTGCAGCGTCGACCTACCCTCGAACAGCTTATCCCAGTCGGTATCCTTAAGATCCTGCCTAATCTGGCTATATCTAGCCCTCCCCCAGTTTAACACCCTCCCATTAGGGCAGGGTGCATCTTTTTCCATTAATAACCTAAAGCAGACAGAGTTGTGGTCACTATTAGACACATGCTCTCCTACTACAATGTCAACCACCTGCCCTGGCTCATTCCCCAGGGCAAAATCTGGAATTAAAAGTCTAATGATGACCGTGAAACCACTATAAGTTGTCATAAAATCCCATCTGGTCTACTAATGTCTATTTGGGAAGGAAATCTGCCATCCTTACCTGGTTTTGACCTACATGCGTTCAATTCCAGCCTTGGGGTGAATGTGCGGATTTTGCATGTTGGTCCCTTGTCTGTGTGGATCTCCTCCAGATGTTCCAGTTTCTTCCCACAGTCCCAAAGATGTACAGGTTAGATGCGTTCTCCATGTTAAATTGCGCCCAAGATGTGTAGGTGAGATAGATTATGGGAAATATTTGGGGCTACGGACATAGGGTGGGAGTGAGAGCCTGGGTAAAAGATTTATTTATCAGTCACAAGTAGGCTTACATTAACACTGTAATGAAGTTACTGTGGAAATCCCCCAGTTGCCACACTATGCTGCCTGTTTGAGTACACTGAGGGAGAATTTAGTACGGCCAATGCATCTAACCAGCACGTCTTTTGGAAGGTGAGAAGAAACCCACACTGACACAGGAAGAACATACAAACTCCGCACAGACATTGCCCCAAGCCAGGAACTTAATCTGGGTCCCTGGCGCTGTGAGGGAGCAGCGCTCACCAAATGTGCCACTGTGATACTTTGTCAGAGAGTTGGTGCAGACTCGGTGAGCTGAATAGCCTCCTTTTGCACTGTAGGGATTCTATGATTTTACATGTGACTCCAGGCCCACAGCAAAGTGGTTGATTCTTAACAGTGCTCTGAAATGGCCAAGCCATTCAATCGAAAGTTGGGAGTGGACAATAAATGCTGGTCTCGCCAGCATTATCCATATCACATGGAAAATTAAAAGAAAACAGTCAGCTTGAAGTTGCACATCGGGATAGTCCAAGAAATTAGTGTGGA
This sequence comes from Sphyrna mokarran, assembly GCA_024679065.1. NCBI lineage: Eukaryota > Metazoa > Chordata > Chondrichthyes > Carcharhiniformes > Carcharhinidae > Sphyrna > Sphyrna mokarran. The sequence goes on along the minus strand of JAGIQG010000008.1, from coordinate 18,346,163 downwards.
ATGCCGTGAAGAATGGAAGTGTCACTCCATTACACCCAGGGATAGAGTCCTGAAATGATTGTTTTTGCATTATGGGGATAAATCAAAGGGAATCATCAGTGAATTGTTCAGTGATTCTTCACAACTGCTGGGGAGTTGCAAGTAGAGTGGGGCTGATGTGAAGATCACTGGGGCATTTCCTGTATTCTTTCCTCCTGGAAAATCTTCAGTCATGCGTCTGCAACTTTCAATAAGCCATCCATTCTGTGTGCAAAGCTCCTCATTGTCGTGTGACCTTCAGAAATTTCATTTTATTCTGCATGAAACTTGTACAGAAAACCTGAGAGCTCTCAATGCTGACACTGGATTCAAAAAGTCATTAATTCTCTTCCTTCCTGGAAGTGAGAGTTCTCATTAACCCTTGCTTAACAAGGGTAGAGAGTTGGCAGCAAGATTGGCAGAAATGAACAGAGTCTGTTTGGATCTTTACTAAGGATTTAATCAACAAATATGTTCCAATGTCTTTCTCCTGTTCTATGGATTGGACGATAAAGTCCCTATCTGTCTATTGCAGTGATTCAAGCGGAGGGGAATGACCTATGTCACTCTTCAAAGATGAGTAAGATTTTCTCCTTGTATCCTGGTCAAGACTTTCCCCTCATTTTCCGTTGGGGTGGCACCATAGAGTAGTTAGCACTGCTGTCACACAACAGTAGGCATGTGGGTTCAATTCCCGGTTTAGGTCACTGTGCAGAGGCTGCACATTCTCCCCATGTCTGTATGGGTTTCTTCCGGGTGCTCTGGTTTCCTCCCACTGTTTGAAAGACGTGCTTGTTAGGTGCATTGACCCGAACAGGTGCCAGAGTGTGGCAACGAGGGGATTTTCACAGCAACTTCATTGCAATGTTAATGTAAGCTTACTTGTGACTAATAAATAAATTTTAACTTTAACTCGTTAAACAGAATGAATTCAAAAAATCGTTATCAATCTGATTGCCTTTTGCGAAATTGTCTTATATGCAAAATGGCTCCCAAATGTCCCAGTATAACAGCAGTACCATTTTCTAACAAAAGCATCAGGTAAAGAATTTTAGACATGATGAGGCACCTTCAAAATGCAAATTCCTTGGAGCAGATTTCCCTGGTTAGGATTTAACCATTAAACATAGCACTGAGTTATTTGGAGTTATTTAAGAAATACTTAGATGGGCACATGAACAGAATGGAAATGGAGAGGTATAGAAAACTGGTTTAAAATAGGGATCATGAGCCTTGGGAGTCCCTGGGAAGTGTGTAAATAGATGATGATATTGATGTACTTGTTTTTTATCCTACAGGTGCTTTGGTCCACTTTGTTGTCTAACGAGGGGCATACACGCGATGGGTCGTGAGAGGACTGCTCTTGGATCTTTTTTGAGAGTATCCTACTGCTTCACGTTGTTCGTGTACGCTTGACCTGGACCTTCTGATGGGCAACACGACAGCTCAGTGACTATCGCTGTGCTGTGCAGATACATGGATTTGGGCCTGTGTCTGTGGGAGTTTGCGCATTCTCCCCGTGTTTGTGTGGGTTTTCTCCGGGAGCTCCGGTTTCCTCCCACATCCCAAACATGTGCTCTTAGACTAATTGGCAAAACAAATTCTCCCTAAATTGTCTCAAATTTGGTTTTTAATCCATAGATCTATAAACATGGACAGAGATTGCGGGTAGAGGTGTGAACATCGGGGTGGCGGCGCGGGCTCGTTGGGATGAAGTGCCTGTTTCCCGTGCTGTTTTGTTCTTTGTTCTTTGTTCTTTGAGGAACATTGGGCATGATTTTCCTGATACCTGGACCATTAATTTGGATGGTCAAAAAATCAAACAAGTTCTGTTGCAGGGATTAAAGAGAGAGACAATTCTCACCCTGGATTATTTTCTCTGTGCTACATCCAGATAACACTTCAAACTCAAATGCTAAGGGAGAAAATTGTGTCCCTTTTTCTTAGCTCCTTGGGTTATTTCAGTCTTTTTATTTGTATGATCTTGCTTTTGAAGTTTTGAACAGGTGACACAGTGGCGTAGTAGTTAGCACAACTTTCTCACAGTGCCAAGGACCCGGTTCGATTCTCAGCTTGGATCACTGTTTGTGCGGAACCTACACATTCTCCCCATGTCTGCATGGACTTCCTCCACGTTGTCTGGTGTCTTCCCACAGTCTGAAAGACGTGCTGGTTAAGTGCATTGGCTGTGCTAAATTCTTCCTCAGTGTGCCCAAACAGGTGCTGGAGTGTGGCGATTAAAGGATTTTCACAGTAACTTGATTGCAGTGTTAATGTAAGCCTACTTGTGACACTGATAAATAAACACTTTGGCTGATAGGCTTTATGTTTTTACTTGTTCTCCTGGGGAATTAGTCATGTGACCTACCCATATCCAGTAAAATAATGGAAATCATAGAACATAGAACATAGAACATTACAGCACAGAACAGGCCCTTCGGCCTTCGATGTTGCGCCGACCAATATAAAAAGCAATGCCCCTCCAAACTAAATCATTCCCTTCTCCTCCATATACTTATCAACTAACCTCTTAAACGCCACCAAACTTGGCGCATCTACAACCGCTGCAGGCAGGGCTTTCCACTCCCGAACCACCCTTTGGGTAAAGAACCTACCTCTGATATCCGTCCTATAACTATCACCCCTTAATTTAAAGCTGTGTCCCCTCGTGCTAGCTTTTTCCATCTAGGAAAAAGGCTATCACTGTCCACCCTATCTAAACCTCTAATCATCTTATATGTTTCGATCAGGTCCCCTCTTAGCCTCCTCCTTTCTAACGAAAACAACCTCAAATCCCTCAGCCTCTCCTCATAAGACCTGCTCTCCATACCAGGCAACATCCTGGTAAACCTCCTCTGTACCCTCTCCAATGCCTCCACATCTTGCTTATAATGTGGGGACCAGAACTGCACACAATACTCCAAGTGCGGCCGCACTAGAGTTTTGTACAGTTGCAACATGACGTTGCGGCTCCAAAATTCAATCCCTCTACCAATAAAAGCCGAGACTCCATATGCCTTCCTAACAACCTTCTCGACCTGACTGCCTACTTTCAGGGATCTATGCACATACACACCAAGATCCCTCTGTACATCTAGACTACTAAGAATCCTACCATTTGCCCTATACTCTACACATTTATTATTTCTGCCATAGTGCATTACCTCACAAATCGATGACAACATTTAGACCTGACTGCATTGTTTTATTACAATGAGCAAAATGCCAGACTAAAAATCTTGTCAGGTCGACCTAGTGGCAATGAGGATTAGAGCATGAAGAAATCAAGAAAGGTCAAACCTTTGTAGCATCTTGGAGTGCAACGTGAGTGATGTATATAGCTTGTAAGGAATTTTACTCTCATGCTCCCATTACTGAATTGTGGCACCTCAGAGTGCATCCTGATCTCTGGTGTAAATGTGAATATTGTTGTACTTTACTGTTGTAACAATTTGAAATGTTTTGTCTTTTATGATTTTATCTTTTGTAAAACAAAAAACATTTCTTCTCATCATGAAACTCTCCTGAGTTTACCTTTGAAAGTTTATTCCTTGGCAGTTGTGGCCACTATCACAGGATAATGGATCTGCCCAGCACCCATGGTAAAACTTTGCTGCTTTTCATTTTGGCATGTGCAGTGATCATCAAGACAGGCAATGGCTTCTGCAGTGGCTAAATGGAGTTTTCTGGACTTTCTGCTGAATTTAGTCTCCAATGATGTAAATCATTGATTGGGGTGCAGCATAGCTTCAGTGCAGGTACCCTGCAAGGCCCACTTTGAGGGATCGAACTGGATAATTCCGGTTTTGTTTTCAAAAGCTATTGTTTCTTTTTCTAAACTGTGCAGTAACTGCTCTGTATTACTGTCAGGGGGAGTAGCTGGGGTAAATGCAATGGGATCATGGGGTTAGGGTCTCAATAGAATTATAGTTGGTGCAGGCGCAGTGGGCCGAATGGCCTCCTTCTGCACTGTAGGACTCTGACTTGTGCTGATTTGCTCCGCACAGCTTTAGCCAGTGTGGAAATGGTTAAGGGGTGCCCAATGTTGGCATGGCAGGTTGAATACAAGTGGGCGGACTGTGGGATGGGTAGGTGGATGGTTAAGGTCCTTTTGTAGCAGCAGGCTCTAGGTGAGGTAAACTTTCACCAGGAATTTTCTTGCTGAAATCACCACCCCTCCTCCTCATATGTGAGGGGTCAGGATGTTGTTCAGGGTTGGGAAAGAGGGGAATTAAGTTGACCGGAGAGTATCCAAAATGATACAGATTGTTGAGTTGAGTTCAATATCAACATAACTGATTTGGGATGATTTGTATGCTATTGTTATTGTTTCTTTGTTCTTTCGTGGAATGTGGGTAATGCTAATAAGGCCTATTTTTCCCAATTGCCCTTGAACTGAGTGAAATTAAGAGTCAACCACATTGCTGTGGGTCTGGAGTCACAGGTTAGTCAGACCAGGTAAGGATGCAGATCTCCTTCTCTAAAGTACGTTAGTGAACCAGATGTGTTTTGAAACAATCAAGAATAGTTTCATGGTCATTACTGGATTCTTAATTCCAGATTTTTTGATTTGAGTTGATTGGAGGGTACTTGAATAGTACGCATCATTACATCAAGCTGTGTATCTACAAGACTATTGTGGGATGAGTTGTAACATACTGGTGCACATAATCAGCAGTCGAGTAAACAATGGCAAAAGATAAGGTCCTTAAGGTTTGAGCATCTGTGCCCCATGAGTAGGTAGCAAGTTTGCTGACGAGGTTGTTTCGCATTTTGATCTTTGCTGCTTTCTTGTTCAAATATTTTTCTGTATGCTTGTGTTAGGTCAAAGTTAGCACGAAGATAAACGGGATAATATTTGTGACATTCGGTTTTATGAAGGGAAGATCATGTCTCACTAACTTGATAAAGTATTTTGAGGAAGTGATGAAGATGATTGATGATGGTAAAACAGTGGATGTTGTCTACATAGACTTCAGTAAGATCTTTGACAAGGTCCCTCATGGTAGACTGGTGCAGAAGGTGAAGTCATATGGGATCAGAAGTGAGTTAGAACATAGAACATAGAACACTACAGGACTAACAGGCCCTTCAGCCTGTATGTTGTGCTGATCATATCAGTACCTACTAGGCCATAGAACTATCTGTAACTCCCAATCCCATTTCATCCCAAGTTGGCAAGGTGGATACAGAACTGGCTCAGTCATAGAAGACAGACGATAGCAATGGAAGGCTGTGTTTCTGAATGGAGGGCTGTGACAAGTGGTGTTCCTCAGGGATCAGTGCTGGGATCTTTCCTGTTTGCAATAATACGTAAATGATTTTGAAGAAAATGTAACTGGTTAGATTAGTAAGTTTGCGGACGACACAAAGATTAGCGGATTTGCAGATAGTGATGGGGGCCATCAGAGGATACAGCAGGATATAGGTCGGTTGGAATGTTGGGTGAAAAGATGGCAGATGGAGCCTAATCCAGACATATATGGGGTAATTCATTTTGTAATGTCTAATAAAGAAAGGAAATTTATAGTAAATGGCAAAACCTTTAAGAGTACTGATGAACAGAGGGATCTGGGTGTACAGGTACACAAGTCACTGAAAGTGGCAATGCAGGTGGAGAAGGTAGTCAAGAAGGCATATGGCTTGCTTGAATTGACTGACCATGGCACTGAGTTTAAAAATTGGCAAGTCGTAGCTTTATGGAATCTTAGTTCGGCCATACTTGGAATATGATGTTCAATTCTGGTCGCTACATTACCAGAAGGTGACAAAGATGTTGCCAGGACGTTGCCTGGCATGGAGGGCATTAGCTATGAGGAGAGGTTGGGAAAACTTGGTTTGTTCTCACTGGAATGACGGAGGTTGAGAAGCGACCTATTAGAAGTCCACAAGATTATGAGGGGCATGGACGGAGTGGATAGACAGAAGTTTTCCCCCAGGGTGGAAGTATCAATTACTAGGGGGCATAGTTTTAAAGCGCGAGGGGCAAGGTTTAAAGGAAATGTACGAGGCAAGTTTTTTACACAGAGAGTGGTGGGCGTCTGGAACTCGCTGCCAAGACAGGTAGTTGAAGCAAAAACCATAGTGAGTTTTAAGGAGTGTCAGGACAAATACATGATTAGGATGGGAATAGAGGAATATGGTCCCGGAAAGCTGGGGGTTTTAGTTCATACAGGCAGCGTGGTCGGTGCAGGCTTAGAGGGCCGAAGGGCCTGTTCCTGTGCTTGTAATTTTTTTGTTCTCTATTCAGCTTCTCGACATTCAAGGCGATGCTAAGATCCCTGTTGGTGTTGGCATTGTGTGGGGTGTGGAATCTGTCCAGTTGCTGACTTTGGTGTTGGCAACATTGTAGGCAGATAAATTATGGCCCATTGATTTTTACATTACTTCTGACTGATGTCCGACCTGCCCTGACTGGCTGTCTGGCAGATTTAATGTATCCAGGTTTTCTTCTAACAGTTAAAATCTAGACCAAAATCCTTCCCAAACAACTGAGATGTGGCATAAAATCTGGAGAGTTGACAATTGAGATAAAAGGTCACCACTTTAATGTTGGAGGAAATGATATTTATTATTCTAGCAAGACAGATAAATTCAAAAGTCTGAAAAGTCTTCTAAAGAACTCTTATAAGGAAACATATCCTTTCTTATGAACAGAGGCTAAAGCTGCACACAGTACTCCAGATGTGGTCTCACACATGCTAAGTAAATTACACATCCTGTGAGAACAAGTCCTACAGATGTTGCATGCGCAAATGATTTTTAGTAATCAAAATCACTGTAAGGTTTAATTGGAACTTCAAATACTTAATTTAAACAAATCTGAACTTTATTTAATCATTTTCCCAATTGCTTTCAAACTGTCAGGTTCTTATCAGTAACAGTTCTTTGTGGAATATGCATTGTTTTAAAGTGAGGTTGCTGTAAAAACAGAGGAAGATCTCATAACATCTTCTCTATGTCAAGTTCGCCTCAATTATTCAGAAGGAACAGTATTTACAATGGGAATCAAATTTGCAAGGTAGGATCACACTGACTCATAGAATCATGGAATGCCTACAATGTAGAAGGAAGACATTCGGCCCATTGAGTTTACACTGACTCTCTGAAAGGGCATCTGACCTAGACCCATCCCACACCCTATTCCCGTAACTCCACACATTTACCCCACTAATCCCCACAGCTTACAGAACTTTGGACGTGAAAGGGCAATTTAGCATAGCCAATCCACTTAACCTGCATACCTTTGGACATTGGGAGGAAACCAGAGGAAATTCATGCAAACATGGGGAAGAATGTACAAACTCCACACCGACAGTCACCCAAGACTGGGATTGAACCAGGGTCCCTGGCACTGTGAGGTAGCAGTGCCAACCACTGTGCCACCATGCCACCCAGCTCTGTGCCAATAATTGTTTAATTTCACATTCAGTATCACCAGCAATTGTATAACTAGACTCAGCGTGAAATCTCTTTCAAACTTAACTTTTTTTTAACTGCTTGTATGGATCTCTGTTCCTTACCAAGGATAGTGAGGAGTATCCTACATATATGTTGGACGCCCATTCACAGGTTCATTTGTTCCTCTACCACATAAATACTGAGAGCGTGATAGACAGCCATGGCTACTCATTCATATCATAGCTGAAAAGCTTTCCCTATTGCACTCATTGATACAGCATGAATACATCATTAAACTGTACGAAGTGAACTCCCACTCCAAGAACAATGGCGAGCACTTCAATAAGCTTATCATTTGCTGACAGCACTGAGTGGAGTCTGCTTTGCAAAGTAATTCATGTATGCAATTAGGATATTGCTAATGTGTAGGATTTTTGTTAAAATGTGTGTGAAAAAAGTGTTTGGACTCCTCAACCATTGAGTTTCTGTGGTAACTATTCAAATGTGCTCAAGTACAATTACTGAAATGTTGAACAGTTAAATCCACAGTGATGTGACCCATTCTATGAATACGCTGAATCAGATCCTCTCTAGAGTTAGACAGTCACTATGGAAACAGCATATTATTTTACCGGTTTTACACAGATAAATGCAGGCATGCATTAGAGATGTGGACCCTACAGAGATATTGCAGGGTTATGAGATAAATATTGGCAAAATAGTACAGGAAGGAGATTGTCAAGACTTATTAACTAGATTTCTCATGGGTTTTAAAGTTTAGTTATTAGTCACAAGTAAGCTTACATTAACAATGCAATGAAGTTACTGTGAAAATCACAAGCAAATACTGAGTTGGAAAGGAGAATGTCTGGTGTGTGTGGTTATGCTGGTTGCTTTTCTGAGGCAGTAGGAGGCATAGAAAGAGTAAATGAATGGGAGACTGGTTCGCTGGATGGATTGGGCTACATTTACAACACATTGTAGTTTGTTGCAGTCTTGAGGAACAGCAGGAGCCATACTAAGCTGTGAAACATCTGGAAAGGATATATGATACCAAGCAAATCCAGCCACTGTCAGAAAATGAGGATATTGGGTAGCATAAAAAAAAATTAATTGAAGGAAGTAATCCCTAAACAAAATTTAGGGGACCATTTCCTTTGATAAACTTGCACTTACAAAGTAATTGAGTTAAAGTTGCTACATACTTGCAAGCTAGGAGGAGTCAGTCATACATCCTTTCTGGAATTAATTCTCTTCCCAGAACTAAATCCCCACAAAGGCATATTCTTCTCAATACAGAGGCTGAAGCTATGGACATAGTTAAGGTGTGGTCTCATCCTTGCAAAATTTCAACAAAACCCCTTGTACTCCAATCCCCTTGCAAAACGCAATTGAGTTGTCTCCCAAATTGTTTGGTGCACTATTTGCATAGTTTATTCATTCATAGGGTATAACTGGCACTGCCAGGTTTAGCATTTATAGCCCATTCCAAATCGCTCTTGAACAAATGGTGGTGAACTACCTCCTTGAACTTCTGTAGCCTATGTGCCAGGGCATTGTTAGGAAGAGAGCTTCTGTAATTTGACCCAGCAAGAATGAAGGAATACCAAGTTAGAATGGTTCTTGGAGGGGTATACACAGCTGATGGATGGTCTTTTCCCTGCTGACCTGATTTTTCTGATCGATAAAGATTTGGAAGCAGATGTTGAAGGCCCTTTGTTAAATTATTGTCTTTATTTTTTGGCCTTTTCCCATTTCTGTCTGATTTAACCTGCACTGAGCCATTAGGGTGTTACAGTGGCACTGCTGCTTCACAACACTAGGGAGCTGGGTTCTGGCCTTGGGTCACTGTCTATGTGAAGTTTGCATATTCTCCCTGTGTCTATGTGGGGTTTCCTTCCACAGTCCAAAGTTGGCCATGGTGAATTGCCCCGTAGTGTTAAGAGGATTAGCAGGGTAAATATGTGGGACTACAGGGATTGGTAGGGATTGCTGTCGGTGCAGACTCAATGGGCCAAATGGCCTCTTTCTGCACTGTAGGGATTGCTATAATTTTATAATTATCACCATTAAGTTTTCTATATCTTCCTTCCATAATCTTCTTACCGCTAACCAGATCTGTACACTGAACTATGACCTTGAGATTATTGATAACTGCATTTTTACTGTATTGATTTGCATTTAAATCTAGCAGCAATCTCACTGGGAAGTAAATGGCATAGTTCACTGACCTAATCATTAATTGTTGCGAGCTCATCTCACAAGTTTAAGCGAAAGAAATAAATTAGGCATAATTAATTTATTATGTCAATTCCTCCAAATAAATTATATATAGAGCATGTACTACAATGATGTTAAATCATTTTGCAATTGCTGTGGCTGCTGCATTGCAAAAATGAGAGAGAGCTGAGGAAGTATTGCAAAACTCAGGATTCAGCTGCCAGCAAGTTTCAACTGGTTACCTTTAAAAATGTATTCCGTGAATCGTTAGACTTCCCTGCCTATGCCCACATGGTGTTATGGGTACTTGCGTCGCTTATTTGTACAAGCTTCAGGTGAGGTCTAGACAGTTAGAACCTTTCCTTGGAACTCATCTGCATGCTTCCCCGAGGCACTATATCTTGCAGACCTGGAATGGGGGGAGTGACATCAGTGATCTCACAGAATGTCTACAGAGCAGAAGGAGGCCATTCAGCCCATTATGTTCTCACCGACTCTCTGACAGAATGTCTTATCCGGGTCCTCCCTCTTGCCCTATCCCCGTAACCCCACATATTAACCCCACTAATTCCCCAATCTACACATCCTGGGACACTAAGATGTAATTTACCATGGCCAATTGACCTAACTCGCACATCTTTGGACTGTGAGAGAAAGCTTGAGCACCAGGAGGAAACACACGCAATCATAGGGAGAATGTGAAAACTCCACACAGACAGTCACCTAGGCCGGAATTAAAACAGATCAGTGTGAGATATCAGTTCTAATCACTCTACCATCATTGCATCCTTACTTTGACTGATTTTAACCTTACCTGCCCAGCAGACGCCAGATGAGTGGGCAGTTAAAATTGCCTACCCTTCTGTCAGGATCCAACTGTTTTTGTGGGAAAGAACAAAGACACTTTTCCTGGAATTGCTTTTAATATCTACTGGACTGCATTTTTTTTAACCAGGCAAGCCAACAAGGATAGCTTGGACATTTTACTTCTCTCTCGACAAAGGTGTAATAGGAAATGCCTCTTTTGGAACACTGTAAATTCACCATCACCCCATTCCTCCAACCTGCCTCTTCCCCCCTCCCTCAAGCCAATCGTGCACTCCCTTCAGAATGGCCTCATGATCAACCACACAAAGATATGAATTGGGAGCATGAGTAGGCTACATATCTTGTCAATCCTTCTCTGCCATTCAGTAAGATCATGGCTAACCTGAATGTAACCTCAACCCCACATTCCTGCCTACCCCTGATAACGTTTCACCCCTTTGTTAATCAAGAGCCTACCTCACTCACCTTCAAAATAGAAGACCGATCCCACTGGCTTTTGAGAAAGAGAGTTCCAGAGACTCCAAATCCTCTGAGAGAAAGGATTTTTCCTCGTCTGTCTTAAATGGATAATCCCTTTTCAAAAAAAAAACTTCTTTAGCTCTGCATTTTCATACAAGAGGAACTGTCCTCTCCACATCCACCATGTCAAAATCCCACAGGATCTTAAAGGTTTCAATCAAGTCGCCTCTTTCTCTCTTAAACACTAATGGATACAAACCCAGCCTCTCCAAACATTTCTCATAAGACAATCTGTCCATTCCTGGTATTAGTATAGTAAGCCTTCTCTGAATTACTTCCGGTGCATTTGCATCTTTCTTGAAATAAGGAGACCAGTCAAGTACAAAAAACTCCAAATGTGATCTCACCCAATGCCCTGTAAAACTGAGTAAGAAGTCTCATAACACTAGGTTAAAGTCCAACAGATTTATTTGGTAGCACAAGCCACTAGCTTTCGGAGCACTGCCCCTTCATCAGGTGAGTAGGAGTTCTGTTCACAAACAGGGCATATAAAGGCACAAACTCAATTTACGAAATAATGGTTGGAATGCAAGTCTTTACAGATAATCAAATCTTAAAAGTACAGACAATGTGAGTGAAGAGAGGATTAAGCACGGGTTGAAGAGATGTGTATTGTCTCCAGACAGGACAGTTAGTCAGATTTTGCGTGCTTGGGCAAGTCGTGGGGGTTACAGGTAGTGTGACATGAACCCAAGATCCTGGTTAAGGCCATCCTCATGTGTGCGGAACTTGGCTATCAGTCTCAGCTCAGTGACTCTGCACTGTCGTGTATCATGAAGGCCGCCTTGGAGAACGCTTACCCGAAGTTCAGAGGCCGAATGCTCGTGACTGCTGAAACGTTCCCCAAGAGAACACTTTTGCCTGGTGATTGTCGAGCGGTATTCATTCATCTGTTATTGTAGTGTCTGCAGCATCTCCTCAGTGCACCATGCCTTGGGAAATCCTTTCCTGCAGTGTATCAGATAGACAAGATTGCCAAGTCACAAGAATATGTACCGTGTACCTGGTGGATGGTGTTCTCATATGAGATGATGACATCCGTTTCGATGATCCAGCACATCTTGCTATGGCAATCATGGTTACTGATGTCCTGAAGGCTAGATAGTTTACTGCGGACAATGGTCTGAGATTGTGTGGTTGTTTGAAAGCAAGAAGTGGGGTTGTGGGGATGGCCTTGACAAGATGTTTGTCTGCATCAATGACATGTTAAAGGCTCTGGAGAAGATGTCATAGCTTTCCCGCTTTGGGGAAGTACTGGACGATGAAGAGTACTCTGTCCGCTATGTCCCGTGTTTATCTTCTGAGGAGGTCGGTGTGCTTTTTACACTGTGGCATGTCAGAAATGTTGATCGATGAGTCAAGTGCCCTATCCTGTTCTTATGAGGGCATCTTTCAACATCTGGAAGTGTCAGTTGTGATCCTCCTCATCTGAGCAGATCCTGTGTATACGAAGGGCTTGTCCATAGGGGATGGCTTCTTCAACGTGTTTAAGGTGGAAGCTGGAGAAGTGGAGCATTGTAAGGTTATCCGTGGGCTTGCAGTAAAGTGAAGTGCTGAGGTGACCATCCTTGATAGAGATGCATGTGTCTAAGAATGCAACCGATTCCAGAGAGTCCATGGTGAGTCTCATGGTGGCATGGAACTTATTCTTGTCATCATATAGTTGTTTCAATGATTGTTTATCATGAGTCCAAAGGAAGAAAACGTCATCGATGTATCTATTGTGTAGCATTGGTCGAAGGTCCTGTGAGGCAAAGAGGTCCTATTCGAACCTGTGCATAAAGATGTTGGCATATTGAGGTGTGAATTTGGTTTCCATAGCTGTTCCACATTATGTGTCTGAATGAAGAATTGGTTGTTAAATGTGAAGACATTGTGGTCCAGAATGAAGTGGATGAGTTGTAAAACTGAAGCAGAACCTCCCAATTTTTGTAATCAATTCCCTCCACAAGAAAGAATTTTATTAGCTTTCCTAATTACCTGTTGTATCTGCATGATGCTTGCTTATGATTTATGCACTAGGACTTCCAGATCTCTCTGCACTTCGGAGCTCTACAATCTCTTACCTGCTGGATAATAAGCTTTTTTATTATTCTTTCTCCCATAATGGATAATTTCACATTTGCCCACATTATACTTCATTTATCAGAATTTTGCCCACTTACTTAACCTACCTATTTCTCTTTGTGGCCTCCTTATGTCCTCTTCACAATTTACTACCTGACCTATCTTTGTGTTGTCAGCAAATTTAGCAATTATCCTTCAATCCTTTCATCCAAGTCATTTATGTAAATTGTAAAATGTTGTGGCTTCAGCATTGATTCCATGTGGCACACCAGTCTGAAAGACTTGTAGTTAGGTGCATTAGCAGTGCCAAATTGTCCTGCAGTGTGCCCAAACAGGCACCAGAGTGTGGTAACCAGGGGATTTTCACAGTAACTTCATTGCAGTGTTAAAATACTTGTGATATTAATAAATAAATTAAAACACCTGTTATACCTTGCCAACAAGAAAAAGACCCATTTGTACCTACTCTTTGCTTCCTATTAGCTAGCCAATCTTCAATCCTTGCCATTATGTTACCCACTGATTTTATATTTTGCTCGATATCCTTTTGCCCCGACACTTAAATGGCTGCCAGGGAGCAACTTCTGGGCTGCACGTAACTTTCCATCACTTAATGATGGCTTCTAGGTAGGTAGAATTTAGGATTTAGATGAGGCTAGGAGCTAAAATATTAAGCAGCCTTAATTCTGGAACAAGAAGTGTTTCAAACTCTTAGGACTGCTTATCTATTAAAAACTGGTCCAAGAGAACAATCAGGTCGAGCTTTCACACATGCTGGCCATCATCTCTTGCACATCCTCTGCTTTCTTTATAAAATCAAATCAGGGACTTAATACCTCGTTGAAGCCCCCTTTGCAATGTTGGCCTGCCCTGAATGTACTCCAGTGCATTCCAGGAAAACATGTCCTAACCAGTGCTCTTTAAAAGCCACCATCGAAAATGTAAATTAAATGTAAATTGGAGAGAGTTATAGAACAAAGAGATCGAGGAATACATATTCATAGCTCCTTGAAAGTGGAGTCACAGATGGACAAGGTGGTGAAAAAGACATTTCACGTGCTTGTTTTCATTGGATATTGGTCAGAACATTGAAAGAAGTCTGACAACACCAGGTTTAAATCCAACTGATTTATTTGACAGTAAACTCACAAGCTTTTGGTTGGACTTAAATCTGCTGTTGTCAGACTTCTTACTGTGTTTAGCCCAGTCCAATGCCAGCATTTCTACATCAGAACATTGAATACAGGAGTTGGGGTATCTTGTTGAAGTTGTACAAGGTCACACTTGGAATATTGTGTACAGTTCTGACCACCCAATTATAGAAAGGATATTATTAAACTAGAAAGAGTACGGAAAAGATTTATTAGAATAGTCAACTACCAGGATTTAACAACATGCTTGGGTAAGGCTTATAAAATCCTGGCCGAGGCCAACGGAGAATTCTGTTCTGCATTGCCGGCCTCAATTTCAGAACAGGCAAAGCAGTAAAATTCCAGCACGCATGTTTTCCCAAAGGTAAGGGAATTTAAAACTAGAGGACATAGGTTCAAGGTGAGAGAGGAGAGATACAAAAGGATCAAGAGGGGCAAATGTTTTACACAGAGGGCGGTGAGTGTCTGGAACGAGCTGCCAGAGGCAACAGTCAAGACATTTACAGCTTTTTTCTTTTAAAAAGCATTTTAGACAGTTACATGGATAAGGTGGGTATAGAGGGATATGGGCCACATTTGGGCAGATGGGACTAGCTTAGTAGTAAAAACTGGGCAGCATGGCCAAGTTGGGCCAAAGAGCCTGTTTTCATGCTGTAAACCTCTATACTCTAAAAGAATGACTCAGTAAATGTGGAGGTGGGAGATCCAGAATTATCCTTCCCAGATCTACTGAGGTGCAATAAAGACTATTTCCGTCCAATGGTTTCTCTAAACTGTTTTATGCAGATCCCTTTCTCTCCCGCCTCCGGATCGTGTTCTCCCTCTCCCAGGAGTGAAGGCCCTGCTGGCTACCAGTGTGTGGAAATTGAAATCCTCCTCGCTGGCGACCTACTGACCTCATATAAATGAGGCCTGAGGCCCAGTATTAGATGCTCATCTGGTCGGCTGTCCTGGTCCTTGGTTCAGAGCAGCAATGCAAATCAATTTCCCAGCCTCGCAATCATCTTGTGGAGGTTTTAAAATTCTAAATCAATTTCAGGCCAAATTCAAGCAGAAGCAACAGGTAAAATACAATTATTGTATTAGCGATTGTTATCCTTATATGAATCAGCTTATCTGTATTCTCTTCAAGCACGTTCAGCGATAGGCTGAAGATGTGATGGGACATCACTTAGTGTAGCCTCAATGCTTTTAGCTTGAATTTTTCGGCCTATTTGACCTACAGCATCCTCCACCACTCCCAGGCATCATATTCACATCCAAACCATTAAAACTGCTCAGACAAAGTCAATAGCATGTTGAGGAACTGGCAGAGCTCCAAAAGCTTTTTATCCGATAATGTTTATCAAGTAACTGTAAAGAAAGCTGCCCTTTGAGAGCTTGGCACTGAGCTGATTAAAGCTCAGTTTGCAGCGTGACCTCTTCCATTCAGCCGAGTTATGTGGATTCGAACGTTAGTTCCAGTACTGCAGTCACATTTGCTTCAAGCTACCCCTGTGCCTCCTGGACTCTGGCGTGTACACAAGGGCACACAAACTCTTCGGGCTAGATGCTCGATGGAATATTTGCTGTGCTTGATGTTCAAGATAAAAATGCGCCATAAAATCCACCTACGTTTTATTATATCGGACGTTTTTTGAAATCGGTCAATGTTATCAGGCCCGTTTGGAAATTTGGCTGCATCCTGGCCATATGGTGCACAATTACAGCTGTCTTATTGCATGAATCTTGGTCGAACCGTGTAATTTAACATTTCAGCATTCTATAATATGAAGTATATCTCGTATCATCTCTCAAGAAAAATTCCATCAGGGATCTTGCGTATGTATTGAAAATGCTTCCCGACATTTCTCTTTGACTTGTCTCGAATACCAGACAGCTAGGGTGATTGGCAATCATGCAAAGTGTGTGTGTTTGTCTGACATTCTCAACCATTCCATTTCACAATTGGATTTTCAGTCCCTGGGATTTATACTGATGATGAACTCAGCTTATTTATTTGCTCATCGTTTTAACATTTTTGGAGTGAAATCTGACCTCCCCTGAACTTATCTTACTGATGTTAATGTCTTAGATGACATTTGTAAAGTGATTCCTCAGATTTTGGGTGCCTGTTTCCTTTTAAAAATGTTCTTCCTCGGGACAAAAACCCAGCTCACCTCTGAAGCAGCTGTCTTTAGTAAGTGAGCCAAATGGGAAAGGGGCAGTGTCGGTGGCAGTGGTGAAATGGATAGAAACATAGAGTGGAATTCTCTGGCTGCGCTGGTATAAAAGCCGGAAATTCCCAACCCGATTGGTGGCACAGTGGTTCACTGCTTCACAGTGCCAGGGACTCGGCTCGATTCCAGACTTGGGTCACTGTCTGTGTGGAGTTTGCACATTCTCCCTGTGTCTGCGTGGGTTTCCTCCGGATGCTCCGGTTTCGTCCCACATTCTGAAAGATGTGCTGGTTGGGTGCATTGACCTGAACAGGTGCCGGATTGTGGCGACGAGGAGAATTTCACAGTAACTTCATTGCAGGGTTAATATGAGCCTTACTTGTGACCAATAAAACTTGGTCACAATGGGGTTTCAATGGGGTTTCACATTGTCCACAACCCACCTGCTAAGATTCCAGTGGCAGACAGAATGGGAGAATTCCAGCCATAGAAATTGAAGTAGGCTATTTCTCATTGCTGAATGTTATATTTTTATAAATGTGTTACTGCTTGCATTGTTATATCAGACAAAGGAATATCACTCATTATGCTGAGCATTGGGTGTTCACACACAATCATATTGAGGTGGCTGAAAGTTGTGATAAGCATTCTATTTCCGTGACAATACTGAGCCCTCCCAGGCAGCCATAGTAATTACCATGAGGCAGAATTTCCCCATGGGCTCCATGAACTGCAAACGGAAATGCAGCCGGGGCGAAGCAGAAATCCTGAAGCAAAAGCAGAACTGATTTCTCCAGGATTGCTGCCAAACTTCTGTTGAAGTTATTGCAGTGGTTTGGGAAACTCCCCCGGAAATTGCTGGCACATATATTTGCCACACAGGAAAAACTTACAATGCGTTCTGCTTTCAAATAGAATCAGCAAAAATAATTGTTCCATGCACATTGTGTTAAAGACAGTGATTGCTGTGTTATGCAGACCAAAAAGGCCCCAGGTTTCGAGTCCTGGCCTGTGTTGAATTAGCTAATCTCAGTTGGGATATATATTTATATAATTGGTCTCAATGACCCTACAATGAGGAGAGGAAAATTGTTCACATTCTGCTGCTTGCATTTTAACAATTTATTCACAGAATACAGGCATTGCTGATAAGCACTCATTGGCTTGTCATGGTTTGTCATAAGAGTATGGTGGTGAATCAACTTCTTGATCCCTTAAAACCCATGGTGAGGGTACTCTGTTAATGCTGTCAGGAAATAAGTTCCAGGATTTTGATCATAGAATAGGATCATAGAATCCCTACAGTGCAGAAGGAGGCCATTCGGCCCACCAAGTCTGCACCGACAACAATCCCACCCATGCCCTATTCCCATAACCCCACATGTTTACCCTGCTAACCCCCCTGGCATCGGGATCAATTTAGCACAGTCAATCAACCAAACCAGAACATTCTTGGACTGTAGGAGGAAACCGGAGCACCAGGAAGAAACTAACGTAGATGAAGGAGCAGCGCTCCGAAAGCTTGTGATTCCAAATAAACCTATCAGACTTTAACCTGGTGTTGTGAGACTTCTTACTATTTTTCTTTAGGTTAAGTTATTGGAATGAAAACCAAGCAGACTCTTTTTCAGATACATATAATTTCCTAACAATCACTGGGGTACAAATATCTTCTCTGTGGTATGAGACCAGGCTTATGTTTCCAGTGCTGTTGAAAGCTGAGCAACATAAATGTTGTGTGACAGGACTATTTACACA
The DNA here is from genome assembly GCA_024679065.1 of Sphyrna mokarran. Classification (NCBI taxonomy): domain Eukaryota; kingdom Metazoa; phylum Chordata; class Chondrichthyes; order Carcharhiniformes; family Carcharhinidae; genus Sphyrna; species Sphyrna mokarran. The sequence continues at coordinate 18,328,042 of JAGIQG010000008.1, read as the reverse complement.
GCAAATCAACATGTCCATTTTGAAAATGTTTAAAATTCCCCGTCATACAGTTTAGAATGTAAATCTTGCTCACAGTACTAAGTCAGACTGATGCAAAATTGGAAAAGAAAGGTCTTTGAAGTCCCGATGAAGGGTGAATTTATGGATTTTGTAATCTGTACGTTTCAGGCAAGAAACTGAAGCTATTGTAGTGGCATAACAACAATCACCGATCAGTCAAATACTGTTAGGAGTATGCAAACATGTCAGAGGGCTAACCTTGCATCTGTACAGACCAGTAACAGCCAGGAGTGATCAAAGTGTTAGGCCTCATATTTTCAACATAAATTACTGACCCCGTGACAAGAGTTTAGTTAACTGAGTTAGTCCAATCTAATACATCAGCGCCCGTTAAATATGGATGGCGAATAAGATAAGATTTAACAAGGGTTTTCTTAACTAACTGTACACTGTGACACAAAAGAGACTATTCAAACCTACACAATGCAGCATCAACAAATTCCATTACCTTCATACTTTTATTTCTGGGGTTGATAAATGAATGTTCAAAGTAGTTCAAAGGATTTTTTGCATGGATTCAAACCCTCAAGAGGAAAAGCTGTAGTACTTGAGTTCAGCTGTAAAGCCTGACAGGTAGCAACAATAGAATTTCTGCTTCATATATTCATTCAACGGCTTTGATATTAAGATGGATTCCTGGCAGTTTAGGTAGCATTATATGTGTGAAATCGAGGAAGAAAGTTTCAGCAAGTTGGAATTTCCAATTTCAATGTGGGTACCTAATTAAGTTCTTTCTTCAGTGTTTTGCATCTTGAAGCTTTGATGGGGGTGTGAGGGGAAGGTGGGGGAATTGATGCATATCCCCAGGCTTTGGTCTTAAATTGATTATTAACAGACAAATGCAAAAAATGGAACTTGCAGGAAGTCAAGCTTTAGAAGGAGACAGTAAGGGCCCAATTTTACCATCAAGTTGTGCTTGCTTTTGGGGTGACAAAATTTGGTAAAATCGGGCATGACATGAGGAGCGTAATCTAAGCCTGCCTCCGTGCTGGTTAGCCCTGTACCAAAATCTGAAAATGGCCATGATTGGGACCATGCCCAAAATGGGCACGACGGCCATTTAAATGCATTTGCTTGTATTTTAATTGACTTAATGGGTTGCACGCCTAACTTTACCAGCACTTCCTTCTTTATCACCACGTTCGCCCATCCAGAATTGGCGCAAATTAGATATGCTCCATAAAAGTCTGATTTGGGAGCTCTAGTTAATGAGAGGTAGGTGTCTGATGGCTCTCTGCTTGAGATTGAGGGTGGGGGGTCCGCTGCCACTTTGCCTGTGATCAGTGAGAGGGAGGGGGGGGGGGGTCCACTGCCAGTCTGCCTGAGATCAGTGAGAGGGAAGAGGATGTCCGCTGCCACTCTGCCTGAGATTCGTGAGAGGGAAAGGGGATCTGCTATTACTCTGTCAGTGACCAGTGACGATCAGTGACGGGGAAGAGGGGGTCTGCTGCCAATCTGCCTGACATCAATGCGAAGAGAGTGAGCAGGGGTCCATTGCCACTCTGTCTATGATCAATGAGGGGGAAGTGGGGTCTGCTGCCACTCTGTCTGAGATCAGTGAGGGGAAGGGCGGGGGGAGTCTTCTGCCATTCTGCCTGTGATCAGTGAGGGGGAAAGGGGGTCCACTGCCACTTTGTTTGAGATCTGTGTGGGGGGAAGGAAGAGTCCGCTGCCATTCTGCCTGTGATCAGTGAGAGGGAAGGGTTGTCCGTTGCCATGCTGCCTGTGATCAGTGAGGGGGAAGAGGTGTCCGTTGCCATTCTGCCTGAGATCAGTGAGGGGAGAGGGGGATCCATTGCCATTCTACCTGAGATCAATGGGAAGGAAGGGGGGAGGGGTCTGCTGTCACTCTGCCTCAGATCAGAATCGGTCTAGGTGGCGGGGGGCGGGTGAGGGATAAAGGGATCAGTAATGTCGTGGGGATGAGGAAATGTCCGTGGGGGCTAGGGGGAGCATTATCTGGCTTGGAAGGTATGTCACAGTAAGAAGTCTGACAACACCAGGTTTAAATTCAACCGATTTATTTGATAGTAAACTTACAAGCTTTCGACCGTCTGGTTTTCATCAGCTCATTCATCTGACGAAGACCAGAGGGTCGAAAGCTAGTGAGTTTACTATCAAATAAATCGGTTGGATTTAAACCTAGTGTTGTCAGACTTCTTACTGTGTTTACCCCAGTCCAACGCCGGCATCTCTACATCTGGAAGTTATGTGGCAGGGCAGGCACATTTCTATTTTATTTCCTGCACATGTGCAGTTGGAGGTGCCGACCTGAGATGCAGGGTTTCAGATATGGTAAGCCCAGCACACAGGCTTTTGCAGCGCGATTCAGAATTGCTAATATTTTTTCATGTAGAGTGCATTTACTGGGGACCTGAGGGTGGGTTTAAAAGTCAGATCTGAGACACTTCCAGTTTCAAGTCTGCCCAGCGGTTAGAATCAAAATGGTAAAATAGGATCGTAAGGGTTAATGATCATAGATTCAGGCTGAGCAATGCGACTACCTAGAGCCTTCCCACATGGAGTAAAAGGGCTAAAGATACGTTTAACTGAAGATGCATTGTAGAACCTCATTTCTTCTAAGGGTGAACAGTCACAAGTTTGAAGGGAGTACCCATTACCTCTTACAAGCCAATCCTCAATTCTATGTCCAGGTTTGGAATGATGGACTGCCGTACAAGAAATACATTCTGACAGCTCTCAGAAACGGCAAACCAAAGCACTGTGTGCAGTGGATGAAGTCTGCCTTGCCTGTCAGATGTCCTATTGATAATATCTAAGGCACCACCCACTACTTGATAACGTTGATTTTAAAGTTTCCAACCTTCTCAAATACATTCACGGTCACTAGGACTCGCCACAAGACACTAGCCGGAGGAAACTGACAAAATAGTAGTCAGGAATTTAAACATTCCCATGAATTTCCATTCAATTTCGCTTGTATATAACTGAGAGACTTTCAGAGTCTCCATTCTGGAGGCAGTAAATTCAAATCCCTATTGAAATCTCATCAAATATATCACATAAGAAAATGATAGTGATCAACTCCCCTAATCTTTCTCACAAAAACAATGTTTAAAGTAGCATTTTAAACTTGTCTTTGATTGACAACTGAAGGAAATCTCACATTGTATAAGATTCAAAGTGATGAGTGAATTATAAAGGCCTATCTCATCAGAGGAATAAACATGGGAGCCAACAATTCATAGAGAGCATCTAACTTCTAATCACGTGCACAGGGGTAGTGTACTACAATTAAACTTAATTAAAATTGTGTTGTCAGAATTTGAGTGGTAACGTTGCTTTTTTTATGCTGTGGTTGTGCAGCAGTCTTTTTGTTACTCATTTCTAAAGTTTATTTATTAGTCATAAGTAAGGCTTACATTAATGCTGCAATAAAGTTGCTGTGAAATTCCCCTAGTGGCCACAGTCAGATGTCTATTTGGGTCAATGCACTGAACCAGCACATCTTTCTTTGGAAGGAAACCGGAGCAGCTGGAGGAAACCCACGCAGACTCAAGGAAAATGTGCAAACTCCACATTGACATTGATGCAAGATGGAAATCGAACCTAGGTCCCAGGTGCTGTGTGGCAGCAGTGCTAACCACTGAGCCACTGTGGGATATGGACATCACTCTCTGGCCAGTACTTTTTGCCCATTTCCAGTTGCCCAAGGACAGTTGCGAGTTAATCACATCACAGGGGGCCTGGAGTCACATATAGGCCAGGGAAGGACAACAAATTTCCTTCCCTAACCAATGTCAGTGAACCAGGTGGGTGTGCACGTGTACTTTCTGCTCTTTGTGGAGGAGTTATTCCTCTGGTGCATCTGGTGGCATGAGTTGATGGATTGGATTGGTTTGGCCTGTTAGGAGCCTTGTTTGCTTCAGTGTAATGGATGGAAGTTGATTAAATTTGCTTTGAGCTATTTGAAATTTCAGTGGATTGACTCTCTCTCCCTGCAATGAGTTTATTGACAGTTCTGTTGACGCTTCTGAATGCACGCTACAGCGCGAGCTGCCAAAAGCAAGTGCTCAGCTGCCCATTTTTTTGATGACTTGTTGAAAAGTAATTGTGCACATAAAATGCTGAGATATAGATTGTGTGCAATCCCACAATTTTAGTTTCGCACTTAGTGTACTCTTGGAAACCAATATTTAGGCCAATGTAATCATATAACTTGATGAGAAGGCACAGGATCTGCCCTGATTGTCCTCACACAAAAGCCATACAAGGCGGCTATAATACATTTCAAAAATGAAAGTGATAGCTACTGTCAAGCTCAATTTTAACCTATTCAGTCTTCATAAAACATAACGAAAGGCTGATATCAGTATTGCGTTGACTCACGTTACATTGAACAACAAAACGGGCATAATGGATCTCATAGATATTTGGCCAAACTCAAGATTAGTGTGACCTTATCAAAACTATTATCCCCTTGTGGAAGTTTTGAATAATTCTCGGTAATGTTAGTACCAAGGCTCAGGGATAGAGTTCACTGGGATAATAAATGTCATTGTTGTGTTTCCTTCAAACATGAACCCAGCGCAGTGACAATATGCGCAGGGCTTGGATCTCTCTCAAATTGACATTCCTGTACTTTGCAACCTGTGGGACCCTCTGTATGGTTTACAAGGCTTCATGTTAAAGTATTTCTGCCTATGTAACTAATTGTGCTATACTTTAAAGCTAATCAAAGTTAACTTGGCCACATTTTAAAACTCAGCTTGGAATCCTGGGTTTTGAGCTTAGAAATTGACTGCATTTGAAAGGATAAGGCAAGCAAAGCTTCACATAAACAGAAGCTTTCGTAGTCACACAGCTGCAAATTGTTTTTGAAAGTTGAAGACTGCTTGTACTTCGTATTTTAATAACAAAAGATAGCTAAATTCTCATATTGTTTTTCAGTCTTTGTTCATAGGATCCTACAGTGCAGAAGGAGGCCATTCAACCCATCGAGTCTGCACTGATCAGAGTCCCACTCAGTTTCAATCCCCATAACCCCAGGCACTTACCCTGCTAGTCCTCCTGACACTAAGGATCAATTTAGCATGGCAAATCCACTTAACCTATATATCTTTGGGCTGTGAGAGGAAACCAGAGCGTCCAAAGGAAACCCACACAGACATGGGAGAACATGCAAACTCCACATGGACAGTGACCCAAGCCAGGAATTGAATCTGTGTCCCTTGAGGTAGCAGTGCTAACCATTCTGTCCCCATGCTGCCCCATTCAGTTGAATGCTGCAAGATTTTTTTGAGTCTAGCTTTGAAGTCAGTTCCCAAAGTTTCCTCTCTCCCTTGTTCTCTCTCATAAGTAGTCCTTATTTCGCTTTTTGTAAATGTTAATTTTAAATGATGCTCAATAAAGAAGTCTCAAAATTGTACCAAATGCTGCAGTCTATTTGGAGAAATGAATGGATCCACACAACCCTAATGTCAGAACATACTTAATCCACAAATTTGCCATGTGAAGTTTTAGTAGAGAAGATTCATGTATCAAATTGTTGCTTACTGACTTGCAGTAAACTTGTGGGGGCCGATCTTTCCATCCATTCACACTGCACTCCTGTTGCAGCGAATATGAAGAATTTAGTGACAAACCAAATCTCTGTTCATTGCAACGGGATGGGAAAACCTGCTGGTATAAACGATTGGAACTTCTTTTTAGATAGTGAGATTTATTGATGGGGATTTAAAAAAAACTGGATATTTTGTCTTCTACCATGTGACACTTCCAAAACTAACTTTATTTTGGCAGGTTTGATTTCATATTTTCCCGCATTCTGTTCAAATAACTATATAGCAATAATCTTGTATGGATATTGGATCAGCTATTGTTAGCAATAAATGGAGTTAGATTCTTAGATCTGGATTGGACGATGGTTAGCACTGCTGCCTCACAGTGCCAAGGACCTGGGTTCAATTTCTGGCTTGGGTCACTGTCTGTGTGGAGTTTGCACATTCTCCCTGTGTCTGTGTGGGTTTCCTTCAGGTGCTCCCATTTCTCCCACAGCCCAAAGATGTGTGGGTTAGGTTGATTGGCCATGTTAAATTGCTCCTTAGTGTCAGGGAAGAGGAGCAGGGTAAATATGTGGGATCACGGGGATAGGACTTGCATGGGTTGTGGATGGTATAGGCTCGATAGGCCAAGTGGCCTCCTTCTGCAGTGTAGGGATTCTATAATTCTATGATCCCACTGATATTGGGGCCAATCCAAGATTAACGTGGGCTATTATAGACCATAACACATTGGAGCAGAAATAGTCCATTTGGCCCACAACAGCAATATTTGCCGTTGATTTGTTGAAAAGTTGTCTAGAATCTTGCTTAATTACTCCAAGACCTGAGGACATAAATAAAAACTAACACTCCAGTGCAGTACTGAGGGAGTGCTGCTTTGTTGGACATGCTGGCTTTTAGATAAGATGTTAAACCATGGTCCCATCTGCCTGTTTGGGTGTTTGCAAGCCATGCCAGGGCACTATTCCAAAGAACAGTGGGAAAGTTATTTCCATGATTCTGACTGATACTTATCTATTAATTAATATCACATAAACAGATTATCTGGGGATTATTTCATTTGCTATTAGTGGGAGCACAATTGACTACACTTCAAAAATATTGAATTGATTATGGAGGGTATTGCGATTTCCAGTGATTGCAAAAGATCATGTAAATGCATGTCTTTCACTTTTCATTGACTCATAGATCAATAGAATTCCTACAGCACAGTAATTGGCCATTCAGCCCATCACGCCTGCACTGACAACAATCTCTACCCCTGCAACCTACGTTTTTTCCTCACTTACCTCCCTGACACTAATTGACAATTTAGCATGGCCAATTCACCTAACATGCACACCTTTTAAGACTTACTTGATGAGCACAGCTGATATAATGCATTTTTGACTATATTGCTCATTATAAGGTTGTGTTCATCTGATGACAAAGTAACTACTTATGTCCAATAGAAAGATTCTCTTTGAATAAAGGATATGCACTTGTAATTGTATGAGCTGGGACAATTATATAAAGCATGCTGTTTATAAAGTTTCAATCAGCCTCTGAAATTACTGCAAGCTGTCATGATGTGAAGTCAAGAGAACCACAGGGGACAATAAAAATAACATTTTGAAATCTTATTAAAAAAAAACATGTGAATCTACAAACCAAGAGCAACGTGATATTTAGATGTGTAATTAATTCACTTCCCATGTGGAGACCATTTCAGTAGCTTATGGAAGGATGCAAGCCTACTTTATATATTTTAGAAAAAAATTTGAAGTAATTCAATATACTTACTTCCACCCTGACCGCATCATCCACCCAGCTAGAGTAGCATCATGCAAATCACTAATGGTTTCTGAGAAATGAAAATCAATTGTGATGACCATGCATGGGGGCATATAGTCCCCAGGTAGTGAGGAACAAGGTCAGGCTGTGCCTTGGCACCACTGCTTGGCACCCTGGCACTGCCTCCCATCAGTGTCAAACCTGGTCATGTCAACCTGGGTGTGGGGGGGCGGGATGCGCAGGGGTTGGAAGGAGGATTGGCGATGCCTGCAAGGGGAATGCCTTGATACTTGCCTGGTGGGGAAGGGGGTGAATTTTTTGATTTGTTCATTCGTGAGACATCACTGGCTAGCCAACATTTATTGCCCATCCCTAGGTGGTTAGGATGATTGAGAGTCAACCACATTGCTGTGGCTTTGAAGTCACATGTAGGCCAGACCAGGTAAGGATGGCAGATTTCCTTCCCTAAAAGACATTAGTGAACCAGTTGGGTTTTTTTCACAATTAACAATGGTTTCATTGTGATCAGTAGATTTTTAATTCCAGATATTTTTTATTGATTTCAAATTCCACCATCTGCTCTGGCAGGATTCAAACCCAAGTCCCCAAAACATTTAGTTGAATTTCTAGATTAATAGTCCAGCAATAATACCAGTAGGCCATCACCTCCTGACACTTCTCTAGTGGGGGCAGACCTGATGCTTGTGGGGAGTCCTCCATGTCCATGGGGCTTGGGGGGGTGTGGCGGGGGATGGTTAATTTTCAGCGCAGATCAGGTTGCCTGTTAAACATGGTGTCCTAATTTTTTTGGAGTGGGCCTTGTCAGCTTTATGAGGCCCAACCCCACTAGAATGACTTGGCAGACTGCCCTCAGATTCTCTGTACACTGAGCGTGAGAGAATCTGGAGTGAAAACTCCGCTGTGAACCTGGAGCGATACATGTCAGTTTTCAATCTGAACCTGACACTCTTCCAGATCTTGGGAAAATTCCTCCCATTGTGTATCAACTACGAGATGCAAGAACTCACCAAGGTTTCTTCAACAACATCTTCCAAACCTGCAAGCTCTCCAACGTAGAAGGACAAAGGAAGCAAATATGTTGGAACACCATGACCCAGAAGTTCCTCTTCTCATTACCATCTTTAATTGGAAATACATTGCCTTTCCTCCTCTGTCATTGGGTAACGTGGAATTCCATCCCTCACAGCACTGTGGATATGTACCTGCACTGCATGGACCTCAAACATTCAAGGGGGACAGTTCATTGCCACCTTCTCGAGGGCAATTAGGAATGCACAATAAATGCTGGCCTAGCCAGTGGTGACCACATCCCGTGAAACAACAAAATAAACTCTGCACATGACCTCACTGAAGTGACCTCCTAAACAAATTAGCTTCATTGCTAGTGATGAATTGATGGGGAAACCAGTCATCTATTGAAGGTAAGGAAGACACACTGCCCACTTGCTCCATAAGTATGTCCCATGATCGTGCTGGAGAAATAGGGGATCCTAAATAATACTGTGTTGCCTGCTGTCTCACTGGCCACCTTTGAGAAACGTACCTCCTCTTTAAGGATGATATGGCCACTGAACTGTCAGGCTATCAAATCAACAATCTGCCTACAAAGAGAAGGTCCCCTGTCATTTTTAAATGGCGTGAGCATGATCATCAGATTGATGGGATTCACCAGACAAATAACACATAAGAAAACAAATTCCAATCTGTCAAATGTAATGTATTCAAATTTCATGGCTGAGTGACGCATTTTAAACAAATCTGTAAATCTGAAATTCATGTCTCACTGTTCTAATTGTATTAAATATTTTAGGAATCTGATTTCATATAAGTTAAGCATTTTCCATTTATGAATGGTCTGGAATGGTATTACACAGTTTATTCCTCAGTAATTGACCATTTCCCATCCCAGAGGTTAATTTTCATTAAAAGAAAACTGATTTACCGTTTTTTTCCTTCCTTTGCTTTTGATTAGTTGTCGCTTGTGGGATTCTTGTCATCGCAGGCTTGATGGGCCAAATGGCCTCCATCTGCTGGGATTCTATGATTCTATTCTGTGTCATAGTTTAACAAAACTACTTATGGTGTCACAGGAAGTACACTGGATGACAACCTGATGTGGATTTCTGAAATGTTCACTCATTTTTCAAGCCATCTACAAAGCACAGATCAGGCGTGTGATGGAATATTCTGCAGTTGTCTGGATGAGTACTGGCCCAACTACACTCAAAAAGCTTGACACCATCCATGGCAAAGCTGGATTGGCATATCCTTCCACAAATATTTACTCCCTCCACCCCAAATGCACAGTGGGAACAGGATGTAGCATCTACAAGATGTACCGCAGCAACTCATCATGGCTCCTTTGATAACCCCTTCCAAATATGTGACGTCTACCAATAGAAAGGCAAGAGCAGCAGGTCCAAAGGATACCACCACTTGCAAGTGTCCCTCCAAGATACTGACCATCCTGATTTGTAGATAATCATCATTCCTTAACTATCAATGGGTCAAAATTCTGAAACTCTCTCTCGAACAGCATGTTGAGTGCACTTACTCCAGTTGTACCGAAACAGTCCAAGAAGCCAGCTCACCACTATTTTCTCAAGGGCAATTAGGGAAGGCAAAAAGTACTGGCCTTGCCAACAATGCCCACATCCCATGAATGTATTTAAAAAATTACACTGTTGGCTACACATATTTGTAAGTATAATGAACAATGAACAATGATCCAATTCAATGAAACATCCATTGAAAAGACTGAAAGTTCTCCTATTACACTGTGTTCGCCTGAATGCACCATTAAATGTACTTGGTCTGAACTCTGCTACAGGTGAGAAAATCATCGTTAAATGCTGGTTATGTGGATGAGAATTAAATAGGTAGAACCATCTTGCTTTTAAGCCTCAATTTTTAAATGTAATTGTTCCAATTAAAGAACTTGAATATAGGCTACATCGCTGGACCCTAACTACATAACCTTTCCAGCCTCACAGATATCTTGAACATTGAAGTGAAGTTATTCAAGTTTATCTGATTGTTCCCAGTTCAGGTCGGAGCAGTTTGTGGATTTTCTGTTCGTTGGCTGAGGCATTACAATTGCATTTTCAAGTTGTTTGATGTGCTTTATTAATAGAAATGGTGTGATTTAAAAGGATATTGTGAGGCATTAGCAAAATGCAGTTCCAGCGACTCATGGCTCAGGAGGTGACAGCCAGAACTGGCACTCTGCCCAGTGTATGATGCATTAACTGTTATCAGCCTCTCTGACAAAAGGGGAACTAAACTCAGAATACTTGGCCCAGAAAACTTTAAAAGTAAACAGCTTGTGATCCCACTCCTGACTGCTAACTGCAATATAAAGGGTTAACAAATGAAATAGGCTAATGATGTATCACTGACATCAGTCAGCCATGTGTTAAGAACAACATGCCTATTCTGTAAACTGTTTAGATGTAATTCTTGTGCACAAAAATATAGAAAATAGGTGCAGGAGTAGACCATTCAGTCCCTCAATATTATTCTGTCACTCATTATAATCATGGCTGATTTATTTCAACACCACACTCCAGCACTCTTCCCATACACCTTGACACATAGGGTGGAATTTTGCAGCCACTTTCCACTTATTTTGTGGCTCAAAAATGTTGTAAAATTGAGTGTAAAGTGGCAAATGGTGCTGGTTTTCACGCCTGTTATGATTTTATGACATCTGAATTTGCAGCATGGTCAGCCTCTCTTCGGAAATGGGTGAGAGGCTGGTTAGATTATTAAAATTTGTTCATGTTAGTTTCAATGTGTCAATTTCAATTATCTGGGCTTGCTTATCTTTATGGCCTCACTGGGATAGGTTCTTTTCAGCAACCAAAATACCTGCTCCCCGTGAACAAGGAACAGTCATATTGGCCTCATTGTAGAACCAGAGGCCATTGAGGCCCTGAGGGGTGGCCGAGTGCAAGGTGAGGATACCCCTCGGGCAGTGCCAGACTAACAGTGCCACCCTGGAACCTGGTAAATGCCAGCCTGGTACCTGGGCAATGCCTACTGGACACCTCAGTAATGTCCACTAGGCAATGCCAGGGAGCAGATCCAATGAGTGCTGCATCTTAAGCTGTGGGCCCCCACGATTGCGGGGGAGAGCAAGTTGAGACTGCCTACAATAGCAGGGCCTGACAGCTCTTTCTTTGTCTATCAGACTCCCTGCTACTGTCAATGTACATATGTAGCATCAACGAGCTGCACGTACGCAATACCTCCCGCTACAGGCTATCTGGCAAGTTAAGTCCTGCCTACAGCCTCTCTGGCTAGAAACTGACTAGTCTATATTTTTTAGAAACAGAATGCATAAGATTGGGTGCAAAAACCGTCCAATAAACAGATCTGGAACTCTCCAGATCTGGCTGGACACTTACCTTGTCCAGGACTAGCTGGACATTTACCTTGTAAAATTACTGTCTAGAAATTTATCTATTGCCTTCTTAAACATATTCAGTGATTTGGCCTCCACGGCTTTCTGTGTTAAAGAATTCCACAGGTTCACTCCCTCTCACTACTGATAGAGTTTCTCCTCGTATCAATCCTAAACAGTCTATTTTGTATTCTGAGACTGTGATCTGCAATCTGTAGGTACTGCTCCAGAGTCTATGGAATCTTGGAAGATGATCACCAATGCATCCAACTATTTCTAGGGCTACTTCTGTAAGTACTCTGGGATGTAAATTATCAGGCCCTGGAGGTTTATCAGCCTTCAACCCCATGAATTTCCCCAAAACTTTTTCTCTACTAATATAGATTTCCTTCAGTTCCTCCCTCTCAGTAAACCTTGTGTTCTCCAACATTTTTGTGATGTTATTTGTATCCTATTTTGTGAAGACAGAACCAAGGTATGTACTTAGTTGGTCAGCAATTTCTTTATAAATTCCCTTGTTTCTACATTTGTCTTCGTCAATCTTTTTGTCTTCATATACCCACAGAAACTTTTATATCCATTTTTATTTCCCCACAAGATTATTCTCATATCTATTTTTCTCTTTTAAATGAATCTTCCTTTGCTAAATTCTAAACTGCTCCCAATCCTCAGATCTGTTATTTTTTCTGGACAGTTTATATGCCTCTCCCTTGAATCTATTTCTAAGCCATGATTTGGCCACCTTTCCTGTTTTAATTTTGCACCAGTTAGGAATGAACAAATGTTGCAGTTCACTCTTGTGCTCCTTGAATGTTTGCTATTGCTTATCCACCATTTCCCTCTACATCATAGCCAACTTGCACCTCACAAGTAGTTTCCTTTATTAAGATTCTAATCTCTGAATCAATTATGTCACTCTCCATCTTGGTGAAGAGTTCTATCATATCATGGTCACTCATCTCCAAGGGGTCTCACACAACTAAATTATTCCTTTCTCAATGCCCAGATTAGGATGATCTATTCTCTAGATGGTCCCTCAATATATTGGTCCGGAAAACCATTCCCTATATACTCCAGGAATTCCTCTTTATTGGTATTGTGACTAATTTGATATGCCCAGTCTATATGCAGATTCAAGTCGCCCATAATTACAGATATTCTTTATCACATACATCTTTAAGTTCCTGGTTAATGCCATTCCCAACATCACCAAAACAGTTTTGGTGCCTATATATAATCCCAACTAACGTTTTTTGCCCTTGAGTGATTCTCATCTCTATCCACACTGATTCCACATTATTTGAGTTAATATCTTTCCTCACTTTTGCATTAATTTTCTCTTTAACCAGCAATGCAATTCCATTGCCTTTTTTGTTTTGTTCTTCTGAAATATTGGATACCACTGGATGTTCATTCCCCATTCCTGGTCACCTTGCAGCCATGTCTCTGTAATTCCGACTATATCACAGCTGTTCCGAGGTCATGCAGCACCAGGTTATAATCCAAAGATTTATTTAAAATCACAAGCTTTTGGAACGCTAAGGAAGGGGCGTGTGATCTCTCATCTTGTCCACCCCAGCCCAACATTGGCATCTCCACATCATCATACATCTATTTCAGTGACTAGTTCATCCACTTCATTGCAAATACTCCTCATGTTAAGGCACAAAGACTGAAGGCTTGTCTTTTTAACATTACTTGCCCCGTTCCCACTATTTTTCACTGTAGTCCTGTTAAGTAAATACCATATTATGTGTACTATCAGTTAACTAAGTACCCTGGGTGGGATTTTATGGTTTCATTTATCCCAAAACTGTAAAATCCCACCCAAGGTCAATGAGCCTTTTCATCTTCTGCTCCTCGCCCACTCCGATTCCCGTGCTGGGCGGGGTGGTAAATTTCTGACTCATGTCTACAATCCACGAATCGAGGGACCATTTCAGAACATCAGTGGCCTTCCTGAAAAGCAAGTTCAGGTATTGGACTGAAGATGGTGTTGAATCTGGCTGAGATGCACCTGTAGTACAATAGTGAGCTGGGACTCACCATCCGACCTCACATGAAGAAAGACTATTTTAACAATGCATCGGAGGACTTTTGGTAGTTGTGAAAAGCTACACAAGTAGAAAAGATGAGCAAAGAAGGAAAAGTGAGTGCAGTGATAAGGCTATGGAATTCAAAAATTAAGATGCAGATCTGAATCAACAACTCAGAGTCATTGATCTATTGCCCTCTTATATCTGATACAATGATATGATACACATTACTGCTCTCCCTTACTAAAAGACTACAGGAAATGTCATCTTACCTCCACTGCCGCAGTCTAGTGGTTTGTACAGTTTCCAAAAGATAGTCTTACACAGGTTATTTAGTTAAACATTAAAAAACAGAGAATAGGTGGCCACAGTGGTGCATTACTCTTTCACTCTCATTATTAAATTGACTTATTCTTGTACAACTGTACAAAGTTATGCGTTGGTTATTGTGTTCTGGTGGAAGATTGCCAGGGCTTTTACAGGGTGAGTATTGTACCACCGTTTCATAAATTACAGATGGAATTTCACCAACATGGTGATTTAAATAAAAATCAGAGCTGTTATATCTCCAGAAAGAGCAGCTTAGTTTAACCATTGGTATGATAATTTGACCTGACCTTGCACACTTGAAACTTGAATATGTGTGAGGATACATTAAAAAGGTGTTTTAGAAACTGAAAGCCACGATATTTAAAAATGAAATCACCTGCAGACAGAAATACATTTTGGAATGACCACAATGTATTATTGCAGCAAATAAAACTCTTGTAAGATAATCCTGTTGTTTTGCCAACATCTTCTATGCAACTAAACTGGATCCATCCAATACTCTGCACTGAATTTTATATGTGCTGACCGTGCGTACTAATTTATTAAAAATCTTTCAATTACTGATAATGTTAAATGTGAAATTATTCTTACATTCAAAAAATTAAATTGACTCTTGTCTAATTTTGCTTTGAATTTTTTTATTGCAGTACATGCATGGTTGCATTGCCTCCTCACAGCGCCAGGGTCGCAGGTTCAATTCTGGCCTCAGGTCACTGTCTGTGTAGCATTTGCATGTTCTCCCCGTATCTGCTTGGTTTTCCTCCGGGTGCTCCAGTTTCCTCGCACAGTATAAAGATGTGTGGGTTAGGTTGACTGATCATGCTGAATTGCCCCTTAGTGTCAGGGAGTTATCAGGGCAAATGTGTGGGGTTACAGGAATAGAGCCTACATGGGAATATGGTTGGTACAGACTCAAAGGGCCAATGGCCTCTTGATTCTATTGCGTGGATAAACCAGTTCCAGGATGATCAATCATTTCTAACTCATAGCAGATTATTTATGCAAGGGAGGGGAAGCTGGTTGCAGTTTTAAAAAAGTGAATCATAATGCTAAAACGGAGAGGGTCATGCCAGCAGACACACAGTACTAGGAAGAATATTTGGGCAGTCTTAGATTGGGTGGGCAGTGAATTAAGGCAGTGTGGAAAGGGAGGAGCTCAAAAAACTCAGCATTGGGAAAGGGAAATGATAGAGAACAAAGATTGGGGAGAAGGAAGAAGAACTTGGCGGAGACAGCTGCATGGGTGTCCTGATCCTGGAGGCAAAAGAAACCAATAAGATTCGGGCATCTGAGTTGGAGCCAAGGCAGAGAGGAATTGAGAATAAGTCTTATCTAAAGTACTTCCAGAATTAGAAGATTTGCTTTGCTGAGAACTGTAATGTCTGACAGTTCTCAAGACAACACCTATGGCCATTCGGTGGCACAGTGGTTAGCACTGCTATCTAGCAGTGCCAAGGACCCTGGTTCAATTCTGGCCTTGGGTCACTGTCTGTGTGGAGTTTGCACATTCTCCCTGTGTCTGGGTGCTCTGGTTTCCTCCGACAGTCCAAATATGGAGAAGTTAGATTGATTGGCCGTGCTAAATTGGCCTTAGTGTCAAAGACTTTTCAGAGTAAATATGTCGGGTTATGGGAATAGAGGCTGGATGGGATTGTAGTCGGTGCAGACTCAATGGGCCAAATGGCCTCCTTCAGCACTATAGGGATCTAATGATGACCCCAACACAGATACAAAATCCTTATTCCAATACCCTTTCAATCCAATTCCATGGCAAGTGTTTTATGTTGCTCTGGTGGATGTGCTCTCAACTAGAAGCATGTAGAATTGAGCAAAATGTTGTCAGGCGTGTCATTGCGCACTTATGCAATATTTCAGTAGCAGGCACAGGCAAAAGTTGGAAGCAAGCCTACTGACACTCAAACAGGCAACTGAGCCTATTAAAGGCCAACTGATTTTCTGTGGCCCATTTCCTTTATGGCTGGCGGTCGAGCTGATAGGCCAAGCGGCCTTTACGTTTAAATGTTTTTATGCCAGTTCGATCCAGGGTGAGAGTCACGGTGGAAATGTAATTCAAAATGTTGAGTGGGGACTGAAGTTTGTGTTTGAATATGTGCTGCCTTGACATTCTTTGCATAGTCATTATTTATTTTTCATTGTTCCCCAGCTCCCAGAACAGCTCCGGCTGTCCCCTAAAGGGGCAGACTGGAAGATCCAGTCCATACCCTGTGGAACCTGTCCTCTTCCCACCTTCCTGAACAGTGTTCACCTTTCCTGGCACACATTAATCAGCCACCAAACATTAAATTGCGCTCTAAGGCACACTGCGGTCTAAAGCACGTTTCATTTCCACCCCGGGTCAGCCGAGTGTGCATGTCTGACAGACCAAAAAATTCAGGTCTCTATTTCAATTTCTATTGTATGCCTGCAATACATTAACAAGCCATCATTACTGACCAGAAGAAGGCTCACTATCATCTAAACTTCCATTCCAGTCATTTATTTATCTTTTTTTTAAATTAATCCGTGGAACATAGACATTGCTAGTTGCTCTTAAAACTGAGTGGCTTGCTAGGCCATTTCAGAGAGCAGTTAAGAGTTAACCACATTGCTGTAGTTCTGGAGTCACATGTAGGCCAGACCAGATAAAGGCAGCAGATTTCCTTCTCAAAGGGCTGCAGTGAATCAGATGTTTTTTTTTAAACAATTGACAACAGTTTCATCGTCTTCAGTGGACTTCAATTCCAGATATTTTTTATTGAATTCAAATTCAGTATTTTTCCCAAGATGGCGCCGGAGTGAGACAACTTCTTGCAAGCTGTGCCCAACATACTTTCTAATTCTATCTTTTACTCTCATTCTATGCATTACATTCCACATTCTCTCATTTCCTTCTCTATAAATGGTATGTTTTGTCTGTACAGCATGCAAGAAACAATACTTTTCACTATACGTTAATACGTGACAATAATAAATCAAATCAAATCAAAAATTCCACCATCAGACATGGTGGGATTCGAACCCAGGTCTTCAAAATGTTTGCTGAGTTTCTGGATTAAGAATCTAGTGATCCTATCTGACTAACTGAGATGTGACTGCTGCATCGTCCTAAATGATTTCCCTCCACTTTCCTCACCCCCTCTCTATTTCTGCTTCTTTCCATTCTCCCCCATGACCCTCTTGTTTCCCCTTTCCTCACACCCCCTTCCTCCTCTGTTTCCCTCATCCAGCCCCTCATCCCCCCATTTCTTCATTGTGTCTCCCCTGCCATTTGCTCCTTCTTCTCTCATTCCCCTCCTTTTCCCTTCCCTTTTCCTCCAGCCATCATCCCCATCAGGTTGGCTGCCAGCTCTTAAAGTGGAGAATAGTGGGGAGAAATTTCCTGTCAATGAAGGCTGGAGATCCCATGGGTATTCTATGAGGAATTGTGGGGGGAAGGGAGGAGAAAAGGAGTGGGGGAGAGGACTGAGGGAGAGAGCTGCCATGTAAAATTCACTCTATTGCTTTGAACTTTGGTTCTGGAGTTTCTCCAGGGGCATTGCAAAGTTATATAGGCACTGCAGCTAAATACTGTCCGATCAAATGCACGATATTCATTCATGTGACCTGGTGAACTTGTTCTGTATTTCTGGAAGTGATGCGGTTTATTAAAACCACTTCCAACATTTCACTTGGGTTAAAGGCTGGGCATTTCAATGGGAACTTGCAAAGCTATTTAAATTCATGCCGTTTCAATCTCTGAGCTGCTAAACAGCATTCTGTAC
The DNA here is from genome assembly GCA_024679065.1 of Sphyrna mokarran. Lineage (NCBI taxonomy): Eukaryota > Metazoa > Chordata > Chondrichthyes > Carcharhiniformes > Carcharhinidae > Sphyrna > Sphyrna mokarran. The sequence continues at coordinate 18,310,131 of JAGIQG010000008.1, read as the reverse complement.
ACTGCGTGAGAATGAAAATTAAATTAGGCAGTCAACTTCGGTACCAGTAGAAAATGCCGCTTCTTCAAAAAGGGGAGAAAACTGAGGCTTCGTGGACAGGGAATTGAAGCCTAATTGAATGAGATAAAGAACAACGGCCTATAGAAATTTCATTCAAGTTGCTTTTCGAGGCAATCCCTAATGAATAATGCAAAGTGGACGCCATAGAGAGATTTGATTCAGTTTGAAAGCAAATACACTCATCATTTATGAAAGGGAATTGAACAAAATCAGAAACAAATGTGAGATAAAGTGCAAGCAGGGGGATTTCCTCGTGTGCTTCAAGTTGTGTTCATTAAACACCTCTTCAGGATGAGAAAGAAATGTGGTGCGAGCCTGGGTTCCGAGAATGAGTATAGCTTGAGCTGTTTCGTCTTTGTTTGGACTTTCCAAAGCACAAATGGTTGGCTGCTCCTGGCTGATACTTTAGTCCTGCGACACAAATTCTCACGTGCAAACCTTCTTATCATCTTGCAACAGCACATAAATGTCTCCTTTACTATTGTCAGCTTTATGCCGCTGTGCTGTAAGTGACAAATTTCATGTCCGGTTGCCAGCTTCTGAGAGATAATGCTTCCAGTGTTCACTCATTCTGAAGAAGGGATAGGAGAGAACCCCTGAGGACACTGCCAACAGCCTTCATATGAATTTTGCAATTGCTACCTACCTGCTTAGTGCTATTCATTCAAAGCTGGGAGGGTAACTTAGAGCCCAAGGGATCACCAGGTCGGCCGAAAATCCAGTGAAAATTGAGAAAAGGGATTCCAGCCGGCAAAGAGTGACAACCTTATTTTAATGGATCTGAATGAATTTTAATATAATTAAGCTGTTCCTCCAACACATGACTTCCCACCCCTTCACTGAGTATTCAAATGTAACATCACGCTGGCGAGGTTTACGATAGATTTTAAGAATGTGATTCAGTCCAGGGGATGCAAAGATACAATAGTTTCTGGAGGGAGAAGGACATGCCCAGACTTTGCTCCTAGGAAATGCTCCATGCTAAATTGACTCTTAGTACCCCAAGGTGTGCAGCTTAGGTGCATTAGCCATGGTAAATGCAGGGTTATGGAGATAGGGTGGAGGCGAGCACCCTGATGGGATGCTCTTTCAGAGAGTCAGTGCAGACACAGAGGACAGGATGGGTCTCTTCTACACTATAGGAACTCTATGGCTCTATGCTTATTCAGTCATTTTAAATATTTTCAATAAATTTGCATTCCCTGTGTGCCTGCAATCTATTCAAGAGGTCAAAGACACTCCACACTAAGAAGCGCCAAGCAGCTAAACAAATTCTACCTTTAGGATTTACTATACTAATGTAATGTTGGCCAGCTTCACACAGTCTACCTCATAAAGTGGAGGTCATCCAAAGCTCTGTTGCCCATTCTGAGGACACACCAATTTCCATTCACCCACCTGCTCACAAACCTATATGGCTTCTTGGTGTTTTGGCGAAGATCGAGTACCAGATCAAGCCCAACATGGAGCGCATTGCCTTATCTTGTCAGCTTGGACCTTGCTTGTCTCTCTTGTGGGGGCCATGAATTGGATTCAATTGGATTTTGAATTTGGTTTTTGTATCAAGCAAGGAATGTATTTGGGTTTGCCTGGTCCACTCTGAGCATTGGCTTTGCAACTTTAAGAATGGAGTAAACAAACTGAAATCTCTCCATGGATAGTCTTTCATTAAAAGTAAAAATGTTTATTTATTAGTGTCATAAGTAAGGCTTATAGTAACGCTACAATGAAGTTATTATGAAATTCCCCTAGTCACCACCTGTTCAGATCGATGTACCTAACCAGAATATGGGAGGAAACCACAGTACCCAGAGGAAACCCACACAGACATGGGGAGAATGTGCAAACTCCACACAGATAGTGACCCAAGCTGAGAATCTAACTTGGGGGTCCCTGGCACTGTGAGGCAGCAGTGCTAATCACTGTGCCTCTGTGCTGTCCCACCTCTGTAATCTTCTCCAGCCCTATGACATTCCAAGAGTGAGTTGACTTTTTCCTCTCTAATCTATACATCGCTTATTCTTCTTGAATGCTTTCTCATGAAACCTACCTCTTTGACCACAGTTTTGGTCACCTTTTTCCTTATATAGCTTGGTGTTAAATTGTACTTTACAATACTTCAGTGAAACATCCATCTTGGACATTCCATTGTGTTGAAGGTATTGCAAAAACTATAAGGTAGTTTCTCAAATCTACAATTTTTCAAGCTTATTTGACAAGTTTATTCCAAGGCTGTTCAAATTGGGTATTAAATTAATGGTCCTTCCAAACAGACCTCCCAAAGAACTCTCTCTCACCACATTAGGAGATAAAAACTGTAGTCTAGATGTGGTCTGGTGTTTTATATTTAAATACCTTGGCTTTCCATCATGAAGCACATTTATATTCAGAACAGTTTCTCAACACTGGCCATGGACCATCAATGATTCACTTATCGTAACTCTCAGAACCTTCCAACTCAGAAGTCTGTATATATGGGGTAATTGTTAAAATGTGATTCCTCCCTTCACAGGGCCATCTAGTGGCAGTTAACAAAATGGAAGTGGAACAGGAATATGTGAATGGAAGAGGCATTCTACACAGAGAGATGGCATGATGTCCCAATGTTAGCAAAGAACAAAGAACAGAACAGCACAGGAACAGACCCTTCGGTCCTCCAAGCCTACACTGATTGTGTTGTCCTATCTAGACAAATCATCTATATCTCTCTATTCCCCATCTGTTCATGTGCCTATCCAGATAAGTCTTAAATGTCGCTAATGTATCTGCCTCAACTGCCTCATTTGGCAGTGCATTCCAGGCTCCCAACACCCTCTGCATAAAAACATCCGCAGCACATCTCCACTGGACCTTTCCCCGCTTACTTTGAAATTGTGCCCGGGGAAGAAGCTTCCAACTGTTCACCCCATCTATACTTCTCATAATTTTATGAACTTCTATCAGGTCACCACTCAGCCTCCATCTTTCCAGGGAGAACAATCCCAGTTTGTTCAATCTTTCCTCATAGCTAATGCTCTCCATACAGCCAACATCCTGGAAAACCTTTTCTGAACTCTCTCCAAAGACTCCATACCCTTCTGATAGTGTAGTGACCAGAATTGGACACTATTGCAAATGCAGTCTAACCAATATTTTATACAACTGTAACATAATTTGCCAACTTTTATTCTCACTGCCCCGTCCAACGAAAGCAAGCATGACATATGATTTCTTCATCATCTTTTCCACCTACGCTGCCACTTCTAAGGATCGTTCAACCTGTACATCCAGATCTCTCTGTGGGGGCATCTATGCTCCTAATATTACTGCCATTTATTTTGTAGCTCCCACCTGAATTGGGTCTACCAAAATGAACCATCTTTTCCATTTGTGCATCTCACAGTGCCAAGGACCTGATTTTAATTCATGGATTGGGTTGTTACTTGTGCATGTTTTCCTCGTGTTTGCTTGGGTTTCTTCCGGGTGCTCCATTTCCTCCCACAATCCAAAAGATGTACTGATTCAAAGAATTGGCTGTGCTAAATTCTCTCTCAGAGTACCCGAACAGGTGCTGGAGTGTGATGACTAAGGATTTTCACAGTAACCTCATTGCAGGGTTAACTTTACCTAACAGAGAACGAGTGCTACTAGGAGTTTGTGTAGCCATGAATATAACACGCTGAATGCAACTAAACTGAGAAGAGAAATTATCATAAATAGTCAAGTGCTAAAGGAAGGTAAAGCTTTTGCATTTACAACTGTGGATTTGACAAGCAGTGTGTACAGGAAAACTCCAAGTTCAAGATCCACACATGAAGCATTGGGGCAGCTGAACAATTTCTTGATTCTCACAGAATGTTCTTGCTATGTTCAATCGGAATTACTCTGTGTGAGGAAACTATAACACAGAAATTAGAATTTAATTAAATAAAAATAGACACATCAATTCCTGTCATGTCATCAAGACCAGATCTGGTTAAGCCTGAGCTGTGAGGAAACAAAAAGTAAACACAACTTGAAGAGCAGTACAACCCTCTGAAACTTGTGCCTGCAAGCAGTCAGCATATCTCTCCAAACTGGAGACTTAATGTATTCAGACAACCAGCTGATCAAGTGTGAAGCTGGAGCTGTATTTAAGGTCTCTGCCACGGACCTTCAGCTGAATTTGTTTCTGATGGTACCCCACATGCTATCATGTTCTGCAGAGCTGCTTGTTTGCCACACCAGCTGCTCCTGTGGACTGTTGCTGTGCATTGCTCCCAATGCAGTTTCCTCACTGAATAATGAAGGGAATGAAGAGAATCGAGGCACTGGAATCACTGAAATTTGGAGTCTCTGCTTGTTTCTCTTAGGGCAACATGTTTAAAAGTGGGGAAGGGAGATTATGATGTTTTCGGAATGACTGAAACTCACTACCAGTCTAAGTTTCAGGTTTATTTATTATTGTCAGAAGCTGGTTTACATTAATACTGCAATGAATCTGCAATGAAAATCCCCTAGTTGCTACATTCCGGTGCCTGTTCGGGTACACTGAGGGAGAATTTAGCATGACCAATGCACCTAACCAGCATGTCTTTCAGACTGTGGAAGAGAACCGACGCACCCAAAGGAAACCCATGCAGATACGGGGAGAATGTGCAGACTCTCCATGGACAGCGACCCTAACCGGGAATCAAACCTGGCTGACTGGCACTGCAAGGCAGCAGTGCTAACCACATTTGCTGACATTGAATCAGTCATATAGCGCACAGGTAGTAAATGCTCCCCTGGCCACCTTCAATGGACTCGCCAACATTAAGGGCATTGAAATGGTCATTGGATAAACATATGGATGATATTGGAATAGTATAGTTTGGATGGGCTTTAGAATGGTTTCATAGGTCGGTGCAACATTGAGGGCCGAAGGGCCTGTATTGCACTGTAATGTTCTATGTACTATGTTCTATCATTAAAGATCCCTCTGCCCATAATATACAGGATTGCATCTCATGGAGAGTTCACTATTGAGGCGGCCATCATCTGTTACACAAGCTCCTTGTTTTGCTGTTGAAAGATGAAACTGAATGTACACTGCCTTCAGTTATTGTGCCATGAATAAACAGGCAAGGTTGGGAGTGTGATGTGTGCTACTATCATTCTCTATTTCTCCATCCCTCTGCACTTTCTGGTGTCAATCTAACCTGTGGCAAACTTGCACCAGAAAAATGTCTGTTACTGATAGCAAATGTTTTCAATGTATGAAGCTGATATCTCTCATTATCATTACCTAAAGGTCTGAGTATTTCTATCCAAGTAAACTCGTACAGATATGTGTGCGACTTAGCAGAACTGTACTTCTCTTGTTACATTTATATTGCAACAGTGGACTGGGTTCCAACAAAGCAGCACACCATTTACATTAACTCACTGGAACTCCAGATCTCTAACTTAATTCTGAGGGACAGTCCATACCCAAAAGATCGTGGTCGGAATTCTCCCTTCCCGCCGGTCACTGGAATTCCACTGGACAGAGGGACGGGCCCTGTAAAGGTTCTTTGAAGTTGGTTGGGAATCTCTGGTTTTCAGGCAAGTACGGCTGGAGAATCCCACCTCTTTTCTGTGATCCTTGTCAAATCTGCTGAGACCTGCTCTGTGATATGCTGAGCTTTTCCCTCAGTTCAGTTTAACGTTTTAAAGTTTATTTTATTAGTGTTACAAGTAGGCTTATATTAACACTGAAGTTACTATGAAAATCTCCTAGCCGCCATATTCGGGTGGCTGTTCGGATATACTGAGGAAGAATTTAACATGGCCAATGCACCCAACCAGCACATCTTTTGTACTGTGAGAGGAAACCGGTGCACCCAGAGGAAGCCCACGCAAACACTGGGAGAGCCTATAGATTCCACACAACACTGACCCAAGCTGGGAATCGAACCCAGGTCCCTAGTGCTGTGAGCAGCAGTGCTAACCACTGTGCCATCCACAAAATTGTACTGCAAAGTTACGTAACATAAGAACATAAGAAATAGGAGCAGGAGTAGGCTATCCAGCCCCTTGAACCTGCCCCGCCATTCAATAAGATCATGCCTGATCTTCAGTGGTTCAGTATCACTTTCCCGCTTTCTCCCCGTAACCCTTAATTCCCTTGTCAATCAAAAAGCTATCCACTCTTGACTTAAATATATTCAGCGAGGAAGCCTCCACCATTTCAACAGGCAGAGAATTCCAAAGATTCACCACCCTTTGAATGAAGAAATTGCTCCTCAACTCTGATCTGAACCATACCCGCCCCCCCTTATTTTGAGGCTGTGCCCTCTAGTCCTGCTATCTCTGCTAAGCGGGATTAAGTCTCTCAACCTCCTCAAAGAGTCCCTCAACCTCTGTCAACTCAAAAGTTGAAGTGATATGAAAACACACTGGTGTGGATAGTCAACTTATTTGCATTATGACTGTCACAGTGCACATCTTCCACCTCCTGCCACCATGTAGGGGCCTGAGTTACTGTAAGGCTTGCGCTATCTCTACAACAGGTTAAAGCAACATTCTCAGATAGCTACACAGCTGGTGAGAGGAAAAATTGGAGACCCTTAAAGCATGTTTGAACAGTAGGAACCTGTAGCAGTAGACCATTCAGCCTCTCGAGCCCGCTTCACCATTCAATAAGATCATGGCTGATCTGTGGCCTAATTAAATGTATCTGCTCAATAAAAAATTGCCTATCTCAAACTTAAACCCAACAATTGAACCAGTCGGAAGGAAGTGTGAGGTGAATATTTATCTAGGGCAGACAAGTCATCATGAACTAGAGTATTTTTATAAGGAAGAATTTTGCTTTCTCTGGCTTCAAAAGAAAGTTAATAAACAATGTTTTCTGTCTTGCATTCTTTGGTTAGGCTTTTAAAACTGGCAATTATGTGCACCACTCCCTCCAAACCCCACAACCCCTTGATCCTGACTCCCGGTCCCTGGAGTTGGGATAGCAGGCATGGATAGCATGGATGGCATCACACTCAGTAATATTGTAATGCACTCACTGTTTTATATTCTGAAGGATGGTGCAAAGTCCTCACTTCAGCCAATCTCTCCATGGCTGCAGGCTTAGTATTGGCCACCTCTGGCCAGATCAGCAGCACTACTCATAGAGAGTGAGGACCTTGAGATCTCTTCCTGCGTGGGATCTCTCCCCTCTACTGAGGGCAAACTTTGTCTTGTATAGAGACAGATGGAGACTGTGAGCAGGACACATGCCATTGCTAATGATAAGGATATCTCTCTTGTCTGGTTGCTGTGTGGATTAACGTATGGAATGAGGATGGAAGCAACACATGATGGAAGCCCAATTGAAAAATCAAGATGTGTGTGTATGTGTGTTTGTATGTGTGTGTGTGTGTGTTGGAGTGTGTGTGTGTGGTGTGTGTGTGTGTTGAGAAAGAGTCAGTGGTGAAGCCCTCTGTGCGCGTGAGATCCTTGGGGAGTGTCAGCCTGTGAATGTTGGATAGGTTTGTAGAAGAGAGAGTTGAGAATGTTCACCCATCCTTGTGGAACAGATGAGATTATTCATCCCTTTTCTGCACTGGATGGGCAATCATCTGTCGGCGTGAGTTGGCCTTCACCATCTGGCCACATTCCTCCAAGCCAGTGAATGGGTTGGTGGCCCTCCTTCACCCATCACGAGGATAGAGAACATCCTGGCACTCCTCTGCAGCATCTAGGAGAAGTCCAACCACTCTAGCGCTGAACCTGGAGGTATTGGCTTTCTCCTCCCTCTCTCCTGGAGCACTCCTGGCTTGTAAATACGTGCATGCTGTGCGTGATTGCCATTTAAACATGATGAGAATCGCAGCCTGCCACGTGATATATTGTGGCTCCTACTTGTGCTGATTTAATGAGGAGCAATGCAGAGAATCAGAAACGTAAACCCATCATTACCCCAGCAGGAAGCTGCTGCTTTTCCTGCAGAAAATCCCACCTGTAAAGTAACACTGCAATGTAATCACCAAACTCTAGCACCTATTTGGGTACACTCAGAGAGGATTCAGCATGGCAATGCATCTGACCAGTACATCTTTCGGACTGTGGGAGGAAATTGGAGCACCCGTCAGAAACCCACACAAGGAATATGTGCAAATTCTGCACACAAAGTGACCCAAGGTTGGCGTTGAACTTGGATCCCTGGTGCTCTGAGGCAGCAGTGCTAACCGCTGTGCCATTGTACATTCTGTTGTAGAATGTGCATCTGAATTATTCCGCAACTTCTGTAAGATTTAGAAAGTGCATCAGTAAAATTGTGGTGTTTGTGTTGAGTAATGCTGAACGTGGAATAAGAGGCAGAGGTTTAACAGAGTTGGAGTTTGTATTGATAGCCAATGGTGACCAGTGCAAGAAAGTTGGACAAATTGGGCCGTAGGTGTTGGAGGCAATGGTTAGGGTTTTGGAAACAAGAGACATAGTAATACCTGATATGACAGATTTGGAAAGGCAGTCCTGATAGGGCCAAATGAGAAATCTGATGCAAAATCCAGAGTAAAAGGCTGTGATTTGTAGCCAGTTTTGCTTGAGTGAATGATTCACCAAAAACAAAGAAAGTGCCTTTGCTTCTGATCAAGCTGACTGAGCTGCCTCAAGATTTGTCAGTATTAATAAAGAGACAACTTGATGAATTAGTTGTGGTATTGGGGGTGGGGTGGCAGGGGCAGGGGGGCTGTGCTGGAATACGGAGATGTCTGGTGCCAGGGAACTAATATGTTGCTGGCAAATACATGGAAACTGACCCCATGTGGGCAACTAATGTTACTGACAGATGGGGTGTGAAGAAGGAATGGGAGAAGAGAAATGTTTCAATTGCAGAGTGCCAGAAAGAAGAGGAACCATCTGGGGAAGATGTGCTGCCTGTGTTCTACATGCAGGGATGGAATCTTGAACAGATTGGCAGTGGCGTGATGGTATAGGAACATGGGAATTCAGAATGAGAGTAGTCACTTCAGCCCATCGAGCCCACTCCACCATTCAATATGATCATGGCTGATCTCGATCTCACCCTTCCTTTTCCCCATAGCTCTTTATCCTGCTTTTGATCATATATTTATCTATCTCTTTCTTGAATCCATTGATAGATTCTGCATGCACTGCACTATTGAATTCCATAGATTCACAACCCTGTGGGAAGTAGCTTCTCCTTATTTGGGTAAATGTGAGGATTTTGGAGGATCAAATTTAGGTGTGTATTGTATTGTAAATGGCAGAGCCCTAAGGAACATGAACATACGGAGGCATCACAGGTGGCCAAAGTGTTTAAAAAAGTATATAGCATGTTTGCCTTCATCAGCGAGGGAATTGAGTACAAGAGTTGGGAAATCATGTTGCAGCTATATAAAACCTTATTTAGGCCGCATCTGAAATATTGTGTGTAGTTCTTGCCACCACACCACCAGAAAGTTGTGGAAGCTTTGAAGAGAGTGCAAAGAAGGCTCACCAGGATTTTGCCTGGTCTCGAATGTGTTGGCTATGAGGAGAAGTTGAATAAACTAGGATTATTTTCACTGGAAAGATAAAGGCTGAGTGGAGACCTGATAGAGGTCTACAAAAATATGAGAGGCATAGACAGGGTGGATAATCAGAGGCTTTTTCAAAGATGGAAGTGTCAATTACAAGAGGGCACAGGTTCAAGAGGGAAAGTTTAAGGGAGATGTGCTGTGGAAGTTTTTCACAGAGAGAATGTTGGGTGCCTATAACTCACTGCCAGAGGAGGTGGTGGAAGCAAACACATGAATAGGGAGGGAATAGACGGATACAGACTGATGAATGGCAAAAAACTTTTTCTTTAGTCTAGTTAAGGTATCATGATTGGCACAGGCTTGGGGGGTCAAAGGACCTCTTCCTTTACTATAGTTTGTTTTTTGTTCTTACGTCTGTTTTGGACTTTCCCCTCTTACTCTCCAACTGTGACCTCTTGTCGTAGACTGTTCTAGGAGGAGGAACATTTGGTTAACATTTATTCTATCAATCCTGTTGAGTATTTTATACACTTCATTCTTCTGTACTCCAGTGAGTACAAGCCCAAGCTATTCAACCGACAAAGGTTTGAATCCCATCATAATGGTGAAACTTGAATTCAATAACAATCTAGAGTTACAAATCTACTGATGACCATGAAACCATTGTTGATTGTTATAAAAATCTATCTGGTTCATTTACGGCCTTTTGGAAAGAAAATCTGTTGTTCTCACCTGGCCTGGCCTAAATGTGACTCCAGGCCCACAGCAATGTGGTTGACTCTTAAATGCCCTCAGCTGAAGGGCAACTGGGGATGGGCAATAAATGCTGGCCCAGGCAATGATGGCCACATCCCATGAACGAATAAAGAAAAGAATTAACTTGGCCAAAGATTAGGTGATGATAGTAGATGCTCCAGACAATATGCAACAACCAACCTCACTCAAAATGTCATGGGTGACTTTAACCAAGGCAGTATCAGTTCTGTTAGAAGGAATCAAACAGAAATAATGGAAAAGATGAAATGATGATTGCAGATTTGAAAACCTGCCCCTGCCCATAATTTCCTTGTGAGATTTGAGCATCAGGAAATGAGAAAACGCCTAGGAAAACAAAGAAACCTTTGCTGTTCCCCTGGGATTTCGGTCAGTGCCCCGCTTAATTTATGACAGAGGAGAAACACAACTCTCAAGGATTTCAGTGATATTGCTATTCATATGTTTTTAAGTTAACATTAAGTCAAATTTCTTTATACTTCAGGCCATAGCAAACAAAAAGGAAGTGTCTATCTTTACAAAATTATAGAGTACAGTTTTACATAACATTTAATTAAAATCAAAACAATATTTGAATTTGACTTGTTTTTGATTAAAAAGATTAAAATTAAAAAGATTAAAAATAAATGTCCTGGTGCATCTGCAGTTTAAACACTCACTGTTTGTTCATCAAGATTAATTACTTTTAGTTGAAAGGGAGAACATATTTTATGCATTCTTTTTGAACTATTTGTTTGGAATAGTTTTGCTGAATTTCAGTTTGAGGATCAATTGCTGTTGCAAAATGTGCTTGTTCCAAATATAAACTGGGAATTTGGAAATTTTGCAGAGGGTGTTAGAAGACAATGAACCAAAGAGGCTAATAAGCATGATGGGAAAATAGACAATGTTGTAAAGATGCAGAATGAACCTGTTTTGCAAAAGTTTAATGGCTGACCTTTGACTGAACAGCCTTGATGACTGGAAAAGGAAAGGTGATTCATTTTAATTGATTCAAGCGGTTGAAGTTGAGGAAACAATCATAAGAATTTGGCCTTTGGTTTGAAAACCGATTTCCTCCACAAACGTATCAAGATAATTGTGCAGAAAGACCACAGTGGAGGCAGTGGTAACTGTGTTAGCAGTGTTAACTATGTCAGCTAAATAATGACAACCTGAAGAAGAGAAGAAACAGACAAGATCAACCGTCAAACGCTATAAAAGTTATACGCTTGAAGGCAACAAAGCAGAAGCAGCATTGTGGCCAGTGAGGTTTAACTGGCACGGTGGTACAGTAGTTAGTACTGCTGCTTCACAGTGCCAGGGACCTAGGTTTGATTCCAGCCTTGGGTCACTGTCTGTGTGGAGTCTGCATGTTCTCCCTGTGTCTGTGTGGCTTGCCTCCAGATGCTCTCGTTTCCTCCTACAATCTAAAAGACATGCTGGTTAGGTGCATTGGCCATGCTAAATTCTCCCTCCATGTACTTGAACAGGCACTGGAGTGTGGCAATTTGGAAATTTTCACAATAACTTCATTGCGATATTGATGTAAAACTTAAACTTAATCAGAGCACTATGATTGCTTATTGAAAACTTTATACGATACCCCACTATTGCAATGAAGGAAATATCTCAGTCGGGAAGATTTTGAATTATTATTGTCATATGTATTAACATGCAGTGAAAAGTATTGTTTCTTACACAGCCACACAGACAAAGCATTCTGTTCATAGAGAAGGAAAAGAGAGAGCATAAAATGCAGTGTTACAGTCATAGCTAAGTTGAAGAGGAAGATCAATTTAATACAAGGTAAGTCCATTCAAAAGTTTGACAGTAGCAGGGAAGAAGCGGTTCTTGAGTCGGTTGGTACATGGCCTCAGATTTTTGTATCTCTTTCCCAACGGAAGAAGGTAGAAGAGAGAATGTTTAGGGTTCGTGGGGTCTTTAATTATGCTGGCTGCTTTGCCAAGGCAGTGGGAAGTGTAGAGAGAGTCACTGGATGGGAGGCTGGTTTGCATGATGAATTAGACTACATTCCCAACCTTTTGTAGTTCCTTGTGGTCTTGGGCAGAACAGGAACCATACCAAATTATGATACAAAAATGCTTTCGATGATGCATCTGTAAAAGTTGGTGGGAATTGTTGCTGATATGCCAAATATCCTTTGTCTTGAGAAATTAGAGGCGTGGGTGGGCTTTCTTAACTATTATGTCAGCATTCTTAACTATAATGTCAGCATGAGGGGATCAGGACGTTGTTGGGGATCTGGACATTAGAGAGTAACTGGTCAGTCACCAAAGACATGAACAGAACACATATGACAGACCGATCATCCAGGGATGTATTTGTGCCCATGAGGTTCCCAACTACCAGTATAGTGAGTACACTGCAGTTCAGGTGAGATTTACCCAAACATAAACAAAAGAGCTGAAACCCAAAGGTAAGGTGAGAATGGCTGCCCTGGACATCAAGATGGTACCTGACTGAATTTGACATCAAGCTAAAGCTAATGGGAATTAGGGAGAAATTTTTCGGTTGCTTGGAGTCATACCTGCCACAAAAGAGGATGGTTATGGCTGTTGCAGGTCAACCAGCTGATTCCCAGGATATTGTTGTTGGAGTTCCTCAGCTAATGTCCAAGGCCCGATGGCACAGTGGTTAGCACTGCTGCCTCATGCCGCCAGGGTCCTGTCTATTTGGAGTTTGCACATTCTTTCCCGTGAGTTTCCTCCGGGTGCTTCAATTTCCTCCCACAGTCCAAAGATTTTTAGATAAGTGTAGGAAAAATAGGGTAGTAGTAGTGGGAGATTTCAATTTTCCTGGAGTAGATTGGAGAGGGCCCAGAGCTGTAGGAGTGGACGGGGAGGAATTTGTACAGTGTGTTTTGGAAGGGTCCTTGGAGCAGTATGTGGATGGCCCGACTAGAGATGGGGCTATACTGGATTTGGTTCTGGGGAATGAACCAGGCCAGGTGGTTGACGTCGAGGTAGGAGAGCATGTGTCAAATAGTGATCACAACTCTGTCTGCTTTAGGATATTAATGGAAAAGGACGAGACCGGCCCAAAAGGGAAGGTATTTAACTGGGGGAGGGCTAGATACAGCCAGATTAGGCAAGATCTTAAAGATACCGACTGGGATAAGCTTTTCGAGGGCAGGTCGACGAGGTACATGTGGGAGTCTTTCAAGGGAAAACTAAACTCTCTGCAGGAAAGATACGTGCCGGCAAGGAGGAAGGATGGGAAAGGTAGGATTAGAGAACCGTGGCTTACCAGGGAGATTGAGGACTTGATCAGGAAGAAGCGAGAGGCTTACATTAGATCTAGGCAACTGGGGACTGAGACAGCGCTGGAAGCTTATAGAGAGTGTAGACAGGATCTTAAAAGGGGTATTAGAAAGGCAAAAAGGGGCCACGAGGTGGCCCTGGCAGGTAGGATTAAGGAAAATCCAAAGGCATTTTACACCTATGTAAGGAGCAAAAGGATGGTTAGAGGCAAGATTGGACCTCTCAGGGACAGAGGAGGGGATCTATGCTTAGAGCCTGAGGGAATGGGGGAGATCCTGAATGAATACTTTGCGTCGGTATTCACGCAGGAGACTGGCCAGATGTCTGTTGCTGATGTTGACAAAGTTGAGGATCGGTTGAGGGAAATAAGGATTACGAGGAAAGAGGTGTTGGGGCTGTTAGGCAGCTTAAAGACATGTAAAGCTCCGGGGCCTGATGGCATTTACCCCAGGCTGCTAAGGGAGTTGAGGGAAGACTTGGCTGGGCCTCTGACGCAAATCTTTGTCTCTTCCTTGGACACAGGTGAGGTCCCAGAGGACTGGAGGATAGCAAACGTAGTACCGTTGTTTAAAAAAGGTCAGAGGGATCACCCAGGGAACTATAGGCCGGTGAGCTTGACTTCAGTTATAGGTAAGCTAATGGAGAGGATCCTCAGGGACAGGATGTATGAGCATCTGGAGCGCTGCGATCTGATCAGGGATATGCAGCATGGCTTCGTCAAGGGGAAGTCTTGTCTTACAAATCTAGTGGAATTTTTTGAAGAAGTGACAAAAACAGTTGATGAAGGACATGCTGTTGATGTCGTCTACATGGATTTCAGTAAGGCGTTTGACAAGGTTCCTCATGGTAGACTGATAGAGAAGGTGAAGGCGCATGGGATACAGGGTCGGGTATGTAGATGGGTCGAGAACTGGCTCGGGAGGAGGAGACAGAGGGTAGTAGTGGAAGGCTCTTTTTCCGGCTGGAAGCCTGTCACTAGTGGAGTGCCACAAGGCTCAGTACTAGGTCCTCTTCTATTTGTGGTCTACATAAACGACTTGGAAGTAGGGGTAGGTGGTGAGATCAGCAAATTTGCTGATGACACCAAGATGCTTGGATTGGCGGGTACAGAGGAGCAGTGTCAGGCAATACAACAGGACATAGATAGGTTGGTAGACTGGGCAGATAGATGGAAAATGGAATTTAATCCGGATAAATGCGAGGTGATGCATTTTGGCCGGAAAAATGTAGAAGAGAGTTATAGGATAAAAGGTAAAACTATACGGAGCATAGAGACGCAGAGAGACTTGGGGGTGCAGGTTCACAAGTCTCTGAAGGTGTCCTCACAGGTGGAGAAGGTGATAAAGAAGGCGTATAGTATGTTAGCTTTCATAGAAAAGGGTATAGAATACAAGAGTAGGAGTTTGATGTTGCAGTTGTATAGAACGTTGGTTAGGCCTTACTAGGAATACTGCGTCCAGTTCTTGTCGCCGTACTATCGGAAGGATGTGGAGTCCTTGGAGAGAGTGCAGAGGAGGTTTACCAGGATGCTGCCTGGTATGGAAGGACTGTCTTATGAGGAACGATTAGATAGACTGGGGTTGTTTTCCCTTGAAAGACGTCGGCTTAGAGGGGATCTCATAGAGGTGTATAAGATTATAAGGGGTATAGATAGAGTAAATGGAGGTAAACTTTTTCCACCTTCAGAAATGGATAGGACGAGGGGTCATGGCCATAGGGTGAGGGGGGCTATGTATAAGACGAATATTAGAGGGCAGTTTTTCACACAAAGGGTAGTGGGGGTGTGGAATGCACTGCCGAGTAAGGTGGTGGGAGCAGGCACGCTAGGGCTGTTTAAGGGTCTCTTGGACAGCCACATGAGCGGTATGCAGATAGAGGGATATAGTAGGACTGTTTAACTATGGCTTTTTTTCACAGGTAATTCGGTCCATACTTGACCAACATTGAGCATGCATTCGGCAGGTGGTGCGAGTACAGCTCTTGGATGTTGATTCATGGGTTGCCTGGTACTTCATGTCGTAAATGAGTGCTTTATGTGGACCATCTGAAGGGCACCATGACAGCTCAGAGGCTATCGATGTGGCTGTGCAGACACTTGGAATTGGGCCGGTGTCTGCGGGAGTTTGCGCGTTCTCCCCGTGGTTGCGTGGGTTTTCTCCGGGCACTCCGGTTTCCTCCCACAACCCAAAAATTCGCTCTTAGGCTGATTGGGAAACAAATTGTCCCTATAGTGAGAGTCTTCCATATTAGGAATAACCTAAATCTATAATAGGATAATGGAATTGCTACTATATAGTTATGACGGCGGCGCGGGCTCATTGGGCCGAAGGGCCTGTTTCCCATGCTGTGTTGCTCTTAAAAAAAAAATCATAGATTCCTACAGTGCAGAAGGAGGCCATTCAACCCACCAGGTTTGCACTGACAAGCCAATGTGCAGGTTAGGTGGATTGGCCATGCTAAATTGCCCCTTCTTGTCAGGAGCACTAGGTAGGGTAAATGCATGGGGTTATGAGGATAGGACCTGGATGGTATTATTGTCAGTGCAGACCCGATGGGCCGAATGACCTCCTTCCACACTGTAAGATTTTATGATTCTAGGCCCAACCATCTTCAACTTCACTGACTTTCCCTCAAAGATAGAAGTGGGAATGTTCGCTGATGACTGCACTGCACCGGTCCTCAGATATCGAAGCAGTGGCTGCCTTATGCACAAAGATCTGAAAAACATTCAGGCTGAGGCTGATAATTGGCAAATAACATTCTCGGAACGCAGGTGCCAAGCAATGACTACTCCGAACAAAAGAGAATCTAACCACCTTTCCTTGATGTTTAATAACATCACCAACACTAAATCTACCAGTATCAACATCATGGGGATTATGGTTGACCAGAAATTCATCTGAACCAGTCACATACATACAGGAGCAGCAGGCAGAAAGAAGATATGTTGGCATTCAGAGTGAGAAGAATCGCGTGTAAAAGCAGGGACGTCTTGATGCAGTTATACAGAGCCTTGGTGAGGCCACACCTGGAATACCGAGTGTAGTTTTTGTCTTTTTATCTAAGGAAGGATATTCTTGCTCTAGAGAGAGTACAGAGACGGTTTACCAGAGTGATTCCAGGGATGACAGGACTGATGTAAGAGGAGAGATTGAGCAGGTTAGGATTGTATTCATTGTAGTTCAGAAGAAGGAGGGAGGATTTATATATAAAAAAAAGCTATTGAACTTTAACTGGACTAACCAGGTTAGATGCAAGAAGGATGTTCCTGACGGTCATGGTGTCCAAAACCAAGGATCACAGTTTGAGGAGACTGTTTATGACAGAGATGTGGAGAAATATCTTCATCCAGAGTATGGTATGTCAGTGGAATTTGCTACCACAGGAAATTGTTGAGGTTAAAACATTATACTTCAACAGCATCTGAACTGAAGTCCTTTATCCCAGAACAATGACGAATCAAGCAGAAGACCAATAGCCCATCAAAATTAGTGTTAGACAATAGATCTGGGCAACTGATGCAATAAGGAGAGGAACAGAGGAAGTGTGAATCTACTTGGGTCAAGTATGGCACAAGCACCCCAACACCAACACTTAAGTTGTTCAAGTTCTACATTTGCATGCTTTAGTCTCTATTGTTAAAAAGTTTGCACTACAAATCCTTTAAAAAATTTCTCATGTGATTTATGGTTCTCTATTTTAAAGCTACACCCTCGTAGACACATCAAAAATAAACATTAATAAGGAAAAAAAAAACAGACCTGCCATCCATTAAGCCGCTGAATCAATATCGCAGATTCATTCTGACACTTGTCTCAGCATTTATTCAATAAAGAGTGCATGACCTTGACCTACAAAGGAGCTGAGTCTTAAACCCACCTTGCTGCAAGCATACTGGAAAAGGTGTCAGCTGTAATATTCATGTAAAATATATAAATTGAGATCCAGTTTTACTTGTTTTTTTAAATGCAAGGGATAAAGCAATAAGGATTGATGTTTTAGAGAAATGAGTCACTGAAAAAATCAGTCTGTGCAGCTCCTCACGCAGTCACATCTGTCTTTAGAGTTGAAAAATAATACAGGCAAATAGCTTACAAACTTTTGCTTTTTAGTCTCAAACCAAGTTTCTAACTAAATTCATTTTCGGTCTTTTGCGTACCTCATGGATGCAACAATTATTTTTGGACTTAATAAAAAGAAATTTATTGAGGAATCATATAATTCAGATTTGAGTTCTAGTTGACAGACTAGAAGAAGGCCATTCAGCCCACTATTTCTTGCCATTCTTTGAAAGTTGTAAAATTGGAACAAAGAACAATACAGCATAGAAACAGGCCCTTTGGCCCACCAAGACTCTACTGATTACTAATCCTCATTTAGACCCATTGCCTAATGTCCAATCATGATTTCTATCCCTCATTCATATGTATATCAAGATGTGTCTTGAACATTGCTAAGGTGTTTGCTTCCATCACCTCCATTGGCAGTGCGTTCCAGGCACCCAACACTCTCTGTGTGAAAAACTTTCACTGCCCATCTCCCCTGAACCTTCCCCCTCTCACCATAATCTCACTCTCTTCTGTTTTAAATAAATGAATCTGTTTCATTACTCAACCAAGCAACTCACTACATGAAAAACTCATCTGACCTCTTGTTCTGTTGGCATTTCTAATAAATTTGTTACCAGCACTCCTGTCAATAGGAACAGTGAAGCTGGATTCTCCGATCACATCCGTCGCCATCCCACAGCAAGCAAGAATGGAGAATTTGACATACCAGCCAAAAGTCCATTCACTTTCATCAACATCGGACAATCCTAGCTGTGAATGCAGATGGCTTATTTTGGCTAGTTTTCCCATACTTAGTTGACAAAAACTCCCCATTATTTTAAATACTTTGATTTTGTATCCCTTTAATGTTCCCTCCTGTGTTAAAGAAAATAACCTCAGCTTCTCCACTCCCTGCACTTAACTGTAGTCTCTTAATCCAGTGAGAAAACCACTATACCATCACTTGTCCTTAATGGCATAGGAAATACAGCACAGAAAGGAGCCAGAAAGCTCAACTAATGTTTATCCTCCATATGAGTTGTCTTTTATTGAGTTTCATAGATGTATTTGGCAAATTAAGTTGTTACTGATACATCATGACTTGTTTCAAAGATCATAGCATCTCTACAGTTTAGAAGGAAGCCACTTGGCCTATCAAGTCTGCACAGATTCTTCAACAGAGCACCTTACCCAGGCTCTATCCATGTAACCCCATTTATTTATCCCATTAATCCCTACACATCTTGGGACACTGATGGACAATTTAGCATGGCCAATCCACCTAACCTGCACAGATTTGGACTGTAGAAGTAAGCCAAAGTACCAGAGGAAATCCACACAGACACAGAGTGCAAACTCCTCACAGTCACTCAAAGTTGGATTCGAAGCCGGGTCTCTGGCACTGTGAGGCAGCAGTGCTAACTACTGTGCCACTTTGATATTCTCTATTCCAATCGTTAATCATTGTTAATTACTATATAGTAGTTATTTGGGGAATTTAATGTGACATTGTAAATGTCTGTAGAATGTGCAGTGTTAATTGCAAGGATAGGAAAGCCAATGAGAAATATTTCTTGATAGCATGGTGGCACAGTGGTTAGCACTGCTGCCATTTAGCGCCAGGAACTTGGGTTCAATTCCTGGCATAGGCACTGTCTGTGCATGTTCTCCCTGTGTTTGAGTGGGTTTCCTCCAGGTGCTCCAGTTTCCTTCCACAGAACAAAGATGTGCGTGTTACATTGATTGGCTATTTTAACTTGCCTTATAGTATTCTAGGATACATACGTCAGAGGGATTAGTGGGATAAATATGTAGAATTATGGGGATAGAGCCTGGGTGCAATTGTTGTCAGTGTAGCTCAATAAGCCAAATGGCCTTCTTCTGCATTTGAAGAGTTTCTATGATTAAAGTCGTCCTAGTCCATAAATTAAAGTAATCATCATATTGTTGTGTTCTTTTTGTGGAATTTTATAACTTACTTGGAAATCCTTGAGTTGGTTTTCCCTTGCTGATTAGCTACTTTGGTAATGTTGCAAATAAAGAGAACCTCCTTGCTTCCTGCACATTGTAAACAGCTGGCGCCATGACTTCAGACTGGCCTGAGACCTAAGCTACTCCAGGAAACCACCCTGCCAGCTCAGGAGTAGGTTTTCCTGCTAATCGTCTGGAGTATGGAACTCCCTCCAGAGCTCAAGCTGTTGTGAGGGCATGGCTGTCATTGTTTCCTTTGGAACAGCTCCCTGTACTGCCCATCACATTGTTGCATCAACTCTAGAAGTACACCATTGGCAAATCAAGGTCTCAATGTGGTTAAAAATAAACATTTATGCTCTCCAGATGGTTCAGTAAATTTAATAAGTAAGCAAACCATATACAAAGAATAGAGAAAAGCACAGTGCAGAAGCAAACCCTTCAGCATCCAAGCCAATGCTGATTGTGATACCCTAACTAAACTAAAATGAACTTTCTGCCCTTACTTAGTTCATCTCGCTCTATATGCTCCCTGTTCATGAACTCATCCAGATGCCTCTTAAATGTGGCTAACACGCCTGCTTCCACCACCTTCACTGGCAGTATATTCCAGGCACCTATCATTCCCTGCATGAAAGCTCCCCCTGCACATCTCCCTTTAACTTATAAACCAGGTAAGTACCAGTTCACTAACTGGAATACTCCTGAATTAGTTATTTGCTCGTGAGGCAGCTATGAGTCACAGCAGTAGGTGCTAGGCTGATGGATTTCAACCAGAAATCATGTTCGTTACCTGCTGGAAATATATACTAGCGCAGGTTAGAAAAGGACATCATCAGACTTGCATATGATGACCTAAATAATTGATTAGCTTCCTGCTATTTACGATCAAGATAAACAATGAGTAACATCTATGTGAAGAAATGGCTCGGAGTGTGCAGAACTGCACTGATCAAAAGATTAACAACTTCAGGAGAAGAGAGAAAATTTAGGAAAGAAAATTATAGAATCCCTACAGTGCAGAAGGAGGCCAATTGGTCCATCTAGTCTACACTGACAACAATCCCACCAGGGTCCTAACCCTACAAGCCCTTTTTTGTCATTTATCCTGTTAATCTACTAAAACTAGGGCCATTTAGCATGATTAATCAACCTAACCTGAGCATTTTTGGACTGTGGAAAGAAAGAAGAGCACCCAGAGGAAACCCGTATAGACATGGGGAGAATATACAAACTCCACATTGAGACTGACTTGAGACTGGAATTGAACCTGAGTCCCTGGAGCTGTGAGGCAGTAGTATTAACTACTGTGCCATCGTGCTGCCCAAAATAATTTATCTAAAAAAAATGAAGTAATTTAAGAGTACATTGTTTTTCGAATACAATAGAGAATACTTTACACCCTTAAATTTGTTCCTTTAAGATTTTCCCCAATTGTAATTAGGGCACTTTAACGGAAATTCTGTGAATGTGGAAATCTATCACATGATATCGATAACTATCACACTGACTTTCATCAGAAATTTGGAGAATCGGATGAAATTCCCGGGAAGAAAGATGTTGGTCCACAAAGGAAAACAGTAAAACTTGGAAATGGCTGTTACAGGTGTGAATTGGAGTTCCATTTTAAGGTCGATCCATTGCAGTACCAGTCATTTCCCAAGTTTAACTGTTTTATTCCTTCTGTGTAGATAGTAGTGAGATAAGGTCATTCATAAAAAAAATGGACCTAAGCATGTAAACCAGTCTCACACTTCCATTTTGAGGGAATGTTCTGAGGATGGTGTTGACTGGGTCAAATGATAAACTGAGACACATCTACTTTGAATGAAAGAATCTCAGGCATTATTCATTCTCTTTGTCAATTGTTGTGAGCTTAGGAAGGCAACATAAGGTAAGTAACCAAGAAACTAAAAAGCCACCAGTCTGATAGAGACTGTTCAAAACAACCTCATCCTGTTACCCAGTACTTGGCCTTATATGCCTTGGCTAAA
Source organism: Sphyrna mokarran (assembly GCA_024679065.1). NCBI lineage: Eukaryota > Metazoa > Chordata > Chondrichthyes > Carcharhiniformes > Carcharhinidae > Sphyrna > Sphyrna mokarran. The sequence continues at coordinate 18,288,565 of JAGIQG010000008.1, read as the reverse complement.
CAACATGAAGATGTTTGCATCCACCACCCCTTCAGACAGTGAGTTCCAGACTCCCACTAACCATTGGGTGAAAAGGATTTTCCTCACATTCCCTTTATACTCCCTGCTCCTAATCTTAAATCTATGCCCCCGGTTATTTATCTGTCCACCAAGATAAAAAGTTTCTTCCTGTCTACTCTAATTGTGCCTCGTAATTTTGTACATCTCAATCATGCTCGCCCTCCTCAGTCTTTGCTGCTCCAAGATAAACAAGTCCAGCCTATCCAATTTCTCTGAGTGGCTCATACTCTTCAGTACAGGCAGCATTCTAGCCAATCTCCTTTGCACCCTTTTATAATGTGGCTTCTGGGACTGCATACAATAATCTAGCTGTGATCTAACCAATACTTTGGGTGGAATTCTCCCAAAAAATTTTAAGTGTTAGATTTGTGGGAAAATAGGAGTAACTCACACTGTTTTTTTCAGTGGGACTTCAGACAAGAATCTCCACACTCTGTGTATTGCAGAGACCGCCAGCATGAATATTATTAAGTTTCAGTGGGTAGGGCCTGTTCCCACCCCAGGAGATCGAAACCAGCGGGCTTCTGCATATGCATAGTGACCCTGCACTGATGGTCTCCTCGTTTGCCAGTCCAGGATCATAGATCATAGATTATAGAACCCTACAGTACAGAAAGAGGCTCTTCAGCCCATCGAGTCTATACCAAACACAGTCCCAACCATGCCCTATCCCCATATCCCTACATATTATATCCACTAATCCCTCTAACCTACACATCCCTGGATACTAAGGGGCAATTTCTTAGCATGGTCAATCAACCTAACCCGCACATCTTTTGACTGTGGGAGGAAACCCAGAGGAAACCCACACAGACACAAGGAGAATGTGCAAACTCTACACATACAGTGACCCGAGCTGGGAATCGAACCCAAGATCCTGGAGCTGTGAAGCAGCAGTGCTAACTACTGTGCTACCATGCTGTCCATCCCCGTAGTGCTGCCCCCATACCCCCATGGCCCAATCCTAGACCCCCTGACCGTTCCCAGGCCAGCCTCAACATCCCCCCCATTACGGGCTGCCTCGATCTCAGCTACTCCCCCCCCAAAGGCACTGCTGACCCTCAGCAGATGGAATTCCCCCAGTCCCACCCTAATAACTAGCATCTCCACTACCGATTCCACCCCCACAGTGCATACCCACCCCACAGACTGACCACAACCTCTCCCCCACAACTGACCCCCAATCTCCCGACACATCACCCACGGCAACTTCCCCTAAACCCAACCCGCCCCAATTGCTGGCCTCCTTCCAGCCCCAACTGATCCTGTCTGCAGAGTGGCAGCTGCACCCCCCCCCACCCAATCCCACTAATTGCTCCTAAGCTCAGCCCCAATAGGCCCCACCCCCACCAGGCCGTGCCCCCATAGGCCTCACACCCTTGGCACTGCCCGATGCCTTGGTAACACAAACAAAACATTGACGTTCGGGTGAGCAGAGGCAAAATTTCCTGACCTCTGCCATCAGGAGAATTTCTGGTCCAACCAAAAGTCATTGGACTTTGGACGACGTGCCGCATTTTTTGGCTCCAAACCTCCTTCACTGCAGGTTGTAAAATTCTGCTCCAGTTGCTGCAATGTGGTGGAGGTTTAATATTGTCTGTAATAAAATATATGTTGTGGATTATTGTTTGTTTTCTTATGTGACAAGATTCAACTCTCATGTAGTAAGAACAATATATTGCAGATGATGGAATCATAGATCCCCTACAAGACAGAAGGAGGCCATTCGGCCCATTGAGCCTGCACCAAAAAAATATTCCGCCTCAGCCCTATCTCCATAACTGCACATATTTACCCCACTAATCTCGCTAACCTACGCATCCTGGGATACTATAAGGGGGGAAGTTCAGCATGGCTAATGCATCTAACCTGCACATCTTTGGACTATGGGAGGAAACCGGAGTACCCAAAGGAAACCCATGTAGACATGAGGAGAATAAACTCCATACAGACAATGGTCTGAGGCCAGAATTGAATCCGGGATCCCTGGTACTGTGAGGCAGCAGTGCTAACCACTGTGCCAAAATATCTGAAATAAAAACAGAAAGTGTTGGAAAATCTCAGCACATCTGGCAGCATCTGTGGAGAGCGGGAAGCTATTTTTTGAGACCAAAGAAGAAAAAAAAGAAGACTCATATTCAACTAAAACCATTGACTTTTTTTCTCCACTGATATACCAGATCTACCATAAGATTCTAGCCCCAACTCAGCTAAAGTTTTATTATTAAAATATTCCATGATTGCCGGGGAGTGTGCCCCAGGTGTTGCTGGATCTTCAGTCACGAAAACGATCACAACTCAAATTAAATCCTAGAAGAATACACATTTCATGTTCATCTCCACCCACCTATCCAGCTCCTGTGTTCATTCCTTCAGACTGATTTTAGCCCCAAGCAGTTTTCAGGCAGGCAGGTGGAGGGGTGAGTGTGCAAAGACACTTGTAAGCTTACATATCAGACCCAGCTTCTCTTCTCGCCTGGCCTCTGCTGCTGTCAGCTCTTCTCCCACACATTTGCGCACCAGAAGAGAGTCTAGAGCATCAATCAACAGGGGAAGATTGGGCAGATTTGAGTGACATAGTGATACAATGGTTAGCATTGCTGCCTCACAGTGCCAGGGACTAGTGTTCGATTCCTGGCTTGGGTCACTGTCTACCTGCATGTTCTCCCCACGTCTGTGTGGGTTCTCTCTGTGTGTTCTGGTTTCTTCTCATGGACTGAGAGAAGCAGACTAGTTAGTGCATTGGCAGTGGTAAATTCTCCAGAGGCACCAGAGTGTGACGTCTAGGGGATTTTCACAGTAACTTCACTGCAGTGTTAATGTAAGCCTACTTATGACATTCATAAATAAGCTTAAAAATCTTGGTAGCCTGCTGTTTTTTTGTAAATAGTGGGAAGAAATTTTTGGCATAGTGTCACTGGAGGGAAGCGTATGGTGTCCAAGGGAAGAGACCTTGTGACCTTCCTCATGGGGCTCAGAGGAACTTCACTGCTCCACAGAGGAACATTGCCCATGGATGAACTTCTTCGATGTCCAGTTGCTGCAAATCTATGTCAAGTTCGTGGACAAACCATGGCACCTCCCATTAAACTGCCAGCAGCCTTATACTGATGTAAGGGATGCCTGTATGTATGAACTCACAGGGATACCCCAATCCCTCAGCCTTTCAGGTGGACTCCATATCCATCTGCAGAGCACTGGAAGATAACATTGGGTTGGGTTGAATTCCAAATGGAAAACATAGAAACATAGAAGGTAGGAGCAGGAGGAGGCCATTTAGTCCTTCGAGACTACTCTGCTATTCATAATGATCATGGCTCTTCATCCAACTCAATAGCCTAATTCCATTTTTTCCCCATAACCTTTGATCCAGTTAGCCCCAAAATAACCCATTTGTTTTTAACTTCTGAACTTTACAGCTTGGGTGAAAATTGACCGCCTTATAACTCACATTTCTCTGCCATGGGCAATCCTACAAGAAATGAAATCCGTAATTAAATTCCTGTTCTGAAACACAGCTAATGTGCCATCCCATGTGGTATTCTTTGAAATTTTGATCGCAACAAATTGAGATTTGCTGCAACATTGGAAAGGAATGTTGCCGTATGAAGTTAATGACGATCCTTATCGCTTCCAGTTGTGTTGGAAATTCAAACTCAAATCAGGTTGAATGTTCTTGGCTGAACATCAAATGGCTGTAGGTGCATTGAGCAAACTTTGTCACAGTGCAATAAATCCTTTTTGCTCATGACAGCCTCTGTCTTCCAGTTTCACAATTTTGGCATGTAATGAAAAGGAGACTGTGGCACTCTTCAGTCGGAAAAATTCCCAGGTATCTATAACAGATCTACAAACTCACTGTGGTGAGGTTAGGCTCAGATAGAATTATGAAACTTCCAGGTTTAAATACACTTGCATTAGCCAAAAGGGAGGCAATTCTCCAAAAATAATTCTAAGGCCAGAATTCTCCCAGCCTGCACGCCACTGGAATTTTAGCGGGCATGTTGCCGAAAATGTGAAACCGCATTGACAGTTGAGTGGGAATTTCCAGCTTTTAGACCACCATGGCCACTCAGTGTCAAATCCGCATTGAAACTGGAGTAAATCCCATTTTATTCAGTGTGAGTTTAATAAAGAATCTGCCGCGCTCTACAAGACTACAGAGTGCACTCGCATAAATCCTGTTAAATTTCAGAGGACAGGGTCTATTCCCGCAGAAAAGGCCAGCAACATAGCGCTGAGCAGACCCAGTAGACATGCACCGATTTATAAATGCCACCATCCCGATCGCTGGCCAGCTCAATCATTGTCCAACCCCGTGACCCCCGCATTGCCAGCCCTCCCACGCACCCAACCCCCCCTCACCATCCCTCCCCAATCATGGCCCCCTAAGCGTGCCTGGGTCAGCCTTGCCAACATGCCCCATGGCCATTGGCATTTTCCCCTTGGGCAGTGCCATGGGGTCTATGCAGGCACTGACAAAGTGCCAATGCTCTGGGGGCACCCCCCCTTCCCCCACTCCGGTGTCCAACCCTCTGCGGGGCCTCAATTGTCCCCTCTTCACCCCAGCTGGATGGGGCCAGCAGTTCCTCAGAAATGGGCAGTTACTGTAAACCCCACTGGAGTGAAGCACTGCTGGCGAGTGGGAGAGGCGAGATTTCCGTCCCTGGCCTACTAATGACATTTACATTTTTTAGAATTCCCATTACCATAAATTCTGCAGCTCTGCACCGAATTCTAGTGTAGAATTGACTGCACCGGATATCCAGCACAGGGAGACACACTCAGATCCGGGCCCAGTGATGTGCTCGTGAAACAGTCTCCATTTGAGTTTTCTGGCCCACTGCACAGCGGGATGGGAGAATTGCCCCTAAGGTTTAATAATCTGAACTCTTTCGGTTTAAAGATCTTAATGCTGTACTCAATGTCGAGTTAAAGCCCTTGAATTTCATTCAGATGTTCCCAGTGGAAACTTTAAATGCCCTTTTTGTGCACTTTGTGTTATATGTGGGGGAAGATAGCATGGTGGCACAGTGGCTGGCACTGCTGCCTCACAGCGCCAGGAACCTGGGTTTGATTCCTGATTTGGATCAGTCTGCACATTCTCCCTGTGGCCTGTGCTCCCTGGTCCCTGTGGGTTTCCTCCAGGCGCTCCAGCTTCCTCCCCTCAGTCCCAAAGACGCACTAGTTAGGTGCATTGGCCGTACTAAATTTCCCTCAGTGTACACGAACGGGCGCAGGAGTATGGCAACTAGGGAATTTTTACAGTAACTTCATTGCAGTGTTAATGTAAACCTACATGTGACAATAATAAATAAATTTGAACTTAAAATTCCTTTGCATATTTACAGTACCTCAAATCTAGCTCTCTGAAAACCAGTGGTATCGAAAAACCCAATTTTTTTCTAAGCAGGTTTTGCAAAAATTTTGAGTGGTATTGATTGAGTAAGAAAACCTACTAGCTTGCTTGGGAAGTTGCTGTGTTATTGCGGCGATGTGCTGGGTAGTTATTTGCTTTGCATATCTATGTTTCTCTCAATGGAGTGACCTTCCTGACCCAGCAGGCAAATGTTTTTGATTCAATTTGATTTATTATTGTCACATGTATTAGCATGCAGTGAGAAGTATTGTTTGGGGAGTGCAGTAATGGTGGTGTCTATCCTTTTAAGACAGCACAGCAGAAGAGGCACCAATGGAAACGGAGAGTAAGTGATCACCCCAGGGGCTGGAGTCCACACTCAGGTAGTATCATCGAGCAGTCATGTAGCAAGCATGTAAGAATCGGAACTCTGTCTCTCGGCAGCCAGAGGCTGCAAGCACCTCTGAGTTAGCAAACTTGGTGAAACACCAGCGAGTTCACAAGTGATCACAGTTCTGGTATTATTCTTATGAATTTTTTTTGCTCCTTCTCCGATGCCTCTATTTCCTTTCTCTAATTGGAAATCACGGAACCGGACCTGCCAGGCAATGATGTTTAGTTTCAGTATGGAGTCTAAACATTCTTTACCAATAAATACCTTTTGTTCCGAACGAAATCCGAAAAGTCTTGACGTCACTGAGGGATGCAACACTACTACGGGGAGCTGCACTTCTCTGCACAACTTCCATCCTGACAGTTTCTCTTGTACCCCAGTGAACCAAAATGAACACAGTTTTAAGTTGTGGCCTTGTCACTCTCCAGCTGCCATAGACCGCCGCTGTTAATCGATATCCCATTACGTGACTATTGTGAAAGACCTCGAAACTATTTCCTGAAAAGAAGCAAGATCCAAAATTGGACTCCGTCCTGAGGTGGTCAGATTCGAGGCACCCTTCCTGTCTTTTTATCTTGGGTGAAATTTCCCACCGGCAGGATCTTTCAGTCCTGCCAAAGACGACCCCCATCACGGGTTACCCAGTAGCAGGACTGGCACGGCACGAAAATTGCCACAGACATTGGCAGGACCAGAAGAACCTGCCAGCGGCCAATAGTAAGCCACCTCTACCACGGAAAATTCTTTCCGGTGGGGGTGGGGGCACTGGGGGAGTGAGGGGTAGGGGAGGGGACGGGTTACAAAATGAAGTTGTGAATGGAGGTTCTTGAAATGCGCAATAATTAAGAATTTAGTTGATTTGGTAAACTCTGTGTCCTTGGCAGGGAACTACAGACAGCAAGTTAGACATAGGGCCACCACGTTGTCAAATTGATTCTTTGAGCAAAGCCTGTTGAGAATGGGCTGTGCCAAAGGTTATTATTATAAGGATAGTGTATTAAACTTGCATCCTTACCCACTCTGAACAATATTCAAACACGCTGCTGGCTGAACTCCCAATTTTCAGGAGGCAAAGGGCCTTGCTGATAGCAATAGTGATGTATCACGGAAAGCTGGGTTGCCATAGCAATGTGATTTGCAGGCTGGAGCTATGGATTGCCATAGTAGAAGCTCCAACTTTCTTTCAACTCAATGGCTGACTAGGATCTCTCACAGTCCTACTGCCTGCCGTTGACATGTGTTGATTAGATTCGCAGGTTGGATAATCCGCTGTTCTGAGCACACCTTCCTTGGTGATCGGGTCCTGGAGTGGGATTCAAACATGGAGCTTCAAGTTCAGAGGCAGAGACACTACCCACTCCACCACAAGACCTCCTGCAAACATCTACAACAGTCAACGTTCTATGAATATTAACAATAGACCAGTGCTCAACCCATCCAGGCTCATGTATCACCAGTAGCAAGTGTACTCCTGCAGGGTACAAGTTGGATATAGAATCCTTCTATGGCAATAGGTATAATGCACAGTGAACTGATCCAAAAACATGCTGTGCAGTGGTCCAGTGATTAGCACTGCTGCCTTATAGCATCAGGAACCCTGGTTCAATTCCACTATAGGTCATTGTCTGTGTGGAGTTTGCACTTTATCCTCATTTCTGCATGAGTTTCCTCAGATGCTTCAGTTTCTTCTCATATTCCAAAGAAGTGTGCATTAAGTTGATTGGCCATGCTAGATAGACCCTGGTGTCAGGGGGATTCACAGTAAGGTTTACACGTAGGCTAAAATAAATCTATTGGACTTTAACCTGCTGTTCTGAGGCTTCTTACTGTGTTTACTCCAGTCCAATGCCGGCATCTCCATGTCAAGGGGATTGGCAATGTAGACAAGTGGGGTTTCAGGGATGTGGCCTGGGTGGGATTGTGGTCGATGCAGATTTGATGGGTCAAATGGCCTTCTTCTGTACTGTAGGGATTCTATGATTCTGTACGATTCAGTATAAGAAATACATCAGTGACACATATCTGATCAAAGATTTGGAATGAGAAACGACCAACGGGAGAGAAAAGTAGACAAACTATACTCCACAAAATTGACAGCTGAGAATTGGCAGAAACAAATACCTAGTACCCTCCAACAATGATAAAATATGCAGTAGCCGTCCACACAAATGGCAAAAACCATTTGTTTCCAAGGCAGTGTGTTAACAATCTTTCTTCTCAAGGATATTCCCACTGTGGAGCAAGCTGCCAAAGGAAATAGGCACAGCCCCATCACTTGATATCGTCAATACTCATCTTCAGATTATTTCCATTGGAAAATTTTCATTAACAAGGTCACATTTCAGCAGTTCCTGCCTACGTTTTTTACTCATTTGTGGAAAATGGACCTAGTTGGCAGGCCGGCATTTATTGCCCACCCCCACTTGCCTTTTTTTGAGAGGGCAGTTGAGAATCAACCATGTTGCTGTGGCTCTGAAGTCACATGTAAACCACACCAGATAAGGACAGCAGATTTCCTTCCCTAAAGGACACGAGTGAACCAAATGGGTTTTTCTAACAATTGACATTGGTTTTCATGGCTATCAGTAGATCTTTAATTCCAGATTTTTTTTATTGAATTCAAATTCCACCAACTGCCGTGGCGGGATTCGAATCGAGGTCCCCAGAACATAAGTTGTGTTTCTGGATTAATAGTCTAATGATAATGCCACCAGGCCATTGCCTCTCCTTAGCTATGTTACCCATAGAAATGTTATATGGATAACACTAATACGGATATTCATCTGTGGTGCCAGCACAGCAAAAACAGGAGCATTTAGTAAGTAGTTAAGACTGTTTCCATCTCTATTTGTCACTTGAAATGTGATTCTGAACTCTTCACCTGCTGATGAGAGGTTAGAAGGCTACCACATATCCAAAGGGCCATTCCTGGATTAAATGTTAAACTGAATATCATTTGTTAAAAATTCCTCAAAGTTGCTTGAGTAAGGCTGACACCACAGAAAGTATGCTCTTAAGTATGCTTAATTATCTACTGTCAAAGAATGGAATGTCACAAATTATTGGAGATGAATTTAATACATGCAAAAGAATTGTTCCAGACTTGCCACTCAGTAGTAACTGCATTCTTCATTTGGGTATTAAAATGGTTGATTACTACTGACAAAAACCGTAATTATGAAGTGGCAGTGAAAAATGACCATGGTGAGACTTAAAGCGCTTTTGTGTAGGTGGTAAGCCAATATTATTGACAGGCAGGAAAAACTCGGTCTAACAACCTCACATGTTTACTGTACCAGCTGGTGCAAGTGCAAACAGAGCTGTTTCTTGACAAATTGCTCATGTTGAGCTGGAAGATGTTTTATAACAATAAGGGTGTTATGCTACCTGACACAGGATATATGATCATTGGTGGTGGCGTGTTACAGTACACTCAGGGAGTCCACATTGCTGTGCCAAAATGCATTTTTTTTACATGTATTTTGCAGTCTGGAGTCACAGATAGTATATTGGGCCTCTAATTTTAATTCCATCATGTGGTTGACCAAAAATCTCTCCTGTTCTTATTGCCTGCCATTGGCACAATTTGGAAGGAATTGAGATTTGATGCTCAATCTGTTTGATCATGCGATGGATACATGGTGATCAGGTCCTGGGGAGGGCTGTGGGATTTCAAGCTAAAGCACAGATAAGAGCAATTAAAATAATCAAGGTCCTCTAACGAGTGAGCTTTGGGAGTTCACTCATTTCTGGAATGAGGAGCTTATCATTTCAAGAAAGGTTGAGCAGGTTGGGTGTAACCATTGTGAGAGCTGATCTTATCGAAACATATAATATCCTGAGGGGATTTGATGGGATATATATCAGGAGGATCATCGGAATTTTACTTCCCTACCCACCATGGGAATTGAAGCAGGCAAGGGGCGGACAATGGGAAGGCCCATTAACCTCGGGTAGGATTTTCCAGTCTTGGTTCCAGAATGTCTGTGAAATCCTGCCCAATATTTCTAATTTTGTATTAGATTCAAACCAGGGGGGCACAGTTAAAGAATAAGACATCTACCATTTAAGATGGAGATGAGGAGATTTGTTTTTCTTGCAAAGGGTCATTAGTATGTGAAATTCTCTTTCATTTTTGTACGAGTATCTCAAATCTCTCTCTCTCTGACTGTGGAAGCCAGTCAAGTCAGTAAGGATTGCAGCTGAAAAAAGAATAGGGATGTTTCTCTACCAGACTGCAGAACACTGAAATCAAGAAACTGACTGTGGAAGACATCTCAACTGGAATCTCAAACTATAATGGCCATGATACTTCATCACTTACTCCTCATGAGTCAAGGACTTTTCTGTATACTCTTTTTTCTTTAATTTACTTACTTTGGACTCAACTCTCGCTTCCAATCTGTATGAAAGTATATACACGTGTTTTATCATTTTTTTCTTGCCTTTTAGTAGTTAATAAGCTCACTGTATTTTTAACTCAAGAAAAAAAACAGTTGAATTTGCGCTTTTCAAAAATAACAATTGGATCTGGGGAAAGGTAAAGTGAAAAGGAATCCTATTTAGATTAAATCTTGTTGCGACCAACAAAGGGGGTTGAATAAAGACAGAGTGCCAGTTTTATCCTTCCTCACCTCGACTTGTAACAATCTGGATGTGACAAATTGGAGAGGAGGAATCTTGCCCAGATCAAAACATTTGGGGAATCTCACCTAGGGTGGTCATAACAACAAAGGGATTTAGACAGGTTAAGTGAATGGGGAATGAAAAGGGAAGATGGAGTGTAATGTGGGAAAAAATGAGTTTGTCAACTTTAGCAGAAAGGATAAGAAAAGTATTTTATTTCAATAGCGAAAGATTGCAAAACTCTGCAGAACAGAGAGATTTATGTGTACTAGTATATCAATCACAAATATAGTTAGGTATAGTAAGTGATTAGAAGGACAAATGGTCTCTTTTATTGCAAGGGGAATTAAATATAAATGTTGGGAAGTCTTGCTACAATTGTATGGTGAGAGTGCCTCTGAAGCAATGTGTACAGTTTTGGCCTCCTTACTTGAGGAAGAATACAATAGCATTCAGAGGAAGTTCACAATTGATTCCTGGGGTAGATAGGTTATCTTATAAGGAAAAGTTGGGCAGATTAGGCCTTTGGAGTTTAGAAGAATGTGAAGTAATGTTATTGAAACCTATAAAGTGCTGAGGGGAATTGATAGCTTTAATTTAAGCACCTTCCAAGCATTCCAGTTTAATGAAATAAACAAGTACAGTAATTCTATTAACTCTTTATTTAATACTTCAGGTACCAACTCAGACATAAAGAGGGGCAACTTATTAACTCTTTACTGAAATTAACTCTAACTGAACATCAACTTTCAAATTAACTTTAACTCTTAAACTGCATATTTACTTTAACTGAACATCAACTTTAACTAAACTTCAAGTTCAACTATTTAACGGAAAATTGATACTACCGAGTTTAGGAAAACTTTGCCCAAGAAATATCATTGATGCAGAGTCTATCTTCTTCTTCTCTGAAGTATCCTTCAAGGCACAGGACTTCTTGCATCGGTCTTTTCAAGTTATCATTGCCAAATAAAGGATTGCAGTGTCTTTTATCCACAATTCTTCACTCGCTTCCGGAAGGATCTCTGTCATCCATCCAACTATGTAACCAGAAATATCCAGTGAAATTAATTTTGAAAGACACCATTACACTTGTTGTTAAATTATTGTTGGAACTGTTCTTTCTCCGTCCAAACCTGGTAGATCCTTAAAAGATGGAAGAGATTTGAACAATTTGAAAATAAGGGATATCCTGTTAAAGATGGAGATGAGGGAGATTATTTTCTTCCTCAGAATGTCATTGAATTAACAAGGGTCCTATCCTTCATTTGAAAGTGTTTTCATAGATTTGAATATTTTAATGGGTCTCCCCACCGCATGATTTCCCCCTCACACCAAGTATTCAAACCTCATTAGCCTAATTTACAGAAGCTTCAGAGAATGGGATTCAGCTGTGGGGACCCACCAGGGGTAGCAAGGTAAGTAAAGTCCACGAGGGGCAGAGAGACTGCCCTGACAATGCTTCCAGCACATGGTGGCAGTGCCAAAGGTGGGCCATCTGGAGAGCCCTATCTGGCAGAGAGGGGTGGTTCCCTTTATGTGTGTGATGGAGTTCGAGAAAAGAACTGAGGCCTTTGAAAGTTGGGTTGGGGAAGGTATGGCAGTGAAGGTGGGGAGAACTTCTCAGTGAAAGGGCGATGAAACTGGCCCCTGAGGGTGAGAGTGCTCATGATACTGCCTGGCAGGGAATTGGGTGAAGTGGAGCGGGGAGGGAAACAAGAACTCCTGATAGCTGTGTGGTTGCTGGGGTATTGGGAGGGGGGGAAGAGCCCCTGATACATTTGTGGTTGGGTGGGGATTGCCCCACTGCTGGTGGTGGGGCAGGGTGGGGGTGTAATCCTCTGTACCAATGTGGGAAAATTAGTGTGTGTGGGTGTGGGGGGGGGGGGGGGGGTAGTTTAACTCCAATGTTGATCAGGCCTCCTTTTAAAGATATCCTATTAAAGACAGAGATGAAGGAAATCATTTTCTTCCTCGGAATGTCATTGAGTTAACGAGGGTCTTGCCCTTCATTTAAATATGTTTTAATAGATTTGAATATTTTAAATATTTGAATATTTTAGTCCCACCACTTGATTTTTTTCCCCCCGACACCACGATCTCTGTGGGGCCAGCCTTGTTGGATCTATCGGGTCCTGCTAAATTGACAGCATAAACCATGTCCCAGATTTCTTTTTGTCAGAGTGACTGAAGATCAGAAATTCAGCTATGTATCTGGAGAGATGCACACCAGTTTTCAGTCTGACAAATTATGGGAAAATTCTGCCCCAGATATTCGGCTAAACTTGAAGTTTCTGGCAGAAAAGAAGGGGTGCGATCCTCTGCATGCCTACACCTTCCAAATATATAATCACTAAGGTCTTTAATTTAGGGTAAGGGAATAAGTTTAACTTTATTCACTGATATCCACAACATGATAAGGAAAGTGCAATGGGAAAAGTTTGCTGAGAGCAAATGTAACACTAAGAGAAGATTTATGCATATAACAACATTAATATATTATGATGTGTGGAGATGCTGGCATTGTGTGTACAGTCTCACAACACCAGGGTAAAGTCCAACATGTTTATTTGTAATCATGAGCTTTCGGAGCACTGCTCCTTCATTGGGTGAGTGGCTCATGATTACAAATAAACCTGTTGGACTTTAACCTAGTATTGTGAGACTTCTTACTAATATGTTATGTCAGCGAGGGAGTCAAAACATGCACTGTATTGAATATTTGCTATTGACCTTGTCAAATAATATGAAGACAAATGCCTTTGAACAATTGTCAATTGTAATCATATGGAGATTAAACTTAATGAAATAAACTGGAAAATCTTTCATGAAGCCAAATTCATTGGAGGAGGGACTGGAGTGGTGTGGGGAAGCAGCTATTTAAAAAGAGGAGTTGGCAACAGGATTGTGTGATTCAATCAATGTGCTAGAGAGTAAGCCATGCAGAAGATGTGAGACATGACGGAAGTAGTGAAGTACTGTCCCCAGTGGTGGGAGGTCTATAATTACAGCATGACTGATAAAGTTGACTTAAAACTCTGACATTAAAAATATTACACCATTTTGCTATTATAAAATACTAATAGCCTGATAATGGATTTCTCCAATAACTGTTGAGATTAAAACATAACTTCAAAATTGTGACTTAAAAAGTCAGATTAGGAGACTAATGAAATTTGGCATGTCCACTACATCTCTCATCAACTTTTACAAATACACCATAAGAAGCATCCTTCCTGGTTGTATCACAACTTGGTGTGCCTCCTGCTCTGTCCAAGACTGCAAGAAACCACAAAGTACGTGAACAAAATCCAATCCATCATGCAAACCAACCTCCCTTCATTGACTCTGTTTCAATTTTCTGCTGCGTTGGAAAAACAGCCAACATAATCAAGGATCCTACTCACCTGGACATTCTCTCTTACACCTTTGTCCATTTAGAAAAAGGTCAAGCACCAACCAACCCTAGAACAATTTCTTCCCTGCTGCCATCAGGATTTTGAATGGACTTACCTCACATTAAGTTGATCTTTCTCTACACTCCAGTTATGACTGTAACGCTACATTCTGCACTCCCTCCTTTCCTTCCCTATGAATGGTATGCTGTGTCTGTACAGTGTGCAAGAAACAACATTTTTCCCTATACGCATGCATGTGACACTAATAGACCAAATTGTATTAATGTGAACAGTAAGTGTGTTCTATGTGGAAGGCTGTTGATACATTACAACTCAGTCACATGTGACATGGAAAGCAATGAGTGACGAGCAAGTGTAATTTTCAGGTGAAGCCGGTTCAAAAGGGAACTAGTTCCAAAAATTCCAAGTCATCTTGAAGGCAGTTGTAAATTTGCATTCATGCTTCAAGGATAGATGCAGCCAATCTGCAACACTGGAATAGCACTGACCCTGGCAATCAATATCATTACTGCCTTCAGCCATGATGTGTCTGATTTCATTCAGACTGGCATAGTGATAATCTGCAATATGAGTTAAAGATTCACTGTGGTATGTGTCTGATCAGTATCTGATGCCTTGTAAATGATGGTCAACACTTTCATCTCATTCTTCCATGATGTAGCAGCATGGCTATAATATAATTTCCTAATTTCAATGTGCTGCTGCTTTTTCCAAGGCAGAAGATCATTTATTCCATTGTGGAATAATGGAACCACTATTCCACAAACCATTGTGGTTTTCTGAATGTTGGATTGCTCTTTCTCTCTTAGGTAAGAATATTTCTTCCTTCCCACAAGTGTACAGTAATTCAAGGTGCCACTCTTCTACCTCTATCACGTGTACAGCTGAGTTAGCACTCATCAGATTCTTTAAGCTGTTGGCTTGCCCTTGGCAACTAACATTGATGGCAAACACCTCACTGTCACCACCTAAATGATGTCACCAGTGGCCCCCCCCAACTCCCCACCCCCCCATCCCGATCCTTCCAGGCCTACCATAACAAAAAAAGGAATAATTATTACATTGTCATTCTCAGAACATATTTTGAAATAAATCTTGCATTGCAAGACTTTTTGATGCATTTCTATAGATTTTTAGCAAGTGAGGACAATGATATGATGGCCTAGTGGTTTTGCTGCTAGGATATTAATCCAGAAATTCAACTAATGTTCTGGAGACCCAGGTTCAAATCCACCACAGCCGATGATGAAACTTGAATTTGATAAAAAAAAATCTGGAATTCAGAATCTCCTGGTGACAATGAAACAGTTGTTAACTGTTATAAAAAAAACCTATCTGGTTCACTAATGCCCTTTAGGGAAGGAAATCTGGCAGCCTTACCTCATCTGGCCTACATGTGACTCCAGAGCCACAGCAATGTGGTTGACTCTCTCTTGCCCTCTGAATAAGGGCAATAAATGTTGGCAGCCAGCATATTCCATGAATGAACAAAAAATGCAGAGAATAGCACTCGCTCTGAGCACTAAAAATAATGCCAGTTGTTAATAAGACCACAAAAATGAGTGGCACAATGGTTAGACTGCTGCCTCACAGTACCAGGGAGCTGGGTTTGATTCCCAGCTTGGATCACTATCTGTGTGGAGTCTGCAAATTCTCCTTGTGTCTCCTCGGGTTTTCTTCAAGTGCTCCAGTTTCCTCCCACATTCTGAAAGATGTGCTGATTTGTTGCATTGGCTGTGCCAAAATTATCCCCCAGTGTATCTGAACAGGCACCGGAGTGTGGCGACTAGGGGATTTTCGCAGTAACTTAATTGCAGTGTTAATTTAAACCTACTTGTGGCACTAATTAATCAACTTTGAACTTTGAAAATGCAGAGATTCTTTTCAAGTGGTATACAATTGTCAAGCAGAAAAGTAACAACTTATATCAAACCTTGGTTAGGCCAGCTTTATGCCAATGATGGATGCCTCAAAAACAACGTGACTAAAATGGCAATGAATGTATTGGCAATGCAAGACATTATCACTTTAACCATTCACACTCCCCGTCGTTGCTGGGCAGACAGCATGAAAATGCCTTTGACAACAGATTTTGTTCAGAAGCTATTTTTTTAAAAACTGAAAATGAAAATAACTCACGATCAAATATTGTTTTCAATCTCAACAGAAATGCCAAATTGCAAGAGAGGCATCACTACCTTTAAATCATCTTTAGACATGTGATGACTTCGGATGCCGGCCTGCAAAGATCTCAAGGTCGACTGGAAAATTCCTCACTTAATTGGCCTCAGTTAAGCCTTGAATGAGCCTGATTGGCTACTTACCCCGAGCAGGTGGGTAGTCCTTCCAACTAACCACCAATCTCAGCCCCGCAATATTGATCAGAGAGATAGGATTTAAGGAGTATCTTGAAAGGAAAGATGATGAAGATATACGGGGGCTGAATAATTTAGGAAAGAAATTTCAGAGCTTATACAGCCTTGAAAGCTGAAGGCACAGCCACCAACAGCGGAACAATTAAACTTAGCAATTAAAGTTAGGATGGATATATTTTGGAGAAGGGTAAGGTTAGGGGAGAGGTAATGATAGGTGAGGCCATGGACAGATTTCAAAGCAAATGAGGATTTTAACATTGGGGCGTTGCTTCACTGGGAGTGTGGATCAGCAGGTACAGCAACAATGGTTGAATGGGACTTGGTGTGAGTGAGGACATAGACAACAGAGTTTTGGCTGTACTCTGACAGTGGCAGGAAGAGTGTGAGAAGCTTGCCAGGATTGTGTTGGAATATCCAAGTCTAGAGGTAGGGAAGAGAGGCAAAGGTGAGGGCTTCAACAGTGAGAAAGCTGAGACGGGGGCAGAGTCAGGTGATGATATAGAAATGAAAATAGGCAGTTTTGAGATGCACATGCATCAGGAAGCTCACCTCAGCAATAACAGTAAAGTTTTTAACAATCAGGTTCAACCTCAGCTGTGGGGTGACAGATGCGTGTGGTAGTTAAGGAACGGATTTTGCAATGGGTCCAAAAACAATGGCTTGATTCTCCAGCCCCTCCTTCCACCCTACCCAGCCCCACTTTCTGCAATAGAGATGGATCACTATTGGCCACTGGCAGGATCTCAGGTCTTACTAATATCTAAGGTTTTTTGTGTAGCTCATCCACGCCACCATCAGGGAACCCATCACGAGGGAGTGGCTTCAGTGGGACCAGAAGATCCCATGAATGGGAAGGGCAGGGGAATTCCACCCAATTGCATTGGTCTTCCCAATATTCAATTGAAATAAATTGCTGTTCATCCAGTTACTCACTTGTAACAAAACACAGCTTGAGGTATTACACCAATGAAGCAGCATGAAGTGTATCATTCATAATTGTGGTTCCACAGTGGAATATCGGCAATGTTTACTTTGTATAACTGAACACATTAGTAACTTCAAATATTTCTGCTCTTAGTTATAATTTCATCGGCTCTATAAACACTATTTGTAATTTCAAGTTATTTGATATGCTAAATATATACTTCTCATTAGGCTTTTGCTTAAAATGTTCATCAGGCAGTCATCATCTGTTTTTTTTTTCCACTTTAAGAAATTAAGTTATTTATTTATTAGTGTCACAAGTAGACTTATAGTAATACTATAGTGAAGTTACTGTGAAAATCCTCTAGGCGCCACATGCCAGTGCCTGTTC
Organism: Sphyrna mokarran; assembly: GCA_024679065.1. Taxonomy (NCBI): domain Eukaryota; kingdom Metazoa; phylum Chordata; class Chondrichthyes; order Carcharhiniformes; family Carcharhinidae; genus Sphyrna; species Sphyrna mokarran. The sequence goes on along the minus strand of JAGIQG010000008.1, from coordinate 18,271,017 downwards.
GGGTACACTGAGAGAGAATTTAGCATGGCCAATGCACCTAACCAGCCCAAGTTTTGCAGCACCTAAAATTTCTCGATATAGCAATCAAATAGATTTGTCATAATGTCCACTAGGTCTGGAAAGTGTCAAGTGACTATCCCATCATAAACCAAGTGAGATCAGGTGTAAGTTTTAAATTTTTATGTAAAATGAGTGAAGTTTTGAGTAAAAAGGCACCAACAGATAATCAGTGGTCTCCAAATGCAATATTGAAAAATGTATTCACTGTAAATTAAAAATAATCCTTCTGCTTGCCACAAGTAAACAAGGCAAGAGAAAGATTATTAAATATATAAGCCACAGCTTTTGAGCTGTTTTGCTTCTAGTTTGTACATGCATAAGTCTCAAAAAACACCTGCGTTCTGAAATTAAGTTTCATTAAGTTTCGTTGTGAGCATAAATCAATCATTTCACATATCATAAATAAATCATTTTTAATACTAACATAGTCATGGTTTCAACATCATAAATCCAGATGTTGCAGTCTTGAGAAATTTTGAAGCAAAATTAAAATGTGGGCTTGAGATGTGTTTGTTGATATTTAAAATGTATAAAGTTAGAAATTGATCAAAAATCAGTAACATGAAACATTTTTGTTTCAATTCATTCAAAAGTATACTTTCATTTAATTTGTCAATTATGGGATTGATTTTGTTTACAGTAGCCACTGTGGTGATATTGGAAATGCGGTCGCTAATTTTTACACAGCAGAACCTCACAAACGGCGATCAAATACTTGACCAGAATATTTAAGTTTCCATTTTCGATATTTAGATGCAAACTTTAATTTTTTTTTATGTTAAGAGTAAAGGCCGTGGGCTGCTGAAGATGAATTCAGGAGAATTTGGGATTTCAGCAAAAGGGGAAGTTCCATCTGTAATTTGATCTCCTGTCATGTTTATCTGCTGCATGTTTCATATTTCCCACTGTGCAGAATCTTTCTGAGAAAGAGCTCAAGGATAACAGGATAAAAATTCAGCAGCAATTTCATAATTTAGTCATACAATGACTTCAAACAATAGGCAGCATGGTAGCATGGCGGTTAGCACTGCTGCCTTTTGGAACCAAGGATCTGGATTTGATTCCCAGCTTGGGTGATCGTCTGTGTGGTGTTTGCATGTTCTCCCTATGTCTGCATGTGTATTCTCTGGTTTCCTCCTACATTCCAAAGATGTGTGGAGTAGCTGCATTGGTCATACTAAATTGCCCCTTACTGTCAAGGGATGTATAGGTTATAAGGATTGATGAGGTAAACATATGGCAGTTGTATGATGGGGCCTGGGTGGGATTGTTGTTGGTGCAGGCTTGATGGGCTGAATGGCCTCCTTCAGCACTGTCGTGAATCTATGAATCATTTTTGGAAAGGGCAATGAAAAATGACAGTACAATTGAGTCTTACATTGTTGAAGGCATATGGGAATCATTCTTTGTGCATTTGAACATGTTTATTTGTGTTCAGTTGGCAACATAATTGCACAAAAAGCATAGGGAGAAAGCTTGATAAACTGATCACAAATGTATGAAAAGACGTGAACTTTCCATAAGATAACAGAATATGAGCAAGAAGTTTTCTCAACTTTTACAACAGAATCACAATTATCATAATCAATTTCTTTACAGGATGTACATGAAAAATGTCTAAGGAAACTTCCAGAGACATTTTATTAATAATGTCATAACCATTCTTTTTTGTTGCTCTGTGGTTGATGTAGAATCACAGTAAGAAGTCTCACAACACCAGGTTAAAGTCCAACAGGTTTATCTGATAGCAAACATCACTAACTTTCAAGGTTTGCCCCTTCGTCAGGTGAATACCAAGCAAAGTCTTCAATTTTCCTTCAACTACATAATTTATCTTGAGCATGCCATGAACATGGTGGCACAGTGATTGACGCTACTGCCTCACAGTGCCAAGGACCCAGGATAATTCCAGCTTCGGGTCACTGTCTGTGTGAAACTTGCGCATTCTCCCTGCGTCTGCGTGGGTTTCCTCTGGGTGCTCCGGCTTCCTCCCGCAGTCCAAAGATATGCAGAGTAGGTTGATTGGCCATGCTAGATTGACCGTAGTGTCAGGGGGATTAGCAGGGTAAGTATGAGGGGTTACAGAAATAGGGCATGGGTGGGATTGTGGTCGGTGCAGAGTTGAGAGGCTGAATGACCTCTTTCTGCACTGTAAGGATTCAATGAACAAGTTTAGTGGGCGCAGGGAGTTGTTAAGGTGAAATGGTAATATGCTGCAGAAACTTTTGAGTTTAGCATAATAAATTTTTAAATTTGAAAAGAGAATTAACTAAACAAAGGAAACAGCACATTCTCTTTTGGTTGGGCACAATGCACGTTTAATCCTGTCGAAGTCTATTGCATTTGCAGTTCATTTTAACTTTACAGTGATACATTGGGGTGCTGCCATTTTTGCTGTGCTGCCTTTGAAATAATTTCTTTACAATCTAAAGTTAGTGTGCGAATCTGAAAATCACTGTCTATGTTAATTGTTTCACATAATGCTTTTATAATCCAGAATTAATGTATAATAATTACACAATATCATCTCCGTGAATCTGTGAGGAATCAGAAGAAAGTATTCAGGTTGAAAAGTATTGTCATGTAAATGTTTCATGATCTCTAATGCGGAAAACAAATCAGGTGGACTTGACTGCTGTATCACCAGGGGAATTTAAAATAAGTGCCTTTGCAATTATTTGGAAGATTTCATGCACAATTGTTTGGAAGCAGACCAGGAGGGCCAGTGAACAGTACCTAATGCATTCCTTCTATTGTAAACACTAAATCGTTGTAGGGGCAACGTAACAATACAATTCATGCTGCTATGAAAATTCACAACACCCTGTAAAGAATGCTTACTGTCATTTGCTATTTTGTGTTTTCCATTTTCCAATTACATGCAAATAACATCCTGCCTACTGAAAAAGAATTAGTCATCGTGGTGAAAATAGTTATTAGGGAAAACGTCAATCAGCTGTTATCAAAGGAGACCTGTCCTCAGTAAATTCCCAATGCAACCTGCATATGTTCAACAGCATAAAAAGTCTCGCAACACCAGGTTAAAGTCCAACAGGTTTTTTGTAGCAAACGCTACAAAGAATTTCCACCCACCTGACGAAGGAACAGCCAGTTCTGAAAGCTAGTGGCGTTTGCTACAAATAAACCTATTGGACTTTTACCTTTGGACTTCTTTAAGGACTAGAGGACACAGCCTCAAAATTAAGGGGGGGGAGGTGGTTCAGATCAGAGTTGCGGAGGAGTTTCTTCACGCAAAGGATGGTGAATCTTTGGAATCCTCTGCCTGACGAGGTGGTGGAGGCTTCCTCACTGAATATGTTCAAGTCAAGAGTGGATAGGTTTTTAATTGACAAGGGAATTAAGGGTTACGGGGAGAATGCGGGAAAGTGGTACTGAAGCACAACAGATCAGCCATGATCTTATTGAATGGCAGGGCAGGCTCAAGGGGCTGGATGGCTTACTCCTGCTCCTATTTCTTATGTTCTTATGTTCTTAACATGGTGTTGAGAGACTTCTTATTGTGTTTACCCCAGTCCAACGCCATATGATGTCTCCAAATCATATTTTCAACAAAACAGTAAGGTGGCTTTTGGTACTGTAATGTCATTGTCAACAGTAAAGTTTTACAACACCAATTTTAAATCCAACCAATTTATTTGATAGTAAATCCGCGAGCTTTCGACGCTATGCGCCTTCATCAGGCAAATGCAGAGTTTGCCTGACGAAGGCGCATAGCGTCGAAAGCTCGCGGATTTACTATCAAATAAATTGGTAGGATTTAAAATTGGTGTTGTAAAACTTTACTGAGCTTACCCCAGTCCAACACCGGCATCTCTACATCATGATTGTCAACAGTCCCAGAGACTGTTGGTGTTTCTGTTTTGTTTTAATTTAAAAAAGTCTAACAAAAAATCAAACGTCGAAGTGCAGAGTGGAAAAGGTATGGCAAGTAATGATTAGTTGGTATTGAGTTTTATAAGGCTGGAGAAAATAAGACAAATGAAACAAATTCCACTTGCTTGATGCTATTTAATGTTAACTACACTTTCAGCCAATTTTGCACATAATCCAATACCACCCTTGCACATCAACCTAAGAACATTAAATACCCGACTATTTTTTAGTCATCTTTCGACTGAAAGACAAAGTGTCATGGAATTGGCATTCCTAAACTTATCAGAAGTAGTCTGACAATGTGGTTAAAGTCAATCCAGCACTATATGCAGCTAGAGAATTTAAATTCAGTGAATGAAAAAAACCTGGAATAAAAATATATTATCAGAAAATGGTTATCATTTATCTAATGGATTGGCATAGAAACCCAATGGTTTACTACTGTCCTTTAAGGATGGAAATCTGATGTTCTTTCCTGGTCTGGCCTCTATGTGACTCCAGAATCACAACAATGTGATTGGCTTTTCATTGTCCTTTGAAAAGGCCTCCCAAATTATTATCAAGAAGTTGGCTGACCACTATCCCTTCACAGGCAATTGTGACTGAAGCACCATATTCACCAGAGTGCAACTTAATCTATGTGGCACAGTGGTTAGCACTGCTGCCTTATAGTGCAGGGACCTGGGTTCAATTCCCAGCTTTGGTCACTGTCGGTGTGGAGTTTGCACGTTCCCCACATGTCTGCATGGGTTTCCTCTGGGTGTTCTGGTTTCCTTCCAGAGTCCGAAAATGTGCTGGTTAGGTGGATTGGCCATGCTATATTGTCCCTTAGTGTCCCAAAATTTGTTAGGGGGATTGACTATGGCAAAGGTACAGGATTATGGAGATAGAGCAGGAAAGAAGGTAAGACATGCTGTTAGAGAGTGGAAGTAGACTCGATGCACTGAATGACCTCCTTCCACATTCTACAAGTTAACTTAAATGCCATTGCTCTTTTTGTAATGACTATTCTGAAATGTCTGTATTGTTCTTTTGATTGCATTGAAGCATCTCAGAAAGCAAAATGATTTATTTAGAAAACTTGAATATTATTGCACTGTGATGGTCATTTTGAATTGTTTGTAATGTTCTTTCAGATATTTTAGGAATAAAATATGTTTTTGCAGCAATGATATTAGGGATGGATAATAAAAGCTGCCTTTGATACTTATGTCTACATTCCATTAAGGAATACATAGATGGAATATTTAAACAATTAATCATAATTAGGGAGACATTAATTACTAGGAACAGTCCCATCCCCCTCAGTTAGACATAAAGGACTTGAGTGCTACTTCAGACAGCCCTGGGGAGTGGACAATGGAATAGGATCTCTAAATAAAAGGTTGCTATCCAAGGTGGGGGGGGGGAGGTTTTGAATCCAGATTCAGTGGGACAGTGGGACTATTCCTTCCTGCCTCTGAATCGGAAGGACAGGCTCATGCCCCACTCTATTCAACCCCCGATTAAGTGGTATACTGAAAGTCTGAAAACAGGTTTGACATCCAGCAGGGTACTTGAATCCAATGTGTGTGGTTGCTCCCACTTACATCATGGATGGGTCTCTTTGATTTTGGTTGCAATCCACATAGGGAAAGGTATTGTAAAGATAAAAACCCATAAGGAATGCAATAGGAGCTGATCAGTGGCTGAGCAATAGCATTTATATGACTTCCGTTAGAGTGGGGCAGCACACAATGGAAATTCATGCAGTTAGAACTTCTGAAATTAATTCTAAAGCAATTAAGATAAATATGAAAAATAGACTTTCTGGCCAGTTTTAAAGCCTATTTACTCATGTCACAAGTAGGCGTACATTAACGCTGCAATGAAGTTACTGGGAAAATCCCCAGGTCGCCACATTTCAGTAACTGTTTAGGTACACTGAGGGAGAATTTAGCATGGCCAATGCACCCAATTAGCATGTGTTTTAAACTGTGGGAGGAAACCCACGCAGACATGGGGAGAACATGCAAACAGTGACCCAAGCCCAAGGAATTAAACTGGGTCCTTGATGTTGTGAGGTAGCACTGTGCCACTGTGCCACTATGCCACCATATAAATATCACTTAGATGGAATTTCGAAGGGAAAATCTGGCTACAGGAAGGTGTGACAAGCAACAAAGCAGTAGTCTTTCATTCATTTCAAAGCAAGGAGACTTAGGTTGCCTCCATTCCTAGTGTGAATTCCTCCCCAACAGATTTACCTTCTTGCTCTCTACCCAACTCTATCACTTCCTGATAGGTTAACATGCAATCCATTCTCAGTATTTATTTCTGATGGAAAAGATGCAAATTTACTTTAGAATGTTAATACTGTAAATTAGGAAATGGCCACATTTAAACCAATACAATTCTTATTAGCGTGTCATCATAAGCTCTACAATCTATTTCACTTTTTGATAGGATAACATCAGAATTTATTTTTCTTTTGTTCAATGTATGAAATTGCAGTTCACAGATACAGTGCAAAATAATCACCCTGTTCTGACTTCTGTACGTGCCAATCTATTAATTGTTCAGCTAAACGAGTCTTAACAAGTTATTGTTCACTTTTGGCACCTCGCCAAAAACATGTCAGTATTTTAATTTATATTATTTATTTTATTGCAACAATGATACCTATTATAGTTGTCTTTATTTATGTTACTAATTGGTTAAATGATATATTTTTATATTAGAGTGAACTTGTATAACTTCTTAGTGGGGTGAAGGAACAGGGCAGTTCGGAACTTACTGCACAGAAGTTACTTTTCAAAGTTTGTCACCCTAAGCAAACACAGATTCCTTATCTGCATTATCAACGTCTTTCACACTTAAGAAACGGTGCGATTGGAGTACAATCTCACTGTGATCTGCCGCACACGGGGTTGTTGGAATGAATTCTTTGGCTCCATAATTGTCAGCTAAGATTCTAAAAATAATACGGTAGCACAGTGGTTAGCACCGTTGCCTCACAGCACCAGGGACCTAGGTTCACTTCCAGCCTTGGGTATTGCCTGTGTAGACTTTACACATTCTCCCCATATCTGTGTGTGGGTTTCCTCCAGTTGCTCTGGTTTCCTCCCACAGTCCAAAGATGTGCGATTAGGTGGATTGTCCATGCAAAATTACCCCTTAGTATCAAGGGGTCTAGCTGGGCTAAATGCAAGGGGTTATGGGGGTAGGCCCTGTGTGGGATTGTATTTGGTGCAGACTCGATGGGCTGAATGACCTCGTTCTGCACCAAAGGATCCTATAATTCTAACAATCAGTGTGATGTCTGTGTCTCTGGATCACAAATCAGTTTTACAACTTTAATTCATTTTGCCTCTTTCTTAAGCAGTGTAATGTTATTGTCAGGAAGCAATATTTATAAAACATTTTGTCTAATCTGTGCTTGGAGCTTAATTGGTCAGAAAACTCTGGACTAATTACATTAATTTAAATAACCTAAGTGCAAAAAAAATATATAACAAAGAATTAAATTCCATAAATCTTCTTAAACATGTGGAAAGAAGCATTGAATTTAAAGTCAGATATTCTGGGTAGGTTTTTTTTAAAAGACACACGTACTATCCATGGATTTTGTTTAAAGATTACATCCTGTTTTTGCACAAGAAGGACTCTGATAATTAAAGATAGTTCTGTGCAGTGGGAAGCACTTCGACACAAGGCGGCTCAGAGTCCTGGCTGTGAGTGGAGCTGATCCCAGTGTCTGAGTCGGTGTCGTTCACATCGGTGGGAGACAGAGGGTGTGAGCGGCTCCCGCACGGAGCGCTGCCAGGATCCGGGGGCCACTTCTCCACCAAGTCCTTCTCCGGCCCGGGCAGGAGGGCTGCCCTCTCCGCTTCCTCTGCCAGGCTCAGTGCCTCCAGCTGCCGGGCTAAGCTCTCGCACTCCTCCGCCCTCTCCCTCAGCGAGGCTTCTTGCAGCCTGACCTGCTCCTGGATGTCCTGCAGGTCCTCCTGGAGTTGCAGAGCAGTGTGCATCCCCTTCTCCAATTCGCTCTGCACTCTCTGGGTCTCTGCATGCTCTTGGTCTGGGCTAGTGGTTTGGTGCTCTTGCCCTTTCTCCTTGGCATCTGTCTCCCAGGCCTGCCTGAGCTCCTGCTCAATGTCCTGGCTGAGTTTCTGGATGGTTTTGCGGTGTTGCTGCAGCTCTCTCTCCAGCTGCAGCAACATCTCCCTTTTGCTCTCCAATTGCTGGTCCTCTTTGCCCTCCAGGAGGTAAGTCTCCTGGACGTAATTCTCCCCCTCCTTCTGTATCCTCTCCCAGTGCACGCGGGACTGGAAGCAGTCAATGTCTCCGTCCAGCTCCCTCATCCTCTGGAGCTGCTGGCGGATGGTGTGATCCTGGGAGATAATGAGGTGGACCAGGGTCTCCATCCCTTCCCTGCCCTGCCGCAGTCGCTTCATCCTGGCCAGCTTTTTGAAGGCTTTCCTCACCATCCTCCTCTGCTTTTCCGCCGGCAGCTTCTTCATGTACTGGGCGGGGCTGGGCATCTCGCCCTGGCTCTGCACCACCCTGGCCTCGGCTGCCCTCAGCCCTGGCACGGGCACCGAGGCGCCCCACTTGACCAGGACCAGATGCACGTTGGGCTGCTCCTCGCCCCAGGACAGCCAGAGCCTCAGCAACTTGGTGGCCGGTGGCAGCAGCCTCTCAAAGCCCCTCCACTTCTCCACGATGCAATACTCCCCCGGCGCCGCGTGGAGCAGCCTGGTGCCGCCCGAGGTGTTGGCGAGGTGGTCTTTCAGCAGGGCTCTCACCACCTGGGCACAGCTGGTGCGCTTGGTCAAGCCGCACACCACCTTCTCCTCCTGGCATACCCACACCGAGATCTGAGCAGCCTCCGGGGAGTCCATGGCCACACTCGGGAAAGAGAGAGAATCCGTCAAGGGAGAGATCTGCAGAAAAGAAAGAGGGGAGTTGGATTAGGACACACGTGAAAAATACAAGTCAGAAACTTGACAGAGCGGAGTAGCAAGTTAACACCATCACGTGACTGCAGGTATTATAACAAGAAAAAACTCCTGAGGGCAAACCTCGCTCCCTGTACTTCATTGCTCTTTGAAAATATTGTCTCTTTAACACAAAGCATCTCTTAATTAGCACCCCCAGATTGCTCCACCTCAAGTTAAAGGCTGCAAGCATCCCCTCTGTTCCCTCATTCATCCATGCGTATTTACTGATTTGCCAAAACCTACGATTATACCCTGACAGAACAATCTGTCAGCTTTAATGTAAAGGCAAACTACCTGAGAATCTTGCCTGTCACGCAATCTGCTCAACTAATTCCCGAAAATATCATTTACCTTCAGAATACTTACTGGAATTTTCTTTGTATTTTGAAAAGTGTTTGAAGTTCGCTCGAATCTATCTTTTAAATGTTGAACGAGGAACTTTGCCTCTCGTTTGGACTTTTTTTTCTCATTTCTTAGCTGCTTCTTAAAACTTGGTTTGTTGTTTTATTTATTAGTCACAAGCAGGCTTCCATTAACAGTGCAATGAAGTGACTGTGACAATCCCCTAGTTGCTACACCCTGGCACATGTCCAGGTACACTGAGGGAGCATTTAGCATAGCTAATAGGGGGATTAACCGGATAAATGTGTAGGGTTACGGGAATAGGGCCTGGGTGGTATTGTGGTTGCTAGAGACTCCAAGGGCTAACTGGCCTCCTACTGTACTGTAGGGGTTCTCTCTCTAAGCATTGCTTATTATGTGCAGACTTTTCGCATTTAGCCTTACGACACTTGCAGGTAGCTTCACATGGCTATATCTTCCTTCCCATATGAACTGGGCGTCCAACACTGACTATAATGATGTCCATGCACATTAGAATATCAAAGGTGTCCTGACCTTGGGATCAAGATCATAACACATTGCTGGGTAAAAATCCCAGAAATCCCTACCTAACAGCACTGTGAACTGCTGAAAGTTAATAATAATAACTCACCTCTGGCATCTCAAGTGCAATATTTCTGGGCAATAAATGTCTGCCACACCCATATCCCAAAAATGGGTTGAATAAAAATTTTCGCTTCATTTGTGGGCTTCGCTTGTGGGCAGAATTAAGGAATTTGGTCTCAACAATATTTTGCTTGGTATCAGAATGATGCAAAACAATCAATAGTTCTTATTTCTACTTCAAAATTCTCCTGTAACTATCAGTCCTGAGCAACTTTCATATAATTTACATTGATTTTTCTCTTTTTCCTACACATATAATTCCTACATTTTCTATGTAGTTTAAAATGTTGACATTCATTGTTGAATAGAAAATAAATTACGAAAATTATAGTTATTTTCTCCTACAGAACTTGAGTATTGTTGAAAAAAGAGAACTTGAATAAAAGCTTGGCAGTCAATATTCTCTGCTACATTCTCTATAGCAACAACTCCATCAATTAGAGTCCATTTGCCAAACAACCAGCACTTCCTACTCATGCTGTATAAATTGCTATTTCTTTTACTATTGGTTCATCTTTTGAGCTCTTCTGATGAGTGCAAGATGAAAAGTTTCAACAGCATGGTCCTTTTTTTAAGAAAAATTACAACTATATTCAGGGATCGTGTGACTTAAGCATCTCAGATTGCTTAATGTAAGTCCTGTATGATGCACTACCTCATACAATATACAGTGGTAACAGTGGTAGCATAGTGGAACAGTGGTTAGCACTATTGCCTCACAGTGCCAGCAATCTGGGTTCAATTCTCAGCTTTGATCACTGTTTGTGCGGAGTCTGCACGTTCTCCCCGTATCTGCGTGGGTTTCCTCTGGGTACTCTGGTTATCTCCCACAGTCCAAAGGTGTGCCATGGTCAATTGCTCTTTATTATCAGGGGGTTTAGCAGAGTATTTTGTGTAGGTTTATGGGGATAGGGCCTGGGTGAGATTGTTGTTGGTGCAGACTCGATGGGTCGAACTTCCTTCTGCACTTTGGAACTCTATAATGCCTATTAAGATATAAGTCAACATCTTAATATGTTACACACATTCCATAATATTGGACCTCTCAGAATTTCAGGTTACTTTATATGATGAATCACAAAGCAATTAATTAGATACCTTATCACGCTTATGCACAAATGGCAATTAAAAATGCGCCTTCCTGACTTTTAATTATAAACTTTGCTTTGTTGTGATAAACACAATTTACTTTACAAAACATGTTGTTTAACATTCCATGATACATCCTTCAGTAAATTATATGTTCATTTAAGATCTCATTGCACAGATTTAACACTTGCCTTTGAAATCTCTTTACAGATAGGAATTGTTTAAGAAATGCAATGATTATTTATGAATATATTTACTTTGATAGATTAAACCTTGAAGAAAAATGCATTCCAAGTATTTTCAGTATTTAAAACTTTTTTTTATTAGCTCATGAATACAATCCGGATTTAGATACAGTGCATTCCAAACCTTTAAACTTACTTTTTGACAGATTAGATTAGAACAATGGATTCTTAGAAAATTGAGAATGCCGTGTTACTATTTGAATGGACCTATAAATAAAAATGACATTTCACTATGTACTGCCATGCTTGACCTCAGTTGGTTAAAAGGAATGTTAAAATTACTGCATGTAGTAGGAAATGAGATGGAGGTTTTAAGATAGTCCTTTGGATCAACTTTGTAGGTCAACAAAAGAATGACTTAGAGAACTTTTGTTTATTTATTTGGTTTGTTTTTGAATTTCAGAGATTTTTCTACCACAGTGTGGCATGGTGGTACAGTAGTCAGGGACCCGTGTTCGATTCCAGGCTTGGGTCATTGTCTATGTGGAGTTTGCACTTCCTCCCTGTGTTTGTGTGGGTTTTTTTCGGGTGCTCCATTTACTTCACACACTCCAAAGATGTGCGGGCCAACTGGATTGACCATGCTAAATTGCCCCTTAGTGTCAGGAGGACTAGTTATAGTAAACACATGGGGTTATGGGGATTATGTTTGGTGCTGAATCAATGGGCCAAATGGCCTCCTTCTGCACTGTAGGATTCTATGAGTATCTTGAAGTGATCTGTTTGTGTCTCAAGAAAAGGTTGTGCCAGTTAGGCTTGTATCAGTTGGGGTTTAGAACAGTAAGAGGTGATTGAAGTATACAGAATCATATAATTTTTAAATTGCAGAGAGAGATCATTTGGCCCATCACATTTGCACTGATGCTCTGAACGAGCATCTTACCCAAGCCCATTGCTCCACATTATCCATATAACAGCATGCTAATCCACCTTAGTACACATCTTGGGACATTAAGGGGCAAATCAGCATGGCCATTCCACCTAATGGCACACCTTTGGACCATGGGATGAAGTGGAAATGATCAGAAGCTTTAAGTTTCTGAGTGTCCAGATCACCAACAATCTTTCTTGGTCCCTCCATGCTAAAGCTATAGTTAAGAAAGACCACCAGTGCTTCTATCTTTCAGGAGACCAAGGAAATTTGGCATGTCTGTTACGATTCTCACCACAGTAGCACAATGATTAGCATTGTTGCCACATAGCACCAGGAACCTAGGTTTGATTCCCAACTTAGGTCACTGTCTATGCCGAGTCTGCAGAGAGTGGGTTTCTTCTGTGTGCTCCAGTTTCCTCCCACAGTCCAAAAAACAAGCTGGTTAAGTGCATTGGCCATGCCAAATTCTTCCTCACTGTACTAGAATAGGCAACAGAATGTGGTGACCAAGAGATTTTCACAATAATTTCATGCAGTGTTAATGTAAGCCTACTCGTGACACTAATAAATTAACTATAAACTTTTACAGATGCACCATAGAAAGCTTGGTATGGCTCCTGCTCTGACCAAAATCACAAAAAACTACAAAGAGTCATGAATGCAGCCCAGTCCATTTCACATACCAGCCTCTCATTCATTGACTCTGTCTACACTTCCCACTACCTCAGAAAAGCAGCCAGCATAATCAAGGACCCCATGTACTCTGAACATACTCCCTTCCATCTTCTTCCATCAGGAAAAAGATACAAAACCCTCAGGAAGGTATCAACCAACTCAAGAACAGCTTCTTCCCTGCTGCCATCAGACTTTTGAATGGACTGACTTTGCATTAAGTTGATCTTTCTCTAAATCCTAGCTATGACTGCAACATTGCACTCTGCACTTTCTCCTCTCCTTCTCTAAGTATGGTATGCTTTATCTGTGTAGCACGCAAGAAACAATGTTTTTCACTGTATGCGAATACATGTGACAATAATAAATCAAATCAAGTCAAATCACAAGGAGAAACTAAAGCACCTGAAGGAAACCCATATATTTTTAAGGCAGAAGTGGATGAATTTTGTTAATAAAGAAAATGTCAGGTTATTAGGGGTAGGTGAGATGCAGATCTGAGGTTGCAATGTGACCAGCAATGACCCTATTAAATAACACAGCAAAATTGAAGGGCTGAATGGCCTTCTTCTGCTCTTCATATGCACATTCCATAAACCAAATATATTAAATAGATGTAATTCATAGAATCATATAATCTTTATCATGTAGGAGAGGCCATTCATACCATCAAGTGTGCATGGACTCTCTGACAGAGTATATTACCAGGCCCTCACAATGCCTTATCCCTGCAACACCACACATTTACCATGGCTAAACCCCCAAATTGCACACCTTGGGACACTAAGGGGCAATTTAGCATTGCCATTCTACCTAACCTGCGCATCTTAAGATTGGGAGGAAACCAGAGCACCTGGAGGAAACCCACTCAGACATGAGAGCATATCACGATCCAATCTTTTTTGTACTATGTTTGGTGGGGTGGGAAGGGACATGCAATTGCAAAAGTCAATAACGACATCAACCAAATGCTAAAATTGATCTCAAAGGAGCTTATCATTCAGACCCTTAAGACTTCATATAATCAATTGATACAGCTGGTACCAAAATAACAGTGTAAAAGTTAAGAACCTAAATCGGATAAGGGATTATAAGCTATTGTTTCCTCCCAATTTGAAGTTTTGCAGATAAGTGGAATAACCACCCATCAAATGCTGCTAGTTCTGGGTTACGGAGACATTATGATCGAAACTGAATGGTGGAACAGGATGAATGGCCTACTCCTGTTCCTATGTTCCTACTGCCATGTTAACTAATATCTTCAAAAAAATGTATGAACAAATCTGTCAAAAAGGTTGCAGTTTAATTGCTATTTTCCTTTTAGAGTTTATTAATTTTCTGTAATTTATGTACAAAGAGACAATAAGGTTCAGGAATTAGTCCCTGAACTACGTCCAGCAATCCTAATCCAATCTTGCATCCTTTTATCTATCCTGTTTATCACATTCTCAAAGAAATCTATTAAATTTTTTAAATATCATTTTCCTTTCAGAACACCATATTAACTCTGCTTAATCATGAGTTTCTATAAGTCCTGCTATTATGTCCTTAATAATGAATCCCAGCTTTTTCTCAATGACTGGTCCATAGTTTCCTGCTTTCCATTTGTCTGTTCTTTAAGTTCTTTGTGGTTACCCAATCTGCTGGGACCTTTCCAGAATTTGAGAATTTTGGTAGATCCATAGCTGATGGGAGGTAACTCCTGGTATGAAGCCCAGTAATAATTGAGATTGGATGGCTTGTTGAATTTTCTAAGCATTTTATAAACTTAGTATTAGAACATAGAACATAGAGCAGAACAGTGCAGAAACAGGCCCTTCGGCCCACAATGTTGTGTCAAACATGATGCTAAATTAAATTAATCCCATCTGCCTGCACTCGATCCCTCTTTTCCTTGCATACTCATGTGCTCATCTTAAAACCCCTTAAATGCTCCTATCGTATCTGTCTCCACCAGCATCCCTGGGAGCACATTCCAGATACCCAACACTGTCCGTGTGAAAAACTTGCCTCTCAAATCTCCTTTGAACTTTCTCCCTCTCACCTTAAGTACATGTCCCCTGGTATTAGACATTTCAACTCTGGAAAAAGAGATACTGGCTGTCAAGTCTACCTATGCCTCTCATAATTTCTTAACTTCTATCAGGTCTCCCCTCAGCCTCTGCTGCTCCAGAGCAAACAACTCTATTTTGTCCAGCTTCATCTTATAGCTCATACCATCTAATCCAGGCAGCATCCTGGTAAACCTTGTCCGTACCTTCTCCAAAGCCTCCATATCCTTCCTGTAATGTGGCAACCAGAATTGAATGCAATACTCTTAAGTGCAGCCTAACCAAAGCTTTATAAAGTCGGAACATGACATCCTGACTCATGTACTCAATGCTCCTACCAATAAAGCTTGCCATACGTCTTCTTTAGTGCCAAGTTAGCATCAAGTTTTAATATTACCAGCTGAGGTTGAGTAATAGAGAGATACTTCTTTGGGGTTCAATGCATAACTTAAGTAAGCATACCTGAAGGTCAATGTATCTAAATATGAATATTTTTGGAGGTTCCCTAGCCATTGTTTCGTTCTTTGCAATTGTTTAACAAAAAAATAAAAAGCACATTATTTTAGGATAGATTATTTGAAACCTAGGATCTCTGACCTTGCCTGGAACTGGGACTCTCTGGTTTTACTGCAGTGAATGGAGATCTGGCAGAGCACAAAATTCTCCATTATCACTAGTAGCAGTGGCAGGGTATGAATGGCCAGAGAATTCCAGCCACACGTCTATGGTATAAGGTCTTGAAATGTGACTTTACTTGATTTGATTTTTTATTGTCACTTGTGAAAAGTATTTTTTTTGCATATATACAGACAGCATAGAGAAGGGAAGGAGAAAGTGCAGAATGTAGTGTTCCAGTCATAGCTAGGGTGTAGAGAAAGAACAACTTAACATGAAGCAAGTCCATTCAAAAGTCTGATGGTAGTGGGGAAAAAGTTGTTCTTGAGTTGGTTGGCATGTGACCTCAGAATTTTGTATCTTATCCGATGGAAGGAGATGGAAAAGAGAATGTCCAGAGTGCGTGGGGTCCTTAATTATGCTGGCTACTTTGTCAAGACATCAGGAAGAATAGACACTTCAATGGATGTGAGGCTGGTTTGCATGATGGATTGGGCTACATTCATGACCTTTTGTAGTTTCTTGTGGGCTTGGGCAGCGTAGGAGCCATGTCAAGCTATATTGGAGCCAGAAAGAATGTTTTCTATAGTGCATCTGTAAAAGTTAATGAGACTCATAGCTGACATACCAAATTTCTTTAGTCTTCTGATAAAGTAGAGGCTTGGTGGGCTTTCTTAACTACAGTGATGGCCTCGGGGGACTAGGACAGGTTGTTGGTGATCTGGACACCTAAAATCTTAAAGTTCTCAATCTTTTCTACTTTGTTCCTGTTGATATAGACAGGGGCATGTTCTCCTTTATACTTTCCGAAGTTGATGACTATCTCCTTCATTTTGTTGACGTTGAGGAGAGATTATTGTTGTCGCGCCAGATTCTCTATCTCATTCCTTTCCTCTGTCTCGTCATTGTTTGAGATCCAATACACTATGGTGGTGTCTTCAGCAAACTTGAAAATCGAGTTGGAGGGGAATTTGGCCACACAGTCATAGATGTATAAGAAGTATAGCAGGGGGCTGAGCGTACAACCTTGCAAATTCTGCGCACTTTGAGTTTTACATTGAGTTTTTGGAACCTACACATGATGAAGGATAATGTGGCTCCAGAAAAAATGCGTAAGTGGGCAACTAATAGGATAATCCACCTTCAAGCTCTTGGTCATAAGATTTGCTTGTGTTGGATGTATTTGCATTAGAGAAATCCAATCTCAGAGAAGACATGTTGGGGCTTTTATGATGAGGAAGGATAAAAATTTCATTATGTTGTGACAGGGTTTATGGGTTAGAAAGTATGAATATAAAATTAATTGGCTGAATAAGGTTTGATGTCAGGAAGTATTTCTTTACATGGTGTCCTTTTCCTTTGAAACAGGCAGTTCCAAAGCATGCGGCGACCATGAATTTCCTACAAGCCTCTAGAAGGGAGTTTATGAGAAAGTACGTGTTGCTCTAAAAGTAAGGAGCAGGGTAGCTGGAAACAACAAGTTATTCTGGTGTCCTGGAGCATTTTTGGTTGCTTTACTAAGTCAGAACCTTTCAAAGTTTTTCTTAAATTGGCCAGAATTTCTTTCTCCTCATTTGCACCTTCCCAGGGATATTATGTGGCTGGGCTGAAGAAAGGCTTGGAATGTTGTGTTTATTGCTGCACTACTTCTGTTCCTCCCTTTTTGTACATGTGTCTGCTCATTTACTTCCCATGAGGAAGTGTTCTAACTATGTTTTGACGTCAATCAGAATTTAATCGTTTTTTGATGAGGCAAGTTTCCAATTTGGCAGATGCAGCAGTGGATCAGAAGTGAGCACATCCTTTTATTAAATTTAGCTTTGACACTTTCAAGAGCGCTGCATGGGATGTGGCCCTACATCATTACAACAATTTCCTGATCTCCCATGGCCATCGCTAACAGTGAGTCGGAGGGTTCAGAATGACATGAACATTATATCATGTCACTGGCAAAATGTTTTAGCCTTCCCTCAGTGCTTTTCTTGGCACGGCGCCATTCAAGTAAGGTGGGATCTTCTGCACCCACCCTTGTCAATGGGAACTCCCACTGAAGTCACCACACGCCACTGGGGCACCCCACGATGATCACAGAACTCCGACCACATAGTTTTGAGATGGATGGGAAGAGTTCAAGGGTTGGGAGGATTCTCAGAAAGTCATGTTACTTGGACCTAGCAGAAAGAAGCTGAATATTATTTAAATGGAGAAATACTGCAAAAAACTGCAATACAGAGGGATTCGCTCATGCATAAATCACACAAAAAACTAGCATAGTATTCAGCAGGTAATTGGGAAGGCAAATGGAATGTTGGCCTTCATTTCAAAGGGAGTGGAATATAAAAGTAAGAGTGTGGATAGACAAGACACTGGTTAGATCACACCTGGAATATTGTTAACATCTGTAAATTCTTAATTCCAATTTTTTTTTATTGAACTGAATTCAAATTCCACCCTCTGCCATGGCAGAATTTGTGCAGTAAGTAGTCTCACAACATTGGGTTAAAGACCAACAGGTTTATTTGATAGCACAAACTTTCAGAGCATTGCCCCTTCATCAGGTGAGTAAAGAGTTTGGTTCACAAACAGGGCATTTATAGATACAAACTCAGTTATAAGATAAGATGGTTGGAAAGCACATGTTACCAAAAAAACCTGTTGGACTTTTAACCTGGTGTTGTGAGACTACTTACTGTGCCTACTCCAGTCCAATACTGGCAACTTCACATCATGGCAGAATTTATGCACAGCTATATATATTTAGAGTATACATACTCTGAAAATGGAGAATTCTGTTCTCAATCTTGTATGTTCTTCTCCTATCAGTCTGTTCTCATGTTTTGCTTGCAGAGAGCATTGACATTTATTCTGCGACTAACACTAACTCTGGATGTTCAGCTTGTTCTTTTACTGCTACCATTCTCACTCTCTGACTTTTGTTCTACGTTATCTTTGCAATGTAATCTCCCCATAGCAACATCCCCAACCCAACCTATATCTCGCATTCTCTTTTTCCTCCAGCGTAAAACTTATCTCATTCTTGTCTCTCTTCACTTCCAAAGAAGAGTCACATTGGACTCAAAATATGAACTCTGTTTCTCTTTCCAGCACTTCTCGTTTTTATTTCATTCCTCAAAATGAACAGCAATTTGCTTTTTGAAAGCTCTGAGTGGGGCCTGAGTGTCAATCATTGCAGAATACTGGCATACATTTTTCACAAGTAGGAAGAATGAGATCTTTTTTCAACTCATTTACCGGATTTGAGAGTCACTTTCTGGGGCAGCATTTATTGCCCATCCCTGGATGTTCTTGAGATGGTGAGTTGCCGTCTTGGACCACTGCAATTTCTGAGGTCTTGGTACAACACACAGATTTTGATTTGCTTTGATTTGACTTATCATTGTCACATGTATTCGTATGTAGTGAAAAGCATTGTTTCTTGTGCACTATACAGACAAGGCATGCTATTCATAAAGAAAAAAGGACAGAATGCAGAATGTAGTGTTACAGTCAAAGTTAAGTTGTAGAGAAAGATCAACTTAGTGTGAGGTAAGTTCACTCAAACATCTGATAGCAGCAGGGAAGAAGCTGTTCTTGAGTCAGTTGGTACGTGACCTCAGACTTTTGTGTCTCTTTCCCAATGGATGAAGGTGGAAGAGAAAATATCCGGGGTACGTGGGGTTGTTCATTATGCTGGCTGCTTTTCCAATGCAGTGAGAAATGTACACGGAGTCAATGGATGGAGGCTGGTTTGCATAATGGATTGGGCTTCATTCATGACCCTTTGTAGTTTCTTGGAGATTGTAAGATAATTTAAAGGTGTGGGGATCGTGCTAAGTGGTGATAGAAGATAAGATCAGAAGATCAGAAGATATAGAAGCAGAATTAGGTCACTTGGCCCATCGAGTTTGCTCTGCCATTCAATCATGGCTGATATTTTTCTCATCCCCATTCTCCTGCCTTTTCCCCACAATCCCTGATCCTCTTAAAAATCAAAAACGTATCTATCTCTGTCTTAAGGACGCTCAATGACCTGGCCTCCACAGCCTTCTGTGGCAAAGAGTTCAACAGATTCATCATCCTCTGGCTGAAGAAATTCCTCCTCATCTCTGTTTTAAAGGATCGTCCCTTTAGATAAGACAAGCCATGAATGGCAGAGCAACCCTAAAATGGCTGGTTGTTACTATTGCTTCTGTTCTTACATAAGCTGTTGCAAACCTAAGCAATTGTATGAGATGATAAGGTTACATATTAGAATCCCTATAGTGCAGAAAGAGGCCATTCAGCCCAGCCAGCCTGCACTGACAACAATCCCACCTAGGCCCTATACCTGTAGCCCCAAATATATTTATCCTGCTAAGCTCCCTGACTCCAAGGATCAATTCAGCGTGGCCAATCGAACTAACCCACACATCTTTGGACTGTGGGAGGAAACTGGAGCATCTGGAAGAAACC
The DNA here is from genome assembly GCA_024679065.1 of Sphyrna mokarran. Classification (NCBI taxonomy): domain Eukaryota; kingdom Metazoa; phylum Chordata; class Chondrichthyes; order Carcharhiniformes; family Carcharhinidae; genus Sphyrna; species Sphyrna mokarran. Next base: position 18,251,075 of record JAGIQG010000008.1, on the reverse strand, counting down.
AACACAGACACAAGGAGAATATCAAACTCCACACAAACAGTGACTCAAGGCCAGATGTGAACCCGGATCCCTGGAGCTGTGAGGCAGCAGTGCTCACTCCTGTGCCACCACGCTGCCCAGTTTTTTTTTGACTCACCCTACCGCATCCCTCTCCCTATACTGACTGTGAATGTTTCCCCCTACCACCAGCCCCCTTGGGGTCCACCATTGAAACCACTGACCCCATCCTATTAGACACTTCTGCCCTCTTTCCTGGACATTCTCAGTCCCTGCCCCCATATGCCTGCTTCCCATGATGATGAAATAGCTGAGCTTGGAAAGGAGGAGCTGAAGTGATTGTGATCTAAAGAGGGTTGACTGAAATCTGGAGGATAGGCAGTGCTGAGATTTGGCAATACTTGCTGGATTTTACTCTAAGTCCTGAGAGGGTTTTGAGGGGGAGTAGGTGCTGGCAATAACCCTGGGCAGGGTAGGGGACACCTGGGGCTGGCAGAGGTGTTGGAGTAAAGGGGCTGTGGGGTGTGCTTGTGTGTCATTCCTGAGAGTGGTAGGTGTTTTCCTGGGTATAGACAACGGGTAACCTGGAGACTGGGAATCACTGTCAGATAAAATTGGGGAAGAGGGGGAAAAGGCTGAAAGCAGCCAAGCCAAGAGGTTTTAGTTCTTTGATTTGGTGAAAATTGAAAGCACTGGGAATTGAAAACTAGTTGATGGGAGAATTGGGGTGAAAGTGGGGTGAATTTGGGGTTTGGGCACAGACACTTTGAATTAGTATGTTGGAGAGTACTGGGTTGAGGGTACTCAGAGGAAAACAGATTCTCAGGAAATTCAAGGGAGCCATGAGAAATTGAGATATGTTAGTCAATCATGGGAACACACAAGGTAAGTTGAATGTGGAAGGTAATGCATAAGAACTGAGAGTGTGTGACTGGAAAAAGTCCAGTCCATAATATCAGTTTTGGTCTCAGGTCCATGCATTAGACTCTGGAATGGCTAAAAGTTGGGAACAGAAGCACCAGCCTAGAACAGAGCAAAAACATGAGAGTCACGATCAAGAGACACATGAACAATGGGGCAGCTAAAAAGGCTGATAAGATGATTTCAAATACTGAACCGGCCTGATATGCTAGAGGGGAAGGAATATGATGAAATTATGATCAGAGCATCTCTTAGAAGAGATTGTGGGTGTGTAGACCTAATTTAATTAGAGCATTCCTGAGGCCTTTGAACACAATATTTTATTTATATATTTTTTGCCCCTCCCTTTCTCATTGAATCTTTCAGTATGTAAGGAAGCATTTGGCCCATTGTGCCTGTGCTAGCTCTTTGAAAGAGATGTTAATTTGTCACAAGACCTTGTTCCTGATGGGACTGGAGGAAGTGATAACTCTGAAAATGATTCCTTTTCAAGTATATATTCCATTGCCTGATGACCGACATTTTGAGTCTGTTTCTATTACCTTTCAGTCAGTACATTCTAAATCATAACAGTTCACTGTATAAACATGTAATCTCCTCACCTGAACAACCAGTAATCACTAAGACCTATCAAAATCAATAGTTCTTAAGATAAACGCAAAATGCTGTGGATGATGATATCAGAAATAAAAACAGAAAATGCTGGAAAATCTCAGCAGGTGTGACAGCATCTGGAGAGAGAATAGAGATAAAAGTTTGAGTCTGAGAGGTCACCCAGACTTGAACATTGCTTTTCTCTTCACTGATGCTGCTGAGATTTTCCAGTATTCTCTGTATTTGATTCAATAATTCTCAATCTATTTTGAGGTGACCTGAACAAAAATCACACAGTATTTCACCTTTCTAAATAAGTTGGGCGATGCTGGATTTTTTTTCTCTCCCTCTTTCTCCTACTTGCCTTTTCTTCTTATTCTGCTCATTCCATCATCTGTATCTTCTTCCACTTTGCTCCTTTGTCCTTTACTTTTGTCTTTCTGCTCTTAGCCCTCCTTTATTTTTCCATGCCATCTCTCTTCTCTGCCCCTTCTCCCAGGCAATTTCCCCCTCTCTTCCTTCATGTTCATTTGTTCTAGACATTTTGCTTCACAAGTTACAACTGCAACATGAAGAAGACTCAAACATTGCAAAGATTTGAATAGAAAACGTGATGTGAAAAAGACTAATACAGGAAATGACTCTGAAGGGATCGGATGCTTTGAGCTGAGAATGATTGATGAGAGGTCGGAAACGGGGTGGAAACAAGCCAGGGTGGATTCCGAACAACTCAGGGTGGATTGGAGTAGGTTGGAAAAACCTTTGAAAGATTGAATAGACTGAGTATAGGACAGGTGGCTCGCAGCCAGCTGGGAATAACTCTGGACGTATTAGAACAGCCTGGGAACAGAGGAAAGTTTAGCCCCGGGTGGAGTTGATGTTAAGGAAGGAAGGACTTGTCGCAATTTATATGGACTGTAGCCAGTTGGGAGGAACAAAAGTCAAATGAACAAAGCCCAGCTCAATAACTAAGCTGCAGCCAACAAAGAAATCGGCCTCTCTGGGAAACTATGTACTGGCATTTACAACACTATTAACGTAACTCCACCGTGCATTACTGGTCTATGAACACCCTATAGTGTTTCTTAGAGTGTTTGTTCATTTATGTCTATGAAACCATAGAATATGAAACACAGTCAGCTAGACGTGAATTATAAAGGTCTACAACATACATTCTGACTTCCTGGAGAGAAGGCCTGTATGTGCAAAGTTCATGGCTATAAAAGGTTCTATTTCTCTTATGGCTAATTTTTAAATGTTGGTGGAGTGCATAGATTATCAATATTTTAAGGTTCAGTTTTAACGTTACAAATGGTATTTTGGCAGGTTTTTTTTAATTCAGGGGAATAATAACGGTGTGAACAATGGAGTTTTTGGTATGCCAAGCATACCAATTTACCATAATTAGCACTGCTGCCTTATAGTGACAGGGACCCAGGTTCAATTCTGGCCTGGGTCACTGTCTGTCTTCCCGTAACGGTGTGGGTTTCCTCCAGGTGATCCAGTTTTCTCCCACACTCCAATGATGTCTAAGTTAGGTGGATTGGCCATGCTAAATTGTCTTTTAGTATCCAAGATGTATAGTTTAGGGGGATTAGTGGGGTAACCATGCGGAGCCATGGGGATAGGACCTGGTTGGAATACTCTGATGGAAAGTCAGTAAGCATGCAATGGGCCAAACGACCTTATTCTGCACAGTACAAATTCAATAATACTAAGTGCTGCAATTCCAATAATTCACAACATTAATGATTCAAATGATTCTAAGATCACTGCTAAATCTCTGGAGCTATTTCTTTTAAGTAATCTCAGGTGAATATTTAAAACAGGTATCTAGCTGTTAATCATTTGGGGCCTAATATTTGTCGCAAGAGTCAATTGTGAAATTTGTTAGCAATGAGCAGGAGATGGGCCTACCTTGCCCAGGATTCCTTAGCAATCTCAAATGTGCCAACTCCAAGAAATCCTTGTATTTTTCTTTGTTCAAGGAAATCCAGTAAATCCAGGAGAAGAGTGAACCCCTGACTCCACAATGATCACAATCTCCCCTCAGTACATTCCAATTCTCTCTGACAGGACTTACAATAGCATGGCAAGCGAGCCAGCATTACCTTTGTCAGGCAAGGTACCTGTGGAGGCATGATCCAGGCTGACAACCCATGGTGATTATGTTGATGAGTCCTGAGGCCTTGCCGCCATTGATCTTTGTACCTTTCAGTTTACATGGGAGTAATTTTAACGGTCACATTCTATTATTTGCCGATTCATGATCACAAGTTTTTTTTTTAAATGGCTTTTTGTTGCTCATATGTCCCCCATCACTACTTGTTAACAGAATCAAACTGTCTTTGATTCATTTGTGTTTAGTCCGGGCTTATTTGATTGTTGATTTAATAGATGAGGTCTGTGTTTGAATGGCAACAACAACAGTAACAATATTAACTGTAAGGGCAACAGTAACAAAGTATGCTGGAAATTTTGCTCATGTTACAATTATACACAGATGTAGGTCAGTAAGGCTGCAGTGAGTCGTGATCTATCCTCACAGTTGTGAGATGTGACCTGATAATTCTTGTGTTAATAAAATAAGGATAGTTGTTTTGACTATACCAGACAGACCAAAGCCATTACAATCATATATGGTGAAATTATTCACGTGCAGTTTGGGAATTGCTTATGAGTAACTCCATTGGCTATAATCGAACATTGTGATCAGTTTCTGGTGATATCATTGACTGAGTGTCAGAGAACTTTCTGGAGAGCTTTTGGATAAAAAGAAATGTTTGGGTCTTTGTCTTCAGCGATAATTCGAGAATCACCTTTGCAAAGTGTACCCTGGAGACACCTTCAGAGGAGACAAAGTGACCACGAGAGAAGATGTACATCGGAGAGCAACCTGGCCACTTCCCTCAAATCGAGTAGTATTTGTTTTCAGTCAAAAAATTTTGAGTCTAAATTAGAATTAGAGGGTTAAAGTTAAACGAGTTAAAGCAATTGATGTGAGTTGTATGAGTGATGGTTAGCACACTACCTCAAGGCACTAGGGATCTGGATTTGATTCCTCACTTAGGTCACTGTCTGTGTGAAGTTTGTATGTTCTCCTCGTGTCTGTGTGGGTTCCTCTGGATGTTCCAGTTTCCTTCCACAGTCAAGGATGTGCAGGGTAGTGGATTGGCTATTTTAAATTGTCCCTTAATGTCAAGGGGACTAGGTAGGGTAAATGTATGGGGTTATGGGGGTAGGGCTTGGGTGGGATTGTGGTCGGATGCAGACTCGATGGGCCAAATGGCCTCCTCCTGCACTGTAGGATTTTACGATGACTCATTATTAGTACCTGAGGTATTGAGTAAAGAAAGATGTTTCATTTAAGTGAATCTGAGATGACTCCTGGCCTTTCGTTTATCATACTAAGAGAAATACCTGGCAAGAGGTTAAATTTACAGTCAGATAATAGTTCTTATTTTAACAATTTATTCATTTTTGCCTGAAGGTTGGGGGATGGATGCCCTGCAGTTTGACATTTTATGCTATAACATCTTTGAAAGGCTTGATGCGAGGCTTAATGCAAAATGTTATAATTTTTGCAGAATTGTACAGATAGAGAAATGAGACTGCCAATGCTACCTTTTGCACTCTGTAACACTGAAAGGTAACCAGCACAGGAGAGCTTTTCATGTACGCGAGGCAATTATGTTTGAATATCTATCCATTGGCAGGTATAGTGCGAGTTGCAGGTATTGTCCATTTCCCAACTTGCTGGATGTCCCTTCTACAGTAGGGCCTAAAAATAGATCCAAAAGGTGGGAAATTCTTTGAAATCGGCAAAGGCCAATAATGGGTTGGAAGAGTGGAGTTGAGGCTACTGGCGGCAATGGTGCCTTTTCCTACTATATAGTGCAGCATTTAGTTCCAAATATTTCTGTCCACGGGTTTGACGTTGTTTCACTGGTGGGACAGCCTCTGGTTCACCTGCTCTGCAATCATCTCCGTATTGCAATCATGGGGGTGTCACACTTAAAAGTTTCCCCAGAGCACAGCAGCCACGTCTTGCAGGAAATGATGGCTGCCAGGAAATCTACACCAAAATTTTCCAAAGCCTCCCTGCAGAAACTACTTCATGCTGCAGAGACCTGTTGTGATAGTATCCATCTTCACTCAGGACAAAAACAAGGTGACAAGTCCATCACGGGGGGCGGTGGCAGTGATAATCAGTGCCAACGCTCTGCAGAAGTGCAGGGCAAGGAGAGGAGGAATGATCTCCTCTGTTCTGCCAGGGTAAGTCACTCTTCTCATCACTGTCAACTCATACACTCATCATACATCCAGAGGGATTTCCCTCATTGCCAGCTCAGGGGACATCAGCACTTGCTCTCCCATCTCCCCTGCATGTTCTCATCACCTCACTGCTCCCACTCACCATCCACAAATGCCAGGCATCCTTACCATCCACTGGGGAGAACATCAACAGCTCCTGTGCTGATGGTGAGGTCGGCAGTGAGAAACCAAGTGAGGATCTAGCACTGCATCATCCATCAGTCTATACAGCTGTGGGTCATGTCTCCTCTTTCTCAAACCCCTCACATTCACTAATAAACTCTCCTTTCTTTTGCAGGCACATCTGGGAAGCAGCCCAAAGAGTTCACCAGCCAGTTACTCAACTCCAACCCCGCTGCAGCACAGAGGAGGGACGCACTGACCCCAAAATAGAAGATCCATCACAGCGCTCACCCATACAGAGACACACACCTCAATCAGACCTAGTTCTAGAACAGTCGCAGAGTCACAGTCTGGTGAACAAGTCACACAACGGTTCCACAGCAGGGAGAGGCAGGAATATCCTGGGGTATCGGCACTCAAAGGATTGCTGGAGAGCAGGAATCTGCTGAGTCCCAGTCACATGATGAGACTCTGGACTAGGTCATTGCCTCAGTTGCTGGTGCTCCAAAAGCAAACTCTGAAAAATCAGGAAGGGATGCCTGGGACAGTTCATGGATTGAAAGACTGTATGGTTACATTCTGCCCCTTTCCACTCCCTTCTGGGGGTTAGCAGGATAAGGAAGTGGAGTTGTGGGGATAGGGCCTGGTGGGATTGTGGCCGGTACAGATTCGAAGGGCCAAATGGCTTCCGTCTGCACTGTAGAGATTCTATGGATTCCAACCGGGTGTGACAGAGAGTAGGCTGCCTCCATTTCCACTGTGGATATTGGGAGCACACCTAGCGACAGGGTTAAGAGGCTCTAGTTGCTCTGTGTGGGCACAGATGTTACGTACTTATACATCATGTTCACCTCTGTAAATCAACTCTCACTAATTGCACCCTTTCTGTGACTCCATATTCTGATGAATTGTGTTCCTTTATTCCTAAATTGAAAGCCTAATTCTTGCACCAGATAAAGGCAGGATTGTTCAGTCCAGGGCTTCCTCCGTGTGCTTTGTGCAAGGTTTCCAGCAAATTGATGGTGTTCCTTCACAGGGGCTAAAAACATGCCTGTATCTGGGTGGAAATGCAGATATCTCCCACAATGTACAGGACTAGCATCACAGAATCCAATCATTGTCTATGTTTGCTCCCTGCAACTTTGAGGTGCAGTTGGACTCCCAATATATCTGCTGTGATCTCATTATCATTCTTCTCTTTTACAATCAGGGGAGGAGAAAAATAAGATATAAATGGAAGTGCCTAGTTTGCAGGAGGCAGAGACAGAACTGTAAAGAGGAAGGTATCTGCTGCACGTTCAGAGGATGATCCCAAACATTCCCTACGTTCTCCTCACTCCTCAATATCAGAAGGAGAAATGCTTGGCATTTGGCATTATTTACGAAAGATGAATCTTTGCTCACTCATTGTCAGAAGCTGTCTTTTAGCCATTGACTTAGGCGCTGGTACCACATTATTATTCATTCTGATTTGGTAATACCTCACACTACCCTTGCTCAACACCACATGACTGAGTGGCTACAGCTTTGGCCGCTCTACTGCACACTGAGCTCTAATCTCAGATGCAGTCATTCTCCACAGCTTCCCCAAGACCTCGGACTCAACCTGATCTATGGCGGCATTTGTCAATAAACACTTCAGCACACAATCAAGAGGGGGGAGCACTCTCCTCGGGCAGTGTGCCATAGCCAACTCTCTAAGGCATATAGTTGCTTGCCCATAGCCAATGGTGCAGGTATATCATGGCAGTCAATTATTTTGGAAGTTAATGTACCAAAAGATTAAATGCTGAGCATCAATCAGTGGCGCTCACACACATAACTGATGCGTGAGTGAGCATAATTGTGTGACTCCTGGCATGTCAATTGATTTCAGTTGAATCATCTCAGCTACAACTGGATACTGATTATTGACATGTTTTTCTATTACCTTTGCCTTTGTCAACATCCCGCCTCCAGAAGCTGCACCTACCTCCAGATTTGATCATAAGATATAGGAGCAGAATTCGGCCACTTGACCCATCAAGTTTGCTCCATCATTCATTCAAGGCTGATACTTTTCTTATCTCTATTCTGCCTTTTCCCCTCATTAATCAAGAACTTATCAATCTCTGTTTTAAAGACACTCAATGATCTGGCCTGCACAGCTTTCTGCGGCAAAGATTCCATTCTCTGGCTGAAGAAATTCCTCCTCATTTCTGTTTTAAAGGAAATTACTGTCCCTTTAGCCTGAGGTTGTGCCCTCTGGTTGTAGTTTTTCCTACTAGTGGAACCATCCTCTCCACGTCCATTCTGTCCAGGCCTTGAAACATCCTGTAAGTCTCAATAAGATCTGTCCTCATCCTTTTAACTCTAATGAGGACAGATCCAGAGTCCTCAACTGTTCCTCATACACAAACTCCTAATTCCAGGGATCATTTTTGTGAACCTCCTCTGGACCTTTTCCAAGGCTGCACATACTTCCTTAGATACAGGCCCAAAGCTGCTCACAATATTCCAAATGGGATATGGCCAGTGTCTTATACAGTCTCAGAAGTACATCCCTGCTCTTATATTCTAGCCTCCTTGACATGAATGTGAACACTGCATTTGCCTTCCTAACTACTGACCAAACCTGCATGTTAATCTTAAGAGAATTTAAACGAGTGGAACCTTCATGAATGGAACTGTTAGTCCACGATGATTCATTCACCTGCCACCACTCCCCACCCCCCGCAACCCCAACCACATTTCCCCAGACTTCTGTTCCCTCCCTGAAGCCCGTCTAAGAAACCCATGGGTCCAGCAGCAGACGACATCCTCAGGAATTGTGCTTTTTGCACTTGACAGTTTTACCTTCCTGGTCTCTCCTGAATCACCCCCCCGGTAACTTCGAGTCTAATCCTGGTGCCTTGGAGATGAACTCCTGGTACCCTGCAGTCAACCATTCTCTTCCACCACTGTGTGTTTACAGTATTATGCCAACATCTCCCGACTAGGTTTCCGGTATCCTCAGGTTTACCCGTGATCTCCGCTTGGATTAGTCCCCAGTACCCTGGTGTCTAACTTCCGGTGTCCTGATGCCCTTCCTGTGTTACTCCAGCATCCCTTGAGTCAAGCCTGATCATTCTTGAGTTGGATTCCGATACCCTTGAGTCAGAGCCAGTATCCTAGAATCAACCCCTGGATATGTGGAGCCGCTCCAGAAATGCTGCGGTCATGTCCAGGCTCCCCTTGGATGTGCACTCACCAGTTGCGCGCGTTTGAAGCCATTCATGATTCGAGCCGTTGATGCAGCACATTGCCATGGATGGATTCTTTGACAGAGTGAGGGTATGTCGTTGCATATGGGCCTGATAATAAGATGCAAATGTATTCTAATAACGTTCCTGACTTTGAACGGTAGGAAACATGCCACTGAGGGGTAGGGGGGAAATTCGCAGCAACTCTTCACACTGATACCAAAGTGACTCTGTACCTCTTGTGATATTTTCTGCTTCTGTCATTGAACCCACTCAATACAAACAGCAACGGAAAATCCCAGCCAAAGAATCAGGCACTTAGTGGACCACTGGAAGTGATAACTGGCCAAGTGGTCTGAGGCACTGCATTAAGGTTCCAGTCTCTGTGGATGTGTAGGCTCGAATCCCGTCACTGTTAGAATTGCTTTGAGAGGCACAGTGGCAGAGTGGTTAGCACTGCTGCTTCACAACTCCAGAGATCCAGGTTTGAGTATCAGCTTGAATCATTATCTCTGTGGAGTTGCCCGGTGTCTGAGTGTGTTTCTTCCAGGTGCTCCAGTTTCCCTGAACAGTCCAAAGATGTGCAGGTTAGGTGCAGTGACCATGTTAATTTGCCCCTTAATTCCCAGGATGCATAAGTTTGAGGGATTAGTGGGGTAAATATGTAGGGTTATGGGGATGAGGTGGGATTGTTACTGGTGCAGGCTTGATGGGCCAAATGGTCTCCTTCTAAACTGTAGGGTGTCTACTATTGTAAGTATCTACTTTACATCAAACTGAAGTGATTCTGGCTTCAGGCCCTTGCAGAATGTAAAGCTTAATTTGGAGGTGAAATTACTTTAGGCCTTTATGAACAGCATAAGATCTTGTTGAGGCACTCTCGCCATCAATACAAATGCTGAACCTGGAACTAATCCATTGGAAATAAATCATCCATATCTATTAATATTAACCTTTACCATTACACATTATGTATTGACACCCTGGGTTGATTTGTGCCTTGTTCAGCTTTTTGCAGAGTTTGATATTTGAATAATTCAGAACCAAATATAATTTGCTAAACAAATATAGGTATTGATCTGCAATAATAAAACTTGACTGACTGATTTCTCTCTCAAGTGAAAAAAGTAAGGTCCAACTAGTCCCCTACTTCCAGCAGAGGGCTAGTCTTGAGGGAATCAGAGGTCAGAGAATAGGACTACAACCACGGTGCCAATTCTCCAATCAGCAGTCACTTTGAGTTTACTCATTCAGTTTATCCTAAGCATGATATATTGATGGTCTAATCCCCTCTGTGACAGACCAACTATTTTTAGACTTATTTTACAAACAGTGACATATGCCAGTACCTGTTTTCTAAGTTACACTTTTCCTATCAGAAACCAATAGAAAATAGAAAAAACACAATTATAATTTTAAAATAATATTTGCTGAAATAAAGAACAACAAATGCCGGAAATGGTCAATAGGTCTGCCAAGATCTGAAAGCAGAAATGACAGGCTGACATGGATATTCTTCAATTGCAGTACAGAATCCCATTCAAAACATCAACCTGTCCACTTCTGAAATGCTCATAATTGGTATTTTATTGCTGGTATCCAGACGGTACTGTAAGCTATTGCTACAGATTTTTGTTTGCCATTTTAACAATACCCTTTTCCTCCATCTTATTTAATTTTTAAATATTCCAAACATTTATAGCCTCAATGCTTCCTCCCCCCTTCACCCACCATCTCACCATGAGCCATCCACCTTTTGTTGTTCCAGTTGCTACATCTTATTGCAAGCTACTGTACTTCTCTCACTTAATACACTTCTCTCTTTAGTTCTGATGAAGAGTCAAGCAGACTTGAAATATTAACTCTGGTTGGAATATGACCACCGTTCATGCCACTGGGCTTTTCCCATCACGCTGCAGCAAACAGAGATTTGGCTGAGCGCCAAATTCTCCAATCTTGCCACAGCGGGAGTGTGGTGTGAACAACCGGTAAGATTGCGCCCTCTGTCCTTCTCTCTCTACGGATGCAGTCTGTCCCACTGCGTTGTTCCAGCGTTCTTTGTTCTTGCATCCATATTCATTGCTGTGCAGGAGGGGTGCCCATTCTCCCACAACATCCACGATCAACCACTATATATTGCCACTTCATTTACCCCTTTCAACTCAGCATTTCACCTTCAGGCCATTGCTGACTTAACAAACAGTTGAATTTTTATAGCTTCAAATCATGGGACAACCTCTCAAGATTAAACAGGTCATTTATTGAAAGGAGACCACATACTGAATTTTTGATGGCTTCAGATCGATTGGTTTGTGGGGGTAGTGGTTGGGGGAGTGTGGGCAGGGGAGTAGGAAAGATGAGCGCAGTGATTGCATTGCTTGACCTGAGCTGATTGAAGGACACAGGAGTACAGCCCAACTGGATTTCTACACTATAATCATAGAATCTCTAAAGTGCAGGAAGAGACCATTCAGCCCATCAAGCTTGTACTGATAACAATCCCACCTGAGCCCTGACCCTGTAACCCCACACATTTATCTCACTAATTCCTCTAACATACGCATCCCGGAACACTAAGGGGCAATTTATCATGGCCAATGCACCTAACTCGCACATCTTTGGATCATGGGAGGAAACTGGAGCATCGGGAGGAAACCCACACAGGACTTCCAAACCCCACGCAGACAGTGACCCCAGCCGGGAGTCAAACCTGGATCCTTGGAGCTGTGAGGCAGCAGTACTAAACACTACGCCACTGTGGAAAGATAATCACTCGCCAGCAGCAGACATTCATAAAAGTTAGTAAATGTAACAGAAGTTGCAAATGGGAAAAGGGAGCAATGATACTGAAACTCTGAAATAAAAATGTCAAAATAAGTGACAAGAGAATGGCACATCTAAAAGCAGAGAAGCTAGTGAACTGTCAGAACCTGAAAGGGAAAGTGCTCTTTCTAGCACCAACCAAAACCGAACAATTGAGGACAGTACAACAGGTGAAAGTAGCAGAACAATGTACTAAATGCCAAGAGAAGCTACTGGTAGCACTTCTCACAATCCTATGTTGCTCCCAACTGCTTGACAGACAATTATATTCACTGTTAAGATGTAGTGAATAAGGATGCTGACTGCAGAATGCAAAGTCCTGCAAACTATAATGACTAGATGACCTGTTTTAGTGCTGTCGCTCAAACGATAAATATTAGTCAACAGCACTCTGTTGAATTTCTGATGTTGGTTTCTTTATGAATCAGTAATAAAAGGAGAATTATGTGCATACAATGGCTAAAGCTGCAAACACACAGCATAAGTATGCCTTGAATGTAATCCACTAATGAATGGGACCTGAGTATATATGCAGTGATGACATGACATGCGGATATGCCTATGTTATAGTATGGCAGGTACCATGGTATTATTAGACAGATGTTAAAATTCACTGAGGAATGGAATACCCCTTATTAAACATTGACTCCAGGTATCATGGTGGCACAGTGGTTAGCATTGCTACCTCACAGCACCAGAGACCCAGGTTTGATTCCTGGCTTGGGTCACTGTCTGTGCAGAGTCTGCATGTTCTCCCCTGTCTGTATGGGTTTACTCTAAGTACTTCAAAGATGTGCAGGTTAAGTAGATGGGCCATGCTAAATTGCTCTTTGTGTCGCGGAGTGGGGGTGGGGGGGGGGGGGGGGGGGGGGGTAGGGGAGGTGCAGTAGTGGCTAGGGTAAATGCATGTGGTTATGGTGAGGGTCTAGATGGGATTGTGATCGGTGCAGACTCGATGGGCCAAATGACCTCCTTCTGCATTGTAGGTTTCTATGGTTATACCAGCATTTTAACATAATTTCAATGTAAATGCTGTTTCACTTTACAGCTGTTAAAGTTGCAGGGCAAACACACCATTAAATTTTTGGATAGTTCTGAACATAGTTCAAATAAAAATGTCTTGCGATAATTACTCTGTTCTTAAAATGTGCTGATGTTCATGAATGTAACAGAAGGGAAATGTGAGCATTGTGGTAGAAATGAATGGTAACTGGGCCCTTAATCAGCAAAGATGAGCCTTTTTTTTATAACAACGGTGTTAACAATGGTTGGCTTCTTTTTAACAAGTCTCTACATATATTTTTATTTATTCCAGAACAAAACATTCAATTATTTTCCTGTATGTTGACAGACACACATGAATGTTTGCCAACTCTGACTTATGTCAATTTCTTAACTGGCTTTTGGGTGTTACCAATTTATTATACATTCAGCAAAAGGTTTACACAAAATGTTGCTGCATAGAAATCCTCTCAAAGACATATCTGTCATTTTGGTGAGTTGAGCACTTATGCATGCACCAGTCCCAGTGGGTTCATTCACTTCTCTAGCTTTATAAGAATGCACACATTAATTTAACTAAGGCCTTGAAAATCACAGCTCAGCATTTGTTGGATTATAGGGCTTTGGGGAAGCCACACTGGAGTATTGTGTAAAATTTTGGTGTTCTTGTCTAAGGATGGAAGGTTAGTTAGGAAAGTTCAGTTGCTACATTTACATGGAGAGGTAGTAAATGGGATTAGACATTGGCTCAATGGAAGAAGCCAGCAAGTGTTAGTGGAGGATTGCTTCTCTGAGTGGAGGCCTGTGACTAGTTGTGTGCTATAGGGATCAGTGCTGGGTCCATTGTTGTTTGTCATCTATATTTGTAGATATGATGATACAAAGATTGGAGATGTGGTGGACAGTAAGGAAGATTTTCAAAGCTTGCAGAGGGATTTGGACCAGTGAGAAAAATGGATTGAAAAATGGCAGATGAAGTTTAATGCAGACAAGTGTGAGGTATTGCACTTTGGAAGAACAAACCAAGGTAGAACATACAAGATGAATGGTAGGATATTGAAGAATGTAGTAGAACAGAGGGATCCAGAAATACAGATACATAATTCCCTAAAAGTGGCGTCACAGGTAGAGTCGTAAAGAGTGCTTTTGGAACATTGGCTTTTATAAATCAAAATATTGAGTATAAGAGTTGGAATGTTATGATGAGGTTGTATTAGACATTGGTGAGGCTAAATTTAGAGTATTGTGTGCAGTTTTGGTCACCTAATTACAGGAAGCATATTAATAATTTGAAAGCGTGCAGAGAAGGTTTACAAGGATGTTGCCTGGACTTGAGAAGCTGAGTTATATAGAGAGATTGAATAGGTTAGGATGCTATTCCCTGGAGTGTAGAAGAATGGGGGGAGATTTGATAGAGGTATATAAAATTATGATGGGTATAGATAGATTGAATGCAATCAGGCTTTTTCCACAGAGGTTAGGAGAGAAAAAAATAGAGGACATGGGTTAAGAGTGAAGGAGGGAAAGTTTAAAGGAAATATTGCGGCGGGGGGAGGTTTCTTCACACAGAGGGTGGTAGGAGTGTGGAACGAGCTGCCTGATGAAGTGGTGAATGCGGACTCACTTCTAACATTTAAGAAAAATTTGGATAGGTACATGGATGAGATATGGTTCAGGTGCAGGTCAGTGGGACTAGGCAAAAAAGTGGTTTAGCACAGCCAAAAAGGGCCAAAAGGCGTGTTTCTGAAATGTAGTGTTCTATGGTTCTATGGAAAGAAGTCCTTACTATCAAGGGAGTTTAGTGAAGACTTACCAAGCTTTGGAATGGCAAATCTATCCTGTGAGAAAGGAAAAACTAAGACAGTTAGAATTATATTCATTGGAGTTTAGAAGAATGAGTGGGAATCTCAAAAAAAACTTATAAAATTCTAACAGGATTAGACAGAATAGATTCAGAAAGAATGTTCCCGATAGTGGGGGGGAGTCCAGGACTAGTAGTTATAGCTCGAGGATAAGGGGTAAACCTTTTAGATCTGAGGTGAGATTTCTTCATAAAGAGGCTGGTGAATCTGTGGAATTCACGACCACTGACAGTAATTGAGGACAAAACATTTCAAGAAGAAATTAGATATAGCTCCTGGAGCTAAAGGGATCAAAGGATATGGGGGGAAGATGGGTTTAGGGTATTGTATTTGATTATCAGCCCTGATCATAATGAATGATAGAGCAGACTCGAAGGGCTGAATGGTCTACTCCTGCTTCTAATTTCTATGCATGAGGAGCACTGTGATTTCGGATTTTTTTATGCTTAGCGTGCAAATTATTGGCAATGCGAATAGAAATGTGATGCTAATGAGACATCTAGGATCTCCTGAATGTTAAACCTAGTGAACTTAAATCAAGTTTAAGATTATGGAAAGAAACAGAGCAAACAGTAGTGTTGGATTCAAATTTCAAATGGAAAGAGAAATAAAGAGAGAGGAAAGCTTAGAAAAACAATACAACATTTAAAATTTATTTTCTATGTTTCTGAACTGTGGAACACCTCCAGGAACATGTTACCTGTGGGAGTGAGTCTTCACAAATTCACTATCAGGATCATAAATTATATCATCACCATTGTAGCATTGGTTACCAACCCAAAATGACTGAGGTTAATTTGTACGAAGTGAGACTCAGGGCGAGATTAACACTCTTTACATTTTTGGTGGGTAAGAATTGCCCAGCAACTTGCAGTGAATGGAACAAAGAACAAAGAATGAAGAACAGTATGGCACAGGAACAGGTTCTTTGGCTCTAAAACCATGCACCGATCATGATGCCTGCCCAAAGTAAAACCGTATGCACTTACAAAGTCCGTATCCTTCAATTCCCATCCAATTCACCCATTTGTCTAGATGTCCCTTAAATGCCTCTATCATACCTGCTCCCACCAACCCTCCAGGCAGTGTGTTCCAGACATCCACCACCCTCTGTGTAAAAGACCTGCCTCGCACATTTCCCTTAAACTTTTCCCCCCCATACACCTTAAATCTATGTCTCCTAGTACGTGACTTTTCTACCCTAGGAAAGAGTAAGAAGTCGCACCACACCAGGCTAAAGTCCAACAGGTTTAGTTGGAATCATGAACTTTCAGAGTGCTGCTCCTTCCTCAGGTGAGTCTGTTGATATGTGCGATTTTCTTGGAGATCCTCTCCACTATCAGTGATAGTCATGATCTGGAGATGCCGACATTGGATTGGGTTGAGCTCCTGAGGTAGGAGCAGTGCTCTGAAAGTTCGTGAATCCAAATAAACCTGTTGAACTTTAATCTGGTGTTGACGGACTTTTTACTCTTCTCACCCCATCCAACAATGACACCCCCACATCTTGGCTACCTGGGGAAAGAGCATCTGAATATCCATGCCACTCATCATCTTGTCAACCTCTATTAGGTCGCCTCTCAACCTCTGTCGTTCCAATGAGAACAAACCCAAATTATCCAACCTCTCCTTACAGAATCATCTCCTCCTGGCCCCCAATTGCTCTTTCTCCCCTAACCACACTAATAACTGTAGACAACCGTGAATTCTGTAATTTCTCCACTAACTTCTGAGCGTGTATTTCATCTATCAAAGCAACTTTCACTTCCTTGGGATTTTTCGGAAGGGCAAATCCCCCGAATTATCGGGATTGCCCTTGCTGTGACTTCAGCTGTAATATGCAACGATTATTAAAAAGTGACACTTTTCAGCACAACTTTCAAGCCACACTTTTAGAGAGTGTTCACCACAATTGGAGGGTTGAATTTCCAGCCTGGTTAGAATGAGGTGAGCAGGGCTACCAGTACAGGTCAATATACCTCTTTAAACCCTTTCGCTATCACACAGACTCAATCACTGCGACACCCAACATCCCATTCCCGCTGCTCTTGCCGGAGACCTGGTTAAAATGTGAAACTTACGTTTGGCTGGACAATCCACAGGGTACCCTCCACTTGTTAATTTCAACTAACTTTAGCAATTTCTTCAAGCGGGGAACGATCGACCTCTGCAACAAGCATTCCCGGAACGCCTCCTTCAAATCAAAAATTCCATTCCACCGATGGTTTACTTATTAATTGTGATCCTCTGAATGCCGGAGATGCCGAGTAAGTGGCTTGGCACAACTCTCCGCTTTAGAAAAAAAAAACTTCTCTACCTATTTGAAACAAAACAAGAAACAGTGCCGAGTCCTTTCAAAATCACGACATGAATTCGAAAGGCAAGAATGCAAATACTGTTCCCCCAATCGCTCACGCAGAAAGACTCAAATGTTGCAAGTAACTCATTCCAGTGAAACAGTGAGAGCCGGTGTTTAGCAATAAGACTGGAATGTTTGAATAATACTTGACTGCACAATAATACTTCACTTCCACAATCGAAAGTTTACCTTCAATACAGGAGACTTAGTTTCATTTGTCACACTGGCTTTGCTTTCTCTTGCATGTGCTGGGAACTCCCGCTTGTTTCACGTCTTAAGTTCCAGTTGTCAAAGAAAGTTACTTTTGCAAAAAAAAAATCAACCCTGTGCATATGTGTGTGTTGTTGGTTACCGAAATGAAAGGCAAGTTCTTGGCAGTGACAGTTAGCGCTTGCCAGTCGCTATCCAGTGACCCCTGCTGGAATAAAGCGGAGTGTGGATTTTGTCGAGGCACATGGGACACTTGCTTTTACCAGTGATATAGGGTGCAAGAGCAAGGAGGTAAAGTTGGAGCTGTAGAGAACACTGGTTAGGTCACAGCTAGAGTACCGTGTGCAGTTCTGGCCATCTGAGCTGAGGAAGGGTGTGATAGCACCAGAGGAGGTACAGGGGAAATTTGCCTGAGATGGAGCTGTCAGGAGAGATTAGATAGGCTTGAAGTGTTTTCTCTAGGATAGGGAGTGGGGCGGAGTGGGGGGGGGGGGGGTGCGTGGAGGAGAGGCATGATTGAGGTATATATGATTTTGAGGAAAGGGCGAATCGGAAGCAGTTGTTCCCCTTGGTTGAGGGGGTCAATCATGAGGGGGCATAGTTTTAGGGTAAGGGGAAAAAGATTCCAAAGGAATTTGAGAAAAAAGAAATCACTGAGACGGTAGTGGGAATCTGCAATGTACTACCTGGAAGGTTTATTTATTAGTCACAAGTAGGCTTACATTAACACTGCAGTGAAGTTACTGTGAAATTTCCCTACTTGCTCCACTCTAACGTCTGTTCGGGTACTTGGAGAGAGAATTTAGCATGGCCAAACATGCCGAACAGTGAGTCTAGAATGACAAGGTGGTGGAGGCTGGAAACCTTACAACCTGTAAGAGGTATTTGGATGAGCACTTGAAATATCATAGCATTCGAGGATAAGTGCTAGGGGTTAGTGCGATTTTAGTGGTATTTATTGGTGGTACAGGCTTGATGGACCAAAGGGCCTTTTCTGCACTGTATGACTCTAGTTTAAAATTTGTTTATTAGTGTCACAAGTAGGCATACATTAACAGTGCAGTGAAGTTACTGTGAAAATCTCCTGGTCGCCACACTTTGGCGCTTGTTCACGTGCCCAATGATATTCACACTCATGTGTGAGCGTGGCCAATGCACCCAACCAGCACAACTTTCAGATTCTCTTCCTCCATGACTCTATGAGAACTGTGCAGTAACAGCTTCTGGGCTTTCAGATACATCTTACCTGAGGCCAGAGATCTACTCCGATGGAGGAAGGGGCCAGAATGAGGCGGAGAGGGATGAATGTCCCTCTTCATTATACCGAAATATAGTCTGAACTGTCACATCTCCAAGTTCTGCTAAGATAAAAAAATGCAGTACTGTATGCCTCCACCTCCCATACAGCTGACGGAAGCTGACTCAACACAAAGTACTCTGGCTCTGCACACTTCCCAGAATGGTTACCCATTCACTAATAAGAGTTAATCACTCCCCAATTAAAGTGATCAACACTTTGCAGTAATTTGAACATTGTTATGGTCTTCCTCCCAAACAAACTGCATTGATCCGACCTGCCACACAGTTGGGAAAAAGCCCAGATGTAGCAATGCTCTCCAACTGCAAGCTTTGCACAGGTAGAATCCTTTGTGATTTGTAAAACATGTTTAGGAATCTACTGTCCTATAGTTAACCTCCAAGTATATATGTGAGTGTTCACTTAATTGTACAAATGTGAAGAAGCAATGACAATCATCAGCTTCAACTCTGGGCCATTGGATAGGTATTGATATATGGAAATGAATATGCCCTTCTGTGGACTCATGAGCGTGCGTAATATTGACAACAACAGCTTGCATTTATACAGTGCCGTTAACATAGAAAAATGTCCTAAGGTGGGAAGAATCAGACAAATATTTGCAATTGTTTACCCACATTTGACCTCTCTCTTTTCACAGCCCGAGGTGCCAACTTAGTGGGATACAGGCAATACAGATGATTAATTAGCATTGGTGAAATACAAAGCACAAGAACTACAGTATTTAGTGATTGCAAAGTCAGGCCACTTGACCCAACATGCCAGGGCTTATTGTTCACAGGAGATGACCTAACCGGTAAACATTTGACACATTGTGGATAAAGTATATGTTTTATCAAGTCAGTGTTTGACTGGAAACTCTGTCTGAACTGGAATTAATTTAGTTTGACTGCTTTTTGTTTCCTCAATTAAGAGGAACGTGGAGGTTTTGCTCTGTGCTCACTTGTACCAAGTCAGCAATCAGTCTGTTGCTGCAAGAGACAAAGGCAAGTCAGACACTATATCTTAATAAGGACCATGCTACTGCTTTATGTTGTGGATTAGCAGAGCAGAAGACCTTTTCTGTTTGTAATATTTCAAGGAGCAATTGAAGTCTTCAATCTACTGTTTGCCTTTGATAGTGCTCATTAATCTGTTTAATATTCAACAAATTAGATGAGTTCTTTACAGCCAAAATTTTGTTCATTCTCTCAGGTATCCAAGATGAGGAAACCATACAAAAGCAAGTGGCATGTCCAATAATTCCGATTGCAGTGGTGAAGATTCTGTGCCTGGTGCTTGGCTGAAAACTCTTATCTGGATATTGGGCAAGTTAAGACATGCTCAAGTGATACTTCACGTTAAATTACATTATATTAATGGGGTTTGTTCATGTGAGAGACCTATATGATGCTAAACCCAAGAAATACATGTTAAAAAAATAGCAAATGCAATAGCAACTCCTCATTCTATTCAGAAATCTGGAATTCCACAAGCACAACTGAGCACATTAATTAAGGTGTTAACACATATGGTTAAAAATTCACTCCATTATGCGTGTGCTAACATGAAGGCACATGATATTATCTGCCATCACTGAAGGAATAAAAGGAAACTTATTTCAGATATTTAAAGAAAGCCCTCTTTAACCATTGGATAACTGTGTGCTAATTTTGGTAGGTAACCACATAATTTCCCATAGGGTAAAATCCCACACACACACACGCATTCTAAAACCTGAGCCTGTCACGCAAAATATGTCCAACTTGGAAGAAATTGTAATGTTAAAAATGATTTGTAGTTAACTGATATGACTCACATTCAGATTAATCATATTTAGTTTGAAAACTTATATGTTAAAGCAATGAAGACTCATGAAGCATATTTCAGTAAAGATTTCTGGCTATGGGCCTTATGTCAGATTGCTCACCGCAAATATGATCTGATTTTGAAAGAAAAAAAAATTGGATGTTCAAAAATGCTGTGGGTGAAATTGCTGCCTGACAGTAATGTTTTTAAAGTTTGTTTACGACAAATTAATTTCTTACATGTGCATCTCAATCTTTATTTAGCTTCTTGTAAAATTATTTAAAGCTGAACGGGAATCTGTGCTTTATACTTCCTGGCTTGCTGTTCATGAGGGTGGCACAGTGGTTAGCACTGCTGCCTCACAGTGCCAGGAACCTGGGTACGATTCCTGGCTTGGATAACTGTCTATATGGAGTTTGCACATTCTCCCTGTGTCTGTGTGGATTTCTTCTGGGTACTCTAGTTTCCTCCCACAGTCTGAAGGACATGCTGGTTAGATGTATTGACCCAAGCAGGCATTTTACTTGTGACTAAACAGTAAACTTTACTTTTATGAGAATTTTCAAATCTCATTGGCTGCTGAGCCTGATTGATGACTTGCCTGTTCCTGGATGTCAGAAATGTCCTCAAGTTACCACCAGGATGAAACTGATGATATTATATCACAGGAAAACCTGCGGGATCTTGTGGACAGCTTTCTTCTTTATTTAACTTAAGGGGCATGACATGCTGATTTTTTGTTATTTTAGTAGAAACATCGAAATATAGAAAATAGGTGCAGGAGTAGGCCATTCGGCCCTTTGAACCTGCACCACCATTCAATATCATCGCGGCTGATCATGCGCTTTCAATATATCACTCCCGCTTTCTTTCCACATCTTTCCTTGATTCCTTTATCCACAAGGGCCACGTCCCACTTCCTCTTGAATGTATAAGCCCAGATCCTTGGAAGCAGACTTTGCATCCTCTGCAATTCCAAATCTTCATCCCCTGAGATCTCTGCCCTAATGGACCTTCATACTCTCTGGACACGGGATGTCTTAGTTCACTGGGACAGTGGTTTCCAAATTTGGGCAAAATAATTGAGTAGTGGCTGGAATAGCATTGTCACTGAACTAGTAATCCAGAATTCTGGGCATCCAGTTTGAGTTTCACCAGTGCAGATAGTGACATTTGAATTCAATAAAGATTTGGAATTAAGAACCTACTGATGTCCATGAAACCATTGCCAATTTTCATAAAAACCCATCTGGTTCATTCATGCCCTTTAAGAAAGGAAAACTGCCATCCTTACCTGTTTTAGCCTTCATGTGACTCCATACCCACAGTAATGTGTGATTGACGCTTGAGCGTCCATAATGATGGGCAATGAATACTGGTCTATTTGGCAATACACACATCGCTTGAAGGAATGAAAAAAAGATGGACTTGATCTAAAATGGGGGACAAAAATGCAATTCCAACGTGTGGAATATAGAGTGGACTAATTGTCCTACCAAAGAGGGGAGAGAGCATGGAAGACAGCTAAGAGCATTGCAAAGATTGGCAGGTAGATCGGGAATTACCCAAGTCTGCTTCTGGGTATTAGGTGAGTTCAGCCTTGTCTAAGAGAGGGGGAAATATTAAAAAAAGACATAATTTAAGTGCTGGCTCCTGTTTAAGTGAGAAGTAGGCACACCCATCTGCAAGTCAGTGCCTGTTTCCTGAAAAGTATTCAGGTCATCCACACAGGTGTCTACTCACATAGCAGAATTGATAGGAACCTTAATTACCTGAGATCCAAGGACAGGTTTGCCAAGTCTTCATCAGATACTTGCGCTATGCTGATAATGCAGCACTAGTATCCCATAATGCGGATACTGCTGTGGCAAATGGACAGAATTTATGACATTGGTAAGAAGTGTAGTTTGACTATCAGCAGCAAAAAGACAATGTCATGGTCCAGATTGTCAGCATACCATTATTATCAGCACTTGCAATGTGAGGCTAGAAATTGTTGATGTGTTAAGGTACCACATCAAAACCCTAAGGTATATTATGAAGCTAGACTAGATCCCAACATTTTTTCTATTTTGACATCAAGCATAATTCCACTGACAAATTAAAGAGTTCTTTTTTAAATCAAAACACATTTTATTTAACAACATAATTTAACTGTATCAGATGAAGTAGCTTAATCTTTAACAGTTGAACTATACTTAAGACGAAAGAAACCAATTCTAATTTCTAACTTATCACTATATCAGTTCCAATTAAGCAATATTTCTCTTATTGACTTAAAACCCACTTTAAACATAGTTAGCAAAACCAGATGTATTGCTTTAACCTTTATTAATAGCCTTGACTTTCCAGAGAGAAGGAATGAGATTCAGCAGCTTACAGGAGACCTCTGATTTCAAGCAGCTCCAATCAGCATTTGCTATTTTTTTCAAATGAAAGTGAAATTGATTCTCTGATACGAACTCAACTCTTCCCATTAATATCACATATTCTGTTCCTTAATATCTAACTTACCTTCCATTACTTTAATCAAAAAACACCCCACTAAGCCTTCTGCTAAATAAACACTTACATGGCTAAAATGAATCCTTATCCTATTTTCTTGACATTAGCTGTATTCCTTCCCAGAAAAATCAACTGCTGTAACAAACCATCTTAACGAAATCCATCTGAAACCTGAAATATATTAATAGCATAGTATCATTACAATAACTTCAAGATATCTAGGTTTCACAATCTGCCACTCAATGCTGAAATCACACATGGGGAAAAAGCTGCCATTGTTATGTCCCAGCTGATTATGAGAGTGTGGAAGAATAGTAACCTGTTTGAGAATGTCAAACTACAGGCCTTTCATGCCCAAATGCTCAGCACACTCCTCTACAGTAGTGAGAGTTGGCCACGTAGGAGAAAAAGTTGGACTGTTTCAACTTTGTGGTCTAAGACATATTCTTTGCATTCCTTAGCAGGTCAAAGTCACTAACTCAGAGGTCCTGGAGCATGCTAATTCAATTGCCATTCACTCATGGCTAAGACAACAATGTCTGCACTAGCTCTACCATGTTAATGATATGACAGATGATGGATTTATACTTTTACTAACAGAAGGGAGTTTGATTTAAACAGCTCTGATTTCTCCACTCACCATCTGTACATAAACAGAAAGGTGTTTTGATATTAATTTCCTTCTTTATGAGCAATGGCATGTTTCTCAATCCCTTGACTTTGCTGTGATCCAATTTCTATGAATAACCCCACTGAAAAGACGTGAATTCAGGGAGTTAGTTTATTTGCACAAACTCAAACATGAGAGGAGGTTTTCTTTTCCCTCATACTGTAAAAAAATGGGGATGAAAAAAGAAAGAGCAAAGGCCAGAGTAAGGAATTACAGTTTTGTGTGAATCCAGAATCTAGAAACAAAGACCATTAGTTTATTCCTTCACAACTTGGCATGCTGAAAACTAATACTAAATAATTCACCTTTCCAATACAGATGACTTCCATGATAGGAAAGCAGAGATGAATTGTTTTAAAGTTTAGTTATTAGTGTCACAATTAGGCTAATATTAATCATGCAATGAAGTTACTGTGAAAATCCCCTAGTCACCACATTCCAGTGCCTATCGGATACACTGAGAGAAAACTTAGCATGGCCAATGAACCTAATCAACACGTATTTCAGAATGTGGAGGAAACTGGAACATCTAGAGGCTACGCACACAGACACAGGGAGAATGTGCAGACTCTGCACAGACAGTGACCCAAGCCCAAAATGGAACTCGGATCCCTGGCACTGTGAGGCAGCAGTACTAACCACTGTGTCACCGTGCCACCTGGCCTCATAGGCAATGGCATAGGTGTTCAGATGTTCCAGTAGAAACAGTATAGATGAAGCCATGCATACAAACCCAGACAAGATCCCTTTTCTGAGCTGCCACTTAGTAAGTGGAAGATTGGTTTGCAATATAGCAAGACAGTATAACTGGTTCTCCCAGAAAGTGGGAAGGTGGGTGGAGGGAGGTGGGGGTTGGTGGAGGAGCTTATCACTTGGCTCCCACCTCTCTACATTAGCTTTGACAAAGGATATATATTCCTTTATCTGAGCTCCTGATTGTTAAAGTTTTAAGAATTTGAAAGGAGATTATACGGTGCTTTGTCCTAGCAGACCAATAAACTCTGGTGGACAGACCTGGCTCACGAAATGTGGATGGCCATTTCCTTTGAATCGGGTCTCTTCAGGGCTATTTGCTCATTTTGAGAGATGATGAGGTGTCAATTTTTTGATACTGTCGGAACATTCCTTTTGTTTAGGGTCACATGCAATCAAAAGTTTAGCCTTTTAAAAGTTTTTGTCCAATTTTTTTAAATTTCAGAAATTAGTCAGGAGAATATCTATATATTTTATAAAACTATAGAGTGCAAGATTTTAACCCCTTGGCAATACTCAAAGGCTCTGGTAGGTTAGCCACTTTTTCAGGACCTCCATGTATCCAGACCTCAGCTATAAGCATACCTGTAAATATGAGATATGAAGATGTCAGATATCGACACCGACAACTGAAAGACAGTTGCTGATGGCCGTGACCTCTGGAGGCTGCCTGTTTGGAAGGGCTTTGGAAGGGGTGAGCAGAAATGAAATGTTCAGCTAGGTGAGAAAGAGATTCAGAGAAAACAGAGACTAATACATTTTGTACCTTCTCGGCCTACTGTCTTTTGCTGCACCAAATCTGATAGAGATTGCCATGCCGGAGAGGGATTCCTGAGATAGGCCAAGCAATGGTCGACATAACATCAGCATAAACCATCATCCTTTGAGACCAAAGGCTGACACTTCCATCATTACTTTTATACTATGAGTATTATGCAGCATAATTTAGAACGAATTTCCATGATTTGCCCAAAGTGTTTGAAGACCACTGCATTAAGGAAATCTGCAATCTTATTTCACTAAGAGTAATTCTAGGCATGAGGTTTTGAGTTTTACTCACATACCAAATTGAGACATGAAATCCATTGGTGTTATATTACAAATTAGAAGTACCGTTGGAATAACACTATTCTGACACAGTTTTTTAGCATCTGAACTCCCAGAGCTTTTAAGTCTCCACTTGAAGCCATGAGTAGCACCTTATCATTCATTCCACTATTAATTTTCAGAAGAGTCATTTGTTTTCCTTCCCCTCGCTGATTTCTCCATCAACATTTTGTTTTGGAGTTTCCTGGAGGTATCTGCAAGTTCAGTCCAGCCATCAAAATTCAGATGATGTCTTAAAATGTCTTTCTTTGTATCGCTGATAATGTTCTATTTTACAGTGTGTTATGCACTGTGCTGGAATGAGGTCCCCCTGACTGAATTGGCCTGTGGTATCAAAAAGGGCAAGAATAATAAACTCCCAGGCAAGTCGGAATCATTTGGCCATCTTCAGGTGACTTGGTTCAGAACAGCACCTGCTTTAGCTTCTAATTTATATTTTATAAATGTATACAAAGCTAGATTCAACTAAATTACTATGCAGACTTGACAATCAGAACTGTCACAGGAGGATAATGAAAATGCAAGCAAAGACACAACACAATAAATAAATCATTGGTTTCATTGTAATGTGTCGAACAATATTGCCATTCTTTTCTCCTTCAACTAAGCATTCCTTGGACTTTTGACTCTGTACCATTACAATTGAATTTTGATTCAATTTTTATCATAACTACAGGGCAGCACAGTGGCACAGTGGCTAGCACTACTGCCTCACAGTGCCAGAGACCCTGGTTCTATTCCCAGCTTGGGTCACTGTCTGTGTGGAATTTGCACATCCTCTCTGTGTCTGCATGAGTTTCCTCTGGGTGCTGTGGTTTCCTCTCACAGTTCAAAGGCGTGTGGGTTGGGTGAATTGGCCATGTATATTGCCCCTTAGTGTCAGGGGACTGGCTAGGGTAAATGCACGGAGTTAAGGCCTGGATGGGAGTGTCGTCGGTGCAGACTTGATGGGCCGAATGGCCTCTTTCTGCACTGTAGCAATCTATGATTTAATATTTCCAATGATCATTTCATACCACTTTTATGAATCCTTCCGGCAGTTCTTCTCCAGTATTCTTCTAAGTTGATCACTCACTGACCATTCCTGTTAGAAAGGGGATGAGGCAAGTGGGGACTTCCAGATGTGAAGTTAGTGGTAAGACAACATGCTTGGCTTTAAGAACTTGGACCCTGGCTGATTCTGAACAATTTAGGTAGAAATTATTTTATGGCTTCCTGCTGCAGACATATGTGTAATCAGTAACATATCAGTAATTTAGTCATGAAATTCAACACACCAGATTCATGCCCTGTATGATTCTTCTATCTATGCCGACAATGCTTATTCACAGCTTGGATACCCGAGTCAGGGAAATTCACAATAGTTCAGAGTATTGTTGACGTTTAATGAACCAACTCAGCTCAGAGATGGAACCTCAAATGTAATTGACTGATGGAGCACTCTCTATTTCATAATGGTAACCCAGCCATTCCAGAATTCTTTATCAGTTCATGCAATCCTGGTTGAATAAACAGCGGAATCTTACTAGAGTTCAGTGCTGGTCAGGCATTCTTTGAACCAGTTAAACACTTCTTGTATTTCAATGCACACAGAAGAGTTGCCAAGGTCTGGGCACTAATTCCCTGAGTCTAGATAAACAGAATGCTTCCCAAAAAGAAAAGGATGTTTGTAAGGAAAAGTAGAGATTCTTCTTTGAAGGAATTTTCTGCAGCTTGTCATGAAGATTATTTAAACTGTTCATGGTGTTATGAAACTCCACTAGAGGTATATGCGAGAGTGTTGCAACCTATGGTGCAGTTTCCTTTTCATACAAGTGAGAAATATTTCCAGAAAAAGTAAGAATTCAGATCTCTCTTTCATTAAACAACAAAATAAAAATACTTGTAAGATAGAAGGAAGATAATAAAACACTGCGAACAGCAATCCTATATTTAGGCAAATTAACAATAATCACATAATCGCTCAAAGATCCAAAATCCAAAAGTGCCCATAATCCTAAACTCTGTTGAGATTTCCACTTTTCAAACAACAATCATAGAATCATAGAACCTTTCAGTGCAAGAAAGAAGCTCTTCGGCCCATTGAGTCTGCACTGAACACAATCCACAGGCCCTACTCCCATATCTCTACATATCTTATACCCACTAATCCCTCTAACCTATGCATCCCTGGACACTGAGGGGCAATTTCTTAACATGGCCAATCAACCTAACCCACACATCTTTGGACTGTGGGAGGAAACTCACAGAGACACGAGGAGAATGTGCAAACTCCATACGGACGGTGACCCAAGCCAGGAGTTAAACCCAGGATCCTGGAGCTATGAAGCAGCAGTGCTTACCACTGTGCTACCACACTGCCCAGTAATAATCATCATAATGGTCAAATCCAGCCAATGATTGTCACACCATATATTGAAGTGACCAAGACTTGGGAATGGTCTTTGGTTCAGCAAAGAGAATAATCTTTTGCACAAACTGACTTTAGTCTTCAGCACCTCATCTCTTGCTGAGCTGTTTCCTGAGGATGGCTTCCTAGTTCTTCTGCTGCCTTCAAGTCTTTGGCTGAACTTCTTGCTGGGCAGTCTCTCTCTCTCTTAGTGCTGCTTCTTCGACACCTTATTTGAATCTAAACTGCTTTCTGGTTCACAGCACTCTGACGACTAATTGTATCAATTGCAAGGAACATCCAGTTCCCTATTCTTTCATTTTTCTTAGTTGCTGCCCAGACATGGTTTACAAAGTACGTGGCAATTTGCGCAAAAAAGACATGAATCTTAACAGCGCCCTACCATTTCATGACAATGGCTTTCTGTGAGTAATAACTATCTAGCTAATCAAAACAAAAAATCAGGACATTTGAAGCTATTTATCATCTGTGAAACTGGTAAAGATTGCTGTGTTTTTAATACAGGAACAGAGAACTGCACAAACTCTGCAAACTTCAGAATATTCATCGTGCAATCATCCAAACAGCACTTCAGATAATAAATTAATATGATGTTTAAATTTAATTGGGAATCCATTGTGAATGGAATTCTTGGAATATCAGTTATAGATCAATTTAGAATGACAAGGGAAGTATTGATATAACAGATCCCCAAAGTGCTATCTTGTTTAGTTTCAATTGCCTCTAACTTACAGTCCAAATTGAATTTCTGGAGGTTCAATAACCCATCAAACAGCATGCACTCTAATAGGAGCTACAATTAACATTGCACACAAATAGGGCTAAGACAACTGGATTTGTTAAGTGAAGCATTAAAAATTGTTTTGAAAATCTCAGTAATTATTGAGAGAGAAGAACGAGCTTAATTTGCAATCTGCTACACTTCATTACATTTAAAGACTAAATACTCACTGATATAATTATTATTCAGCCCAACTCCAGATGGTGATTTAATCTTTCAAGAAATGTATTAAAATTACAGTGTAGATTTTTGATCACTTTGAGGGATTTCAAAGATGTGTGAGTTAGGTTGATTGGCCATGCTAAAATTGCCCCTTAGTGTCTTGAGATGCATAGGTTAGAGGGATTAGTGGGTAAGTATGTAGGGAATATAGGGATAGGGATTGTGATCAGTGCAAACTTGATGGGCCAAAATGGCCTCTTTCTGCACTGTAGGATTTCTATGATTCTATGATTTTACATTCATCGAGTTCTGGAGGTAAGGTCTGTCCAAGGTGTCTAGATAGCAATACTCCAAACCCAACAATGTAAAAGATGAAAAATAAAAGAAAATGTTGAAAAATCTCAGCAGGTCTAACATTTGTGGACAGAGAATATAATCAACGTTTCAAGTCATGGTGGCCCTTCATCAGAGCTCTGACAAAGGGTCATTTAAACTTGAAATGTCCTGCTGATGTATGACCATAGGCAATGAATGATGTGGGTTAGCGTCCAATATCCTGACAGCAGTCGCAATGCCTTCAGTCTGCAGTTGTTCCAGCTGCCCTTCAGCCACCAATACAGGCCAAAGGTTGGCTTCAGGATGCCAAGAGCTGTCTGCTGGCGGCACCTCTGATAACTCCATTGCATGAATCTTCGACCACCCATGCATAACATGAAAGCCAAGCTGCTACACAAAATACGAAAGCACAGATCATTAGCTTGATCAAACGCTGTTTTTGTTGCCTGTGGCACTCTGGAGAAACCTTATTCAGCAGAGCAGTTGGCAGGATTTGCCAGCTATGTACTGCATATCTTCACCAACATGAGGAAGCAGTCTTTGCCACCAGCCATAGAGTGAGCAGATTCAGGACAGAAGCATGAAGGTGAAGATAAGGATGAAGAAGACAATCGATACAGCTCCATTCTTTCCAGGCTCCCCTTGCTTAATTCATCTCGGCATGATATTGATATATAATTGCTAGTTATTTTTTTTTTAAGCAACACAGCACGGGAAACAGGCCCTTCGGCCCAATGAGCCCGCGCCGCCGTCATACTATATAGTAGCAAATCCATTATCCTATTTTCATATTCCTATATAATAATATATATATTATTCCTAATATGGAAAATTCTCACCATAGGGACAATTTGTTTCCCAATCAGCCTAAGTGCGAATTTTTGGGTTGTGGGAGGAAACCGGAGTGCCCAGAGAAAACCCACGCAACCACGGGGAGAACGCGCAAACTCCCGCAGACACCGGCCCAATTCCAAGTGTCTGCACAGCCACATCGATAGTCTCTGAGCTGTCATGGGGCCCTTCAGATGGTCCACATAAAGCACTCATTTACGACATGAGGTACCAGGCAACCCATGAATCAACATCCAAGAGCTGTACCCGCACCACCTGCCGAATGCATGCTGAATGTTGGTCAAGTATGGATTCTTCCTCTTCTCTAAAGGAGTTGGTTATTTATGGTAAATGATGGTGAATTTTGAATAATGGATTTCCATTCTCTTGAAAACTGATTGACCGACCCTCAGATTGCCCAAAAGCACTTTACATAAGATGCCAAGTGCCAACTTGGGGAGGCAGTGATATGGTAGTATTGTCACTAGACTAGTAATCTAAAGATGCAGGGTAATGTTCTGAGGACTGGTGTTTAAATCCTACTATGGTAAATGGTGAAATTTGAATTCAATAAAAATCTGGGAAAGCATGGTATCACAGGGAGTTAGCACTACTGTCTCACATGGACCTGGGTTCAATTCCAGCCTCGGGTCACTGTCTGGAGTCTGCACATTCTCCCCGTGTCTGTGTGGGTTTCCTCTGCGTGCTCCAATTTTCTCTCACAATTCAAAGATGTGCGGGTTAGCTTCAGTGGCCTTGATAAATTGACTCCAATGTCAGGGGAATAGCAGGTTAAATATGTGGGGTTATGGGAATTGGCCCTGGGTAGGATTGAGGTCAGTGCAGACTCGATGGGCCAAATGGCCTCCTTCTGCACTGTAGGGATTTTAGGATTCTATCTGTCTAATGATGACAATGAAACCACTGTCAATTGTAAAAACCCATTTGGTTTACTAATGTTCTTTAGGGGAGGAAATTTGCCATCCTTATCTGGTCTGGTCCATGTATGACTCCAGAGCCAAAACAATGTGGTTGACTTTTAAATGTCCTCAGGGATAGCAATAAAAGCGGGTCCAGCCAGTGACAACCACATAAATCAAATAAAGCCTAAAGAGAAAACTCTGGTTGAACTAGATTCCATCATCTACATGAAGAAGTGAAAAGATAATGAGCAGGATTTTCAGATTCCCACCCTTACCCCGCCCCCTTGGGAAGTTTCACAGTGGAGGAGGTGACCCTTCATTAACCAGGCTGTAGGATCTTGCAGTTCAAAGGGATTTATTGTTGTTCACATTTTTAATATCAGTGAACCCATGGTCGGGAGGGATGGGGGTCACTATATCAGTAGCAGGGTGGAAAGTGTGGAACAGTGTGGAAAATCCTGCTCAATGATCTAACCCTCTTCACCTCACTCCATCTACAATTCTTGGGGAATATGAGGCACTCTATGATAATTTCTATTGAAAAGTGTGGGCAGGACTCCATCAGAAATAGGATTAACAGACCATATTGGAGAAAATAAAATCAGAGTATTAAGAAGACATTCATGCGTCACAAATATGCACACAACTCTTGCATACTGATGAGATAAATTAGTCCAATTTTGCCTTTGACTGTTAAAAGCCATCTTTGGAATGGAGCCAACGAAACATAATTTGCTTTAAAGCAATCAATCACAATGCTATGATCCATCTGGGCTCCTTTTGCGCATTAATTCTATTTTGATTCTTGTGGAACAACATGTTTAAGATCTGATACGAAAATAAGGGCATGATCCACTAGACTGCAGTTTCAAAACATGTCTAACTATTTAGCTTTCAATTTATCTGTTCAAAACATTGCAGAAGTAGCAGTTAAGGGGAATGTCAGCTATTGGCCATGACACGTTAACTCCTGAATTTGGATAATATTTATACATTACTAACGCTTTCATGTAGAATACCATAGAACCGATTGCTCTGATAATGACCCATTTTTAATCTTACATCTGGCTAATAACAGACATTCACAGAGCCTGATAGTGAATTAACAACCTACTTAATATGGTAACCCAGTACATTTTTCCATCAAAGTCAAGGGAATAGAAAATCAGGTGTAATGTAAACTGGGCTGCCATTTGGTGCTGAGCCCATTTCATGCCTCTTGGCAAAGACCAATTTCGCGCCCACTGAGCTTTAATGAAAACTTGGAATCTCCTTTATCAGATACCAGACATTGTAGAAAAACTGGATTCGCTTTTGCCCTGACATTCTTTTGTTTTCAATTTATTTCCAACATAACTATGATGCACAAAATGTACCGTGTGTCAAGGGCAGGCACTCTAATCTCACCTCACTTCCTGAGTTCAGGTCCATTGTCCATGTTTGGATAAGACTTTAATGGTGCCAGGAGCTGGGGGAGGAACACAAACTGAGTGTCAGTGAGTGGGTCATTGCTGAGTGACATTTGACAGCACTATTGGTGGCCCCTTCCATCACTTTGCTAATGCTCAAAAGTAGTTTGTTGGGGTAGTAGTTGGCCGGGTTGGAATTATCCTGCTTCTTGCTGACAGATTTCTATATTGCCGGGTAGCTGACAGTGTTGCAGCTGTAATAGTGGTTAGCACTGCTGCCTCACAGCACCAGGAACCCAGATTTGATTCCCGGCTCTGGTTGCTTTCTGTTAGGCATTTGCATGTTCTCCCCGTGTCTGTGTGGGTGTCCTCTGGTTGCTCCAGTTTCCTCCCATAGTCTGAAAGATGTGCTGGTTAGGTGCATTGGCCATGATAAATTCTTCCCCAGTGTCACCAAACAGACGTCAGAGTATGGCAACTAAAGGATTTGCATAATAACTTCATTGCAATGTTAATGTAAGCCTATTTGTGACATTAATAAATAAACTAAATTTTAAACAGATCAACTGGGGGTGCAGTTAGTTTTGGAGCGCTATTGCCAAAATGTTGTCAGGGCCCATTTGTAGTATCCAGTGCCTCCAGCAGTTCTGGATATCACGTGAAGTCACCCAAGCTGTGATGTTAGGCACCTCTGGCGGAGATTAAAGTGGAACATCCACTCGGCACCTCTGGCTGAAGGTAGTGGCAAATGCTTCCTTTTACGCATTAATTTGCACTGATGCACTGGACACTCCCATCATTGAGGATAGTGATATTTGTGGAGCTTCCTGTTCCTGTTAGTTATTTAAATGTTTACCACCAGTCACGATTGGATTTGGCAGCAACATACACCTTTGATTGCATCCGTTGGTGGTGAGGTTGCTTAATTCTGTCTATCGCGTGCTGCTTCCATTCTTTGGCAGGAAAGTTGTCCTCTGCTGCAGTTGATTGATTTGATTTGATTTGATTTGTTATTGTCACACATATTAGTATTCTGTGAAAGATAAAACCGGATACAGGAAGTAGTCACAGGGAGGCCTGTGCAGGAGTTTTTTTTTACACTATAAAAGTTACTTACCTCGGAGAATCGGCCTTATTGTTCCTTGGGAGCGGCTGGTGTGAGGAGAGCTGGTGAGTAAATTTCTGTGTTTTTTTTCCCCCAAAAATCGTCTCTAGTTTTTTTAACTTTTAAAACCGGATACAGGAAGTAGTCACAGGGAGGCCTGTGCAGGAGTTTTTTTTTCACCTGGACCTCCATAAATTGGGAAGGTGAAGAATCCCAATACTCTACACGTGTAGAGTATCCTAAATCTCCCCCCTCCTCTAACCTAACAAAAAAAGGAGAGCGACTAGGAGTGTGAGCAGGTAAGTTTAAGTTTATATTTGTTTCTGTGTAAAGGAAGTAATAGGGATGGCAGTGCAGGCAGTGCGATGTACCTCCTGTGGGATGTTTGAGGTGAGGGACACTGATAGTGTCCCAGCTGATTACACCTGCCAGAGGTGCATCCAGTTCCACCTCCTTGAGGACCATGTTAGGGACTTGGAGCTGGAACTGGAGGAACTAAGAATTATTAGGGAAGCAGAGATGGCTATTGATAAAAGCTACAGGGAGATAGTTACTCCTAAATGTGATACATGGGTGACTGTTAGAAGGGGTAAAAAGCAGTCAGTGCAGAGTTCCCCTGAGGCTGTTCCTCTGCGTAATAAGTACTCTGCTTTGGATGCTGTTGGGGATGAAGATACAACCGGGGTAAGCTATGGAGTACAGGTCTCGGGAGTTGAGCCTGTCCTTGATGCTCAGGTGGGAAGGGGGAAGAAAAGATCTGGATTAGTGATTGGGGACTCCCTAGTTAAGGGGATAGATAGGAGAGTCTGTGGGAAGGAGCGGGACTCACGGTTGGTATGTTGCCTCCCGGACGCTGGGGTCAGTGATATCTCTGACCGAGTGTTCGGGATCCTTAAGGGAGAGGGGAACCAGCCTCAAGTTGTGGTGCATGTAGGTACCCATGATGTAGGTAGGAAAAGGGATGGGGATATAAAGCAGAAATTCAGCGAGTTAGGGTGGAAACTTAGGGCTAAAACAAACGGAGTGGTTATCTCTGGTTTGTTACGTGTGCCGTGGGATAGCATAGAAAAGAATAGGGAGAGAGAACATTTGAACTCATGGCTAAAGGGATGGTGCAGGAGGGAAGGGTTCAGGTATTTGGACAATTGGGGCTCATTCTGGGGAAGGTGGGACCTCTACAAGAGGGATGGTCTGCACCTGAACCGGAGAGGTACCAATATCTTGGAGGGTAAATTTGCCAGTGCTATTTGGGGGGGTTTAAACTGATTCGGGGGGGGATGGGAACCTGAATTGTTGTGCCAGTATACAGGAGGATGTGAATAGGGAGGTCACGAATAAGGTTTCTAGGTCGCAGCAGTATAGTGGCAAACGGGAGGGTGGTTTGAAGTGTGTATACTTTAATGTGAGGAGCATACGCAATAAGGTGGATGAACTTGCAGCCTGGATTGGTGCTTGGGACTTCGATGTTGTGGCCATTTCAGAGACGTGGATAGAGCAGGGGCAGGAATGGTTGTTGCAGGTTCCGGGGTTCAGATGTTTCAGTCAGAGCAGCGGTGGTGGTAGAAGAGGGGGAGGAGTGGCATTGTTAGTTAAGGACAGCATTACGGTGGCAGAAAAGACGTTTGATGTGAACTTGTCTGCTGAGGTAGTGTGGGCTGAGATTAGAAACAAGAAAGGAGAGGTCACACTGTTGGGACTTTTTTATAGGCCTCCAAAAAGTTCCAGAGAAGTAGAGGAAGGGATTGCAAAGTTGATCCTGGATAGGTGTGAAAGTAACAGGGTAGTTGTAATGGGGGACTTTAACTTTTCTAATATCGATTGGAAATGCTTTAGTTCAAGTACGTTAGAGGGGTCAGTTTTTGTTCAATGTGTGCAGGAAGGTTTCATGACTCAGTATGTAGATAGGCCAACAAGAGGTGAGGCTATATTGGATTTGGTACTGGGTAATGAACCAGACCAGGTGTTAGACTTGGAGGTGGGTGAGCACTTTGGTGATAGTGACCACAAATCGGTTACGCTTACCTTAGTGATGGAAAGTGATGGGCACATACCGAATAACAGTAGTTATAGTTGGGGGAAAGGTAATTATGAGGCTATTAGGAGAGATTTAGGATGCATAGGGTGGAGCAGGATATTGCAGGGGCTGAGGACATCTGAAATGTGGAGCATATTTAAGGAACAGCTTCTGCATGTCCGTAATAAATATGTACCTGCCAGGGAGGGAGGAAGTGGTCGAGTGAGGGAACCATGGTGTACTAGGGAAGTTGAATCTCTGGTGAAGAGAAAGAAGGAGGCTTATATAATGATGAGACGTGAAGGCTCAGTTAGGGCACTGAGAGCTATAAATTAGCCAGGAAGGAGCTAAAGAGGGAGTTGAGGAGAGCTAGAAGAGGACACGAAAAGACTTTGGCGGATAGGATTAAGGAGAATCCTAAAGCTTTTTACAGATATATAAATAATAAAAGATTGGTTAGGGCAAGATTAGGGCCAGTCAGAGATAGCAGTGGGAAGTTGTGCGTGGAGCCTGAGGAGATAGGAGAGACACTGAATGAGTATTTTTCGTCAGTATTCACGCAGGAGAAAGACAATGTTGTCGGGGAGAATACTACAATACCAGGTTGTAGACTGGGCAGGATTGAGGTTCATAGGGAGGAGGTGTTAGCAAATCTTGAGGGTATGAAAATTGATAAGTCCCCTGGGCCAGATGAGATTTACCCTAGGATTCTCTGGGAGGCTAGAGAGGAGATTGCAGAGCCTTTGGCTTTGATCTTCATGTCATCGTTGGCTACAGGTATAGTGCCGGAAGACTGGAGGATGGCAAATGTTGTCCCTTTGTTCAAAAAGGGGAGTAGGGACCAGCCTGGAAATTATAGACCAGTGAGCCTGACTTCTGTTGTGGGCAAGGTCTTGGAAAGAATTATAAGGGATAGGATTTATAAGCATCTAGAGAGGAATAAATTGATTAGGGATAGTCAGCACGGTTTTGTGAAGGGTAGGTCGTGTCTCACAAACCTTATTGAGTTTTTTGAGGAGGTGACCAAAGAGGTAGATAAGGGTAAGGCAGTTGATGTAGGGTATATGGATTTTAGCAAAGCATTTGATAAGGTTCCCCATGGTAGGCTACTGCAGAAAGTGCAGATGCATGGGATTGAAGGTGATTTAGCAGTTTGGATTAGAATTGGCTAGCTGATAGAAGACAGAGGGTGGTGGTTGATGGGAAATATTCAACCTGGAGTGCAGTTACAAGTGGTGTACCTCAAGGATCTGTTTTAGGGCCACTGCTGTTTGTCATTTTTATAAATGACCTAGACGAGGGTGTAGAGGGTTGGATTAGTAAATTTGCTGACGATACCAAAGTGGGGGGAGTTGTAGACAGCGAGGATGGATGTTCCAGTTTGCAGAGGGACATAGATAGGTTGCAGAGCTGGGCCGTGAGGTGGCAAATGGAATTCAATACGGATAAGTTTGAGGTGATTCACTTTGGTAGGAATAACAGGCATATGAAATATAGGGCTAATGGAAGGACCCTTAATAGTGTTGTCGAGCAGAGGGATCTTGGGGTACAAGTACATAGCTCTTTGAAAGTTGGCACCCAGGTTGATAAAGTTGTTAAGAAGGCGTACGGTGTGTGAGCTTTTATTGGTAGAGGGATTGAATTTAGGAGCCGTGAGGTTATGTTACAACTGTACAAAACTCTGGTGCGGCCGCACTTGGAGTATTGCGTACAGTTCTGGTCGCCGCATTATAAGAAAGATGTGGAAGCATTGGAAAGGGTGCAAAGGAGGTTTACCAGGATGTTGCCTGGTATGGTGGGAAGGCCTTATGAGGAAAAGCTGAGGGACCTGAGGTTATTTTCATTAGAGAGAAGAAGGTTACACGGTGACCTAATTGAGGCATATAAGATGATCAAAGGACTGGATAGGGTGAATAGTGAGAGCCTTTTTCCTCGGATGGTGATGACCAACACGAGGGGACATAACTTTAAATTAAGAGTGGTAGTTATAGGACGGATGTCAGAGGCAGGTTCTTCACACAGAGGGTGGTGAGGGCGTGGAATGCCCTGCCTGCAGCAGTTGTGGACTCGCCTACTTTGGGTGCATTCAAATGTTCGGTGGATAGGCATATGGATGATATTGGAATAGTTTAGGTTAGAGGGTCCACTGGCCGGCGCAACATCGAGGGCCAAAGGGCCTGTACTGCGCTGTAATGTTCTATGTTCTATGTTCTATTACTTTTTATGTACGAGACAAAACATACTAGTCATAAAGGAGGAAAGGAAAGAGTGTGAATGAAGTGTCAAAATCATAGCTAGGATGTAGAGAAAAATCAACTAAGTGCAAGATAGGTCCATTCAAACGTCTAATGGCAGCAGGGAAGAACTGTTCTTGAGTCATTTGGTAATTAAGTAGTCTCACAACACCAGCTTAAAGTCCAAAGTTTTATTTGGTAGCATGAGCTTTCGGAGCCAGCCCAAGGTCGACAATTCCACATCAGTTGGTACATGACCTCAGGCTTTTTCCCGTTGGAAGAAGGTGGAAGAGAGTACATCTGGGATGAATGGGATTCTTTTGTGAAGCAGCAGAACATGTGGATGGCATCAGTGGATGGGAGGCTACTTTGCATGATGGATTGGGCTACATTCATAACCCATGGAGTTTTTTGTGATATTGGGCAGAGCAGAAGCCACACCAAGCTATGACATAACCAAGTTTGCTTCACCAGGCTCACTTGGCCCAATTCCTAATCCAGCCCTGCCCACAAACCCTTGTTCCAAAATCGAAAATTTGACTTTGGGGCAACCACTTTTGAACATCAGATCACAATCTGGCAATTGTCCCATTTTTGTGCCTTTAACCCAGGAGTTAAAATCTAGGTTGTTAGTATAAGCTTTAAACAATCCATGTTTTTTTTTCATAAATATTGTCTACATTGGGAAACAATTTATTTTCCTGCATTTTTAAAATTTCACCTTGTTCTTTGTTCTGGTTTGTCACAATTATTCCTGCCCTTCTTCATATCTTTTCTGGTTTTCGAACCTTCCTGCAGCATTCAAGCATAATTTTATTTTATAGATACCTCTTACATAATCATGGTCTGATAATGGCAGACCGTTTCCCAGCTAACATTAACAGTAAGTGCCTGACATATCAAGAATGTGTGAAATAGTTCGCCCCATGTTTGCGTGGGCTTCCTCCGGGTGCTCCAGTTTCTTCCCACAGACCAGAGATGTGTGGGTTAGGTTGATTGGCTGTGCCAAATTGCTCCTCAGTGTCAGGGGGACTAACAGGTAAACGCATGGGGTTGTGGCGATACAGCCTGGGTAGAATTGTGGTCAGTATAGACTCGATGGGCCGAATGACCTCCTTCTGCACCGTAGGATTCTCTGATTCTAGTCTGCTTTGTCATATGAGATCACTGATGGTAAGACCAACAAAGTTCATTTATAAAAAGTATTTTAGCATAAACATAGTTGGTATTTACAACTCAATCATGGGGGAACAATGGGGAATAAATTTGTCTTGGGAAACAAGGATTACTAGACTGTTTTTTCACTTCATTTTATTCCATCAAAGACAATTAGCCAGAGTACAAATTGGTATGATGATTCACTCTTATACATTTTCAATAATTGTCCAAGACTAACTTATTTCCCAAAGCTTCATGGGATGCAATGATTGAGCTTAATATTATTTGATTGCATATAAATTCCTAATCCCTAAAAGTAGCATCACAGGTAGATAGGGTTGTAAAGAGTGCTTTTGGCACATTGGCCTTTATAAATCAAAGCATTTAGTATAAGAGTTGGAATGTTATGGTGAGGTTGCATAAGACATTGGTGAGGATGAATTTAGAGTATTGTGTGCAGTTTTGGTCACCTAGTTACAGGAAGGATATTAATAAGTTTGAAAGAGTGCAGGGAAGTTTATAAAGTTGTTGCCAGGACTTTAGCAACTGAGTTACAGAGAAAGATTGAATAGGTTAGGACTTTATTCTCTGGAGCTTAGAAGAATGAGGATAGATTTGGTAGAGGTGTATAAAATGATGATGGGTATAGATAGAGGAAATGCAAGCAGGCTTTTTCCACTTAGACTAGGGGAGAAAAAAACTAGAGGACATAATTAAGAGTGAAGGGGGAAAAGTTTAAAGGGAATATTGGGGGGAGTCTTCTTCACACAGAGAGTGGTGGGAATGTGGAATGAGCAGCCAGATGAAGTGGTGAACGTGGGCTCACTTTTAACATTTAAGAAAAGCTTAGGCAGGTACATGGATGAGAGAGGAGTGGAGGGATTTGGTCCAGGTGCAAGTCTGTGGGACTAGGCAAAAAAATGGTTTGGCATAGCCAAGAAGGCCAGTTTCTGCACTGTAATGATCTATGCTTCCATGGTTCTCTGGGTCAGGATCATCTCATCCTGCCATTTAAAAGACAAAAGTATTAGATAGAGTAAAGGCTTCATCTGAAAGAGAAATCCAAAATAAGAGGGCATAAGCTTTAATAATTTCCTTTAATAACTTTTCATTTTCTTCACCCCCCCCCCACTCTTTCTTCCCCCCACTTCATCTCCCTTATCTTTTCTCTGATCCTGTTTCCCTTTTTCTATATTCTATCCCAGTCTCATTTCCTCCCCCTCTCTCCTAACGTCACCACCCTGACACACCCTACAGCTTCTCTGTCGTTTGGACATTCACACCTTTATTCCCTCTGTGGATGGCTATTAGCAGTCTTTTCCCCTGGTTTCTACGGTTGTGACTCATCTTTCATTCCCTCCCTCTACAGTATAAATATCTCCCACTTGCTATGCTGTTTAGCTTTGACAAAGGGTCATCTGGACTCGAAACATCAGCTCTTTTCTCTCCTTACAGATGCTGCCAGACTTGCTGAGATTTTCCAGTCTTTTCTGTTTTGGTGGCATAAGCTTTAAGTTGTACGTCTGCCATTTAGAGATGTGACAAAAATGGAATTTTTCTCACAATGTGGGCAATATTGCCTTTGGGTGTCGATTAAATCAATATACATCTGTCCTTTCCATTCCTTCACTGAATTTGATATTAGTTATTTTGGGACCTCGCTGGATTTTACACTCCTCAGTTATGTGTACCACAGACAAAACTCACTGAGTGACCTTTTCACAGACTATTCAGTCGAAGGGTAGGAAATCTCTGTTTGACACATGTCCCTTTCTGTGCTTTTGGAATAGCTAATCTTGCTCCTGGACCATTTTCATTTTATTTCCATCATTTCTGATCAATCAGGACTCCTCAGTGTAAAATAGTGAAGGGTTATTTTTGTTTTCCAAAAAGAAGATTGACTCACACAAAAGATGAAACAATTTCTGGAATCAAAGCAAAATCTGACAGTACAGGTGCCAACTTTAAGAATGTTCAAATGCAATTAGATGGTAGGCTGGAAGAGTTAGTACCAGAAGGATAAGCTTCAGGGAATCAAATGATCTTTCTTATCCTTGTGGTTTTGTAAGTTAATGTATAATTAATTTAACACCAAATTGTGAATTATTCTGATCCGTGTACCTGTATACAGACCAGAAATTTGATTAAGACTGCTCAAACTCACTTCACTCAGTCTGACCTGAATTAGGAAATATAACCTTGAAATTACTATTGGTGATATCAGTGAGACCGTAAGGTATGGGAGGAGAAGTAGGCCATTCCGCCCATAGAGTCTGTGCTGTAATTCAATGAAATCATTAGGGATCTGATGTGATAATCCCCAACTCTGCTTTCCTGCCTTATCCCTATAACCCATAACTGGAAAGGTTCTTTAGCTTCATCCCTTCATCCAAAAAGAATTCAAGATGGAACCAGAACTTGGCAACTTCTTGCTAGCTGTCCCCAGCATATCTTCTAATTCTATCTTTTACTCTCATTCTATGCTCTTAGAACTATTCTGTACCTCTCCTTTCCTTCTCCCCTATGAACAGCATGCTTTGTCTGTATAGTGCACAAGGATTGATACTTTTCATTGCATACTAATGCATGTGACAATATCAATCAAATTTTAACGCAGGTATTAGCTTCTTTATTTTACATATTCAATACCTCTGTTAATACAGTGGACAAAGGAATGTCATATGAGTACATATGAGTATCCATTTATATCATTATTTCTAGACATATCTTAAATGTGAAAAGATTGTGTGCTATTATGATGCAGCACTCAAACATCCTGCTTCACTAGCTCACCAGAGGACACAGATTTAAGGTATTTTGAAATGAACCAGAGGCAAGATGGGAGAAATATTTCTTAATGCAGCAAGTTACTATGATCAGGGATGCAAATGCCTGAAGGGATGGTAAAATCAGATTCAGTAATAACATTCAGAAGCAAATTGGAAAAATACAGGATCAAAATTGTATGGCTACAGGGAAAGAACTTGAAATTGTAAACTACTAGTAAAGGCAAAATGGGCCGAATGGCCACTTCCATACTGTTCATCCTCTGATACTCCTTTTCAAGGTCAAAATAACAATAATCAGTTATCAAACTCATTCATTTCCAAAGAATGAGTCAGCAGGAATGATTCATCCCTCTTGTGAATCCTTTGATTGGTCGGTGGACTTTAGTTATTTTAGACATCCAAGAAGACAGAAGAAATTACATTTATTCAAAAAGAAGAAAGAATAGAACATAAAACTGGCATTTACATTTCAACAGGAAATGCCAAAGTATCTCACAGCAGTTGAATTAATTTTCGAGCATAGTCACTCTTTCTACTTAGGAAAGTCTATGAAGTTTAACATAGCTTTTTC
Organism: Sphyrna mokarran; assembly: GCA_024679065.1. Lineage (NCBI taxonomy): Eukaryota > Metazoa > Chordata > Chondrichthyes > Carcharhiniformes > Carcharhinidae > Sphyrna > Sphyrna mokarran. The sequence continues at coordinate 18,208,785 of JAGIQG010000008.1, read as the reverse complement.
TGACAAATTGAACTCAAGAGTGGATACTTGCAGCAGTGACCCATTCAACAACATCTCTGATAGAAGCATGCCAGTCTCTATCACATTTTATCTCTGTAACTGGTAACCTAAACTACATGAAAGCTGGCTGTAATTCCCTTATACCATCATTTGAGGTTAGGGGACAATGCACACATCAAGTAATTCAGCCAGTCGAGATGGGGGAATAGTTTATTTTAAAGAATTAGGAGGCATAACAACAGGGTGCAGTTGGAGCCAGCTGCAAAAGAAAAATGCAGACATCTCAAATATTTGATTCTGTTGATTGTTGGGATCAAAGAAAGGCTTTGAAGAAACTGCACTAAGATATCAAACAGTAAGTTGTACATTTTCCACCATCTTATACTTGCTCTGGCAATCCTAATTCAGTAAGTGGTGGTTAATGTTCCATATTTGAAGCCCTGCATGTAAGGGGCATGATGTCTGGGATGGTGACTGGAAAGATGATGTGAGACGTTTTGCTGCTGGTATTCTGTGTAAGCATTTCGGATTGATATCAAACCTTGAGCTTACAATAGCTTTTTACATTCCTCTAAAAAAACATAGAGATTGTATTTGACTGAAGTACTTCTCCAGTGGAATTTAATAGCTGAGCCATTTTGCTTATGTTGTGAGTTGGAGTGTGGGGGTGGGGTGGGGGGGGGGGGGGGCAGGGGGGGGGGGGGTGGGTAGGGTTATGTTCCTGACACCCACATCAGTCATTGGCACTTATTTTTCCCTGACCTTGCAGATTGAGGCAAAGGCTTATGACTGAACAAATAGCAGCATGGTGGCAAAGTGGTTAGCACTGCTGCCTCACAGTGCCAGAGATCCAGGTTCGATTCCCAGCTTGGGGTCTGTGTTGAATTTGTACATTCTCCCTGTGTCTGCTTAGGTTTTCTCCGCATGTTCTGGCTTTCTCCCCCAGTCCAAAGATGTGCAGGTAAGATGCAGTGGTCATGCTAAATTCTCCCTCAGTGTAACTGTACAGATGCCAGAATGTGGCGAATAGTTGATTTTCAAGGTGACTTCATTGCAATGTGCAAGTAAGCCTACTTGTGACTAATAAATAAACTTTCAAAGAAATAACACATTGGGCAACTATTTGGACATATGGACTGGTAGTAGAAATTTGTGCTTTCCTATTTCTCATGCGGGCTGAATGTTAAAATGTCCAGCTTAAATAATTTTATGCCAGTTTGTAGTTTGGAGTTGAAAAAGAATCCCCACTAAACCGTAGCTTTAATCTGTTGCTGGAAGTAATATATCATCTCCTTACTCCTGTTTATAAGCTTCATTAGAACACCATTAGCATCAATCTTTTTGGTATTCTTGCTAGTTCTTCATTAGGAAACAAATGAACTCATTTGATGTTAACAATGACAGCTGGAACTTGTATATTTTATTGATTAGAAGCAAAAAACTGGAACTGCATTAAAAGTAAAATGTAACTCAAATGAAAATATTGATAAATGTGCTACTTTGGTTGCAGATTCTGAAAAGACGAGTATCTTGTGATGTGAGAAGCAATTTTGAGAATGATGTATAATTGAACCACTGTATGGGCATAGAAAACTGTTGAAAAATTAGATTCGTTTTTTGAACAGATGTTTGTACATTTTTTTTACATGATATAGGATGCATATGTTTAGAAGCCAAATCATTTTATTAATCTTTATGACTTGAATCAATTCACTTCCAATGGTATTTTTCAGGAAGTGTCCATGTGAGGGAACAGCCAGACAACATCCACGCTTGGGCTGATAATTGGAAGGTAATATTTATGTCTTACAAGTACTGGGCAGTGGCCATTTTAAACGAGAAGGAATCGAACAATTTCCCTTTGACATTCAATGGCATTACCATTGCTGAACCGCACCACGGTTTTGTATCATGCACAAATTTTGAAATTGTATTTTGTACACCAAGGTCTAGGTCATTGATGTCCACCAGGAAAAACAAGACTCCCAACACTTGCTCTATTATAAATCTCCCTCCAGCCTGATAAACATACAGTAACTCTACTCTCTGTTTCATGTCACTCAGCCAATTTTACATCCATGTTGCTACTGTCCTTTCATTCCATATCCTTGCTGACAAGTCTGCTGTACAGCAGTGGCTTTTAGAAGATCATACAGAACATAGAACATAGAACATTACAGCGCAGAACAGGCCCTTCGGCCTTCGATGTTGCGCCGACCAATTAAGAAAAAGCAATGACCCTCTAACCTAAACCATTCCCTTTTCATCCATAAACTTATCTACTAACCTCTTAAACGCCACCAAACTTGGCGCATCTACAACTGCAGCAGGCAGGGCATTCCATACCCTTACCACCCTCTGGGTAAAGAACCTACCTCTGACATCCGTCCTATAACTACCACCCCCTAATTTAAAGCTATGTCCCCTTGTGCTAGCTTTCTCCATCCTAGGAAAAAGGCTATCACTGTCTACCCTATCTAAACCTCTAATCAGCTTATATGTTTCAATATACACCACCTCAACAGCATTATCCACTCAGTCACTTCATCAAAAAGTCCAGCAACTTCACTAAACATCATTTTTCCTTATTTTAGTTGCATTTGTCCTTGGGAATATTAATTTTGTCCTGAATTATTTGTTCTGTAGATTTCCTTACTATTGAGGCTTATCTTTACAATCCTTTTTCAATAAGTGTGGTACATTTGCATTTTTTAGACCTCTGGCATCACCTCTGAGTGAGGAGAACTACGGCTAGTATGCTGATAATTCTCACTCCCCTTAGTGTTTTTGGATGTATCTCTTCTGGTCCTTGTGCCTTATTAACTTTGTATACAGACAGCCAATCTAATACCTCCTCTTTATCAATTTTAAACCCATTAAATCTCTGAATTATCTGCTCTTTTGCTGTGACCTTGATAAAAGCAGACACAAACTTTTAATTTAATAGATCAGCCATATCCTCGAATTCTATGTGTAAATTCCCTTTTTGCTCTCTAATTGGCTCTACTCAGCCTTTATCACTTTTTTTACTGTTGAAATGCCTATATAAGAATATGGCGGTACAGTGGTTAGCACTGCTATCTTACACCACCAAGGGTTCGGGTTCAATTTCAGCCTTGGGTAACTATGTTATATGATGCTTGCACATTCCTCCGGGTGCTCTAGTTTCTTTCTGGTGTTGGTTAGGTGGATTGGCCGTGCTAAAATGCCTGTTAATGTACCAGCACATGTAAGTTAGATGGATTCGTCATGGTAAATGTGCAGGGTTTTGGGGGTAGGGTGGGGGAGGGGGCCTGAGTAACATATTATGTTACAGAATCGATGCAGACCTAATGGGCCAAATGGCCTCTTATGCACTATAGGGATTCTATGGTTCTATGACTTTCAGATTCCCTTTCATGTGAGCTGTCACTAATTTAGCAAGTATATCCTTTTCAAAGAAAAGTCTGTTGCGGCCAAACAAGAAGGAAGAGAGGGGATATATTTGACTCTTCTTCACGAGGTCATAGTAATTAATTTAAACATAGAAGGCTTTGGAGAGTGTGCAGAATTGATTTACAGGGATGATTCCAGGGATGAGATTCATTATGTGGCTACATTGGAAGAGTTAGTGATAGCCCATAAAGAGAAATTTGAGTGGAGATTTTATGGAGGTGTTCAAAATCATGATGGGTCTGCGTAAGATAAATGGAGAGAAACTGTTCCCACTGGCAGAAGCCCATGATACAGAAAATGTCAACTTAAGATGTTTGACAAAATATACATGACAACGAGGGGAAATGTTTCTTTGTTTGAGTGCTTGGGATGTGCACTGCCTCAAAGTGCGGGAGAGGGAGATCTAACTGGGGCTTTCAAAAGGAAGTTGGATAAGTAACTAAAGAGAAAAATGTTTGCAGGGTTATGGGGAAGGCCTGGAGACTGGGACTGAATGAACTGCTTTTGGAGACACCCAGCAATGATGAACCAAATGGCCCCCTTCTGTGCTGTAACTATTTTATGATTCAATAAGGTGAAGTGACAATATAATTTGTTTTAGGGCTTGCTCCATTATATAGTTTTCAGAAAAGAAACAGATAATAAATAGGATTGGCACAGTGGCACAATGGTTAGCACTTCTGCCTCATAGCACCAAGGATCTGAATTTGATTCCCGGCTTGCATCACTGTCTGTGCGGAGTCTGCATGTTGTCCCCGTATCTGCATGGGTTTCCTCTGGGTAGTCCAGTTTCCTCCCGCAGTCTGAAAAATATATTGATTATTGGCCATGCTAAGTTCTCCCTCATTGCATCTGAGTGTGGCAACCGGGGGATTTTCACAGATTTTCATTACAGTGTTTATGCAAGCCTACTTGTGACACTAACAAATAAAATAAATAGTAACAATACAAGTACAGGTTCCAAACCAATGAAAGAAAATAAAGTCTTCATAAAATATTACTTGAACTGAAAAAGAACAAGATGAGGAGACTGTTAAAGGAATCTCCATGACATTTTCAACCCAGCTGCCTATCACCAGTATCTCTTAGTCAAAATGTTGTGAATTTAAGTTTGCTTTGTTGTAATACTGAAGGTGTATTGCAGATAACTGTTAAACCGAGGCCCTGTATATCTGGGAGAATGCAAAAGATTCCATAGCATTAATAAAATAAATGCAAGGAGTCCTCCTGACATGATGATCAAGCTGCATTATTACTAGACTATTAATCCAGAAACTCAGCTAATCTTCTGGGAATGGCCCAGGTTTGAATCCCACCACAGCAAATGGTGGAATATGAATTCAATAAAAAATATCTGGATTTAAGAATCTACTGATGACCATGAAACCATTGTCAATTGTTAGAAAAACCTACCTGGTTCACGAATGTCCTTTAGGGAAGGAAATCTGCCATCATCACCTGGCCTGGCCTACATGTGACTCCAAAACCACCGCAAATGTGGTTGACTTTCAAACACTCTGTGAAATGGTCAAGCAAACCACTCAGTTTCAAGGGCAACAAAGAACAAATGCCAGCAATGGCCCCATGTCCCATGAATGAATAAAAAAACCTTCTCTCAATTCACCCCATTTACTATTGGTGACATTTTGCCATGGGCTGATGGATTGGCCTGAATTTTTACTTCCTTGACCATGACTGTTGCAGGCAGGCTCATTAAATCCATGAGGTAGATGTGCAGGCAACTTGTCTCCTGGATTTACCACACCCTGCCTGGCAATAGCTATCGAGTTCCTCGAGGCTCAGAAAAAAACTCTTTGACCTCGGCTGAAGTTATATGAAGCTCGCGACTTTATTGCCATATTTAATGTGCCAACCCATCCACCTCGAGTGGGTAGTTGCTTACCCACCTTGCTGCTTCAGTTAAGCTGGAAGTGGGCAGGTTGGAAAGGGTGGGGTTCGGGGGTATTGGTTGCGTAGGTCAGAAATCTATTTTTATAGGACTTTAGCTCCTACCACCTGACATAAAGAAAGTGTTTTAAAATCCCCCCACAGTTTCATTTTGCTATAGAGCATCTTCAGAAGTCATTCAGTGCGTATAAATGGCTTTGATCATGATAAGATGCTCTATAAATGCATGATAACATGGAGAGTCAGACATCATCACAATCAAAACATTTGATCTGATCAAGAAAGCTTACCTTACCGCACACGCTAAATGGAAGATAAATTGAAACAAGGACACCAGAGCAGATCAAAATAAAGTTTACATTAGAGATTGAAAATGAAAAGGAAGAACTTTTATTGATCTAGTCACTGTCATAGCTTCAATATGTCCCAAAGTTCTTTACTGTTAATTTGATGTTTTGATTTGATGTGCATTTACTGTTGTGACGTGGAATACAATGCGGACAATTTCAATATTCAAGGCTATGCGCCAAATTCTGGTAAATGGGATTAGTTTAAGTTAAAGTTGATTTATTAGTCACAAGTAAGGCTCCTATTAACACTGCAATGAAGTTACTATGAAATTCACCTAGTCGCCATGCTGCAGTGCCTACTCAGGTCAATGCACCTAACCAGTATGTTTTTCAGACTGTGGGAGGAAACTAGAGCACCTGAGGAAACCCACACAGACACGGGGAGGATGTGCAAACTCAACACAGACAGTGACCCAAGCCGGGGATTGAACCTGAATCCCTGGTTCTTTGAGGCAGCAGTGTTAACCACTGTGCCACCTCTTAGGGGGAGTTTAGGTGTTTCTCACATGTCGGTGCAGACCCGATGGGCCAAAGAGCTTCTTCAGTACTGCGTGATTCTCTGATTCTCTCATTCTAATGTGATATGGCTAGATGATCAATTTTCCCATTGTTGGTTGAGAGATAAATATTCTAAATATTGACCAAGAGATAGCAGTGGGAGGGGTGCAGGGTGCCAAGGTGGGGAGGTGTTGCCCTAGCCATAGAATCTTTAATATCTACTTGAGAAGGAAAACAGGTCCTCAACTGAACGGTGTTGCAGGCTCGATGGGCTGAATATCCGACTTCTGTTCCCATTTCTAATGATCTTGTGGAACGTCTTGTTTCAGCACTGGGATTGTCAGCCTGGATCTGATGTTCCGGACTCTGATGTGGAGCATGACCCCGCGAGCCTCTGACTCAGATGTAAGAATGCCGCCACTGAGTCGTGGCTGACACCTGAGAGGGAAATTAGAATGAGAAAAGATTGAACTAGAAAAACTTACAAAATCTAAATCTTCGATTAGACAAGCCTCACTAATTCGAAAGATGAATACGAGAATCAATAATTAGGCAAGGTGAAAAATGAAATAAATGTTGCATTAAGTGAAGTGTAACAGTGTTGTGGAAATAGCTGAATTCAATGGTTTTTAAGTTTATTTATTAATGTCACAAGTAGGCTTACATGCAACACTCTCACACTGGCTCTCAACCTATCAGCACTGATATCCTTGATGGAGGGTGCCATACACCACTTGGTGATATACCCAGGAGGGAATAGTTTATTTATTTAATAGTGTCACAGGTAGGCTTATATTAATGCTGCACTGAAGTTACTGTGAAAATTTCCTAGGAGGCACATTCCGGTGTCTGTTCAGGTACACTGAGGGAGAATTTAGTCTGCCCAATACACCTAACCAGCACATCTTTTGGATTGTGAAAGGAAACTGGAGCTCCCAGAGAAAACCCATGCAAACTCAGGGAGAATGTGCAGACTCCGCACAGATGGGGATCAAACCCAGGTCCCTGGCACAGTGAGGCAGCAGAACTAACCACTGCCCCATTCACTGGCTAGAAATTTATGGCAACCCCTTTGCAGCCATTTCCAGGAACTCAGGCAGGGTTAAATGTCAATACGGCAGTCAACTATCTGCCATCAGGGTTGCCATATCTTTAAAGAAAACAGCTCCCAGCCAGCCAGTCAGTGAACTAACAGCCCTTTTGTCCTGGCAGCGCCATTGGGAGTGGTGGTGGCCAATCCTGGAACTGCAGCTGACCACACAGAGTAGCCAACAATGGAGGTCCCATAACATATTTAAGTGGAATGGGTTCTCTCGGTATCATGGAGGTGTGAGTGGGAAGTTGTGTGGAGAATGGAATGGGGAGTGGGAGGGATGCTGATGGTGGAGGCAGGGGAGAGAGAGCAGAGTGATTATGGGGTTGGTGTTTTCTTCCACTGTGAGATGCCACATGTCCCCCAGGGAACTCTGTTGGGTACACTCCCAAACAGGAGGGTGACACAGTGGTTGGCACTGTTGCCTCACAGCGCCAAGAAACAGCATTTGATTCCTGGCTTAGGTAAACTGACTTTATCAGCCTTCTCACCTGACTATAAGGCCCAGTCTGCCAGCCTGTTCCTGCAAATATTTCTAGGCAGAAAACAAAAAAAAAGCTTTCGTATGGTTGGCAATTCTTCTCTCACTTCTAGTCTTCAAACACATTTTCATCACACCCTTTCATGCCTCTGTCTACTTTATTGATGCTTCTGTGGTCAGAATCTGATCTATAAACACCTTGTCTTGCAAACGCTTTCTCCTCTTTTATTGTGCTCACTTCAAACCGTGCTGCAAAGTCCCTGGCTGTAACAAGTAGGACAGGGTCTCAACGCCTTGCTTGAGCAAGACCAAAAATTCCTGCCAAGATCAATGGACATTTCCATTATCTGTCCCTCACCCACTCTGATTCCACGGCAGAGTTCTGGCGATTCTGTTTGCCATGTTCTCAAAACCAAGAGGAGGCAAAAGCCTAATTCTATTATCACTAGGCTATTAACCCAGAAACTCAGCTAAAGTTCTGAGGAGCTGGGTTTGAATCCCACCACGGCAGATAATTTGAATTCAATAAAAAAATCTAGAATTAGGAATCTACTGATGATCACAAAATCATTGTTGGAAAAACTCATCTGGTTCACGAATGTTTTTTAAGGAAGGAAATCTGCCATCCTTATCTGGTCTGGCCTACATGTGACTCCAGAGTCACACAACAATGTGGTTGACCCACAACTGCCAGCGATCTACTTGCCCAGTAAGCTTCACTTCCTAATGGCTAAAAGATCAGTGGGTAGTGCCAAGGTGCCCAGGGTATTGCCACTTTGTGTGGCAAACAGACTCCAGTCCCGGGCCCATTAATCAAATTTGAATCTTGATTTTAATAAATTACATAGCTCTGCACCAATTTCTGGTGTAGCCATGATGGCATTGGAAATCTGGTGCTGGGAGACACGCAGAGGCCATGTCGCCCAGTGGGAAACTCACTACATAGCCTCCATGTGACTCTCCCAACCCATTGCACTGCCGAAGCAACACAGCGGGATGAGAGAATCATCCACTCTCACACTGCAGAATGAAAAAACTGATTGAAGAAATCATCTTCAAAGTATAGGCTGTGTTTCAAGATACAAAATCTCTGTAAACGATATTTTCATCCTGAAGTTATTCTGTAAAAACAATGAGGATCAGGTGCGTACTTGCAATGTTGGTTTAAAGAAAAAAGCTTTCAATCGCATATGCTAGCAAGGATCTTTTTTTGGATTGAGAAATAAAGTTTCCAATGCAGGATGCCACAGAGGCAGAATATGAAATAAATTATCTAATGGTGAGCAAACAATGCAAAACTTGGGTCATAAAAATCTGAAAACTGTAAGAACAATGACAGACTGAGGGAGAGAGGGAAAGTTCCAGGTTCTTTATTCATTCATGGGACATGGGCATTGCTGATTTGCCAGCATTTATTGTCCATTCCTAGTCGAGCTCGGAGGACAATGCCAAATGAATGTGAAAGCAGAAAGGAATCATATTTTTGCACAAGATTAAAATTGAACCTTACCTTATTCTGTCAAAAAAAGAAGCCAAATCTGATTCTCGCCGGCAGGGGGAGAGGGCGATGCCAACTTCATAGGAAAGACAGCAGATAGCAGCAGATGGCACCTTTTGTATGTGCAGATCTCTATGTTCTGTGAACACAGACATTTATTAATGACTGCCTCTCCCAGCTATAGCTAGCAGACTCCCCCTCTCCTCATCAGCTATCAAGGGTTTCACAGCCGGGCATCCCCCCCATTCCCCACTCATGGGTCAGCTGATAGCTATTGCAGAGTGGCAGTTGTTTTCTGCCCCCTCCCCGATCACTGTTGATGAGTGGCAGGACCCTCACCCTAATCGCTGTTGCAGTGGCTCTCCCCAAATCAGCCTGCTTCGTCAGGCCCCTCCCCATTGCAACTGTCCAGATGCTAGTGGGCACTGCCAGTGTGTCAGGCTGGCAGTACCAGAGTGCTCTTTGGGTAGTACCAATGTGCCAGCGGATGTGGAGGAGCAGGGACTTTAGCAACGTTCAAAGTGTACGTTGATAGAGACATGAATGGGAGGCAAACTCCCTTTGTAAATCAGCGAGTCACCTCCATTGTCAGAGTCTCTCCTTCCAATCCTCTTGTTCATGTTCTGGCTCCCCTTGACCATGTTTCTCAAGGGACCTCCTGTTGGGCCTGTGCTTGATATCACCTCTCCTTCCTTCACCTCTTCTATTGCATCTTTGTAGCATTGAAATCTGGACCCATTTCTGCTTTTGTCTTTTCTTTGAAGTGAAACGTTAAAAGACATAAATAAATAGGGGGGTCAAGAGTATGAAGTTCAAAATATGAAAACTATGCCATCTGAAGGAGGCTATAGTTTATTCTGCCCTACTTGCATGGCGCCGGTTGCAACCTTGCCCCTGAGATGTGAACACATACCCACAAAGTGACCAAGGTTATATCCCAGATATAAAACTTCTGGAGCCCTGCATGTGATGATAAGATGTAAATGAGATGTGTGACCCAACCTCACTGTTCAAAATGGAGATACGGCAAAACATTCAAAGAATCGTGAGTCTCTGGAGCTCTCTTCCTTAAAAGATGGTAGAATAGAATAGACTGTTAGTGAATTTTGCATGATAGGCTATCAGGGTAGGCTATCAGGATAAGCAGGATGCAGATTTGAAGTTATTTTCAGAACAGCCATAATCTTAATAAATAGCAGAACAGGCTGGAGAGGCTGAATGACCTACTCTTTCTCCTCATTAGTATGTTCATAAGTTTGTACGACTTAACACTGTATCCTGTTATTGTTGGGAGGATATTACCCCACCTAATCCTGAACCCATCATTTGTGATATGCCAATGCCCCAGTGGATCTGTACGTACCCCATCTAGAGGCTGTACACATGACCATTACCAAGGCAAACTTTCTATTCCTATTCCAGAGTCTGCATGCACCCCCTTCCATTCAACATATGTTATTCATTTCACTCCTTTGTCAAAGCTTCAGGTATCCTTTCTGGGGCTCCAGTTTCCCACTCTTCAATCTATCCTTCACCTTGCATTGTCCCCCATTGTTGCCCATCTGTCTTCCATCATGCCCCCTTCTCCCCTCACCGTCCTTGCACAGCCTTCTTTCTCCTTTGTCTCCTTGGTTTTCGTTATCCCTTCCCTCCACCACACCCCACCCCCACTGCTGATCAATATGCTTTTTCATGTAAGTGGAGCTCTGTCGGAGTATCCAGTGTTGTCCTTGTGGATAACAGGGGCAGCCAATGAGGGAAGAATCCCCCGTAACTTCCTAAGCTCAGGCACAGTGTTGGTCAGTGTCTGAAAATGGAGGCTGCATGAGTCCCACAGCACAGTGATGACCTTCTGAACAATTTGGGCAAAGGATAGGAGGAGACCAACTCGACAGACCCAGCAATGTGGCGTTCACCGCATCAAAACTGGTGTAGCACTATGGCAGGTATGTCATGGATATTGCACTTATCTCAAAACCATGAGTTAATTGAATTCTGAGGAATGCCCTTTCCAAACTGATTTCAGGCCAATGTAATTGGAAGGTGTCACGAGATAGCTGCTTTAATTAGCATTCATGAGATGGTAATGAAATAGCTATCACACCACTAGGCAGAGCGATATAACCCAGTGACAATTAGCCATTAACCCACCATCAACAGAATCGCAAGCTATTTTTCCATTAACTGTTTCCAGCATTTCAGCTGCATGACAATCATCCATCTAAACATAGCACCATTCATGAATGGAAAGAGTCACCAACCCAACTGTTGGTCAGTGAGCAGAAAAGAGACATCATCTGCTGCCCCTGCAAATCTTAAATCTATTCATTCCCCTACTGTCAAGCGTGCCAGAGAAACATTCCTATTTTATATTTGGACCCTAACTCTGTGAAAAAAAGGACACAAACTCACACAATCTTTCTCATAAATCAAGAGTTTAATGTCATGGAAGACGTAACGAGTACGCAATTATATAACACTACCATTATTATAATCCTCTGATTCACATGAGCAATGTGGTGTAAGATTTGCTAATGTTTATATAAGAAAAATTGTTTCAGCAATCTGAACTCATGAGAAGTAGGAAGAAACTCAAAATTATGAGTAATCATCAGTGGTAGTCATTGTATTTCTTACAACTGTTATGACAAAAAATATAATTAAAGCACTCAATATTGGAAGAAATGTGGAGTTAATATTTCATGACTCTGAACTTTTTTCATTACTACCAAAAATGAAAGATAGAATTATTTATTAGGAATGGAAAATTATCCAGTGACATTTTAGGTGTTTTGCCCCTGAATGATATTTCTGTGGCAGAGAATTTAAGTCACTCACGAGGACAACATTGCCTCCCTATTGGTTAACTGTGAACATTTTGTTTCTGGTTTTTGCTGCAGGTTTTTTGCTGAAGGTGTTTATAGTTCAATGTTGTTATATTTTTGGGTCTTCTGCTCATAACGGTCTGGCTCTAGGGTATTTCAGCTCTTGTAGATTAGATCTCTCCCAGAGACAAATCCCAAATTGCCCTCGATTTGAGCGCCAATCTTGTTTTGAGGAATGGATAATGATTTGGAATTTCCATGGGGGTGGGGGGATCTCCCAATTTATGAGCCTTTTTTTGCAGATGTTCGGCACACAGAATCCTCAGAGAACCGATGCAAATGGCTCAAAATGATGCTTTTACGCAGCTCCACCACGGTTCACGCTGATCTCCCACCAAGGCAGGACACTGGGAGAATTCCGTGGAGATTCTTAAACATGCCAGGAAACAAACAGCAAATCTTGTCTGGTAATTAGTCTGCTCTTATGCTTTTATAAGATCCCAAAAGCTTTTCAAAAGGTTTTCAAAAGCTGTAGTGCTTCCTCCGCCTCAGCCAACAGCTGAACTAATTGTAGCAGGAAACCCGTTTTATGTCTGCAGCTCACTTAGACAATTTTAATTAGGCAGGAACCTGAAAATAGTTCAGGCCTCAGGGATGGCCACATTCTTTGAACGCTGTCAGTGTCCCATTGCTAACATGCCCATTTGGCACCAATGCAAAATCCTTCCACTTGGCTGCTACATCACGTCGATAATCAGTGCCTGTGTTTTAAAGAATTGACTTTGGGAGGAGGAATTCTTTTTCAATTGAGTACCTCCACATGCCAGGGGAATTTTCGATGGAGGGAGGATGGGAGGATGATGCTGGGTAAAGATCTTGGATACAGATGGGTGCATCGCTGATAACTAGCTGTTAAAAAGAGGATGGGAAATCATCAGTTGACTATGCAAAAGGGGTCAGCACATCGAGGTTGTCCTCACACTAGCATGGGTAAGGGGAGGGGGGTTTAGAAATGTCTTGTGAGCAAGGATATCAATGGCTAAAAATTATGGGTATGGTGGGGTGGTAGGTTTATGCAATTCAAGCATTATGTTAATCTTCCTGCAAAGTTACAGCCAAAGCCCGGGTGAACAATTTGGAAATTCTCCCTTAATATTTTAGAAACGTAGAAAATAGGAGCAGGCAGAGGCCATTTAGCTCTTCAAGCCTGCTCCGCCATTCATGGTTGATCATCAAATTCAATATTCTGATCCCGCATTCCCCTGTGTTGGCCATACCAGGAAGCTAACAGCCAGTGGCCCTTTCAAGGTCTGTTAGTTAGGCAGCAATGCTTGAGACAAATGGACGGAGCAATCAGGATCTTACAACAGACATATAGAAGGTTGTGTTAGTGTCTCATTTATGGCCTGCATGAAAATTCTACCAGATAGGCCCTGGATGCCATTGAAGCCTTAATTCCATCAAGGCCTGGATGCCGTTGGAGCCTAATGCCAATGGGACCCGGATGTAATTGGGGGCGGATATCATTGGGGCCTAGATGTTATTGGGGCCATCATGATATTGGGGCCTGGATGTCACTGAGACCTGGATGTCATTGGGACCTGGATGTCATTGGGACCTGGATGTCACTGGGGCCTGGATGTCACTGGGACAGTGAAGATATTCCTGATTTCCAAATGCTGTCTGCTCATTTTTACTTTTGAATAACAACTGACCACTCATTAAGTTATGCTGCTGCTCTCTGGAGGAGGTCCTTTGTCACTGGATTGCTTAATAAAATGCAAGGCAAGTGTTGAAAAATCATTGATTTCTTACACCTTAATGAAATATAAATGATTTAATTCATTAATTTCTACCTGTGTTTTTATTGTAAATAAAAAAAGCTCTGCGTAGAATTTTCATCCTTGAGAACATTAAGAAAATTCTAGCGACTGCCAGCCCAACTCAGGAAAAAGTTGCCTGCAAAAGTTAGATCTTCAAAGCTGAGCTAGAGTAAGGCCAGCTGATGGGTAATAAAGTTCTGAGGTGGCTGCAGGGGATGTCAGGTGCTGAGAGAGACTATTGAAAAGTCCTGCCGCTGTGGTGTGAGACCTTGTCTAAGTAAAATAGAAACACAAAGGGCCTCTGACCCTCTCTCTTCACACTCCATACTGAAGATACATGCTTTGTCGAGGCCCCAGACATCATTTGTTCTTGTTGAAACAGCTGTGGCCCAGAAAATAAACATTACTTGATTGACAGCCCTGACTCACAGATCTCTGCAGTCAATTTTAAATGTTTGTTTACACAAGGTTAAGTGGTTTCAATGTTTTGGAGCTTCTTTTACTGATACATTAAAGGATGTGGATGATTGACACTTCTATTTCCTTGTGATGAATTGACTTTTAATTGGAAAGTAATAAATGTATGAAAGATCTTTATTTACAAGCGATCGTACACAATGTCTTGTACTATTGGATTCATCGGTTCTATACAGTGTTTTGTTGGCCTATAGGTATGGAATTGCCATAACTTGGCTTAGGGGACATGTGGCGGACTTTGGAAACTCACCATTTAAAAAGTCCCCTCCTGTCCTCAAGGATGAAAGTTCAAGGCAGTGTTTTTTTTTATATATTAATGAATTAAATGAATTAAATCATTTATATTTCATTAAGGTGTAAGAAATCAATGATTTTTCAACACTTGCCTTGCATTTTATTAAGCAATCCAGTGACAAAGGGTCTCCTCCAGAGAGCAGCAGCATAACTTAATGAGTGGTCAATTGTTATTCAAAAGCAAAAATGGGCAGACAGCATTTGGAAATCAGGAACATCTCCACTGTCTCAATGACATTCAGATCCCAGAGGCATCCAGGTCCCAGTAACATCCAGACCCTAGTGACATCCAGGCCCCAGTGACATTCAAGTCTATGGTTATACGTCCTCTGACATCTCCATAGACCAAGAATCTTTGAAACCTTAGCCTAATCCCATTAAAGTTCAGAAAAAGCAGCACCAGGCCATGCTAAATCCACAATGGAGCTGAGCAGGTCGGGAGTGCTGGCTGTCAGCTTCCGACAGGAATCAGTCTGCACCCTTTAGAGGCATTTCTGAAAATCAGACAACTGCGGAATGGAGTTGAGAATGCTGGGATCAAGGGCAGCCTGCCAATTTTAGAGGTGAAAATTCAACCCCACAACGTTGGTTCAGTGCATCAGAACACGACACGAATAAGTTCAAGAGGCTATATGATTAATGCATGTCATACTTCTCTAAATTATGAATTAGTGCTTGTGTAATAAATCCAAAAGATACTGAAGATGAGATGTGAAAAGGTACATGATCTTGGAGTTCTTTGCAATAACTTAAAAATGTAAAATCTCATCTCTGTTTGTCAGAAAATACATTCATGGCAACACAAAATATCCTCAAGACAGTATCATCTGGGAGCAATTCCAATTCCAATTTTCACATGGATTATTTAAAATCCATTTGTATTCATTCACTCTGGAGGGTTCATTTATTTGGATCTTTTTTTTTGACAAAACTGGGCTTTGATTAACAGTTAATCTAACCTGTTATTTCTGTACAGGATCAGGAAAGAAATTGTTTCAAAATACATTCACAATATGTATCAAAAATAGAGAAACAGTTTTTTTTTCCCTTCCATTCAAGGAGACAAATGTTATTCTTGTGAGTGTAAATAATATTTATGATGAGTAACAGCATTCATTACATGGGATGAATTTGGAACTTCCCTCTGCGGTTCCAAACAATAATATTTGTAATTCTTCATCATACCTGATTTGATATCTCAACCTCATTTTAGAATTGTAGAATCCTTACAGTGCAGAAGGAGGCCATTCAGCCCATTCAGCCTACATCAACAATCGCACCTGGGACCTATCCCCTTAACCCCACATAGTCAGCTTGACACTTACCAGGGCCAATCCACCTACACCACACATCTGTGGACTGTGGGAGGAAACCGGAGCACCCAGAGGAAACCCATGTAGAGAATGTGCAGACTTTGCACAGACAGTCACCCGAGGCCAGAATTGAGCCACTGTCCCTGGTAGTGTGAGGCAATAATGCCAACCACTGTGCCATTGTGGTATCCCAACATTTCTTAATATCCTCAATCCCCTAAGTATCCAGAAATCCAGTAATTTTGAATATATTCAATCACTGACTATCTACCGTCCTCTGTGTAGAGAATTCCAAAGAGTCACAACCTTTTTATTGAATAAGTTCCTCCTCATAGAGTCTCTACAGTGCAGAAGGAGATCATTCGGCGCATTGAGCTTGTACCGATCACAATCCCACCCAGTCCTTATCCTCATAACCCCATGTATTTAACCTAGCTACACCACGTGACACTAAGGGGCAATTTACCTTGGCCAATCCACCTAATTCGCACATCTTTGGGCTGTAGGAGGAAACTGGAGCAGACACAGGAACAATGTGCAAACTCTTCACAGACCATGACTCAAGCCAGAAATCGAACCCAGGTCCTTGGTGCTGTGGGGCAGCAGTGTTAACCATTGCGCCACCGAGCCACCCAAACCACCTTAATTCTAAATGGCAAACACCTTCTGTTGAGACTATGAACTAAAGTTCCAGCAAACCAAAGCAAACAAACATCTTTTCTGTGTCTATCCTGTCAAGTTCTCCAAGAATTCTATATATTCAAGGAATCCATCTCTAGTTCTTCTGAATTCCATAGTGATGTATGTTTATTCTTGATTAATCTGTTACAAAATGAATTAGCTTTAGAAACTTCCCACAGTTATTATAATGCATTGCTAAAAATCCAGTAAACCATCAATTTTTGGATCCGATTCTCAAATTCCATCAAGTAGATTAATGTGTACCTTTTATTCCTATTCCCAGCTGATATCATAATTATAATAAGTATCCATTCAGAACTTAAGCCAAATCCAGAGTAAAACACATCGAATTTATTACAGTGTTTCAAATTACTTGCAATCAAAATAAGATAACCATATGGTTGTAACTTGCCCATTAATGGGAGTTAGTCAGTTTGATTGTGAACAATTTCCAAAAATAGGGTTAAAGAATAAAAAACAAAGAATAAAACAGCACGGGAAACAGGCCCTTCGGCCCAACGAGCCCACGCTGCCACCTCGATGATCCCACTTTTACCCGTGATCCCTGTCTATGTTTATAGATCTATGCATTGAAACCAAATTTGAGACAATTTAGGGAGAATTTGTTCTGCCAATCAGCCTAAGAGCACATCTTTGGGATGTGGGAGGAAACCGGAGCACCCGGACTAAACCCACGCAAGCACAGGAAGAATGCGCAAACTCCCACAGGTTGGTGAAGTGGCGGTAGATTTTTTTTTGAATTTATTTATTAGTGTCACAAGTAGGCTTACATTAACACTCTGGTGAGATTACTGTGAAAATCCCCCACTCGCCACATTCCAGCATCTGTTCGGTTACACCGAGGAAGAATTTAGCATGGCCAATGCACCTAACCAGCACATCTTTCGGACTGTGGGAAAAAACTGCAGCACCTGGAGGAAACCCATACAGATATGGGGAGAACATGCAGACAGACACCCAAGTCAGGAATTGAACCTGGATCCCTGGCGCTGTGAGACAGCAGTGCTAACCACTGTGCCACTGTTGGGGTGAGGAGGGGATGTGCTGAGAGGTTTGGGAAGGGGCATATTGGGTTGTCCTGTGAAGTTGGGTTGGAGGACAGTTGGAGAGTAGGAGCATGATTTGGTAGGGAGTGGGGAGATTGGGAAGGAAGTCGGAATTAATGGTGGCTGCGGAGTGCTGGGGGGGGGCCTGCTTCAGGTATGGTTTGGACAATTGGTGATTGGAGTGGATGGCAAGAGAAAAGGGAGGAAGGAAGGTTAGTTGGGGGTGTCTGGGTGGAAGTGTTGGATGTGGTGAGGTTTACACCATGGTTTACCATGGAGTTAGATGTGGTTGTAATCCTTGCAACATTTTTCGGGTAACTATTCTGCTAATTTTCCAAATTCTCCAATTTAATTTTTGAGTGGTTCCTAGTATTTACCCATCAGGAGTTTAAAATGTCCTAGCCAATGCTGTGCAGTCTTTGGGTGGAGACTTCTGTGAGGAAGGAGTTTACAGTGTATCTTCTGAGGTATTTTCTCACGTCCATCCCCAGGAACAAAAGCTCTGGGAAATTCTTTGTTGGTTTGTGCAGGAATTACATAGACCCACATATTAGTTGTGAGGAGGGTATAGGGAATCTCAATAATGGATGAGAAAACCATCAAGCTTGGAGATACGGAGACCCTGCCAATCTTAATGGTACTCTTGTTCACTAGCACCCCCAGTGATCCCCTGATGAGGCCAGCCAAAATCAACACAAAAGTCTTTCTTTATCCCCTGTGGGCATATAAAATAGAAATTGTTCTCACTAATGACCAAGTGCAAGACTTTCCCCATACACATACAAATAGCTGATCCCAGTTGAGTTCATACTCAAAGGTTGGTTAATAATAAAGATCACTCTTTTAACACAAGGGAAGGAAAGGCTTTCTGCATTATTCAAAGCCATTCTTTTTCTCCGTGGTGCAATCTGGAATGTTGGTTTAAAGGCATTCTGGACATATGTTAAATTAGAAAGTAAAACATCACTCAGCAATGTTAAATAGTTAAACAGATTATTCCAGCTGATGCAAGAGGCAGGAAAAGTCCTTGTCAACATATGTGCGCAAATTAAAGCTTAGGCCGCAGTATGGAGTGAATTATTGAAGAAACCCAAGCTGCAGAATTTCAGCAGCAAGAATTAAGTAGGAAATAAAATAGAATTAATGCATGGTATCCATTTGAGAATCCGTGACTATAAAAAGCAAGCCAGCTAATGGCCTGCATTACTGATAAAGATTGCAGTAAAAAGAGAAAATGAACTACACTGGACAAATCATCAGTACTTATTTACTATCACATGTTTCCTATTCTGTGCATATTGGCCATGCATTATGGATTTCAGATCCAGATGCAAATTTTATATGCTTTAAAGCTTGTTTATCCATGTTTCTGCACAAATGATTGCAACTTTGTCTAATAAGGTTACAGCCCATTCTTTTCTGTGGGAAAACTTCAGTCTCTGTTTACATATTTGGTTACTCCTTTGGCCTATGTCTAAGAGCCTTTCCATTCTAAAAAGATTTTGATTTGATTTGATTTATTATTGTCATGTATTGGGATAAAGTATAAAGTCTTGTTTCTTGTACGCTATAGACAAAGTTTATACAAGGGCGGCATGGTAGCACAGTAGTTAGCATCGTTGCTTCACAGCTCCAGAGATTGGGTTCAATTCCTGGCTCGGGTCACTGTCTGTGTGGAGTCTGCACATTCTCCTTGTGTCTGTGTGGGTTTCTTCCGGTTTCCTCCCACAGTTCAAAGATGTGCGGATTAGGTTGATCGGTCATGCTAAAATATTGCCCTTTAGTGTCCTGGGATGCGTAGGTTGGAGGGATTAGTGGATAAAATATGTAGGGATATGGGGCTAGGGCCTAGGTGGGATTGTGTTCAGTGCTGATGGGCTGAAGGGCCTCTTTCCGCACTATAGGATTATATGATTCTATGAAAGTGTACCATTCATAGAGAAGGAAAGGGGACCATGGAGAATATAGCGTTATAGACATAGCTAGGGCATAGAGAAAGATCAACTTAAAATGAAGTAAGGCCATTCAAAAGCCTGGTGGTAGCAGGAAAAAACCTGTTCTTGAGTCAGTTGTTACATGACTTCAGATTTTTTGTCTTTTTCCCGATAGAACAAAGTGGAAGAGAAAATGTCTGGGATGTGAGAGGTCTTTGATTATACTGAATGCCAAGAATACCAAGTCACAATTTAGCTATTTCTCCTAAACCAATTGGAATTCAGGTCTCTACTTAGCAGTCATAAAATCTCATCCAAGTATTTGCACATTGCGAATGACTCACTGATCTTATTTTCATAAAATCCACTTCAGCAACCGCTTGGAAATTTCTTGTAGAGCAGAAGGATCATTTATTCAAAATGACAAGGCAACTTAGGCTCATATTAAATCCCATATTAAGTCTAAAGATAATACTGTGCAAGAAGAATGCATTTACAATTGTCCCCATGATCACAAAACTGTAGGAATGGTCCCTCACTTTACCAAATGCAAGGCTCACACCAGTACCACATTTGGTAATAATTATACTGGTATACTTAGGCCCCGACATTAATCACAATGCTGCTTCTAAGTATGGGTAAGGGTGGGATTGTACAGACAAAACCTAGACGTCAAGTCGAAAGATTCCCAGAGGTTATATTCAAGACTGAATTAAAGTGTTTTTGATGCTTGGGTTTTGTTTACCCAAGCTGCATAGCAAGCTTGATGTGCATTCACATGATGTGATCGCAGCAGTATTTAATAGGATAATGCCCAAACATCAATTGAAGGAGTTCACAATGGGTGTTGCACAAAGAGCAAAGGTTTCACTGGAATTGCTGCTGGTGCATTCAGAAGCATAGTGGACATAACTAAAGAAAAAATCTTTAGGCTTTCACCAAGACGTTGTGGCTGGAGGTAACTGAGGAACTAATCAATAAGAGCTTAATGTGTTAGGTACAATGAAGGAAGCAGTTAATGACATGATTGGGTCATGAGAAGGGAATGTATTTGCTGAATCTCCTAAGTTTAAGCCCTCACCTTTCCATTGTGTGTCTTGCCAAGTGTGTTCCATTACATCATTTTTGTCACACTTCAGTCAATTTTTATCTACATTCAGCCGCCACTTTCTATATACTTTCTCCCTTTCCTGTGTATTTTTTGCCATTGCCATTCCCCCCACATCCTGAAGTCATGTGGTGCATCTGTCTTAAAGTAATCCTCATCCAATGCATTGCATCCATTGGCTGGATATCTGAGCTTTCACTTGCTCACACGTTTGTTCTTTCAACCATTGCAAGAGGAGAGAGTGAAAAACACAAGAGGAAGAGAGAGGACTGAAGCTGGATTACAATGAGGAGTCCAGCTAAGAGACACATAGATGAACCCCTGAGATAAGTGGCAGAAATAGACATATCTCTCTAACATGTATGTTGGCTTTGTTATACTAATGATTGTACTGTATGAAATCTGACTTTGGTGTATGTTGGGATTGTGCCTTTGTCATGTCTAAATCACATATTGTCATGTTCATATAATTTACACATATGAAATACGGGTATGCACTTTCAAAGTAAACTCATCAAAATCATCAAGATGATAGAATCCCCACAATGTAGAAGCAGGTCATTTGGCTCATTCCTCCCTGACTCTCTCCAAGACAGCATCTTACTCAGACTATACCTCACATAATTAAGCTATTAATCCCCCTAGCCTACAATCCTTGGCACAAAGAAGGAATTTAACATGGAAAATCAACCTACTTTGTGGTATGGAAGGAAACCGGAGCACTCGGTGGAAACCATTCAAACACGGAAGAATGTGCAGACTCCGCACAGAGAGTGACCCGAGGCTGGAATCAAGCCCATGTCCCTGGCACTGTGAAGCAGCACACAAACTGTCGGCTCCAGGCTGTGAGGCAGCAGTGCTAATCACTATGCCACCATGCAGCCCCGTCTACCTCTGGCAGTTCTCTGGTAGGAACTGGAGGCAAATAAATTGAGGGTGGAAGCCACGGGTAATGCATGTCTGCAACTGCTCAGCTGTTTGTAGACCTTTTAAGAGGATACAGATGCCTGGCACCTCTTGAGATGACAACTCAGCCTGAGGAATCTTTGCTCTTTGAGATGTCATGGATGCTACATGTCTATCTGTAAATCTTGTGAAGTGAGTAATAGCTCTCATGACATCACCTCATCTCCTGTGTTCCTCCCTCCTAGGGACATATTGATCCCACCATAGCTATTGTGGATGGTCTTCAGCTTCTGATGTGCTGCCAAACATATCCAATTTTCATCTTATCAGTTTGGAAAGTTTCAAAATTTAGAAAAGTTTGCAACCCCAATGCAAGAACTCTTTTCCAATTGTGCACCAGAGGAAATTGAGACACCAGCAACAATAAATGAGCTTTTCTTCAGAAAAGACACAAAAAATTTAGCAGGTCAGTGATGACTCTCACCAATTTTACAGATGCACCACAGAAAGCATTTTTTATGATTCTATCACAGCTTGGGATGGCTCCTGCTCTGCCCAAGGCCACAAAAACTATGAAGACTCACGAGCAATGAAGCCCAGTCCATCATTCAAACCAACTTCTTATTTATTGACATTGTCTACATTTCCCACTGCCTCAGACAAACAGCCAGCATAACCAAGGACTCCATGCACCCCAGATGCACTCCCTTCCCCCTTCTCCCATTGGGAAAAAGTCTGAGGTCTCGTACCAACTGACTCAAGAACAGCTCCTTCCCTGCTGATATCAGGCTCTTGAATGGACTTACCTTGCATTAAATTGATTTTTATCTACATCCTCTCTATAATTGTAATACTACATTCTGCATCCTCTCCTTTCCTTCTCTATGAACGGTATGATTTGTCTCTCTAGCATGTGAGAAACAATACTTTTCACTTTATACTAATACACGTGACAATAATAAATCGAATCAAATCAAATCAAATGTATAAACACAGTCCTGGTCGATGACTTGCTCTTTCGTCACTTACAGTCAAAATTATCCCAATTCCCAGGAAACCGATAGAGAAAATGTTAAATTTAAAGCTAAATGGAGTTCAAATTGAGAAAACCTCATTAACACCTCATTAGAATATTAATTGCTGTTATAAGTGCCTGCCCACCTCCACTAATTAAAGCCCCAGCTTTGACAAGTAGAATACTCGCAGATGTCCAAATATTCTTCTATTCAAAACCCAAAACAAACTCAGTGGAGCCAGTTTAAAATCAGCGTCAAATTTAATTATTCAGAGTCATACGGACTTGAAGCTCTGTTTCTCTGTCCACAGATGCTTCTGGACCTGCTGAGTTTTCTTAGCTCTTTCTATTTTTATTTCAACATTTTTAATTGTTTTCCACCATCATCAACCCCCAAGGTTATCAACAGTTGCAAAACCTCATGATATTGTCTCTAAAAGGAATTATTTGGATGCTACAGATAAAATTGCAGAACACCATGGGCAGAATTTTACAGCCCCACCCACCACAGAAATTGAGGCAGGTGAGAGACGGACAATGGGAAAGTCCGCTGACCTTGGGCAGGATTTTACAGCTTTGGTACGAGCGAAGCTCTAAAATACCATCTCGCGTGCGATTAAAAATTGTTCGTAACGAGGTCAAGCAACAGAGATGTTATCTTTTAAGTTTAGCCACTAAATTAATCAGAAAAGGATCTAACAGAAAGACCGTTCCTGTATTAGGATTGATGGTACATAGAGCTAGCCATCCTTACAGTCATTACAGACTAAAGCAGAGTGCAACCTCCAGCAGTTAAACGTGGAGAGTTGCTATCTGATTTTTCCTTGATGCTCCAAAGGATATACCCAAATAATAGATTTGTCGTTGAAATCAATGTAAGGGAGTAAAGTACATCACTCACCGGCCACCCATTAAACATGCCAGAAAAATCTAGGGCTATTGCATCTTGATACAAGTGATTATTTAATGGTGCAACAAATTTTAATTACTCCCAAACAATGTCCCTGGCCCCGAATATTTCATTCTATAAATGTGGAGTATCATTCCTTCAGAATTTAATTAATGTTGGAAGGCAGGGATTTGAAACTCTCTGAGAAGAAAAACTGCAATGTCAGTGGGGCAGCAGTTTACCAAATAATCAGATATGAGATTTAATAAAATTGTGGGTTTTGTAGAGGTGCTACTTCAAGACTGTCTTTAAGGAACTGATTTGTATGCTTAGTAGTTGAAGAAATGGTGAGTTTTGAGTACAGTTTTTGGGGTCTCACATATGTGTTGTGTGAGAAATATCAAATGAATGCTCAGAAATTCCAATTGATATATCTGACTTTTAGGGGAGGTGATGCTTAATGGTATTAATACCACACTATTAATCCAGAAATGTTCTGGGGGCCTAGGTTCAAATCCTGCCCTGCCAGATGGTGGAATTTGAATTCAATTGAAAAGAATCTGGAATTAAAAACCTACTAATGATCGTGAAGCCATTGTCAATTGTTGGAAAGACCCATCTGGTTCACTAATGTCCTTCAGGGAAGGAAATCTGCTGTCCTTATCTGATCTGACCTACATGTAACTCCTGAGCCATAGCAATGTGGTTGACTCTCAACTGCCCTCAGGTAATCAGGGATGGGCAATAAGTGCTAGCCGAGCAGTAACACCCACGTCTACTTCCTCGGAAGACTAAGGAAATTTGGCATGACAGCTACGACTCTCACCAACTTTTGCAGATGCACCGTAGAAAGCATTCTTTTGGTAGTGTCATAGCTTGGTATGGCTCCACTTCTGTCAAGACTGCAAGAAACTACAAAGATTGTGAATGAAGCCCAGTCCATTATGCAAATCAGCCTCTCATCTATTAACTCTGTCAACACTTTCCGCTGCTTTGGAAGAACAGCTAGCATAACTAAGACCCTACACAGCCTGGGTATAGTCTTGTCCTCTTTCTTGCATCAGGAAAAAGGTACAAAGGTCTGAGATCACAAACCAACTGACTCAAGAACTGCTTCTTCCTTGCTACCATCAAACTTTTGAATGGACCTACCTCACTCTAAGTTGTTCTTTCTCTACATTCTAGCTATGACTGTAACACTACATTCTGCACTCTCCCTATTCTTTCTGTATGATTGGTATGATTGTTATTTCATATTATTATATTGTATATTGCGTTCAAGAAACAATACTTTTCACTGTATACTAATACATGTGACAATAATAAATCAAATCAAATCCAAATGAAGGGAAAAAAAAAAGTTCTGTCTAACAAGGGGCATACACGTGATGGGTCGTGAGAGGGCTGGTCTTGGATTTTTTCGAGAGTATCCTAGTGCTTCACGTCATTAGTGTACGCTTGACCTGGACCATTTGATGGGCAACACGACAGCTCGGTGACTATCACTGTGCTGTGCAGATACATGGATTTGGGCCTGTGTCTGTGGGAGTTTGCGCATTCTCCCCGTGCTTGCGTGGGTTTTTTCTGGGTGCTCCGGTTTCCTCCCACATCCCAAAGATGTGCTCTTAGGCTGATTGGCAGAACAAATTCTCCCTAAATTGTCTCAAATTTGGTTCCAATGCATAGATCTATAAACATAGACAGGGATCACAGGTAGAAGTGGGAACATCGAGGTGGTGGTGTGGGCCGATGGGCCTGTTTCCCATGCTGTTTTGCTCTTTATTCTTTGTTCTTTGTTGTTCAATCTGAATAGTTGTCACATTGTCACTTTCTCTGTTCATATCACATCATATGTGAGGTAATGCACTTTGGCAGGAACAATAAATGTGTAGAGTATAGGGCTAATGGTAGGGCTCTTAATAGTGTTGAGGAACAGAAGGATCTTGGTGTATGTGTCAATAGATCCCTGAAAGTAGGCAGTCAAGTGGATAAAGTTGTTAAGAAGGCTTATGGAGTCTTAGCTTTTATTGGTAGGGGGATTGAATTTAGGAGCCGCAGCATCATGTTGCAGCTGTACAAAACTCTAGTGCGGCCGCACTTGGAGTATTTTGTGCAGTTCTGGTCGCCACATTATAAGAAAGATGTGGAGGCATTGGAGAGGGTACAGAGGAGGTTTACTAGGATGTTGCCTGGTATGGAGGGCAGGTCCTATGAAGAGAGGTTGAAGGATTTGAGGTTGTTTTCGTTAGAAAGGAGGCGGCTAAGGGGGATCTTATTGAAGCATATAAGATAATTAGAGGTTTGGATAGGGTGGACAGTGATAGCCTTTTTCCTAGGATGGAGAAAGCTAGCACGAGGGGACACAGCTTTAAATTAAGGGGTGATAGTTATAGGACGGATATCAGAGGTAGGTTCTTTACCAAAAGGGTGGTTCGGGAGTGGAATGCCCTGCCTGCAGCAGTTGTAGATGCGCCAAGTTTGGTGGCGTTTAAGAGGTTAGTTGATAAGTATATGGAAGAGAAGGAATGGTTTAGTTTGGAGGGGCATTGCTTTTTATTTTGGTCGGCACAACATCGAAGGCCGAAGGGCCTGTTCTGTGCTGTATTGTTCTATGTTCTATGTTCATATCAAAAGATTTCCCTGCAGAGGCACTGAACAAAACTCCATCAGAAGTTGCCACTCAGAACTTCACAAAATATTCTTGGGTAGCTGTAAATATTGTTTATCTACTGCTGACTCAAAAAACCCAAAAAAGAGATAATCATCATCCTTGAAATATGACGTTCTGTTGTCTGAGAAATTAGATACTTAGCTGGTTCAGTTAATTAAAATTCCTGTTAAAATTTATCCTATTATATGTTCTTGATATCTACAACTTTATAAGACTCTAGTCAGACCCCACTTGGAGTATTACGCACCATTCTGGTTGCCTCATTACAAGAAAGATGTGGAAGCTATTGAGAGGGCACAGAGGAGATTTACAAGGATGTTGCCTGGATTGGGTGGCATGCCTTATGAGGATAAGGTTGAGGGAGCTTGGTCTTTTCTCCCTGAAGAGACGAAGGATGAGAGGTGACCTGACAGAGGTTTATAAGATATTGGGAGGTATAGATCGGGTGGATTCTCAGAGGCTATGAGATGGTTGAAATGGTCGCTATGAGAGGACACAGGTTTAAGGTGCTGGGGAGTAGGTACAGAAGAGACGTCTGGGGTAAGTTTTTCACTCAGAAGGTGGTGGGTGAGTGGAATCGGCTGCCATCAGTGGTGATGGAGGCGAACTTGTTGGATTCTTTTAAGAAACTTTTGGATGAGTACATGGGATTTAATGGGACTGAGGATTATAGATAGGCCTGGTAGGTAGGGATATGATCAGTGCAACTTGTGAGCTAAAGGGCCTGTTTGTGCTGTAGTTTTCCATGTTTCTATGTCAAATTTCAATAAATTCAAATATATTTAAAACTGCAAAGTCTTAATTACTGAATTCTAAAACTCTACAAAATCTCAGACCACAAACTTATTGTGGCTTGATTGCTATTTGTTCAACTCTCTCATTAATGGTTACAATAAACATCTCTGATCCAAACTTGGCCAGGACATAATAAATAGCGAGGGTGATTTAAATCAGTGCCCTCTGGTGGACTGGCAGAAGCAAATAATATTGTACAGTCAAAAATAGTCATCCAAAAAGAAGTTATTTCACATGTAGAATAAATTAATTTTCTTGAGAATACCTCATGCTTTAAAATTGAATTTTACATCTCAAAATTAAAATTAATGCACCTTGAAAAAACTCTCCTCTTTTTCTCAAGTTATTTTCCCCATTTTCTCACCTCCTGTTCAATATATCATTTCCAAGTAGAGAGGCTGAGCATGCAGTTTATGTTGACTAATCTTCTCATTTTCAATAGATAAATACAATTATATTCACGAGGAATTTAGCCATATTTCAGCATTTTTTTAAAAGAGGTTTTCTTTTTGGCCAACAGCATTTCATAATAATCTCCATCAGCATGTGCCAGCATTTGTTGTCTCCCCCTAATTGCCCTTGAACTAAGTGGCTTGCCAGGCCATTTCAGAGTCCAATTAATAGTCAACAACTTTGCTGTGGATCTGGAGTCACATGTAAACCAGTCTAGGTAAAGACAGGGCAGTACAGTGGCACAATGGTTAGCACTGCTAGCTCGCTTGGGTTCAGTTGAAGATTTGGGTGACTGTGTTGAGTCTGCGCACTCTCCCCATGTCTGCTTGGGTTTCCTCCAGGTGCTCCGGTTTCCTCCCACGGTGTAAAGATGAGCAGATTAGGTGGATTGGCCAAAGTAAATTACTCCTTAGTATCCCAATATGTCTATGTTAGGCGGGTTAGCAGGGTAAAGATGTGGGGTTACCACAATAAAATGTGGGTGGGATCCTCTGTCGACAAGTCGGTGCAGACTTGCTGAGTCAAATGGCCTGTTTCTGTACTGCAGGGATTCTATAACAGCAAACTTCCTTCTCAACAGAACATGTAGTGAACCGAATGGATTTTTGAACAATCGACAATAGCTTCGTGGTCATCACTAGAACTCTTAATTTCAGATATTTATTGAATTCAAATTCCACCATCTGTTGTGATGGGATTCAAACCCAGAGTATTAATCCTGGGTCTTTGGATTACTAATCCAGTGGGAATACCATGACGACACCACTTCTGCATTTCAATATTACTTAAGTAAGGTTTCAAGGAAATTGGGAGTCCAGATAGTTTACATTACTGTGACTGTGTATTGTGATATTACAGATTTTAGGGATAGTTGTTTTAAATGTTACAATTCTGTTTCCAAACTTTTATGTTGAGTTTCAAAGTCTTTTTCAAAGCAGAAGTGTGGACTGATAATACAGCACCTCTGATGTTTACTCAAAGCCAGTCAGACTCCTATCTGAAGAGTTGGCTAGGAAGAGTCATTAAAAATGAAAAGATCCCTCTAGGGCAGTGGTGTACTGAGAAATTTTAAGGTACATGAGCACTTAGAAAATGTGTTGGCCATATCATTCTAAATCTACCGTTATGCTCTTTTCCTATGCATTAATCATTTCAATACATGCCAGTAAGACAATGCTTCACAGCTAGAATTTCATTCTGCAGCAGTTTGATTATTTAATTTGCTTCTATTGAAAATCTAACTTACAAAAGACTTAATTTGCTTCTGACTGGGGAATGGTATATGGAGGGATCACTGCTTCTCTTGCTTTGCATGTACAACATATACCTGGGGTGTACAGGGTACAATTTCAAAGTTTGAAGATGACGCAAGACTTGGGAGTATTGTGGAGTTGCCGGCATTGGACTTGGGTGGGCACAGTAAGAAGTCTCACAACACAGGTTAAAGTCCAACAGGTTTATTTGGTAGCACAAGCTTACAGAGCACTGCTCCTTCATCAGGTGGGTGCAGGATTTGTTTCATAAACAGGGCATATAAAGTCACAGATAGGCTTCCCTTCCTGACAAGGCACACTTCAGCAGTCACGGGCATTCAGCCTCCAATCTTTGGGTAACTGTTCTCCAAGGCAGCCTTCACAACACACGATAATGCAGAATTGCCAAGCAGAAACGGATAGCCAAGTTCTACATGCCTAAGGACGGCCTTAACTGGGATCTTGGGTTCATGTTGCACTATCTGTAACCCCCAGGACGTGTCTGGGTTTGCAAAATCTCACTAACTGTCCTGGCTGGAGACAATTCACACCTCTTTGACCTGTGCTTAACCCTCTCTCCCCTCACATTATCTGCACCCTCTGTAAAGACTTGATCACCTGTTAAGACTCACATTCCTCACACTATCACAGCCGAGTAATTAACATGAATCATTCTGTCTTCCCACCCAATCTCCAGCCCACACAGTCAACCTCCCATTTACTTCCACACTCTCTCCCGTACACATCCTCTCTTACCTGACATTCTCTCTCCCCTCCCCCGCACACTCCCTCTTTCTCTACACTTGATATGCTCTCTCCCCCACACTCTGCCTCCCTGCACAATCTCTCTCTCCCCGCACATTCACCTCCCATCCCACATTCCCTCTCCAGGACTCCCTGATATTCTCTCTTCCTCACCCCCTCTCACTATATTAATCAATGATTGCATCACTTATTTTCAGCAATCATTTTTGTAATAAACTAATCTTTATCTTGATTAAGAGTAAACCTTGTGCAAGGTGTTTTTTAAGGTTAACTACTCATAAATTAAAAAGGGGAGCAACACAGCCACGCACAAATTCTTAGCTCACAGGCCGCTTTAAGGAAACATCTTTTGTATGGTGGTGACAATATGATTAGATGGTACTTTTTTGCCCAGTTACTTCTTCTGTGATTGTTTTGATTTTATGTTTGTTTCTTGGATATAGGTTGACTGAAAATCTTACATCTGAAAATTGTCCTTGCTAATTTGACTTTAGTAGACAGTCCATGCAGGAGTTGCTGTATTATCAGTTCTGAAGTTTTTGTCAAATGTTCATAGAGAAAAGATCATCATTGTTTGATGATGTTTGTGAATGAACATAGCAGATAAAATTGGTATTGTCATATTGAATTATGAAATTTTCTTTTTAGTCAAATTTAATGGAAAATACAAGATAGGCCAACTAGAGGTGAGGCTACATTGGATTTGGTGCTGGGCAATGAGCCAGACCAGGTGTTAGGCTTGGAAGTTAGTGAACATTTTGGTGATAGTGACCACAATTCGGTTACATTCACTTTAGTGATGGATATGGATAGGCATGAAGCTGGGGGCAGTAGTTATAGCTGGGGGAAGGGTAATTATGAGGCCATCAGGAGAGAATTAGGGTGCATAGATTGGACTAGGAAACTACAGGGACTGTGAACATCTGGAATGTGGAGCTTATTCAAGGAGCAGCTGCTGCGAGTCCTTGATAAGTATGTCCCTGTCAGGCAAGGAGGAAATGGTCGAGTAAGAGAACCTTGGTGTACGAAAAAAGTCGATTTGCTGGTTAAAAGGAAAAAGGAGGCTTATGTCAGGATGAGGATTGAAGGCTCGGTTAGTGCAATGGATAGCTATAGATTAGCCAGGAGGGAGCTAAAGAGTGAATTGAGGAGAGCTAAGAGAGGACACGAGAAAACTTTGGCTGATAGGATTAAGGAGAATCCTAAAGCTTTCTTTAGATATGTTAAGACTAGAAGATTGGTTAGGGCAAGATTAGGGCCAGTCATAGACAGCAGTGGGAAGTTGTGCGTGGAGCCTGAAGAGATTGGTGAGGCACTGAATAAATATTTCTCTTCGGTAGTCACGCAGAGTGCTGGAAATGTAGCTGTGGAGAGCACTGAGGTACAGGGTTGCAAATTGGGGAGTATTGTAGTAGATAGGGAGGATGTGTTAGAAATTCTCGAGGGTTTGAAGTTGGATAAGTCCCCTGGCCGGACGGGATTTACCCTAGGATTCTCTGGGAGGCAAGAGAGGAGATTGCCGAGCCTCTGGCTCTGATCTTCAGGTCCTCGTTGGTTACGGGTGTGGTTCCGGAGGACTGGAGGATAGCGAATGTGGTCCCATTGTTCAAGAAGGGGAAGAGAGACCTTCCAGGGAATTATAGGCCAGTGAGTCTTACTTCTGTTGTGGGCAAAGTATTGGATAGAATTATTAGGGATAGGATTTATAGTTATTTAGAGAGAAATGAATTGATTGGGGATAGTCAGCATGGTTTTGTGAAGGGTATGTCGTGCCTTACTAACCTCATTGAGTTTTTTGAAAAAGTGACCAAAGAGGTGGATGGGGGTAAGGCGGTTGATGTGGTATATATGGACTTTAGTAAGGCGTTTGATAAGGTGGTCCATGGAAGACTTCTACAGAAAATGCAGATGTGTGGAATAGAGGGTGATTTAGCTAATTGGATTAGGAATTGGCTGGCAGATAGAAGACAGAGGGTGGTGGTTGATGAGAGATATTCATCGTGGAGTTCGGTGACAAGTGGTGTACCTCAGGGGTCTGTTTTGGGTGGTTCGGG
Organism: Sphyrna mokarran; assembly: GCA_024679065.1. Classification (NCBI taxonomy): domain Eukaryota; kingdom Metazoa; phylum Chordata; class Chondrichthyes; order Carcharhiniformes; family Carcharhinidae; genus Sphyrna; species Sphyrna mokarran. The sequence continues at coordinate 18,177,199 of JAGIQG010000008.1, read as the reverse complement.
AGTGGAATGCCCTGCCTGAAGCAGTTGTAGATGTGCCAAGTTTGGTGGCGTTTAAGAGGTTAGTTGATAAGTATATGGAAGAGAAGGGAATGGTTTAGTTTGGAGGGTCATTGCTTTTTATATTGGTCGGCGCAACATCGAGGGCCGAAGGGCCTGTTCTGAGCTGTAATGTTCTATGTTCTATGTTCTACAACAGTGGGTGCAAAATGGCCACTCATGTGTGATCAGCCCATTTCGTGTAACTCAGACAAATTTCAATCCTGCATTGACAACTGATAAGGCATAACTGTTACTTCATCAGATCAAGTTTAAAACCTTATTAACTCAAAGAGACATATAGCTGCTGATTTGATTTTGATTTGATTTATTATTGTCACAAGTATTGGTATACAGGCACAGTATTGTTTTTTGCATGCCAAACAGTCAAAGCATACCATTCATAGAGAAGGAAAAGAGAGAGGGCAAAATGTAGACTTACAGTTATAGCTAGGGTGTAGGGAACCATCACCTTAACATCAGGTCCAGTCAAAAGTCTGATGGCAACAAGAAAGAAACTGTTCTTGAGTTTGTTGGTACATGACCTCAGACTTTTGCATCCTTTTCCTGATCGAAGAAGGTGGAAGGGAGTATGCCCAGGGTGTATGGGTTTCTTGATTATGCTGGCTGCTTTTCTGAGGCAGTGGGAAGTATAGATGGAGTCAATGAGTGGAAAGTTGGTTTGCACGATGGACTGGGGCTTTGTTCACAATACTTTGTTCACAATAGCTTCTTGCAGACTTGGACAGAGCAGGAACCATACCCACACGTGATGCAACCAGAAAAAATTATTTCTCTGATACATCTGTAAAAGTTGGTGAGTTGTTGGACATGCCAAATTTCCTTAGTCTTCTAATGAGGAGAGGAATGCTTAGCTGGTTCAAGTCATATATAACCTCCCAATTAGAGAAAAAGAGGCTTCTTGATGGCTAAAATATTGAATCTAATTTCATTATCTCCTATTGAGAAATTCAAAGGATTAATCAATTTTTGCAATCATTATTTCCTTAATTTGGCTACCTACTATATTTGTTAATGCTGAAATACCAGATGGCTATTGTTATGATCCCACCTGATTTTAACACTGGACAGGTAAGATCCCAGAATAAAATCTGCCTTGAATAGTCCAGCAAAGTTATTGAACGCATTCAGAAGAGTCTGCTGATGATTTTTAGAACAAAGAATACAATATTTATCAAAGCAAGAAAAGTGAACTGTATTAGATAGAAAATAGTTGCAGGAGTAGGCATTTGGCCTCATCAGTTAAATAGATTGGAAAGATCTTAGTGCGAACATAATAAGATGATTCAAATCTACACTACTTCTTTACACCAGTGATACATTTACAGACACAAAAACCAGTGAAGAATTGTTATCACCAGCTTGGCACAAGAGCTTCTCACTCGAGACCAGCATAGTTGCAAATGGTTTTCTTCTGGTGAATTTCTGACCATACACTTGGTGCTTGTTATCCAACGTATATGCGAGACATCCAGAAACTGCACTCTAAGCTCACTATTTCTTCAACTGCAGGGCACACAAATCAACTCCTTAAAGACAATGTTCCAGTAGCACCGCCAGAAAAACCATAACTTTGCTGAATCCCATATATGGTTATTTAGTTAACTACTGCCCCACTGGCATTGCAGTTTTCTTCTCCGAGAGTTTCAAATCCCTGTCTTCTCTCTTTGGCACAATCTCTGTCTTCCCCCTCTCGATTCCTGTCTTTTTTGTGTCACACAATCACTCTCACCAGATAACAGTGGGTCCGATTTTACCACCATGTTCGGGTCTGAAAACTTGATAAAGTTGGGCATGAGGCGAGTAGCACGAACCATGTCCAGCTCAGCGCCGGTTCCCCCTTTACCAAGGGCCAGAATGGGCTGCATGCCCAACTTTACTGCACTTCCTTCTTTACCACGGCATTTACCCATCCAGAACTGGTGTGAAACAGTATATAAGACCGATTCAAATACTCCATCAGTGAGGGTTAGTGAGGAGGTTAAGTGCTGATTATCTGGCAGCTCTCTGCTTGAGATCGCTGGGGCTGGCATTGGAGGCAGGTGGGGGGAAGGTGGGTCTGCTGCCACTCTGCCTGAGTTCAGTGGGGGAGGGGAAGGGGGTCAACGACCACTCTGCCTGAGATCAGAGGGAAGGGGGGGGTCAGCTGCCACTCTGCCTGAGATCAATGGGGAGGAGGGCCCCCAATCAGTCTGGATGGCAGGAGCGTGGGGGGGATAAAGGGATCAGCAATGTTATGGGGGAAATGGGGCAATGTCTGTAGTGGCTAGGAGGAAGTATTATCCGGCTTGGGAGCAATGTGGCAGGCGAGCATTATTCTATCATTTTTTCTTACACGTGCATTTGGAGGTTTCAGCTGCATTAAGCCTCTCCCACAGGCTTGCACAGCATGATGCAGACTCACTCGTATTGTTGCAGGCAGAGTGCATATGGGGGGACTTCAGAATGGGTCTAAAAGTCAGATCTGAAACACTCTCAGTTTCAAGTCCACACAGCACTTAGAGAATCAAAATGGTAAAATAGGGCCCTATGTTTTGTTTCTAGAATCACTGAACTGTAAACCACTTTTAACCCATCTCTTTTACTTCAGCAGGTTGTAAGACCTCATTAAAAATGTATATTATCCAAGCAAACTCAAATGACCTAACCTTTCAGTGGCAAGTCTATCCAGACTTACAGACACCAAGGTTTATACGCAAAATCAAACCGAAACTATTTTTTACCTTTGTTAACACAAATATATATAAAAATTCAACTTAAAATTATACATTGTTCATAACACTGTCAGAAAGTTTAATTCAATTAGTTCAAGTTAGAATACAGAAACTAGGGAACTGAAAAGGAACCTAAATTTAATATTGAAGGGATTGTGCTCCTTTGTAATTCATTATGAATGAGTGTCGCTGGTTAGTTCAGCATTTATTTCCTATTTCTTGTTGCCCTTGAAAGGTGTTGCTGAACTGCCTTTTTGAATTGCTTCAGTCCACATATTTTTGGTATACACACACAATTATGAAGGGGATTCCAAGCTTTTGACCCAGTGACAGTGAAGAACATATAGTTCCAAGTCAGAATGATAGGTTTGGAAGGCACTGTCAAATAAACTCTAGTGAGTTAGTACAGTGCATCTTGAAGATCATACACATTGCAGCCACTGTGCATCAGTGGTGGAAAAGTGAATGTTTAACTTGGTAGATAGGGGCAGGAATTCTCCCATCTTGCCTGCTACTGGAATTCTATCGGATGAGGTGGGATCCATGCAAAGGTCCATTGAAGTCAGGTGAGAATCTCTGGTTTTCAGGCAAATGCAGCTAGAGAATTCCACCCAAGGTGTTTGTCAAGTGGGCTGCTTTGTCTAAATTGTGTTGAGTTTCTTGAGTGTTGTTTGAGCTGCCCTCATCCAGGCATTCCATCATACTCTTGATTTGTGCTTTGTAGATGATAGATAGGCTTTGGCGAGTCATTTTCTGCAGGATGCCTAATCTCTGACCTGGTCTTGTATTTATATAGCTGGTCCCATTAGTCAATGGCAATGCTAGGATTCTGATGGTTGAGAATTCAGCAATGGTAATGCCATTGAATATCAAGGGGAATTGGTTAAATTCTCTCTTTTAGAGATGGTCAGTCTTGACACTTGTGTGACATAAATTTTACTTGCCAGCCCAAACCTGGATGTCATCCAGGCTTTGCTGCATATATGGACATGGACTGCTTCACTGTTCGTTCTTGAACCATTTTCAGTTCCTACCTGATTCATGACAATTGAAAAGAAAATTAAAGCACTTAATGAGCCAATTCACAGCAAAAATAAACCTTCAGGCTGTGAATCGTGGTAATAAATTGCAATGCCTCAAATTTGCAGTTAACATTTCATTGATTGGAAAGACTGCTTATGAGAATGAGCAGAGGAACCTTGTGGAGATAATTTCACCAAGAAGACTCTCCTCTGATTCAGAGGTCTCCTTTCATTGATGTTCCTGTCCACCATCCAGAGATGTAAAGTCAATTAGATGGATGGGACTTGTAGTCTCAGTTGGAGATATAACCATCGGTGAGGAGAAGAGAAGGAGCAGAGGAAGAGGAGTAGTGTGAGAGGATGAGGAGTTACAAGGAGGCTATGGTTTTGCAGCAAGAGAATAGAGCAGCACCAACCCTGAGAGTCAGGAGAAACCCAGAGACCCTACTAACCACCACCCCCCCCAACCCCCGCAACCCGCCCCCCAACTTAAACATCTTGGGACACTAAGAATCTACTTAGCTCGGCCAGTCAAACTAACCCGCACATCTTTGGACTGTGGGAAGACACAGGAGCAGCATGGTGGCACAATAGTTAACACTGCTGCCTCACAGCGTCAGGGACCTGGGTTCAGTTCCAGCCTTGGGTCATTGTCTGTGTAGAGTTTGCACGTTCTCGCTGTGTCTGCATAGATTTCCTCCCACCGTTTGAGATAAATGCTGGGTAGGTTGACTGGCCATGCAAAGTTGACCCTCATCTCAGGGGGATCAGCAAGATAAATAGGTGGCATTACAAGAATAGGGCCTGGGTGGAATTGTGGTTGGTGCAGACTCAAAGGGCACTTCTGCCTGCACTGCACTGTATGGATTCCTCTGCACTGTAGGGAATCTACGAAACCGGAGCACCCAATTGAAATCCAAGCAGACATAGGGACAATATGCAAACTCCACAAAGAGTAAGTCAATTGAGAACTAATTCTGATTTCTAATAATGACCTGACCAAGGGGCTAATGTTGCAACAACAGGAATTACATAAAAATCCGATTCATTGAAACAATAAAATAGAAATTATCAATGAAAGACGATTGACAGTTTAGCCAGTGCAAGTATTTGTCAACAGAGCCTGAATCCTTTAGCGAAAGGCATCCATCATACTAAAACTGGTTCGCTCCTCTTTAGCTTTATCTAGCTTATTCCAGTTACTGAAAGCCTCAAACTGAAATGAATTATGATCAAAGACTGTGCTCACTCTTGGAGTGATCACTTTGATCAAGACACATGACCTCAGATTGTAAAATGCAAAAATCAGTAAAATGCAACAAAGCTTTCAAATAGGCAAGTGTTCTCCCGAGCAAAGGTCGATAAATTAACAGGAGCCAGTGGAGTTGGTGTCTTGAGTACAATGAGGGCCAGTTATTCAGAAAGTGCAGGTCACAGTGATGGCCTGAAATAGGAGGCCAGTTACAAATCCAACTGCGCAAGCCTTCTGTCTATAAATCCACTAGATTGCCTATCTGATGAGTCACCCAACATTGTCCCATGCCAGGGCACCCTTTAAAATGTTGGCCATGACTTTGTTCCAAGTCACAAGCTGGAGCTATTGAGACCAGATACTTGCTGTCCAATATTGCAAACAATTCATACTTGACAAGCCGGGCAGCACAGTTGTTAACACTGCTGCCTCACAGTGCCAGGGATCTGGGTTCAATTCAAGCCTCAGGTCACTGTGTGGGGTTTGCACATTCTCCTCCTGTCTGCTCTGGTTTCCTGCCACACTCCAAAAATGTGCGGGGTAGTTGATCGGCCACACTAAATTGCTCCTTCAAGATGTGTAGGTCACAGGCACTAGCAGGGTAAATATGTTAGGGATGTGGGGATAGGGGCTGGGTGGGATTGTGCTTGGTGCAGACTCCATGGGCTGATCCTGCATTATAGAGATTCTATGATTCCGCTCTCATCTTGGGGGTTTATGCTGAAAGAGATAATAAGAACTTTTGAGTTTTTTTTGCAAACTTCAGTCTGCCCCTTGGGAATAGTTGGACTGTAACAAGAAACTTCAGAGGGCTAAAGGAAAAGCATATGGATTTATTAAGTTCCCCAGGGGCCTTCTGGTGTCGGAGAGAGGTACATTCATTAGACACTTGATCGAAGCGTTTGTAAATAATACATCAATGCATAGATGGTTTTCACAGAAACAGATCATTCGTGCACAGTGACACAAAACTGCATATCCTTGCGAAGAAACCAATAATACATTAACAGTAGACTGTTGGTGACACAGAGCGGAAAATGTAATCATGTGCTATTGGGCGCTTTTTTAAAACAATAATAGATTAAAAGGGAGTGAGGGGACTCTGCAAACGCTGCGTTTCTTTACAAAATTAGAAATGATGGAAGTTGAGAGATGCACTGGCAGCATTAACAAGACATAACATCACTTGGTGAAGCGTATTAATCCCACACCTTGGAATCAAGTCGGGGGATAGCGTTCTGTTTGACGTCAAGGCAGATTGGAGATATTAAAGAAGTCAGCTCCTGCCTCCTTGTGTACAGAGAGCCAGCGAAAACCCCAGAGAGAGAAGTATCACACTCTTGCTCTCAGCTTCGCCCCCTTTCCCCTTAACTTTCATGGACTCTGCAGCAAAGTGAGATTCGGTACAATGAGGATCCAAATGATGTGGTTGCTGTTGTTCCTCAGTTGTTCTGCCGTGTGCTCAGGTAAGTGGAAACATTTAATTACAAAATAAAATATCATTGCATTTACAAGTGAGAGGTAGGAAATCAGGACAGTTGTGAGAGAATGGTAAGTTTGTAGCTCATTACGCATCTCTAAACAATACAACGAAACTCGTTTTTTTTGGAGTGGCAGAATTATCATTCTCCTTTTTAACCCAAATTTCAAAACATGAAGCATTTGGAATGTCTCTATGATCAGATGTAACTTTAGATTTAAGAATTTAATTGATTCCAGTTCTGAAGGCAAATCTGTTGATCTGTTTTAAAAACTTTTTAAAAATAAGACAACTAATTTTGATGTGTGGGTGGGAGTAATTTAGCTGCGCCAGAAAATGCTTCCTCTGGTCAATTGAAGCGGCGCATCTGACCACAGATCTCTCAAGCTTGTATTAGAAGCACCAAAAGTATCGTTTTAACGATTAGTTTTCGATCGGTCAACTTTGTCCAGAAGCTCAAAAGTAACTGAAGTTTGATAGAGATTCCCTTTTCGATTCATGACGAGGGCATTTCATTTCTGATGGGCACCGAATGTCTCAAGGTGACATTTCTGATTTTGAATGATGTTTATCGTCTGTCACTTTTGACCTGAATCAGTACACGGGCAATATAATTATTTGCCGTTCTGAAGTTTATTATTTTAAGCCCGCGCCATATTTTTCAATAATTGGACTGGGAAAAGATGCAAGTGAGCTGAAACTGCAAGAATCCAAAGGTGGGAAGACTGTTAGATTAAAAAAGATAACGACAGAAGATGTACATGGGTTAATAGAAAATTAGCTAATTGCTTACATGCTGTGCTGGTTTACCCCCGAGGGAAAGCTCATATTTTGCTAAGATACCAATTATTTATTCAATGATTAATCTTAATTTCCATGTATGAAATATGGGCTGCCAAACTATGTAAAGAAATACAAAACTGAATTTATTTAAATTGCATTCAATCAGCAACACATGAAAAAAAGTACACCCTTGCATTCCACAAGCTGTAGCCTATGTTATTGGAAGGCAACTGAAGTCTCAACACAATCTATCTCAAATATTAGAAAAGCTTATATGAAATGTGGATCACAATATGTTCACTTGGCTCTGGACTTTAGACAGTTGAAATCGCAAAGTGGCAGAGAAACACAATGGTTAATAAAAGATTGGATTGAAAGTCATTCTCAGATACTTTTTTACTTGTGTGATCCTGTGGGCGAATTCTGTGAATTTAGTTTGAAATGGTTGTTTTTAGTTTCCACAGCTTACACTGAAACAATACCAACGAAAGGCGAACTCCTGGATCATCTTTATGCCTTACAGGTAGGAACCGCTGTAATGCAACAAAAGATAGTGCAGAAGAGCTTCTTGCATTGAAGCAGATGTGTATTATTACTGTGCGACAGTTCAGATTTGAATGTCATCGGTAATTAAGAAAGATCAAGTCTCTTGAGCAACACAGTGGCACAGTGATTGGCACTGCTGCCTCACAGTGCCAGGGATCTGGATTTGTATTCCATTCTCGGATGACTGTCTGTAGAATTTATACTTTCTCTCCATGTCTGCATAGGTTTCCTCTGGGTACAACTGCTTCCTCCCACATGTGTAGGTTACATTGATTGGCATGCTAAATTGCCACAGTGTTAGGGGATTGTCAGTGTACATAGATGGGGTCACTAGGATAGGACCTGGATGGGAATCGTTGTCGTTGCAGACTCGATGGGCCAAATGGCCCCCATCTGCACTGTAAGTATTACATTCTAAGTCTCAGCTTTTTTACAATTGTTCTTGTTCCCTAAGCTTCACCGAAGGCAGAATCACAGAGACATAATACAACACTATTTATTCCATCAGCTCTGTGTTCACTCCCTGAAAGAGTTATCAATCCCTCCTACAAGTTTACTCTTTCCTCATAATCCTGGATGGATTTTTTATTTCCTTTTTTCTGAGTAGGTCCAGTTATTCTTCATGAGTTAATATCAAATGCTTGTGTTTCCTTTGCACTAGCAGATATTTCAGGTCATAGCAATTTGCTGAGTAAATAAAAATCTCATCTCCCCCTGATAGCTTGTTAATCAATTATTAAATCTATCTATCTATCTTTGGTTACCATCCCACCTACCAGTGAGAACAGTGTCTCTCTGCCTATCCTATCATTGGAAATTATGATTACATTAATACATCTGTGGTAATATCATGAAGAGGATGAATTCAATAAATGCATCTAGTTTGAAGTTTATTAGTGTCACAAGCAGGCTTATATTAACACTGCAATGAAGTTACTATGAAAATCCCCTACTCTCTACACTCTGGCACCTGTATAGGTAGATTGAGGGATAATTTAATATGATCACTACACCTAACCAGCATGTCTTTCAAACTGTGGAAGGAAACCGGAACACCCAGAGGAAACCCATGCAAACACAAGGAGAATATGCAGACTTCAAACAAGCCGAGAATCGGTCCCTGCTGCTGTGAGGCAGAGCGTTAACTATTGTTTCCCTGTGCCTGCAGTAGATTTCTCAGTATACATTGATATGATTCATTTTGCTTGGTGCATATTTCAATATCGAATATATTGATGGATATTTATGACATTATTTATAAAATGTCCTTGTGATATTATTAACTTAACAGTGATAATATATTGCCTTTAATCTTTTTCCACATTTGTACTTAACATCAATATCACTTGGTCAAGTAACAAAATGTATTACATAAATATCCCATTATTTTAATTAACTAGATTAGCTAGATAGCAAATATATTTTCCCAAAGGTAGGAGGGTATAAAACTAGAGAACATAGGCTTAAGGTGAGAGGGGAGAGATACAAAAGTGTCCAGAGGGGCAATTTTTTTCACAGAGGGTAGTGAGTGTCTGGAACAAACTGCCAGAGGTGGTAGTAGAGGCAGGTACAATTTTGTCTTTTAAAAAGCATTTTGACAGTTACATGGATAAGATGGACATAGAGTGATATGGATCAAATGCGGGCAATTGGGACTGGCTTAGATGTTTCAAAAAAAGGATGGCATGGACAAGTTGGGCCAAAGAGCCTGTTTCCATGCTGTAAATCTCTATGACTCTATCATTTACAATCAAAACCATGGCCCCCATACAATAGCACTGTTACCTAAGATAAATTGCACTTTTGAATGACAACAATGTAATTTTACAGGCTTCTAAAAGTGTCAACTTTCGTGGGAACCAACAGAACCCCCAGACAAATATTGCAAATGGCACTTTAAGCTGACCTTTCTCTTTACCCTACCTGTAGCTATAATACTACATTCTGCACTCTATCCTTCTCCTTTCCTCCAATGTACTTCATGAATGGTGTGTTTAGTCTGTATAGTACACAAGAAATAACACTTTTCACTGTATTTCAGTACGTATGACAATAAATCAAATCAGATCAGATTTATATCTTCTCATTTGGGATTCTCCGACTGTAGATAAGGCAACAACCCTGTTAGAAATACCATGAAGCATCGGGGCAAAATATTTAACAAAATCCATTTGATTGTCTGCTTTACTGTAAGTAATGTAATCTGAAGTTGTTCACAATGGAAAGAAGCCTGCAAGCTAAAGGTAAGAATGGGGAAAGAACGCTTAGGACATCAATGAAACATTTGATCAAAAATGTAGGTTTTAAGTTGACTTTTGAAGGGGAAAAGAGATGTTTAGGAAGAAAAATCTCAACATCAGCAATGATATTATAGGTTAGGTTGATTGGCCATGCTAAATTGTCCCTTAGTGTCAGGAGGATTATGGGTGAAATGGTTGGGGTTGCGGGAATGGTGCCTGGGTGGAATTGTTGTCGGTGCAAGCTCGATGGGCTGAATGGCCTTCTCCAGCAGTGTGGGGATTCTATGATTCTATACTATAATTATATGAATGAATAACTCCTAAGCCATTGGATATGGGAGAAAATGATGATTGTGGTGAGATCTGGTGTTGTCAAGGCTGACTGTGTGAGACATAGGCCAAGAATCTCTGCTCCCATCGCTCCCATTTTCAACAGGTTTGTTTGACCATGGGAACAAAAGAAGTCTCAGGAGATATCCAATTGTGAATCAGTCTAATGTAAAAGTCTGATAAGATTGTCCCCTTCCACACCAGTGACATGAATGTTGAGAACGTATATGCATTTCCATACGTCAGCATATTATTCCACCCTGCCTCAAAAGAAAGTTAATTCAGGATAGCTTGAGACAGACCAGCATGGTCTGTCTCAACAGGTCACCCAAAGCATTCACCTGGTGAGTAGATCTCTCAGAGAAGCTCAGGTAAGTGCATCGCTCTTCTTCATGGGGAAGAGATTCATGCCCCAACACTACTCAGGAGATGCCCAGGCAGCATGGGGAGTGGGTACAGGGGGTGGGGGGGTGCAGTTTGAGACTGTGGGTGGGGATCATCGTCATGGTGTTTTACAGCACAAGAAGAGGCCTTTCAGTCCATCATATCAACACCACCCTCAAGCACCTATCTATTCTAATTCCATTTTTCACAACTTTATCAGTAGCATGCACGCTATGGTGTTTCAGATGTTTATCTAAATGCTTCGTCAGTGTTGTGAGGGTTCCTGTATCTACCACCCTTTCAGGCAGCAATTTTCAGAATCCCCTGGGTAAAGAAGCTTTTTCTCAAATCTCCTATAAATCTCCTGCTCCTTACCTTAAATCTATGTACCCTGGTCATTGATACCTCTACTAAGAGGAAAAATACCTTCCTATCTATCCTACCTATGTCCCTCATAATTTTGTACACCTCAATCAGGTCCGCTCTCAGCTTTCTTTGTTCTAAGGAAAATAACCCCAGCCTACCCAGCCTCTCTTGATAGCTGAAATGCTCGTGTCCAGGCAACATTCTGGTGAATCTTTTCTGCACCTTGTTCAGTGCAATCACATCTTTCCTACAGTGTGTGACCAAAACTACACACAATGGTCGAGCTGTGGCCTAATAAGCATTCTACACAGCTCCATCAACCTTCCATTCTTGTATTCTATGTCTCGATGATAAAGGCCACGATCTCATATGCCTTTTTAACCCTGTTACCTACCTAGTTGTATACTGGAGCAGCCTTTAAAAATGACCCTGATTTTCAAAATACAAAGGCCATCGCCTTTCCCACCATGTAATTGGCATGGCAAGCATCTGACAATAAAAATCTCCATTTACTTTGAGCAGGAACTTCCGTTCTTGTTCAAGTGCAGCCATAAAATGCTGTCCAAAGTTTCTGGTCGGCATGACATGTTGAGATCCATTCCAAGCCTTTTTTCCTCTCTTATATCCCAAACGATATGGCAGAGAGTGGCACCTCCCTTGGTGCCAATTTTCCTGCCCACTATTGACCTTTTCTGATATTCGGGAAAATGTGCCCTCAGAGTGGAATAACATAAAGGAAATTTAGAATTTTTGGAGGGTGAAGAATATGAGCAAAATTAGGAATAAAGCTTTGAAAACCAAGGTAAGGATAGAAGCAGGTAAAGTTGTAAGGCATAGAAAAATTTTAATGATGGAGAGGATTGACCAGATTTCTTCCAAATGACAAAATGTTTTTGAAGTAATAAAATCATTTAAAAAAAAACATGCAGGCAGGGATTTAGTGCTAGCCCTGGGCTGATTTCTCTTGGGGAAGTACCAAAGCAATTTAAATACCCTCATTCACTTGACTGGTCAGCTATGAACCTTTCACACAATCAAGCCCCAGTAGAGTGGAAGTCCCATCCTTGCCGGTAGCGCCACTGGGAGTGGTGGCTGCTGCTGGTAATGCTGCAAGACCCAGCTCTCTGGACATGGGTGAGCGGATGGGTTAGGGACCAAGAGGTAGCTGTTATTGGAGAAGGGAAAACATTGGAAGGTAAGGGATGGGCATGGCTTTCAGCAACTCTTCCATTCTGAATTCTGTGCCCCTTAATCTACAAATTGACTGTCCACAAATGGGAATCTCCTGAAGACATAAAGCTGCAGGTAAACCTGATGGATCCTAAATGCATGGGAGAGCAGTGCAGGTTCCATTAAATCCCCAAGCTACTATTTCGTTCTGGTGGGGTTCAGATTAGTTGCTTTTTTACAGATCATTAAGTGAGCCTATTTGGCATCCCACCCTTAGTGGGTGTGATTCTGAAGTGATCATCCCAACATTGATTGCCCTATAAAGTGGCTACATTTGTGGCTGGGTGTCCCAGAGAGGGGGCATGTGATGTCTACCAGTACCGTTGATGTTTTCCATGTCTGGTAGGCACCATGAGGACTGGGGTGTCTTAACGCCCCTTGTAATCATATTTTGGTTTAGTGTTCTAAGCTCTGTTTGTGATTTTGCTTTTTGTTTAAGCCAGTGTCTCTTTAACAGGTTTTAGTATGTCCCTCAGTTTATATGATTTAATTTAATTGGTTATTTGATTTATTCTCAAAAATAGAATAGGTATGATTCCCGCACAAGCTCTTCTTCCTCCCAACTTAACTGGGGATTATTTCCTGGCAACAGAGATCCGATATCCAATCTGACCCAATTCTCCTAACCCTCCTGTCATCATGCCCGCTTACCAAACTCCTTTAAATTCCACCCATAGATTTCAAAGGAAATAAAAGAATAATTCACTCAATTCTAAAAAAGTTCTGTGGTGTTTTATATCACCATCATGCTTGATAAATATTTCACACAAAATTAAGCATCAAAATAGAGTTTTGGGTACAAGTTTACAAGATCATGAGAGGCATGGATGGAGAATTTAGTATGGCTAGTGCACCTAACCAGTACTTCTTTCAGACCATGGAAAGAAACCGGAGTGCCTGGAAGAAACCCATGGAGCCACGAGGAGAATGTGCAGACTCTGCACAGATAGTGACCCAAGCCGGGAATTGAACTTGGCTCCCTGACGTTGTGGGGCAGCAGAAGTGTGAACCACTGCATCAGCATCATCAATCGTGAAGCAGTTGCAAGTGTATAGTTTGTAGTTGAGCACCCCTCCTGGGCTGTGCCTCATTGATGGTGAGGCTTTGAGGGCTCAAAGGTGAGCAGATTATTGCAGAAAGTCCAGACTCTGGTCTGTTCTCCACCTTCTAAGCCCATCCGTATGCTTGAAGTTAACATTTGAGTATTGGCTTTATTATCTGCAAACAGATTTTGCAGTCAGAGTGATTGCAGTTCAAACAATGGGACAGTAGTTCAGTAGAATTGCACAGAGTTCTGTTAGCTTTCAGCAGCAGCTGCCTGTTCATTTCCAAATAAATTGAAGAAAAGCGAGGCGATACATTTCATACTCCAGTAAAGTTTACTTTGAACAGGGTCAAAAAATCTGTGACTCTTCTATTGTACCATTAACTGAAGAGTAGAGCTAAAAACCAGGCCAGGAAGAGAGATCTTGGAATAGGATTATCTTTATTGTGGGAATTCATATTGCTTAATCTGATTTGATTTATTATTGTCACGTGTATTGGGATATAGTGAAAAGTGTTGTTTCTTGCGCACTATGCAGACAAAGCATACTGTTCATAGAGTACATAGGGGAGAAAGAAAGGCGAGGATGCAGAATATAGTGTTACAGTCATTGCTAGGGTGTAGCTAAAGGTTAACTTAATATGAGTTAGGAACATTCAAAAGTCTGATGGTAGCAGGGAAGAAGATGTTCTTAAGTCAGTTGATAATGTGACCACAGACTTTTGTGTCTTTTCCCAGATGGAAGAAGGTGGGATAATTTATTGATTAATTCAATAATTATCCTGGCTGTATTTCCATCACAGCAGGAAGTGGAGAGAGAGTCAATGGGTGGGAGGCTGGTTTGTGGGATGGACTGAGCTGCATTCACAACCCTTTGTAGTTTTGTGTGATCTTGAGCCAAACCAAGCTGTGATACATCCCTCAGACTGTGACAGAAACCTGGACTTGAATTTGATGGGTTGTGATCTTCTCTCATCGGCAGACTATCTGTGGAATCCATGGTAGTTTGTTGTTGCTTGCTGGACATATATTTATCAATATATGAAGATTAGATAGAGTAATGCCGGTTTTCTGCTGTGATAAGAAAGATTGCCGCTAGTTAAAAAAGCACATCAATTTTTGATAAGGAGGCAGCACAAAAGCAAGATGTTTGAAAGAGCAGTCATCCTGAGGGGCAGATAATGTGAGAGAGAGATAGAGAGGAAAGGTCAGTAATGGGAAGCTCTAAACAGATTCTCCAGAGCTATATCTAGAACTGTTACAGGTTGAATTGAGAGGCAGAATGTTGGAGACCTCTCGAAGGGATGTCAGTGGAAATGAAGATTAGTAAATACTCTCATGATTGCCAATTGGCAACCTAAGTTCTTCGCCCAGGTATTAATGCTCAAAAACCTACTGCCATATTAGAATAGCTTGACAATAAAATGTCTCAATCTCAAAAAATACCATGAGTAAATAATTGATTGATGTAAGAATATTCCATGGTCAGTATATGTTTAGCTAGAATTAAAAATATACAGAATGATATTCCTTATCTTATTCTATAATAAACAAAGAGTAGCTAAACGAGGATTCTCTCAGAGGGTTATGAGAATCTAGAACTCTCTTTCTCCAAAGGCAATGGAAGAAGAGCTAGATAGTTTCTTAATTAATGAGAGGAATGAGAGGTTATCAGGGATTGGCAGAAATATGAGCTTTATTAGCCCTGATCCTATTGAATGGCAGTGTAGTTAGAGAGGCTGAGTGGTCTATTCGTGATCGTAATGTATATGTTTGTATGTTCATTGTTATGAGTTTAAGCTTTGAACCAATAGCTCCAGGATAAAGCTTAGCTGAAAGTGAATAGAAAACCATGAAGTTGAGTAAACCTGTGTAAGTAAAATTATCATTTGACATTCATCTCCAGGTTTTAACTAATCTGCATACAATCCTAATCTCATATTTGTGGAGAATTTTCAAACCATTTCCACAATCATTCTTTTCATCTCCAATTTTTTTGCTTTCCTGCTTAGTACATGTTGCAATATACCTTAAGGGATAGCAGCATGACATCACTGGAAAGGAAATGTGTCATGTCATCAAATCTTAGTTTCACTTTTGCTTCTGAGCAGAGCACACACAAACACAGCTCTGCTGTTGATGTCTTAGAGCTTACTATCCATGTATAACAGTTCCCATGTGCCTAGTCTAAATAAATGAACCCACCATGTGTTTACATGATCCCTTATGAGCAATTAGTGCCTATAGATTGTCATCAACTTTAGGAAGTGTAAAGGAGAACATGCCTCTGTTTATATCAACAGGGATGAAGTAAAAACGGTTGAGAGCTTAAGCTTTTTAGGTGTCCAGATCACTAACAACCTTCCTGGTTCCCCCATGCCGACATTATAGATAAGAAAGTCCATCAATGCCTCTACTTTCTCAGAAAACTAAGAAAATTTGACATGTCAGCTACAACTCTCACCATAACTTTTACAGATACGCCATAAAAAACATTCTTTCTAGTTGTATCACAGCTTGATATGGCTCCTGCTCTGCCGAAGACAACAAGGAACTACAAAAGGTTGTGAATGTAGCCCAATCCATCACGCAAACCAGCCCCTATCAATGTCTTGGCAAAGCAGCCAGCATAATTCAGAATCCCACACAGCCCGGACATTCTCTCTTCCACTTCTTTCGGGGAAAAAATATATATGTTTGAGGTCACGGACCAACCGACTCAAGAACAGCTTTTTCCTTGCTGCTGTCAGGTTTTTGAATAGCCTTATCTTGCATTAAGATGATCTTCTCCTACACCCTAGCTATGATTGTAACATTACATTCTGCACTCTCTTGTTTCCTTCTCCATGAATAGTATGCTTTGCCTGTATAGCGCACAAGAAACTTTTCACTGTATTTAATACGTGACAATAATAAGTCAAATAAAATCAAATCAATGTAAAAACGTGACATTGTGATTAGCAGTAGTCAAACAGCGTGGCTGCAAGATTAGGTGCAGGTACGACATTGTGAACAGCCTTAGATTGTACTGCATGGCAGGAGATGACACTTGACATTCTGGTCAGATGTAACAAAGCTCAGCATCGGAAAGTGTTAAAGTGGTGACTGCACAGAAAAGCTTTTGAAACATAGCGCCAGGATAATATGCAAATAAAGGGTTGGGAAATAAACCTCGTGATGAGATTGTAGCACTAAGCTTGCCCATAAGGCCATAAGATAAGGAACAGAAGTAGACCATTTGGCCTATTGAATGTGATCCATTATTCAATGAGATCATGAATGAATTGATGTCATAATCCTCAACTCTACTTTCCCACCTTGTCCCCATAACCTTTGATTCTCTCACTGATAAAAAATCTATTTATCTCAGCCTTGGCATATGTAATAACCCAGCCATCATGCTCTCTGCAGTAAATAATTCCACAGATTCTGTACTCTTTGAATGAAAAAATTCCTCTGGGCCTCTATTTTAACTAGTGACCCTATTACTCTGAAATAATGCTCTCTGGTCCGAGACCCTCCCACAAGAGGAAACATCCTCTCAGTATCAGGTCCATGAAACCGATTTCATTATCATCATCAACTACTTTACTAAGAGCCACATTATTCTACAATGGCACAATACATCAAGCACAACTGCTGTGCAGATTTCTAAGTACTGTTTTCAGTTTATTTAGTGTACTTCTGGAAATCATTACGAATAAGGGACCACAATTTATTGAGAAGCCATTTCAAGATATGTGTGAGAAGTGGAATATTGATTGCATTACTTCTCTTCCTTATTGACCTAACTGAACGAGTGATTGACACAGTGAAATCCCTAATTCTGAAATACAACAAGACTAACACATTGCAATTCTACATCTGAGAATGACACTTTTAAGTGCACCTATTCCATCACTGTCAGAGCTCATGTTTTGTTAAACTAGTGTATATCAACTCTTATCTATTCTACTCTCTCAGAAACTAGAGAGCAACTTTTAAAACTACAGGAGGCAATAATCAATGTTTATGATGAAAATACAGTTAAAGAATTGCCACATTTATAGTTGGGACAACAAGCCCACATCCAGGATTCCACAAAAGATACTTGGCTATCAGCTAAGGCGATGAGAATTAGTTCAGATCCAAGTTCCTATGAAGTCGTTATACGCAAATGCACAATGGTGAATTGTGACTGAGAGCAAATCAGCTCCTTAACCATGATAGAGTCCTTTTGCATTGAGAAGAAGATGCTGGGTGCAATGAGGAACAGTATCTAAGAATGGCAATCTCCTAGATCACTATGAGTAATGAAACCCTCCAAACAACGTTACTATTGCAAGATCTGAGCATACCAGCAGATTACTGTTACACTTTAGAAACTCAGATTAATCACATATGTAAACATGAAAGGGTATTGTAAATAGTCATTAAATGGAAAGGAGAAATATGCCTTTAAAAAGGTACATATTATAAACTGCCTTTAATGGCTAGCAGCATGACATCACTGGAAAGGAAGTGTGTCAGGTAATCCAGCCTTGGTTTTACTTTATTTCTGAGTAGATCCTGCATCTATAGTTCCACGGCTTATGTCTTCAAGCTTTCTATCCGCATATATCTGTTCACATGTGCCTAATCTAAATAAGTAAACACACAATGTGTTTAAACAATCGCTTAGAAGTGATTGGTGTTTTTATTGTTAAAACAGCACTGCATTGCTCATCTATCTCCTTGTCATATTCTGATACACTGTGGAGTAAGTATTATATAATTCCTCATTGTTGTTGACTAGATTTTGGACACTAACAATTGGCGCATTTTTTGAAAATTGTTTTCCACCAGCTTTCTCTGTCTTCTGAAAGTATACTGTCTGATTTGTGACTGTCATTTTCATATGTTTTCTAGTTGTTTCAGGCACACCAAGACTATGAAGATTCAGAATATGAGAAGGAGAATCAAGGAAAGAGAAGATATCCGTATATTCTGAAAAGACAAGTGCGCGTTGGAAAATCCCGTAGACCTTATATACTTAAACGGAATTCTGTCTTCTTCATGAATTAATATTTGATACAGGTGTAAATTTTCAGGTACACGTGTGTCTTCACTGGTTACCTGGATGCATATATTATTGTGAAGAATTTCATTTTCTGTTTAACTGATTTGATACGTCCTTTCGTTGTTGTTAAGAGCATGAAAAATCCACAAATCTAAAAGCACCTTATTTAATTAGACCAGAATTTGTCAAAGTTTCGAAAGGTGATTTGTATGTTTTGATGAATCCTATTTGTCTTAAGGGTGGAGACAAAAACTTTGCTTGGCCGGAGGAGATTCTGTGTTTCAGCCCCCCCAGGGCACATATTGAATAATTGAACTTTCCTAGCATGCAGTCTTTAACTTTGGAGTGAAAAATGTGTGAAAGAACAGGTTGTGGGTGTCCAATTTCTCAACATGTGCTCCCAGCATTGGGATCTCAGAAGCACGACATTGCGGCTCGGCGCCTTCCTTATACTTGTGAAAGTGTAGTTGGCTTGAACTCGTTACACTTGATCATGAGTAAACCTTGTGCAATTAAAGGTGTAAATCTCTTGTGATTAAAGGTTACATATTTAAATTGAATGTTGAAATTTTCTGCATGACGTTCCTTTCAGTTCACATTTGCCATTCTTTATGATTAATATGTCTTGGATTTATGATTATTTTGTCATAAATTTGTTGTCATCAAATTGTACACAACAGATCCTCCTTTAACTGTATCAGATGCATTATCTGCAGATAATAATAAACTTGCATTAAAATGCTGTGTGCATTGAAAGTTCCTCATTTGTTTTACAGTTGTTACAGATGTTTGTGTTCCACAGATATCTTCTCAACACTCAACTTGCAGTTCCCAGAGTTTTTACTCTGAAAAATCTGCAATATATGTTGTTGAATGTGTCAATAGTGTAATATTATTTGCAGAATAGATAGAGTGCAAATCAAGTGCCTGAGGCTGGCTAACGTTACATCAAACTTGCTTGATCATTAACTTCAGCCATTAGCTGATATTTCAGAAGAAAATGTTTTACATTCAGTAAAATTTATTTGTTATTAGTCACAGGTAGGCTTACATTGACACTGCAATGAAATTACTGTGAAAATCCCCTGGATACCACACTTCAGCATCTGTTCTGGCACACTGAGGGAGAATTTAACATGACCAATTCACCTAACTCACATATCTTTGGATGGTGGGAGGAAATGAGAGCACACAGACACAGGCAAACTCCACACAATGACCCAAGCCAAGAATTGAGCCAGATTTCCTGGCACTGTACGACGGCAGTGCTAACCACTGTGCCTCCAGGCTGATGAGCATGCTGGTTTTGTGTTTTATTGCTGAAAGTTAAGAAGTTTGAATACATTTTCAGATTGCTACTTTTGCTCATATAGAAACATAAATATTTATGGGGCGACAGGGTAGCATGGTGCAGGCACGGAGAATGTGCAAACTGCACACAGACAATCATCCAAGGCCAGAAATGAACCTGGGTTCTTGGCACTGTGAGGTTAACCACTATCCCACCATGCCGCCCAAATTATTATTATTTTTAATTATTATTTTATTAATAAGTCATAGTTTGGAGTGTTTCGTGGCATCATTACATTAGAGTTCTGTATTAGGGCACTAGGAGTTTTTGTTTTGTAATAAAAACATTTGTGATTGAACCTCAAACCCAGTGCTTGTGTAAAATTGCCCTTCATAAAATCCTAAAGGCAAGAGCTGACAGTGTAAGAAAATGAGAGCCTGCACCTCTTTCAAGGTAGTTCAGTTTGTTTGACACTCAAAACTATCTAACCTGCAATGATTAAAGCCAGGATGTATTTTTCTTAAAGGGAAGATCCATTCTGTCTGGGATAACTGTTATAAGTATATTAAGTTAGGAAGAGTTCTGATCTACAACAAGAAAGACACATGGTGCCACAGAAAAGAGAGCAGGCCTCAAAGTTACCTGGACTGGACATTGTGACATAGGAGACCATAGAATCCCTACAGTGCAGAAGGAGGTCATTTGGCCCGTTGAGCCTGTGCTGACAACCATTCCTCCCATGCCCTATCCCTGTAGCCCCATATATTTACTCTCCTAATTCCTCTGACAGTAATGGACAATTTATCATGGTCAATCTATCTAACTTGCACTTTTTTGGACTGTGGCAGGAAGCCGGAGTACCCGAAGGAAACTCATGCTTTAGATAAAGGATGTTTTCTGTGTACAGAGGGCCAGATGCCCTCTAGAGAGACTGAAAAAGGCAGTGGGATCAGGAAGCAGTTGCAATCAATATCAGAAGTTTAGCCCCAGGACCCAAATGCAATGCCACAAGGAGTTCAATACATGACACAAATAGTCAAAGTCAGTGAATGTATCTTTAAATATTACATCTTACAACTGAACCAAATGCCTCAGACTTTGCTGAATTTACCAAATGCCCATTACACACCTACCAAAGAATCACTAGTCATGCTTGCAACTCACTGCATCACTAACCCTCACAATGCAAGCTTCACAACCACATTTTATACATTTAGAGCTGTTTAGCCATGACTGCCTTATCCTCCATACATGATGTGTTCTACAGTCACTGAAAAGATCCACTTCTCTTGTTGATTAAGGTGGAACAGAGCTGCAGACAGCAGCACACATCTGGTGGGAGATAGATACTGGTTGCATGTCATTACTCGCAGAGTGGGGATAAAACGTTGCTCACCATCATTGGAGTGATCCTGACTAAAGCCATTATAAGTGATGGGGCTGAAACCATTGAAGATGACAGCATGTTCATATCACATGGCATGTTTATCCCACAATCTCCTCTGATTGACAAGCATCAGTTGATGTGTCTATCCCTCATTGCTCCCCAATTCCTGAACTTCCCTTCGCCACAGCCCTACTCTTGTTCCTTTGTCCTTTCAATAATTCAAGAATTACCATTTAGTCAGGCAGTGGTGGTTGTGTAAGAGGTGTCAGAGTGGAATAGTGCCGATGAAGAAGGAATACTCAATCTCAGATTTGCTGCTGCTTTCTCAGGTATTGATGCTATATGTACAATAGAGGTGGGAGTCACGTCTGGTGAGACACTGAATATGAGTGACCAGGAGAGAGTCAATGTAGCTTATTGGCGGGTGAGTTCACGCACAAGATCTGCGGCAGATGAGTCAGCTGAGGACTTTGATGGGCTGATATATAGAAATGACTGGTTGGAAAGTCTACTGAAATATTTCGTGCATTGGCAACACTGCCAGACAGCTGTGGTCAATTTCAAGTGTATGAATGCATGACACTAACTTCTGGCAGGGGCGAAACCATGATTAGGCAGGGGGTGGCTAGCCCATTACCCTGGGGGATGTGCTGATGATTGCAATCATAGTTTCCTTCAGCTGGAGTACAGGATCAGGGTAGCCGATGAGGTTAAACTGAGGCTTTACATGATGCAAATTTTTTAAAGCCACCTCTACCTTTTGGTTAACAGGGCAGTACAGTGACACAGTGGTTAGCACTGCTGCCTCACAGTGTCAGAGACCTGGGTTTGATTCCTAGCTTGGGTCACTGTTGGCGCAGTGTCTGCGCATTCTCCCCGTGCCTGCGTGGGTTTTTCGGGGTATTCAGGTTTCCTTCCACACGCCAAAGAAGTGCGGGTTAGGTGGGTTGGCCATGCTAAATTGCTCCTTAGCACCAGGGGGACTAGCTAGAGTAAATGGATGGTGATAGGGCCTGGGTGTGACAGTAATCAATGCAGACTCAATGGGTCAAATGGTCTTCTTCTGCACTGTAGGATTGTATGAACATGAAGCATTAGGTAAAATGTGGGGGCGGGGGGATGAGAGGGTGGTGGTATGGTGGTATGCAACACTTCATCCTATCAGCTTGGATCTTGTTTGTCCTTGATTAGGGACTATGATTGGACTTAATTTGAATTCACCTTTTCGATCAAAATAAAATACTAAAAAGTTCCAATAAAAAACCTCTGCAGTAACCACTAACTGTGTGCCTATACCAAAGAGGACAAATTAAAACAATTTTCCTCAATGAATTCCATTGTGCAATATTTTTAATTGACATGCTTTAGATAAAGACAAACTTTGAAAAATAAAAGAGGGCATGTGGCAGTGTGTTTATGCATTCAGAGCTGAAAAGGTTAATTCATGTATATAGACCATAGCATGTGTTTAATATCTCATCTGTTCCTCATTTGCATTTATGTATGTCATTAATCACCCCTTTTATGTTTCATTAACAAATATTGCAAAACTACTTGAAGTGAGGATGTACAACATTCTAGTTCACAAATAATGAACAAACACTCCTATTATAATAAAGTCATAATTTATAATGGAAATTTGAAGGGTCTTTCATTGTTTAGTCCAGAAGGACTCTGGCACATCATTGAAAGCTGATTCCTTTGGTCGTGAAACACTTAATCTCCCTCTGGGGTCTGATAGACCCTTGTAATTAAAATGTCAATTAGAGTTCAGTAATTGCAGACATTCTCAAGATGTTTCATTTGGTTGGAGGCCAGATCTGTAATCTAGCAGAGAACTTCACGCATTTTTCTTTGCTTGTGAATCTATATCATTAATGATGAATCTGTGAGATCTGTAACTACTTATCTGAAGTACCACATGACTTCTATCCCATTAAAATGCTGTAATAAACTCTTGTCAGCAGCAAACCCACAAATATCATTCCAGCATTTACTTATCCAAAATAAAAATCATTGCATTTTCAAACCTGTGCTGCAATTTCTCTCAGGAAAACGATGCATAAGGCGATCCTACGACTACGACTAATCCAGCAGGTAGTACAGTGATTAGCACTGCTGCCTCACAGTGCCAAGGACCTGGTTCAATTCCCGACTTGGGTCATTGTCAGTATGGAGTCTGCACATTCATCCCATGTCTGCATGGGTTTCTTCCAGGTGCATTGGTATCCTCCCCCCCAGTCTGAAAGAGCTGCTCCTTAGCTGTATTGGCTATGTATCCATAGAATCCCTCAGTGCAAAAGAAGACCATTCGGCCCATCGAGTTTGCACTGACCACAATCCCACCCAGGTGCTATCCCCATAACGCTATGCGTTTACCCTAGTTAGTCCCCGACACTAAGGGACAATTTATCATGACCAATCCACACACCTTTGGACTGTGGAAGAAACCCGGAGCGCCTGGAGGAAGCTCACGCAGATATGGGGAGACTGTGCAAACTCCACACGACGACCCAAGTTAGGAATCGAACGCTGGTTCCTGGTGCTGTGAGACAGCAGTGCTAATCCCTGTGCCACCGTGCTGCCCAATGTTAAATCCTTCCCCAGTGTACCTGAACAGACGCTGGAGTGTGGTGCCTTCATTGCAGTGTTAATGTAAACCTATACTAAAAATTAAAAAGGTGTCCAGCAGTCAGAATTGGAGATTTGCTGTTGTGTGGTAAATGCTATATTTAATGAAAGTGTAATTAGGGCACTCTGAGAAACATATCTAGGATATGTTCTTTCCAGGATAAATGTTATTTTCTTCTGTAGAGTTAGTAGTTGTGTGGCATTTTGATTATTAAAAGTATGTGAATAATTTCAGTGATAAAGTGATAAGTAAGAAAATCAGGAAACTAATATAAAAACTGAGGAACTTGTTTTAAATTAAAATGAATTCAGCCAGGCAAATTATCGCTCAGATTTATTAAATTGCAGGAGATTCTGTGATTAAAATCAGCATGGGGTATTTTTAACAGACTTCATGTAAGTAACAAATTCTGAATGAGAAAGAAAATAACAGTTGTGGAAAATATTAGCTGAAGATTGATCTCTCCGAGAAAAATCTTAGACTTTTGAGAAAAGTCTAGCGGAGGACTGTTTATTATTATGTCTGTAAATTCTAATTAATGAGTCAGCACAATGGATCAGTCAACAAATACGCATCATGCAGTGCCAATATGCAATAATGACAAGAATAGGTCCAATCTCCTATCATTCACTGATTTCAGCCAAGGAATCATAGAATCCTTGCAGTGCAGAAGGAGGCTATTCAATCCATTGAGCCTATATCGAGAACAATCTCACTCAGGTCCTCACCCCACTCTGTGACCCCACATACTTACTCTGCTAATCTTCCTGACTCTAAGAGCAAATTTAACACGGCTTATCAACCTAACCCGCACATTATTGGACTGTGGGAGGAAACGGGAGCACCTGGAGGAAATCCACACAGGGATGGGGAGAATGTGTAAACTCCACACAGAGAGTCACCCGAGGCTGGAGTTGAACTGGTGTCCCTAGTGCTGTGAAGCAGTAGTGTTCATAACTGTCGCCTTCATGCTACTCTTTTGAAGAGCAACTTAACTAGGCCCAACCATGTTCCACCTTATCCCCCACCCTAACCCCATAACCTCATGCATTTACCATAGCTAACCTGCATATTTTTGGACCCGCTCACCTAATAAAAGAGCAGCACTCCGAAACCTCATGATTCCAAATAAGCTTGTTGGACTTTCATCTGGTGTTGTGAGACATCTTTGGGCTGTGGAAGGAAATCGGAGCACCTGGAGGAAACCTATGCAGACACATGGAGAATGTGCAAACATCGCACAGTCACTGAAGACTGGAATTGAACCAGGGACTCTGATGCTGTGAGGCAAAACTGTACCACACGCGATATCATCATACACAAGTCATCATTGGAACTCAGCTATGACATTTCTAAACATAGAAGTGAATGTGGATTATCTTCCAAAACAGAGAAATCAAACCTTGTAAGCAATTTAAAGTATGATATGCAAGTCCAAGTAGCAACTTCTTAGGATCTTAACAACAAGGTTGTTTAACTTGAAGATTGCTGTGCCAGTCAACAAAACAGATTTTGGGTTTGTTCCTTCTGAAAACACAAGGGAATCTGCAAAATAATTCCATGACATTATTTGAAGAAGAGAAGTGTTCTCCCAGTATTCTGGCTTATATTTATATCCCAATCAACAAATTATCTACTCACCTATTTCAGTGTTGTCTATGGAACCTTGTTGTATCCAAATTGCATGGGACGTTTCCAACTTTCCAACAGAGGCTATGTTTTGAAAGCAGTTCATTGATCAGGAAGCAATTAAGAACATTCTGAGAATGTGAAAAATGCTAAATTAATGAAAATTTTTCCTTTCTAAAAGGCATTTAAGGGAGTAAGTGTGAAATCAGCGTAAGATGTCTAAGAATGGTCTGAAATAAGAAGGAATCTTTTTCTCTCAGAGTATCATTAGCCTGTGCAATTCTCTTCTATAGAGAGCAATGAAGTCTGGATCATTGAATATGTTCAAGGTTGAATGAGAGAGTTTTTTTTCATCAAGGAGTTGACGATTATGGGGGACAGACAGGAAAGTGCAGTTGAGGTCAAAATCAGATCAGTCATAAATAGCAGAGCATGCTGGAGAGGCCGAATGACCTACTTCTGCTCCTAACTCTCATGTACTGGTGAAGGATCCCAATTCGAACAGTGATTCCAAAAGGACTTTTGAGAACCCAAAACCCTGACACTGTAAGTCATGATTGAATGCTGGAGCAGACTCAATGGGCCAAGTGGCCTAACTCTCATCCTATATTAAAAGTCAAGCAACGAAGTTCAGTTATCCTTCGATCACAGTGCATGAATTAGAAGCATGAGGGCAAGAGACATGGGTGGCATGGTGACACATTTAGCACTGTTGCCTCACAGTGCCAGGAACCCAGGTTCAATTCTGGCCTTGGGTCACAGCCAGTGTGGAATTTGTATATTCACCCCATGTCTGCGTGCGCTTCCTTTGGGTGCTCTGGTTTCCTCCCACAGCCCAAAGATGTACAGGTTAGATGGATTGGTCATGCTAAACTAGCCCTTAGTATCCCAAGATGCATAGATTAGATGGATTAGCCATGGTAAACATGCAGGGCTACTGGGATAGGGTGGTGGAAAAAGCCTGGGGTAAAGTAGTCTGTTAGAGAGTCAGTGCAGATGCGACGGGCTGAATGGTTCTTTTGTTCTGTAGGGATTCTATGACGCTCTGATACATAGGGCAACTATTAATCATGTAACTTAAAGATATAAAGAGGCCCAAAGTTCATGAAAAAAATTACTTCGTCAAATCTTTCTTCTTCAGGTACAAAACCCATGACTGAATGATAAGTCATTATGTATCCCAATACAAATCATCAAACATACATGTGCCTCTCCTGGTTTGCTATCAAATTTTCTTGAAAATGCTATGATTGCTTTCACATATTGCTTGGTAAAAGACTGAATGCCAGGTCAAATATATGATACTGAGTATCAGCTAAATTATTATTTGGTTGACCATTTGACTATTCAATAGATTCTGTTTATGTATTAATGGAAGAGCAAAGCATGCCAGAAAGACTTCAGTGGAATATTATTGCCATGTATGCCTGTAACAAGACTGGATATTCAAGACTTGCTACTGTCCAGTGGTTAACCTTGTCTTTGGTAACTTGGTACGACAGAGCACGGGGATGGCCTGGTGGTATTATTGCTGGACTATTAATAATGAACTCAGCTAATATTCTGGGGACCTGGGTTTGAATCTAGCCACCTCAGGTGTTGGGATTTGAATTCAATAAAAAAAAATCTAGAATTAAGAATCAAATGTGGAGGCTTTGGTGAAGGTACAGAAAAGATTTACTAGGATGTTGCCTGGAATGGAGGGCATTAGCTATGAGGAGAGGTTGGAGAAACTTGGTTTGTTCTCACTGGAGCGATGGAGGTTGAAGGGAGGCCTGATTGAAGTCCACAGGATTGTGAGAGGCATGGACAGAGTAGATAGAAGCTTTTTCCCAGAGTGGAAGAGTCAATTACTAGGGGGCATAGGTTTGAGGGGCAAGGTTAAAAGAGATGTACAAGGCAGATCTTTACAGAGAGTAGTGGGTGCCTGAAACTTGTTGCCGGGGGAGGTAGTGGGTGCCTGGAACTCGTTGCCAGGGGAAGTAGTGGAAGTCGATATGGTAGTGACTTTTAAAGGATATTTGACAAGTACATGAATTGGATGGGAATAGAGGGATATGATCCTCAGAAGGATAGGGAATTCTATTAAAGTCAGGCAGCATGGTCGATGCAGGTTTGGAGGACCGAAGGGGTCTGTTCTTATGCTGTAATTTTCTTTGTTCTTTGCTGACCATGAAACATTGTCGATTGTCGGAAAAAAATTCAGTAATGTCCCTTTAGGGCAGGAAATCTGTCGTCCTTACCTGGTCAGACCTACATGTGACTCCAGAGCCACAGCAATGTCGTTGATTCTCAACTGCCCTCTGAAAAAGGCTTAGTGAGCCACTCAGTTCAAGGGCAACTAGAAAAGGGCAGTCAATGCTGTCCAGTCAGCGATGCCCACGTCCCATGAAAGAATCAAAAAAAATTCTTATAAGTTTCTGTCGCACAGTTCTTTCTCACAGGCCTTCCAGGGATTGGAGTCTTTTTCACATGATGTTGGGATTTTGAGAGGTGAGGGAGTTGTTTTGTACCAGTTTCTGTAGCTTTCCCATTGAGCATCCCCCAGACCCAGCCTGCTGTTGCTAGGAGTCAATTTATCTTTGACTCAATGAGCCATCTAACCTCAACACCACTCCCACTCATTTGCTTCCGCTTTCCCTTTCAGTGCTGAACTGCTAACAGATGATTCCGTTTGACACCAAACAAATCGGAAAATCAATGAGAAGGAAATATTTACGAAGTGTGATGGTTTAAGTGTAGTTCATGCTGCATCTATAAAAGTGTTTGTATCTCCTCCGAAAGCAAAGTGTGTAATAATTTCCTGGATGCACTTTTTAATAATGAGAGGAGGCTTATACAGTGTGACAGCATATAATATTGTGGTTGTATATTCTATTGATATTTTTGAGTATATTTTTGAAAACAAAAGTATAAACTCCAATTTATAACTTACATTTAATTACATTAGTTAATCAAAAAATAAAACTGACAAAGCTTTTGTATAATTCTAGGGTTTTCTGAATAAAAATAATGTCTTGAACATAAGTGGAACTTAGAATGGTACAGTACAAGAACAGACCCTTCAGCCCATATGTTGTGCCAAATATTGCGCCAAATTAAACTAATCCTTTCTGCCTGCCCTTAACCCATATCCCTGTATTCATTGTATATTCATGTGTTTATCTAAAAGCCTCTTAAATGCCCCTATCATAACATACATCCAGATACTTACCATTCTCTGTGTAAAAAACTTGCTCCTTATATCTCATTTGAACTTTCTCTCTCTCACCTTAAGCCATGCCCCCTAGTATCTGACAGTTCAACTTTGGGAAAAAAATTCCGGCTGTCAATCCTATTTATGGGTGTCACTGCAGCACAATAGTTCGCACTGCTGCCTCACAGCATCAGGGATCGGGGTTCAATTCCCAGATTGGATCACTGCCTGTGGGGAGTTTGCACATTCTCCCCGTGCCTGCACAGATTTCTTCTGGATGCTCCGGTTTGCCCCCACAGTTCAAAGGATGTGTGGCTTAGATTGATTGGCATGTTAAATTGCCCCTTACTGTCCCAGGATGCATAGGTTAGAGGGATTAGCAGGGTAGATAAGTGGAATTACAGGGATAGGGTCTGGGTGGATTGTTGTCAGTGCAGACTCAATGGGCTGAATGACCTAATTTTGCACTGGAGGGTTTCTATGATTCTGTGACTCTCAAAATTTTATAGACTTCTATCAGGTCTCCTATTAAAGAGTAGATATCCATCCATCTGTCTGTCCTTCCATCTGTTTATCCATCCAATTAAATGTATACACCATATAGTCTCTTGTAAATTAAGTCATACATGGTTTTTTTTTTGTAAAACATTATATAGGTTTATAATGGTTATATAGGAAATAGTACGACCTTTTTTCAAATCAAGTGCATATTAGCAGTAGCGAAGGAGAAGAAATCTGAAACCAGCCACTCATCCAAAACTTAACCATCTGCAGTATTCTGTCCTGTTTGTAGGAAAACTTTCTGGACTCAGATTAATCTTAGCGGTCATCTACGTATCTACCAGAACTCGACACAGATGATGCTTATTGTTATCTTTGCCTAAGGATGAATAAGATGTAGCATAAAAAGTTCGAAAAACGATGATGTATATTAACTGTTATATCAGTGTCACATTTTCTACATTACAACTGCCGCTGTAAAAAAAATCAATTATAAATATCTATACATAGTTATATTGTGGTAAGCATCTTAATCAATACAATTTCTCAAACTTCTTAATGGAAAAGAATTTCCTTTGACTTTTTTTCACACAGCCAACTGATGACAATCTATGCTCAGAGTAACAGGACGAGAATATTGAAAAAAAATCATGCATTTCATTATGAACGTATTAATAAGATGGCCTTTAAAACATACAAATAGCAGGAAGAGGCTACTTGGCCTCTCAAGTCTGCTCCGCTAACATGCCTTTGTGTACCTACATCAATGCATAACTTGGAATCCTCGACATCTTTCAAAAATTCAATTGCCACAATGCATTTCTGGATAGGTGCTGTGCTGAGCTGTCATTCACTGATTCTTTTAGCCAAGAAAGTGATGGGAAATTTGATACTAACATGTGATGACTTAATATGCGCAATTATTTTGTTTCTAAAACTTTGTATAAATATTCTAAATATACATTCTGTAAAATGCTTTATACAAAGTTTTTGCAAGATATATACCATTCAGAACTTCTGTTGAAAGGGTTAGAAAGAGACCTACTTTTTAATAATTAATGGTCATTCCTTTTATTCTGAAAACCTGAAAATTATACAAGTCTTTTTAAATATAAAGGAACCTAGTTTTCTGACTGCATTAGAAGGGTAAGGAAATCATTGAAGCTGTTATCAGTAGGGATTTATATGTCATAAATTATCAGCAGGAATTTTTATATGTCATATGGGGCTGTACGTTGGCACAGTGGTTAGCACTGTTGCTTCACAGTGCTAGGGACCTGGGTTCGATTCCAGCCTTGGGTGACTGTTTGCATGGATTGTGCACATTCTCCCCATGTCTGCATGGGTTTCTTCTGGGTGCTCCAATTTCCTCCAAAGATGTGTTAGGTTGATTGGCCAGACTAAATTGCCCCTTACTTTCAGGAGCAATAACAAGGTAAATACATGGAGTTATGTAGACAAGATATGGGAGGTGTCCTGGTAAGTACACACTGTCAGAGAGAGTCACTGAAGTCTCGATGGCTGAATGGCCTCCTTCTGCATTGAAGGGATTCTCTGATTCTAAGATACCTTGGAATCTGCTCACCAGTAAATCAGCAAATGCACTGACGAAGGCTGGGAGCAGGGCCTGGCAATGGATAATGGTGCTACCTCCCTTTATGTCAGACCCACATCAGTTTACCCCTATCTCATCCTGTGCCAGAAAATTTGTAGGAATGAGCTTTCCCGTCACCTGCTCAAGTGAAGCATCTTGAATCAAGAGTCATCTTGGAGCGTTGTACACCATGTTTGAGAAAATTCCACAGAAATCCAGCTACTGACCATCACTGAGATTGTATAGAGAAAAAGAAGCAGGCTCAGTAACATAGCACCACACAAATAAAGCTGGCATTAATTTAAAAGACAAATTTAAAACATAAAAGAGTGGCAGTGTGGTGGGTACATACAGTGAAGTGATGTGGTCTAACTGTTCAAAGTTTATTTATTAATGTCACAAGTAAGCTTAAACTGCAATGAAGCTACTGTGAAAATCCTTCAGTCATCACTCTCCGGGGCCTGTTCGGGTACACTGAGGGAGAATTTAGCATGGTTAATGCACCCAAAGTAGGACATCTTTTGGACTGTGGGAGGAAGCTGGAGCATTCGAAGGAAACCTACGCAGACATAAAGAAAACGTGCAATCTCCGCATAGAGAATGGATGGGATTTTCCAGTCTCCTTGTCCCAAAACTGGAAAATCCTGCCCATCCCTTTTGATTATCCGTCCGTTACTCGCTCCTCTTCCTATGGTGGTAAGATTCCATGATGTGGAGATACTGGCGTTGGACTGGAGTAAACACAGTAAGAAGTATCATAACACTTAAAGTCCAACTTTAAGTTTATTTGGTAGCAAACGTCACCAGCTTTTGCGGCTCTGCCCCTTCATCAGGTGAGTGGGTGATCACAAACAAGGCATATAAAAACACATAGAAGGACAAAAATTAAAATTCCACCCAACAACCCAAGCCAGGAATCGAACCTGGATCTCTCGTGTTGTGGATCAGCAGTGCTAACACTGTGCTACTGTGCTGTCCTATATAGGGATCATCAGTTTATCATCAATAACCGGACCAAAGGAAGACAGAGAAAGTGCATCACCCATGAGGATGGGAACACGTGCACAGAGCACAATGGATTAGCAGCTCATCACCCTAATTTCTCGACCACTCGGTCATGCTGGCAGATAATTGTAAGATCTTAACAAATGCTGGGGATTATAATTTATTGCAAATGATGATGCAGATTGCATGAGGTAATATGTGTTATTATGACTGTGATATTTGCCGTCACTGGTAGTGCCGTGTCTCACAAAGGATTGAGAGATGACAGGTACAAGGGTCCGTTTTATTTTTAATTCATTCAAGGGACACGGGTATCACCGGCTGGCCAGCATTTGTTGTCTATCCCAAGTTGCTATTTACTGGAAAGGCTTGCTGACCATTTCAGAGGCCAGTCGAGAATCAACCACATTGCTGTGGCTCTGGAGTCACATGTAGACCAGACCAGATAAGGACAACAGATATCCTTCCCGAAAGGACATTAGTGAACCAAATGGGGTTTTCCAACAATCGGCAATGGTTTCATTGTCAACAATCGATTTTTAATTATGTATATTTTTATTGAATTCAAGTTCCACCATCTGCCACAGCAGGATCTGAACCTGGGTCCGCATAGCATTAGCTGAGTTTCTGGATTGATACTCCAGCAATAATATCATTTGGTCATCACCTCACCGGCATCAATTGTTTGCAGCCTTGCCTCTGAGTTGTAAAGTTGTTGATTCAAGTTCCATTCCAGACGCTTGAGCACAACGTCTAGGTTGACACTCCAGTGTAGCCTATTGAAAGGGTGATGCACTGTCAGAAATACCACTGAGGAACGTAGGAATTCGGAACAGAAATAGGTGCTTCGAACCTTCCTGCCATTCAATCAGATCATGGCTGATCTTTCTGTGGTCTCAAATCCAAATCCCCACCTGTTCCCCATGTCCCTTTTTCCTGTTTTTTTTAAATTAGAAATGTATCTATTTCCTTCTTGAACCCATTCAACGATTCAGACTCCACTGAGCTATGGGGCAGCGAGTTCTGCAGATTCACCACCCTCTGCGACAAGTAGTTCCTTCTCATCTCAATTTTAAATCTACTACCTCTCAATGTATGCCTGTGATCTCTTGCTCTAGATTGCCCCAGAAGAGGAAATATTTGGACTATATTTATTCTATCGATCTCTTTTAAAATTTTAATGTGCCCCGATAAATCCCCTCTCATCCTTCTGAACTCCAGCGAGAATAAACCCAAACTGTTGAATCTCTCCTCATGCATCAACCCTTTCATCTCCAGAATTTGGCAGAGTGAACTGAAGCCTGATCTGCTTCAAATGTTGATGTTCGAAGAATTGCACCATTTTGAAGAAGACCAAGGGAGTTTCCCTTAGTGTCCTGGCAAATATTTATCTCTCAATAACTATAACAAAATCAGAGTAACTGGATATTACTAATAATACTGGTAGAAAAGATATACTGGCACTCGAGGGGGTACAGAGGAGATTCACTAGCTTGTTTCCAAGGTTGAGAGGGCTGGTTTATGAGGGGAGGCTGAGTAGATTGGACTATACTCATTGGAATTCAGAAAATGAGAGGAGATATTATAGAAACATATACGTTTATGCAGGGAATAGATAAGATAGAAGTAGAGAAACTGTTTCTGCTAATAGGTGAAACCAGATCTAGGGATCATGGGCTCAAAATAAGGGGAAGCAAATTTAGGACTGAGTTGAGGAGGAATTTCTTTGCCCAAAAGGTTGTGAATTTGTGGAATTCCCTACCCAGTGAAGCAGTTGAAGCCATCTCATTGAATGAAGGATAGGTATATGCTTGAAGAAAAAAGGAATTAAAGATTATGGTGTGCGAGTGGGTAAGTAGAGCTGAATCCACAAGAAAAAAGTTAACATCTTATTGAATGGTGCAGCAGGATTCAGGGGCCAGATGGCCTTCTCCTGCCCTCAGTTCTTATGTCCTTACGTTTGTATGTTGTTCTTATTATCATACTGTTGCTTTTCGGAGGGTGGTGAGCACAAAATATCTACCATATTTCTTACATTATAACAGTGACCCATACTGCAAAACATACTTTATGGGCTCTGAAGTGCTATGGGACATCCTCACAGTATCAAAGACACTGTGTTATGGTTTTCACTTCTTTCATGTTGTATAACTCCATCACTGAATCAGTGGGTGCAAATCTGTGAGGACTGGATAATTCCTTGGTGGCCAATGTTCAGCTGGCAGGTTAATATGAGAATAATTCACTTGCAATGATACTACTCTTCTCTGGCAGGCCAAAATTCTTCCTGGCTCTCAGTAACCTCCCTTTCCTTCAAGTACCATATGTCAACTGGGATTCTGCGCAAATATGAATCATAGGAGCTGTAATGTTCCACCTCTCCTTAAATTCCCCTGGACACATGCAACAGCATTTTAAGCTTAAATTTTGATGATGCCTCTATGTGAGGGTGGGATTGTGATGAAGAATTAATTGCTTCCAGTTAATGTGCGGAAGTGACAAGTAAACTTGATGCTGCCTGCTCATCACAATAATGTTGGCATGCAGCCCAGCAGGAAACAAGTTGCTCACTGACCTAAATGCCTGCATGGCTAGCACAGCTTCCAGCGAGGCTACACTTCTTAAAGACAGCACGTCCCTCTTAAAGGGGAGGAAAATTCAGACTGCGATGACAGTGGAATTGTTGGTTGAAGAAAGTTCAAAGACGACCAAAGGACAACAAGCCAGAGGGAGGAATTCCATGTTGCGGCACTGACAGCCTTAGTCCAAGAAGTTGAGAGGGAAGGTGGTATACCTGCATCAAGCCGGCAATGGAAGCAGGTGACCCTGGAAGTAAACATCTGGAATCTGTTCCCAATGACTTGGTGACAGTGTCAGAAAATGTTCAATGACCTCATACAAATAGCCAAGGTCACAGTGAATGCATTTCCTAGTGACACCATCTACTCCACTCCCCTCGCACCACCATCTTCATGTATAGCTCAATGTATCACATCTCCAACACACACCTGTCAATAGTCAGGCCTCCTGCCTAATTTTCAGAGACCCCACCTCACCCTCATACATTGAGGAACATTGCTGGCCACGGCCACATCCCACATACTTCCAGTTGTCAGCTATGACAGACACATCAGCCAAACACACATTGCAACCGACTTACCTTTCCCTTACAGAGTAAGGTCACACATAACAGGAAGCAGCAGTAGCAAAGCAGTGGGGAACAAGCATGTGTACATCTCTCACATCCTTTGGAAAAGACAGTGACGTGACTGTAACATCCAGGGTCATCGAGAACATTCAAGATAATGGTACATTTCTGCTTTATACGCATTCTCAATTCCATTTCACAGCTCACCTAGTGAATATTCAGCCTTTCATATACCTGGTTCCTGTAAGATATTTCTCAAGAAAACTTGATTCATGAAAACCATTGTCTTAATACCTATAGCTTCAAGATAATAACTTAATTTTAAGAAAAAAGATATTTGGTTACTGGTTTCAGTTCAATTCATAATGAGATTTAAAAGACTGGAGAGTTTTTTTTGTGTTTGCCCATCATTTTATAATTCTAATGCTTCATGGATAACAGCCCATAATTTTATGAAACCCAAGACTAGTGCCTCATACCACGAGGGATCTGGGTTCAATTCTAGCCTCAGGTCATTGATGGTGTGGAGTTTGTACATTCTCCCCATGTCTGCATAGATTTCCTTCGGATGCTCCAGTTTCCTCCCACAGTCCAAAGATGTGCAAGTTAGGTTTATTGGTCATGCTAAATTGCCCCTTAGTGTCAGGGGTATTAGCAGGGTAAATAGAAGGGGTTACGGTGAAAGGACGGGGGGGTGATTGGTGTCGATGTAGGCTTGATGGCCAGATGGCATCCTTCTGCGCTGTAGATTCTATGACTCTGTGAGTATTTTTTAAGGTTCCATCTTTGCTCTGTGATATGAAACTGGGTGACCAAAGACATTTAATAAAGCTGTTATGCAGAGGTCATTGTGTAAATTAGGGGCCCATGGAGTTTGTGGTACCGTAGTAGAAATACTGGAGGATTTGTTATGGACAGGATGCAGGGGGTATAGATTAAGAGGGCATTTTCAAATTGGCAGGCTATATAATACTACATGGATCAATATTAAGATATCAGCTGAATGAGTTTAACAAAGTCTTATCTAAGCTTGTTGGCAGTAGAAAATTAAATGGGAATGTAAACTGTGAGGAGAAAACAAAGAGGTTACACATTGAAAAAGATAGATTAAATAAGTGAGTAATAAGGTGACAGAAATATAGGGATGTGTGATGTTATTCACTTTGGTAGTAAGACAGAAAGGCAGAATATTTTTTAAAAGTATTTGTTTAAAATGTAGATGTTCATAGAATCTTAGGTGTACTTGTACAAAGAACACAGAAGGTCAGTACGCAAGTTCAACAAGCAATTAAAGTTTACTTATTAGTGTCACACATAGGCTTACATTGACACTACAATGAAGTTACTGTAAAATCTAATCTGCACAGTGCAGATACACAGAGTGAGAATTTAGCATGATCAATGCACCTAACCAGCATGTCTTTTGGATGGTAGAAGGAAGCCAGAGCATCCTGAAGAAACCCACGCAGACACAGGAAGAATGTGCTGGCTCCGCACAGGCAGTCACCCAAGCTGGGAATCGAACCCAGGTCTCTGGCATTGTGAAGCAGCAGTGCTAACCAATATGCCACCATGCCACTTTGGAAGGCAAGTAGAATAATGGTATCTTTGCAAGGGAATTGGAGTACAAGAATAAGAAAGTCTTGCAACAATTGAACAGAGCATCGTTGAAATAACTACCATGATTATGCACCTGCGTTTGCCACACTTGCGAACATTGACGTGGGAATAAAATGCCACAAGGCTCAAAAGATAAGGATCTCACTATCGAGATCCCATTTTTCAATTGTCTCCACTCTCTGCCTGTGATGTAACAAGGTTCCCACCCAGGAAGTTCAGGAACCTCATTTGAATATACTTACATATAATTAATGGGTTTTCCTGCCATTTCATACCCCCACATTTGGAATTCCCCCTCACTGGCATGACGTTATTTACATTGGTGAAGTTTACAACTGTTTTTTAAAAACGGGAACCAGGCAAAGGGAACACAGCTAGGGCACAGCCTCCGGTGACACAGAACATGGCAGAGGAAACCCACTTTGGCACTGGTGTCAGTACTTCCTCTTGGCACTGCCCCCTAACACACACAGGGAAGTGCCAGCAACAGTGCCCTGAAGGCAAGGGGTAGTACTGGAACAGTGCAACGGTGTCACGTTCAGTGCCAGGGGAGTGCATCTGGGGGCGGGGGGGGGGGGGGGGGGGGGGGGGGGGGGGGGGGGGGGGGGGGGGGGGGGGGCTCCATTGGAAGTTTCCTTATTGATTAGAGGGATAGTTTCCCATGTGCATATGGGGGCTTCTCCTTGAGTGTGTGCGTGTGGGAGGGAGTTGATCTTGTGTATATTGGGGGGAGGGGGGGCGCAGGTTGGGGTTTCCCATGTCCGCACTCGTGTCCACCATGATTGTGGGAGGGAGGATGTCTCCCTGTGCATGTGATAGGTCCTATGTTGCCTATTGGAGATTGGGGTACCCATTTGTGGGAGGGGGAGGGAAGGTTCCCTCTGTCCATGATGTGATAGTTCCCCATGCCTTTGGGAGGGTGTCCCCGTTTCCCTGGGGATAGTTCCCCAGGTACATGGGAAGGGAGGGTGGGAGGTCCTTGAGTCCATGGGGGTGGTGGGGGTAGTCCGCCATGTCCATGGGGAGAGTGGGGTGGGAGGTCCTCCTGTCTATGGGGATGGTGGTCCCCCTTGTCTATGGGGGGAAGGGATCTCTTTGTGTAAGTGGCAAGCCTATGGGAGATTGGGCTGCCTTTTTTAAAGGACACCCGGATCTGGAGGTTCCTGGTGTTTTTTCACCCGCTGTGCCAGCACCAAGGTATGGGCCGTGTCTCCAGACCTTTTCTGCACAATATGTTGGAACATCTAGGGTGAAAAACCAGTTGTGCAACTGGCAAGCTGCCACTCTCACCTCAGCCAGCACTCTGTGCAGAGAATGGAAAATTTCAAGCCATATCTGATATATGTGCGTGCGGTTTTGTTTTCCAAAATTATGAAAGGTGTACTTGCCTTGGAGGCAGCACAGCGAAGGCTTCCTTGATTGTTTCCTGAAGTAAGAAGTTTGTCCTATACTTGAAAGCCTGAGTG
This sequence comes from Sphyrna mokarran, assembly GCA_024679065.1. NCBI lineage: Eukaryota > Metazoa > Chordata > Chondrichthyes > Carcharhiniformes > Carcharhinidae > Sphyrna > Sphyrna mokarran. The sequence continues at coordinate 18,139,243 of JAGIQG010000008.1, read as the reverse complement.
AGTTGGGTCAACATTCCACAGAATGAGGAAAGAATGGGGGTCATAGGCAATTCTGAAGGGACTTTAAAGGGTGCCTCTGTACCCGTGGGGGCAGTCTCGCATTTCCCTGGGGATATGGGGTGGCAAGGTGGCACAATGATTAGCACTGCTGCCTCACACCACCAGGGACCTAGGTTCAATTCTGCGCTCCTGGCATTTTCTGTGTGGAGTTTGCACATTCTCCCTGTGTCAGCGTGGGTTTCCTCTGGGTGCTCCGGTTTCCTTCGACAATGTAAAGATGTGCAGGCTAGATGGATTGGCCATGCTAAATTGACCCTCATGTCAGGGGTTTAGCAGGGTAAATATGTAGGGTTAAGGAGATAAGATCTGGGTGGGATTGTGGTCAGTACAGACGTGATGGTCTGAATGGCCTCCTTCATTGTAGGGATTCTGTGATTCTATGTAACATTAAGAGCTTGTTCTCCCTCTCTGGTTTATCTGGAACATGGGGGCACAGACTCAAGAAAAGGAATTGATCATTTGAGCTCGAGATATTTTCACTCAGACAGTTGTGAATCTTTAGAACCCTCCCGAAGGGTTATGGATGCTACATTAATGAGTATATTCTTGAATCCATGCAGTGGACAAGGAGGCCATTTGACCTATTGAGCCTGCACTCAAAACAATTCTACTAAGGCCCTATCCTGATAACCCCGAGTATTTATCCAGCTAATCCCCAGGTCACTAAGGGGCAATTTAGCATGGCCAATCAACCTACACTGCATATCTTTGGACTGTGGGAGAAAGTTGGAGCACCCAGAGGAAGACCACACAGACACAAAGAGAGTGTGGTGACTCCACACAGTCATCCAAGGCCAGAATTGAACATGGATCCCTGGCACTGTGAGGCAGCAGTACTAACCGCTGTATCTCTATGCTGATATCGATAGATTTTCAATGTCTCAGAATCCAAGGATATGGGGAGTGTGACAGCATATTGGAATTGAGCCATTGAACGGCTTGAAGGGCCATAGGGTCTATTTCTGCTCATTTTTCTTATTTATGTATGGGACAATGTTCAAATAATTGCTACTTCTATACGGGTTTTTGCCTGGTGCTCCAGTTTCCTCCCATAATCCAAAGATGTGTAAGCTATATGAAATGGCCATGGTAAATTTCACTTCAATTGTCTCTATGTGTGTGCGTGCATGTGTGTGTGTGTGTATATGCATGTATATGTGTATGTGTGTGTGTGTGAGTGTGTGTGCATGTATATGTGTGTATGTATCAATGAGTGAATGCATGCATGTGTGTGTGTATGTGTGTGTGTGTATGTGTGTGTGTGTATGTGTGTGTGCATGCATGTGTGCCATAAAGCAGAGGTTGATCTTCCTTCTGAGAACTAACACTGAAACTCCAAAAAGGAGTACCTTACTTCATAATCTGTGAAAAGTGTGTATGAAGTGGTGTGACCCGCTCTTCAGCAACTTCTAGTAGTTAAATACAAAATAAAATGTGTATGTGAGTGTGTGAATGTATGTGTATGAGCATGTATGAATGTGTATGTGTGCGTATATGAATGTATATGTGTGTAAGTGAATTTGTGTGTCAGTGTGTGAATGTGTGGGAGTGTGTGTGTGTCTGTGTGTGTGTGAGTTTGTGGGTGTGTGAATATGTGTGTATGAATCTCTGCGTGAGTGTGTATGAATGTAAGTATGTCGGAGTGTATGTGTGAATGTGTATGTGTGTGCATGTGAATGTATGTGTGTTAATGTGAATGTGTGTTTGTACGTGTGAGTTTGTGAGTGTGTGAACATGTGTGTGTGTGTGTGTGTGTGTGTGTGAATGTATATGTGTGTTTGTGGATGTGTGTGTGAGCGTGTGAATGTGTGTGTAAATGCGTATTTGTGTGAATGTGTGTATGTATGTGTGTAGATGAATATGTATGTGTGAATGGCTGAGTGTATGTGTGAATGTGTGTGTGTGAATACATTGTGTGCGAATGTATGAGTGTGTGTGACTGCGTGTGTTTATGTGTGTGCGTGTGTATGCGTATATGTACTTGCGAATGTGAGTGCGTGCGACTGTATGAACATGTGAGTGTGTGTAAATGTGTGTGTGTATGCTTATGTGTGTGTGAATGTGAATGAGTGTGTGTGAATGTGAGTGTATATGTATATGAATGTGTATGTGAGTGTGTAAGTGAATTTGTGTCTGAATGTGTGAATGTGAATGAGTGTGTGTGTGAATGTGTGTATGTGTGTGTGTGAAGGTGTGTCTGTGTGCATGTGTGTGTAAATGTATGTGTTTGAATGTGTGTGTGAGTGTTTGTATGTGTGAAGATACCTGTGCAAGTATGTGTATGTTTGTGTATGTGAATGTGTGTGTGTGTACATGCATGTGTAAATGGGTGTGTCAATGTGTGTGCATGTATAAAATGTGAGTGTGTGAATGTGTGTGTGTAAGTGTGTGAATCTATGTGTGTGTGAGTGTGTGTCTGAGTGAATGTGTGTGAGTGTGTGAATGTATGTGTCTGTGAATGTGTGAATATGTGCATGTGGGCGAACGTGTGTGCATGTGTATGTGAATGTGTGTGTGAATTTGTGAGTGTGTGAATGTGTGTGTGTGTGAACGTGTGTGTTTGTGAATGTGTTTGTGAGAGTGTGCATGTATGTGAATGTGTGTGAGTGTGTGGATATGTGTGAATGTGTGTGTGTGCGTGTCTGTGTGTAAATATGTGTGTGTGAATGTATGTGTGTGTGTTTATGCATGTGCAAATGTGTGTGTGAATGTGTGTATGTGTACATGTGTATGTGTATACATGTTTGTGAATGTGTGTGCGGGTGTGTATATGTGTGTGTGAATGTGTGTGTGTGAATGTATGTGTATGAATGTGTGTGCGTATGTGTGTGTGAATATGTGTGTATGTTTGTATGCATGCGTGTGAATGTGAATGTGTGTGTGTGTGAATGTATGTGTATGAATGTGTGTGTGTATGCATGTGTGTGAATATGTGTGTATGTTTGTATGCATGCGTGTGAATGTGAATGTGTGTGTGAATGTGAATATCTGTGTGTGAATGTGAATGTGTGAATGTGTGTGTGTGTGTATGAATGTGTGTGTAAGTATGTGAATCTGTGTGTATGTGAGTGTGTGTCTGAGTGTGAATGTGTGTGAATGTGTGTGATTGTGTGTGGGAGTGTGTGAACATGTGTGTGTCTGTGAGTGTGGGAATGTGTGTGTTATGTGAATGTGTGTGTATGTTTGTGTGTGAATGTGAATCTGTGTGTATAAATGTGAATTTGTGTGTATGTGTGTGAATGTGTGTGCATGAATGTGTGTGTGTGTGTGAATGTGTGTGTATGAGTGTGTGAATCATGTGTGTGGCTGAGTGTGAATGTGTGTGAATGTGTGGAACTGTGTGAATGTGTGTGTATTTGTGAGTGTGTGAATGTGTGTATATGTGTGAATGTGTGTGTGTATGTGAATGTGTGTGAGTGTGAATGTGTGTATGTGAGTTTGTGAATGTGTGAACATGTGTGTTGTGAATGTGTGTATGAGTGTGTGGGAATGTGTGTGTGTGTGAATGGGTGTGTGCATGACTGTGTAAATGTGTGTGTGTGTGAATGTGTGCATGTAAATATGTGTGAATGTGTGTGTTTGTGTATGTTTATGCATGTGTGAATGTGTATATGTGTCTGGACATGAATATGTCTGTGTGTGTAAGTGTGTGCATGTGTGTGTGTGTATAAGTGTGTGTGTGAATGTTTGTGTGTGTGTGAATGTGCGTGTATGTTGGACAGATGTCCCATCCTGGGTGTATCCTGCTTAGTGGCAGTGACTGTTAGGATAAGTTTCAACTTCCCATGACCCTGAGATGGAGTGGAGTGAAGGATCAATACTTTGAATCATGGGAGTTGGACAGAAAGGCAGAATTTTCCTGTCCCATCGCAGTGAATGGAGATTTGGCTGGCTGTCAAATTCGCTGCAATGGGAGCATAGCATGAACGGACTATAAGATCACCCTCAAGGTGCCTGAGACTGAGTAAATAAACCACAGCAAGGTATGCTGTGTTAAAGCCTTTCTGTCTTGCGCATGACATGGAAACAAATCTTTTTATACAAAAATAATAAGGACTTTCCTTTTCATGATTCTCTAATATTGAAATATAAGATCAAAAGAATGCTTTTCTTTCTTTGGTGAATTTTTGCCATAATATTTCTGTTATTGAAGAAAATTTATCAAAGCATTGCAGGCTTTTCTAAGTGTTATAAAATATGATTGTATATGAAAAATAATTTTTAATACCAAGAACCATTAGACTCTCAGAACTGTATCTGATATCCTGCAGTTTCTTATTTTTCAGGTTTCAATGGCTCTGATTTTCCAAGTACTTTGACTTGGAGCTGCCAAAGGATGAGCTGTAACATCAACAAGAAGCTAATGAGAGGCAGCCAAGTCTTCATGCAACTGTATGCAGTGGGCAGATGGTTAGGGTGTTGCAACGTTCAAAGGTATTACCGCTGTCATTTGCAAAACAAGAGAAGAATGCACCCGTCAGGAGCCAACCACATGGGACTCTGCTGCTGAAATCAATCTCGCTGCACTTGACAAGTATCCGGAGGCAGGCAGCGAGTCGCAGCGGCTGAACAAAGTAAGGGGAAAGGAATGCAACAGGAATGCAATGCAACTTAATACATCCGCGAAACACGAGATAAAAACATGGCACCTCTCTGCATGCTCCAGCAGATAGTTCAGAGAATAACACTGAACTTAGGCTCCAGTTGAACATATTTGACAAATCTACATGTTAGGTACAAAGAGCTTATAGATTTAATCTTGGAAATCCATGTTCCCAGGCATTCCATCATGCAAGCTCCTTCCTGCCATGGACTGTGCTCTTGTGGGATATCTTGCTGCTTGACTGCCTTATGACTAATGATCGTCTGAACAATAGCACAGCAGGCCTGGGTATAAGAGCTGTTTGAGCATTCTATTTTTCTCTTTGACAAACATAAGGTCACCACAGCAATTTCAGTTTGTTCCGTAGCTTTGTTTTATAGCCCTTGATATCTCAGCGAACTTTCGGAATGATAATTAGGGTGAAGTTTTTTTTTAAACAAATTTTGTTTTCACGTTTTGCATTTTGTGAATCAGGCTTTATTTGCTAAATCTCCGCTAAATATCATTGTAGATACCTTCAAGTGTTATTGTAACATGATTTAGGAGCAAGGACTGATTACAACCTTGAGCTCAAATCTATTGAGATCTTCCAGATAGTCAATAACAAGAGCAGCACAGTGGCATAGTGGTTAGCACTGCTTCCTCATAGCCCTGGGGATCCGGGTTTGATCCCCAGCTTGGGTCACCGTGTGGAGTTGCAAGTTCTCCGTGTGTTTGTGTGGGTTTCCTCCGGGTGTTTTGGTTTTCTCTCATTGGTCCAAAGATGCGTGGGTTAGGCTGAATTGCCCTTTATTGTCTCGGGAGGTGTAGGTTAGAGGGATTAGTAGGTAAATGCATAGGGTTACGGGGATCGGGTTTGGATGGGATTATTGTTGGTGCAGACTCAATGGGCTAAATGGCCTCCTTCTGCACTGTAAGGATTCTATGATCATTTCTGCAATCCATTTCATACTGAGAATGGAATGAGAAACAAAAAGGATAAAATAATAGAACATTTCATTGTTGGCATTTTTTGAATTGGTTTATAGATAAAAATTTACACATCCTATGGATCGGTCTGAAGTGAAGCTGAGACAATTGGCAGGAGTGCATAGACTATGAGTGGAGGAAGGACTAGCAGTTGGAGCCAACGGATGAACTGCACTCATGCCAAGATGAAAATCTCCATCTGAGCTCAAATGACCTTTGCATGGCTTGCCATCCCCCCACACCCGCTATGATTCACATGGGAGACAGGATGGGAAAATTCTACCCAGGGAATCCACAACAGCATTCGCATTTGTAGTCTAGTTTTACTAGTCTTAGAGGAAGCAAGGTGGCGCAGTGATTAGCACTGCTGCCTCACAGCACTGGAGACTTGAGTTCAATTTTGGCCTCGGGTCACTGTTTGTGTGAAGTTTGCACAATCTCCCTGTGTCTGCGTATGTTTCCTCTGGGTCTCCGGTTTCCTCCCACAGTCCAAAACTAGATGGGTTAGTTTCATTGACCATACTAAATTAGAGTCAGGGGATTAGCAGGGTAAATATGTAGGGTTACGGGAATAGGGCCTGAGTGGCGTTGTAGTTGGTGCAAACTCGATTGGGTAGAATGGCCTTCTTCTGCACTGTAGGGATTTTATGATTCTTACCATGTTGTGACATGATATAAATACTCTGTTGGTGGTAAAGCCCTTGTTATTAAAGATGTATTGAGCCCCCCTCTATTTATCACGATAATCCAGTTACCGTTCCCATTGAAAACAAGACAAGAAAAGGTGCCACAGTAGATTAAATAGTATATCTTGACTAAAATAGTATATACCTTCCAGAACTGTAGAAACAACTCAAAACGTTAACTCTGTTTTTCTGTCCACATATGTTCCCAGATCTGCTGAGTTTATGCAGCATTTGCTATTAACCCCGGTAAAGATACTTCAACATTTGCATTCTTGGCAATTCTGGGAAGATTTTGAAAACTTTATTTGCAAGTCAGGGGGATGTAGGCTATAATTTTTACTTTATGGGCCGGACTTCACTGTCTGAATGTACGGTGGCAGCAATTTCCATGGTACTGTCAAATGGGTATTGGATAAATACTTGAAAAGGGAAAAATAAATCAGAGCTCCAATTTATCTCTTGATCAATTGGGCCAGTGAGCTGACAAATGGCAGATAGAGTTTAATTTAGATAAATGCAAGATGATGCATTTTGGTAGATTTGACCACGGCAGGTCTTACTCAGTTAATATAGGATGTTGGGGAGAATTACATAACAAATAGATCGAGGGGTACAAGTTCATAACTCCTTGAAAGTGGAGTCAGAGGTGGACAGAAGGCATTCGGCATGCTTGGCTTCATCAGTCAGAACATTGAATACAGGAGTTGGAAGGTCTTGTTGAAGTTGTACCACATATTGGTAAGGCCACACTTGGAATACTGCGTGCAATTCTGGTCACCCTGTTATAGAAAGGATATTATTAAACTAGAAAGAGTGCAGAAAAGTTTTACTAGGGTGCTACCAGGACTTGATGGATTGAGTTACGAGAGGCTGAATAGACTGGGACTTTTCTCTCTGGAGTGTAAGAGGCTGAAGGGAGGCCTATAAGAAAAAGGAGTGGCATAGACAAGGCAGATGGTCAATACCTTTTCCTGAAGATAGGGGAGTCTAAAACAAGAAGGCATAGGTTTATGATAAGAGAGGATATACAAAAATGTCCAGAGGGGCAATTTTTTCACACAGTGGGTAGTGACTATCTGGAAAAGCTGCCAGAAGTGGTAGTAGAGGTGGGTACAATTTTATTTTTTAAAAACATTTAAATAGTTACATGGTACGATGGGTATAGAGGGATATGGGCCAAATGCGGGCAATTGGGATTAGCTTAGGGATTTTTTTAAAAAAAGGGAGCATGGACAAGTTGGGCTGAAGGATCTGTTTCCATGCTGTAAACCTCCATGAATCTATGACTCTATATGTAGGAGGGGGTCAGTTAATTGGATAGCTCTTTCGAAGACCTATCGCAGGCATGGTGAGCCGATTGTGTGATTCCATGTCCAGAATATTACGGCTACTCAAGTTGGCAGGATTTTCCCATCCTGCTGTGGTGAACGGAGATTTTGGCTGGGCGCTAAATTCTCCGACCTCGCTGCAGTGGGAGCTTGGAGCCGGTAAGATCGTGCCCTACGATTTCATTGAGCTTCTTGTCTTAATTTCAGAACAGGCCCGTTAGTAATTACAATTGTATTCACAGCTTTGTACAGTCGGTGAGTCAGAAAGTCCTGGCAGTGTCTGCAGAGAGAAAGAGAGAGAGAGAGAGAGACACTGCACTGGCTTCTGTCAACCACTTCACATGTTAATTTGTTGACTAACATATTCTTTCTCTTGCTTGGTAAGTAAGAAGTTATGTGAGTAATCATTTGTGAAACAGCAGGCGGTTATATTTTGCTGTTGCAAACCATTTCAAAACAGAGACCTGAAAAAGAAAATGTATAATCGAACATTTTTAAAGATCAAAACACTTCACAAGCGGATCACTGTACAAAGTGCAGAACAGTTGACATTTTCCTTACAAAAATTTCAGGATAAAATACATCCATGGCTATACAGTAAATTATTGTGCCAGACAATACAAATCAAACTACAAATCTAGACAGACAAGTAGTATTTTGTTACAAAACATCATTAAAAAGCCTCTAGGGGTTAATTTCTGCCTCCCTCCATCTCCGCGCCCCCTGACTTATTGGCACTAGCACTATTTGTTTGGTGCAGTTAAGTGAGGGCTGCACCAAGGTGCAGATGTGTGATTTCTTTCATAGACGTACATGACAACATGTGAGATGGGTTGCATTTTAAAGACAGAAGACGCTGGAAAAACCTCAGCAGGTCTGACAGCATCTGTAGGAAGAGAATTAGAGCCAATGTTTCAAGTTCTGGATGACCCTTCATCAGAGCTTCATCAGCCCAGGATGGCATGATGGCACAGTGGTTAGCACTGCCACTCACAGCGCCAGAGACCTGGGTTCGATTCCCGGCTCAGGTCAATTACTGTGTGGAGTTTGCACTTTCTCCCTGTGTCGGGTTGGGTTTCCTCTGGGTGCTCCAGTTTCCTCCCACAGTCCAAAGAAGTGCAGGTTAGATTGATTGACCATGCTAAATTGCCCCTTACCGTTGGGGGAATTAGCAGGGTAAATATGTGAGGTTACTTGAATAGGGTTGGATTGTTGCCGTTTCAGGCTCGATAGGCTGAATGGCCTCCTTCTGTACTGTAGTGATTCTATTCTGTGATGCTATCAGTTCTGCTGAGAATTTCCAGCATTTTCTGTTTTTGTTTCAGATTCCAGCATCTGCAGTATTTTGGTTTAATTTTTGCGTTTTAAAGATGTGCATTTTAAAGATGGGTCAAGCCTGAGCAGATAGAAACTGCACCCAAGTGCCTATTCCTCCTTGGGTGCAATTGTATGAAATATCCATCTAAAAATGAATTTATATCAATACCTACAGTTATATTTTTGTGAAGGCAAGAGGCCAACTGCAGAAATATTGATTGCATAAGAGAAGACAAGGTCCCATCTAAGCTCTACTATTTGCTGGGGCAGGAAGGGAAAATACTTATAGCTTGTTGCTTTAATATCATTCTGCAACCACACTGTGACAATACTGTGCCTTGAAGAAATGTACTTCAATCATGTTCCTTTGCTGGAAGCTGTCGGCACTGTTTTGTCTACAGTGGGTGTCGTGTATAGTTACTGAGGCAGTGTAAATAACCTCATGTTTATTTTTACTCTGGACTAATGCAGTGTCCTGGGGTTTTATGGTTTTTTGGGAGATTGCTGTTTGGGATTTGTTCTAGGGATGATTGACAGGCATTGACTGGGCACAGTTTTTTTCCACAGTAGAGTCCACGTTTTCACTTTTCGTTTGGTTGCTGTTAGAACCTGATGGAAGAAGACTCTCCAGAGACTTTTTGTAAAGTTCCAGGATTGGGAAGCCTCAGAAATTTAATCCACCATTCAAAGAACCAATTCACACCAGCTGTTAAGCCTCAACATCACATGAGCATACTTGCTTTTTGTGCCAAATCTAGAAAAGGATGTACATTGGTGGAATGTTGTTTGACTTGGAAATTGTCTCAAATTCGGTTTCAATCCATAGACCTATAAACATAGATAGGGATCATGGGTAGAAGTAGGAACATCGAGGTGGCGGCGCAGGCTCGTTGGGCTGAAAGGCCTGTTTCCCGTGCTGTTTTGTTTTTGTTCTTTTTGTTCTTTAATATAGATAGCTAGCTGTTAAGATTTATACTGCATCATGTTTGAATCTTGTAATTGGTAAAAGTTTATGCTAATTCTTTTTGCTATATTTTAACTGTATTCTTAAATAACTTTTGTTTTTATAAAAGCTTCCTGGTCACTTAAATCATACCTTGAGTATGATTTTGCTCACCTGTGCCAATGCAAATGTAAAATTGTAGGTTCCAGTCTAGCTTTATAAAACTCCTTGGAGTTTCTGGCCTGGGTCTTAACAACACTGATTGAAAATTGCCCAAATTTAACCTGCTGGCTAGCAGTAGAAAGGGAGGAGGAAATTCAGATCATATACTCAATAATAAATATGCTTTCAGCATGTGTAAAACTCCTTTGCATCAATAAACTTAGATTTGCTTTACTGCATAGGGGCAAATTCAGGATCTAGTTTTGCAAACTCAAGTTTGTGGTGATGGAATTTCTGATATTAGCCTTCACATTTGTAAACTTTCAATGAATGGACGCACACATGACTTTCCTCATGACTTTGCATAATACTAAGGAATTAACATTGCTAACAAATGCATTGTTTGGTTCATTCATATTGACATCAACAACTCTTAGAGAATCATTAAACAAATGCTTTCAAATAATTCCCATTATTTTGAAATAACACTGGTGGCTTTTTGCATGTCCATTGTTTTGAATTGGGATCACTTTCAATGCAACGTCCACAGCACGGAGCAAGGAGTGCAAATTAGAGGTATACATTATAGATATACAAAAAATGCTTTGTGTCTCAGACAAATCCACTTGCAACAAGGTGTCATCCTCACTGACAACTAGGAAGAATCATACAATCAATGTGTAAGTAAATGGGCCCATTCATACATGGCAGTACCCTAAGTTCTTGTAAGAATTTTTGAACGAAAATTGCATGGGTAGAAACTAATAGGGTTGGCACATATCTTCAACACCAATTGGCAGTAATCTCTTTATGACATTGTCTTGTCTGAAAACAGGACTTGACTTGTAAAACATAAATCTCCAATAAATAGTGTCTGTTTATGATTTCACAGAAACATGGAATAGTTGCAGCACAGAAGGAAGATGTTTGATCCACTATGCTGGCTCACTATGCTGGTTCATTGCAAGAACAACCCATCTAGCCTCAATCTAACACCATTTCCCCGTAGCCTAGAAAATGTTTTCTCTTTAGATAATTAACCAATTCCATTTTTCAAAACCAGGATTGTATCTGCCACACGCTTCTTTTTATTTTTTCTTTTGTTAGTTTATTAGTGCCACAAGTAGGCTTACATTATCACTGCAATGGAGTTTCTGTGAAAATCACACAGTTGCCACCCTTCGGCACTTCTTCAGATACACTAAGAGAGAATTCAGCATGGCCAATGCACCTAACAAGCACATCTTTCAGACTATGGGAGAAAACCAGAGCATCTGGAGGAAACCAACTCTCAGGAAATCCATTCCAGATTCCAACCTGTATTTTTTCATTCTTACATTAATCCTTGTTTGTTCTTTCAAGAGATGTGGATATTGCTGACAAGACTAACATTTGTTGTTAATCCTAATTGCCCTTGAGAAGATGCTGTTGAGCTGCCCTCTTAATTCACTAGAGTCCACGTGTTGTCTGAGAGGGTGTTCTAGGATTTTCACCCAGCGACAGTGAAGGAATGGTGATGTCGTTCCAAATCAGGACAGTGTATGCCCTGGAGGGGAGCTTGCCTGTGGTGTGTTCTGATCTATCTGCTGCGCTTGTCTTTTTAGATGGTAGAGATTGTGAGTTTGGAAGATCCCTTGGTGAGTTGCTGCAGTACATCTTGCAGATGGGACACACTTTGAGTCGGTAGTTGAGGGATTGAATGTTTAAGATAGTTGATGATGTGTCAAAGTGGGTTGAGCACCTTGAGTCTAAAAGCTGCATACTTAGTCAAGCAAATGGAGAGTAATCCATCATGCTTCTGACTTGTGCCATGTTGATGATAAATAGGCTTTCAAGAGTCAGGAAGTGAGTTATTCACCACAATATTCCTAGCCTCCAATCTGTCCTTGTAACCACAGCATTTTAAAGCTAGTTTAGTTCAGTTTCTTATTAATGGTAAACCTCAGGATATGGGGGATTCAGTGAAGGCAATGCCACAGAATGTCAAAAGATGATGATTAAATTCTTTCTCACTGGAGATGGTCATTGCCCGGCACTTATATGCAATAAATGTTACATGCCCATTTATCGGCCCAAGCCTGGATATGGTCCAGCACTTGCTGCATTTAGACATGAACTGCTTCAGTATCTAAAGAATTATGAATGGGTCTGAACATTATTAGTGAACATCCCCGTGTTTGACCTTATGATATAGGGAAGATCATTGAGGAAGCAGCTGAAGATGGTTAAACCTGAGACACTAACTGTAAAGTGCTCCTGCAGTGATGTCCAAGGACTGAGAATGACCCAGGAGATGGGAGAACAATATACAAAACAATAAAACCCAAGGGTTCGGTGAGTTGTTGTAAGTGAAGTTCTTGCTGTTTTCCAGATTGTGTAGCCAGATCTTCATACGTGAAAGACTGGCTACAAATGAAAATTGGATCTAATCAGGTCAGTTCAGAAAAATCAGGAGGGGATCTCGTAGAATTTTATAAAATTCCAACAAGACTAGATAGGGCAGATGCACGATGGATATTCCCATTTGTGGGGGTGTCTAGAACCAGTCTGAAGGTGCAGGGTAAACCATTTAAGACAGAGATGAGGAGAAATTTCTTCACTCAGAGACTGGTCAGCCTGTAGAATTCAGTCTCACAGAAAATATTTGAGGCCAAAACATTGTATGTTTTCATGAAATAGTTAGAAATAAATCACTTGAGGGCAAGAGGATCAAAGGATATGGGGAGAAGGCGGAATCAATCTATTGAGTTGAATGATCAGCGATGATGATAATAAATGGTGGAGCAGGCTCGAAGGGCCGAATGGCCTCCTGTTGCTCCTCTCCTCTTCCGGCGCTTCATTGCAGTTCCTATTTTTTTTCAAAAATGCCCATCAGCAGCTACGACGTTACCTGGAGCTGAGTAATAGCCTGAAATGATACCTTATCAAATGTTCAGAGGTGGCCCTGGCTGTGCAGAAGATTCATTACAGAGGTAAATAACTTCATTAGAGAGTAAATTCGGCAAGGATGTCAAATCAACATCCAATCTCTACTGGGCGAGTCAGAATAAAATCATATCCTCCATCCCTCTTAGCTTGAAGTTTGTAGATTGTTTATAATGTGAGCACAAACAAAAACACAAGTGTTATGAATAATCCTGTCATATCTGAAATAGATTCCATACGTACACATACAAGGAGCCTGATCCCTTTAGATTGGAATGTAATAGAAACATTACTCAAATGAATATTTTGTAATTTGCAGTTCAGATTTTCTACAGGTAGTCTGAAATTATAACTAAAAACTGATGTGAAGAAACCGAAGGGAATCATCTGTTGATCTCACTAAATGCTATTGACCCACTCTGGGCAATAATGAGCATTATCCTGTTCAGATTATTGAGCCTACTTTTAGCTAGCGGAATTACAGCTCTGGGCAAAAGATATCATGTTAAGATCAAGACTTTGGGTGAGAGTGAGGCCTTTGGATGAAATGTAACACATAAAAAAAACTTACCATTTACATAGATTTTAAATCAGTCCTCACAATATTTCACAGTGCTTTATAACCAGTGAATTGCTTCTGAAGTGGTCCCTGTGGTTAGATAGGCCAGCCAACAGCAATTATAAATTGGAAATGTAAAAAGAAATTTATTTACAGTAAGTGGACCTTGCTAGCTAGGTCAACATTTATTGCACACTCTTAGATATCCTTGAGCAGGTGGTGGTGAGTTGCCTTCTTGAACAACTGGAACTACTTTGACTCTGGATTTCTCTTTGTTCTGTTCCATATACTAAAATCTTTATTCCCTAAATGTGCCCTGGCTGACACTTGATCTATTTGGCCTGTCGCATTTCCCAGAACCAGATCTCCTTCACTAGACTAGAACAAAGAACAAAGAACAAAGAGCAACACAGCACGGGAAACAGGCCCTTCGGCCCAACGAGACTAGAAACATACTGATCTAGCAAACATCCCTGAACATAAACTCTTTACCCTTTCTGTCCTTTACCCCAATACCATCCCAGTTCACAATTGAATACATAAATAATCTCTCTGATTTCCTTGCAAGTTTGTTTCTCTCTACTATTCCCACTATTGGTGGTCCATAGTATGTGATGCCCCTAGTGTTCCTTAGCTGAAACTAAATAGAATTGCGATTTGAAAGTTAGCTATTCCCTTTAAGATAATCGGAATCTAACAATACCAGAAATATTTTGAGGATTAAGCCCTATATTTACAATGGTTCTTGCTCAGAAACGCTTTGTGACTGTAACCACAGATTTTAATTTCTCATGACGTTGGACACTCCAGTAGGCTTTCCTTAAGGAATGACATAAAGGGGTGGCACAGTGGTTAGCACTGCTGCCTCCCAAGTTTGATTCCCAGCTTGGGACACTGTCTATGTGGAGTTTGCATATTCTCCCCATGTCTGCGTGGGTTTCCTTCAGGCGCCCTGGCTTCCTCTCACAGTCCAAAGATGTGCAGGTTAAATGGATTGGTCATGCTAAATTGCCCTTTGGTGTCAGGGAGAAAAGCTAGAATAAATGGGGACAGGGTTTGGGTGGGATTGTGGCCAGTGCAGACTCCATGGGCCAAATTACCTCCTTCTGCCTATAGGATTCTATGCCATGCAATAGAACGCTGTTTATCAAACTTCTGGCCCCTTGGAATTACTTAGGTAATCAAATTGCATGAGGAAACAGAGGCAAAAAACTACAATATCTTTAACTTGATGAAATTGGCTCACAAGATACTTTGTGAATAAAGTATGATAATTCATTCGAGACACGAGACTATTTAGAAGATCTGATATTCATTCTTCATGTGACTGACATCCTGTTTTACGCTAAAAGCAAAACTCAAACAATTGAAAAGAACAAAAGCTTTTGTACACCTAAGCAGTGAAAGTGCTTGCTCTCTTTTAGAATTTGAATTATACCGAATGGTTTGCCAATATGTTTGCTCAGGATCAATCGAAGTAGTGGGACAAGATGATCGAAGAAAGAGATGTATAGGCCTGAGTTTACAATGTAGGAGACAAGCATCTAATTGCTGACCAATTCATCTGAAATCCCTCCCTCTTTCTCCACTCACAGGGGCAGTCAACAATTTGTTTTATTTAGGAAATCTCTCCTCTGAGAGAGAAAATCCACAAGGGGCAGGTTAAACATTTGTGCACTGGTACTCCACAATATACGATGGGCTTCTCCAGCTGCAAGACTGGAAATTCCCACCCGAGCTCAACCAGACTTTTGAATGGGTCTGCCAAATTTTCTGGTCTTGCCTGTTACGATTCCTGCGAAGGGCAAGACTGGAGAATTTTGGCCATAATTTCAATGAATCTATTTGCTTCAGGTGAAACGCTCAGAACCACATTGAACCTGATGGAGTCTGATTACTTCAGATCCTGAACGTCATCTCCTGCCCTCTACCATTGAGAATATTCCTGATCAACTATCTAAGTCTATTGCTAATTCCCTCCATATTAACTTTTTTAGAATTTTTATTTCAGAATGTAAAAAGCGAAACATTGATTTTGATAACACATGTGACAATTTTTCAGCAGCTGCCTGGATTTTGTTACAAAACCTTTTGCATTGACTCCCGTGAGATAACATTGGATGGTCTAATTGGATAGCGGACTAGTCCAAATACTGATACTTCTGATAATCAGCCACTCCTTCTGGTTTTCTGTTACCAGTATCCGAATGCAGTGAATGTCAAAATTAACCTTGTGACCAATATCCTTCAGCTCAATCCTTCCATGTTGAAACTCGCCTAGTTTGGTATAGCTAGAACATTGCTTTCCTTTTTTTGTTGCTTGCACATTTTGGCCAACCTCTAATGCCCCGTGGTGCAAAATATCATTCTGCCTATCGTCTGTCCCCGTTTCAATCTTCAGTTTATCGATCTTAACAGGCTTATCAAGCACGATAACAAAGTAATCTCCAGCAGACGTAGACTTCCCCCAGAAGTACTCATCCACGTTGCTGTATGCCTTGCTAGGGTCGTAGTGTTCAAACACATTCATGTTGGTGTAAAGGGTTGCCGGGGGATTGTCTGGAACGTCGAAGGAGTCTTCCTCAAAATCATCATCCTTGAGTTTATTTTCTGTCCCTCTGAATGACGAGTAATATCCCATATGCTGAAACAAAGAAGGCTTAAACCGTATAATATCCTTCTGGGCGAGCAGTCCTTGGAAATGAATTAGCAACCAGTCGCAAGGCATCTCCTGATAAAACATTAATAAAAATTGTGCCAGTCGTGGCAGGTCATGTGAATGGTAAAGTTTTCCAATATATCCCAATTTTGAAAACTCTAATGTCACCCAATAGGAGCCTTTTCTTGAGGTAATGACTTTTTTAATGGCAGATAGGAAGTTTTTAGAGCAGTGAATGTCATCTTCTAACATTATGTAGTAGTCCGACAAATTGGCACAGAAATTAAGGAGGAAAGCATAATCTACATTCTGTTTAGATCTAAATCTCACACGATCTTCCGGGTCATTGTAGTTTCTTTTGAGGCCATCTAAACTAGGGTAATACTCCTCTAGAGTATGGATAACCATCAATCGACCAGAAATGATGTGATGGGCAAATTTTCTGGAGACATCTTGGACAACACTTTCACACCATGAGAGATCAAAGTCTGCTAAGTGTACAATAACTACAATTTCATTCAGCTCTTCGTAGCTGGATTGGTCAAAAATAGATTTAATTGTTTCTAGCAGGTAGTTACCTCTTTTTCTTTTCACTGATGACAGTCCTATTGTTAAATATTCTGCACAAAAACATTAGAAAGAGATTATCACTAAACCACAGGTTATTTTAATTGTTTTAGACAAGGATATGTTTTGATGATTGATTCAAATTACTTTTAGTAAAAAATATGACATACATAATAGAAACAAACTCACTTTTTCTAGGTATGGGGAAACCTGCAAGATAACGGTAGGTGACATTTATTGCTCCTGAAAAGTTAGTTAAATCTTTGAATGTATGGACATATCTTTCTGAGTTAAGTTGATGTGAAGTTATTTCTCTTGCCAGTGTCCGCTCTCCTTCCTGAAGAGTAAGAAAAATAATTGTAATTTCAGAGTAAAAAATATAGTAAACATCAAGATTATCATATATTTTTCACTATAATCAAAACTTCTATCTAATAGAAGTTTTTATTTTTCTAATAGAATATCTAATAGATTGTTTTCTCATAGAATTCCTATAGTGCAGAAGGAGGCCATTCTGGCCATTGTGCACTGAACACAATCCCATCCAGGCTCTATTCCCCTAACCTTACCTATTTGCCCTGCTAATCACCGGCACTTGGGTTAACTTAGCGCGGCCAGTTTACTTAACTCATTCAGCAGTAAACTAAACTGGAGCATCAGGAGGAAACCCAGACAGACGTAGGGAGAATGTGCAAACTCCACACAGTTAGTGACCCAAGACTGGAATTGAACTTGGGTCCCCGGTGCTGTGAGGTAGCAGTAATAACTACTGTTCCATCGTGCCAACCTTGTTCTAAGTCAATTTTCTAAGCACTGTCTTACTTAAAATATACCCGCAATATTTGCAGAATTTATGTCAAATGCAAAGCACCAGCAAGTCTGAACATTTCATACCACTGCATTAACCTTGGATTTGGCATCAATTGAAATGGTACAATTGTTAGAAAAGCATCCAAGGCCTGAACTGTCTTCTTGTTGGCAAGTTTATAGCTGGATGGAAACATGAGAAAGGAATCCTCTGTTAATTCACTGGAATTACCTCCCGTAGGTGGCACGGTGGCATAGTGCCCAGAATTACTGCTTCACAGTATCAGAGACCCGGGTTCAATTCCCAGCTTGACATACTGTTGGTATGGAATTTGCACATTCTCCTCATGGCTGCGTAGGTTTCTTCTGAGTGCTCTGATTTCCTCCCACAGTTCAAAGATGTGCAGGTTAGGTGGACTGACCATGCTTAAGTGTCCCAGGATCTGCAGGTTAGGGGGATTAGTAGGTAAATGTGTGGAGTTATGGGAATAGGCCCTGGGGAAGTGCTCTGATGGAGAGTCAGTGCAGAATCGATGTGCCAATTGGCTTTCTACACTGCAGGGATTTTCGGGGCTCCAATTCCAGCTGAATGAGATTAAGGTTATGTCCAACAGATTGTCCATAGATTTTCTTTAAGATCCAGTTTGTATCAAAATGATCCATAAATTCTCCTTAAAATTACACGACTAGTATTCGCATCAAGGTTAACATATGTTTCAAGAACCTGCAAAGGGTTCTGAAAGAAGCCCAGTCCAACCAGCCTCCCATCCATTGACTCTGTCCACACTTCCCACTGCCTTGGAAAAGAAACCAGCATAATCAAGGACCTCATGCATCCCAGCCATTTTCTCTTCCACCTTCTTCAGTCCAGAAAAAGATACAAAAGTCTGAGATCACATACCAACTAACTCAAGAACAGATTCTTCCCTGCTGCCATCAGACTTTTGAGTAGACCAACCTTACATGAAATTGATGTTTCTCCATGCCCTAGCTACGACTGTAGCACTACGTTCTGCACCCTCTCCTTTCCTTTTGTCCTATGCACTCTATGAACAGTATGCTTTGTCTGTATAGCACTCAAGAAAACAGTACTTTTCACTATATCCTAATACATTTGACAATAATAAATTAAATTCAAATAAAAAAGAGAAGTATTTATGTTGTTGAACCAGCACAGTGGTTAAGGGCATTAAGGAGTTAAAATAATTTATTTAGGAACATTTTCATTCAAAACTGATTGAGTGTTAAATGTTGCCATTATCATTTTGTATTTTTTACCATCACATATCTGTCCTCTTCCATATACAGATTCAGGCAAAGCAGGCAAATTGCAAGGAATGCCAATACTGGAATAGTTGAACGCTTCCGGAAACATCTCATCTTCTCTGCACATTTCCAATATAGTCTCATGATTAACCTAACTTTGAAGTTTCCTGTAAAAAGAAAAGAAAAGTTTTTAAAAATTGCTCAACACACACACACACACACACACACACACAGTTGCACAGTGGTACAGTGGTAAGCACTGCTGCCTCACAGTGTCAGGGACCCAGGTTCGATTCCTGGCTTGGATCACAGTTTGTGTGGAGACTGCACATTCTCCCCATGTCTGCGTGGGAATCTTCTGGGTGCTCCAGTTTCCTTTCACTGTCTGAAAAACATCCTGGTTTTGTGCATGGCCATTCTAAATTTTCCCTCAGTGTATCCAAATGGGTGCCGGACTTCTCACAGTAGGGAATTCTCACAGTAACTTCATTGCAGTGTTAATGTAAGCCTACTTGTGACACAAATAACTAAACTAAAAGCACACACATACAATTTGCTACTCTTTGATACATTGCCTAATTTTTGACACATTGAGATAACAGTTGTGGAACAAATATTAGGGCTCCAAGTCTGGTGTTAACACGGTGAATAAAATTTAATCTGCTAAAAAGTACAATGCAATTTCAACAACAAATTCCAATTTTTCTCTTTTTAGCACAATGTCACTTCTTGTCAGTTGCAGTTAACATTGCGATTTACAATTTAATTAATAAAATACATGATAGAAAAAA
Organism: Sphyrna mokarran; assembly: GCA_024679065.1. NCBI lineage: Eukaryota > Metazoa > Chordata > Chondrichthyes > Carcharhiniformes > Carcharhinidae > Sphyrna > Sphyrna mokarran. Next base: position 18,119,601 of record JAGIQG010000008.1, on the reverse strand, counting down.
AACTTGATTTGAATTGTTTATCATTCCAAGACCTTTGGACATCTTCTAGATTAAAGATGTGCGGCCAATAAAAGGTACTGTTATTATCTTTTAAAGAAATATACCTGGATAATCAAATTTGTGAAAAGCTGCCAACAAACGTCTTTGAAATGAAGTACCCCATTTCTTTCATATCATTATTCTCTCTCCCTTTCTGCTTTTGTTTAAGAGACTGTAGGAGGAAACTGGAACACCGGGGGAAACCCGGACAGATGTAGGGAGAATGTGCAAACTCCATACATTTAGTCACCTGAGACTGGAATTGAATTTGGGTGCCCAGTGCTGTGAGGCAGCAGTAATAACTATTGTTCCATCGTACCAATCTTGTTCTAAGTCAATTTTCTAAACACTGTCTTACTCAAAATATACCTGCAATGTTTGCAGAATTTATGTCAAATGCAACCCACCAGCAAGTCTGAACACTTCATACCACTGCATTAACCTTGGATTTGGCATAAATTGAAATGATACACTTGTTAGAAAAGCATCCAAGGTCTGAACAGTCTTCTTGTTGGCAAGTTTATAGCTGGATGGAAACATGAGAAAGGAATCCACTGTTAATTCACTGGAATTACCTCCCGTGGGTGGCACGGTGGCACATTGGCCAGGATTACTGCTTCACAGCACCCTGAATAGGGAATCCTGAGTTCTAAACTCCCCAAGGTAGGATTGTTTTCTCAGTACCCTGGATGCAGTTGAAACAGAGAATGAATCTAGGACCTGCACATTTCTTTGCTCATAACAACTCCTACGAAAAACGGGTGTATCATAAAGATGAAAAGCCGCATGCTAAAATTAAATGCAGAGACTTCTTTCTGTGTGTACCTGCCCTTCCTACTGAAGGAAGTCACCAGTAACTCATCTGTTCCCTCTTCCTGATTCTTGATCGGGCATTCATAGAATCTACAATCTTGAAGTAGGCCATTTGGCCCATTGAATCTGCACTAATAACAATCCCATCTATGTCTTTTCCACTAACCCACATATATTTACCCCCCTATTCTCTCTGACACTAAGGGGCAATTTAGCATAGTCAATCCATCTAATCAGAACACTTTTGGACTGTGAGAGGAAACCAGTGCACCTGGAGAAAACCCACGCAGACATGGGGAGAATGTGCACTATTTTCACAGATAGTCACTTGAGGCTGGAATTGAACCCAGGTCCCTGGCACTATGAGGCAGCATTGCCACCATGCCAGCCTTAGAATCCCTACTGTGCAGATGGAGGTTGCTTTTCCTATCCAGTCTGCACTGACAACAATCCCATCCAGGCCATATCCCTGCAACTCAATGTATTTTTACCCTGCTAATGCAACTAACACATATTTTGGAACTGAATGCATTTAAAAAAGGGACCTCCTCCTTCAACCCCGGAGCCCCCACCCCACCTCAATCAGATTTACCTGTGGTGATGAAACATCTGCCTACAAATAGACTAATGTCAATGCTTCATTTGAGGGCCTCAATTAGTGTGAGGAGAGACTACCCACGGACCTTCACAACTTGGTCTTATTTGGGCTGGAGGTGGGAAAATGGAGGGTTGATCACTCACATTCCTATAATGTGGAATATATTGAAGGCTGAAATGGAAAGATTTTGCATCTCTCAGGCAATATGGAGTATGGGCAGGAAAGTCAGATGAGGTTGAAACTAAACCATGATTGTATTAAATGATGGAGTAGGCCCAAGGGTTACATAGTCTTCTCCCAATGTCATTTCTTATGTTCTTAATTTGTCCTACTCCTACACAACTTCATTGTGTCAGTATCTTATTGATAGCTTTAGCATTAAAACACATCTAGTTACTCAATAAATATGCCAGAAAATATTATGGCTGCCCTATTCAAGAGATAAATGAATTCTTAACTATGTGTTTAAGTCTTAGTTAACACTGGCACTGAAAAATAGTTTTTACTAGTTTGGAATCTCATTCCTTCAGACATTGATTATAGCTGGAAATTTAGAAATGAATAAATATTATTAATTTACATTTTTGTTTGATCTCTACTTTTATCTCTTAAGACTATCTTTTTTCCATCTAATTATTTCACCTTCTGCAAATTATTTTACCTTGAATTAAATATGTTAATTTACACTGCCTCATTTAGATGCTGAATGGTTCAACAAGGACTCATCAACCTGATAGGCTTTTGCTTACCTGGTACACAAGTATCCCAGATTCTCTCCAAATGGCACCAGGCTAAAATGGATTTCAAAATATAGTAACTTATGGAGCTAAAGCCCAAAAATAATTTATAGTTAGAATCATAGAATTCTACAGTGCAGAAGGAGGCCATTCAGACCTTCGAGTCTGCGTTGACCACAATCCTGCCCAGTCCCTATCCTCATAGCTCCATGCATTTACCCTAGCGAGTCCCCCTGACACTAAGAGGCAATTTAATAAGGTCAATCAACTTAACCTGCACATCTTTGGACTACGGGAGGAAACTGGAGCACCTGGAAGAAACCCACACAGACGCAGAGAGACTGTGTAGACCTGCACAGACAGTGACCTGGGCCGGGAATCGAATCAATGTGCTACCATGCTGTCCTAGTCATAGTTAATAGTAAATGATTTATGGGCAAATGCACATCCAACATCATGCATTCGCCACTGACAGCGATCAACTGGAATTTACCTGCTTATCAATGTTCAGTTTAGATTCTGCCATTCAGCTCCTGACCATGTTTTAATCTTGGTCCAAATGTGGGCCTGAATGAGGGTGAATGCCCTTTACAACAAAGCAACATTTAACTGAGAATGGTATCAATGGACCATAGCACAATAAGGGGGATCAACAGTTATGTAGGGAACCTGGCCACTAGTTGGAGTTAGAAGGAATACAGTTGTGTTTTTTGGAAGCCCCAGGACATCATTGCAGTAGGGGTTGTGAGTTAAATCTCTCCTCACTGCTGTCATCAGTTGCTTCATCTGCCGTAAGGTCAAAAGTGGGGGTGTTTGCTGATGACAGTACAATGTTCTGTACCATTCATAGCTCTTCAGGTACTGAAACAGTTCATGTCCACATGCAGTAAGATCTGGACAATATTCAGGTTTGGGCTGATAAATGGCAAGTAACATCACACAAGTGTCAGGAAATAATCATCTCCAACAAAAAAAATTACATCTCCCCTTGACACCCGCCATCATTGCCATCACTGAATCTCTCACCATCTCAACATCCTGATGCTTACTATTGAGCAGAAACTTAACTGCACCAGCCATGTAAACACTATTGCTACAGGGCAGGTCAGAATCTGGGGATCCTATGCTGAGTGACCCCCCCAAAACCTGTCAACCAACTGCAAGACACAAGGAGTGTGAGGAGGTGCTTTACACTTGTTTGGACAAGTACAGTTCCAACAACAAGGGACTTGGACAAGTTGCAGAGCTGGGCCGAGAGGTGGCAAATGGAGTTTAATGTGGAAAAGTATGAGGTAATGCACTATGGCAGGAATAATAAATGTGTAGAGTATAGGGCTAATGGTAGGATTCTTAGTAGTCTTGATGAACAGAGGGATCTTGGTGTGTATGTGCATAGATCCCTGAAAGTAGGCAGTCAAGTCGAGAAGGTTGTTAAGAAGGCATATGGAGTCTTGGCTTTTATTGGTAGGGGGATTGAATTTCGGAGCCGCAACGTCATGTTGCAACTGTACAAAACTCTAGTGCGGCCGCACTTGGAGTATTGTGTGCAGTTCTGGTCCCCGCATTATAAGAAAGATGTGGAGGCATTGGAGAGGGTACAGAGGAGGTTTACCAGGATGTTGCCTGGTATGGAGGGCAGGTCTTATGAAGAGAGGCTGAGGGATTTGAGGTTGTTTTCGTTAGAAAGGAGGCGGCTAAGAGGGGACCTAATCGAAACATATAAGATGATTAGAGGTTTAGATAGGGTGGACAGTGATAGCCTTTTTCCTAGGATGGAGAAAGCTAGCACGAGGGGACACAGCTTTAAATTAAGGGGTGATAGTTATAGGACGGATATCAGAGGTAGGTTCTTTACCCAAAGGGTGGTTCGGGAGTGGAATGCCCTGCCTGCAGCAGTTGTAGATGCGCCAAGTTTGGTGGCGTTTAAGAGGTTAGTTGATAAGTATATGGAAGAGAAGGGAATGGTTTAGTATGGAGGGTCATTGCTTTTTATATTGGTCGGCGCAACATCGAAGGCCGAAGGGCCTGTTCTGTGCTGTAATGTTCTATCAACCTATCAACCTAACATTTAATAAGTTCAGTACCATGCAGGGCAAAGCAATCTGACTGATCAGCCATCTTAAACTATTACTTCTTCACCAGTGATGCAGACTGCCAGCAGCATGTACCATTGACACGATGTACTGCAGCACTTCATAACCTGTAACTTCAAACACCTAGAAGGACAAGGGCAGCAAAGAAGTGAGAACACCATCACCTGTAAGTTCCCTTCCAAGTCACACTCCATGCTGTTTTCATTCCCACTTTTGCATGTGCTTTATGGCTCTGATTTTAACTGCTGGTTGTCAGGTGAATTGGGCCTCCTCTGCTGCCTGTTAGAAATGGTCTCGTCGATATTTTCAAAGAGTCAGTGCATAAAGCTGAGAGTGAAAACTCGCCTGAGGAACGGATTGGCAGCTCTCTGGTTTTCACACTAGCTGAACACTTAGGAAAAAGTCTCGTAAAATTCTGCCCTCTAACTCCAGGGTAAGTGCTGTGAGTGTACACCTTGCGTGTTATTTTTCTATCAACTTGATCAGGAATAATCCCATCTGAAGAATTGCTCCAAAGGAACCCTGTCGTTTATTCCATCTGCTGGATAAAAGCAGCCAACTGTGTCGATGGCAAAAAAAGGTCCTTTGGCAAACTATCTGGTATTGGTGTTGATATGTTTGAACTGTTTTCAAGGAAAGAATATTTTATGGGAAAAATACAGCAAAGGCAGAGCTTGAAAGAAAAAAGCTTTCCAAGGACAGCACAGTGGCAAACACAGTGCCAGGTGCGATTCTGGTTCTGGATGACTGTGTGGAATTTGTATGCTCTCCCCGCGTCTTGCATGAGTTTCCTTCAGCTGCTCCAGTTTCTTCCCACAATCTGAAAGAATGCTGGTTAGGTCCATTGACCATGCTAAATTGTCCAAAGATGTGCAGATTAGGTGGATTGGCCATGGGAAATGCATGGGGGTCACGGGGGGAGAGGCCTAGGTAAGATACTTTGCCAGAGAGCCTGTGCAGACTCAATGGGCTGAATGGCCTCTTCTGCATTGTAGGAATACTGATTCTCTGATGACGTGCACTTACCCAATAACTTTAATACTTGACATGATCCCCAACTCTAGAAAGAATGACATTTACAGTGCTTACTTTGAAATCTTTTCTCCCTTCATTTGGAGAATTAGTTGATTTTCTAATAAACGAAAAATACATCAAAAACAAATTTCTGACAAAACTCCTAGCAGAAAAAAATTAAATATTTCCCAGTCGTATACTGAGAGTACTAAATATTATGGCTTGTTCCAGCTCTTTGCCATTTACACTGTTCTCCACCAGGTGGGAGCTGTGGTTCCATGACAACTTAGTATGACTTTTAGAGAACCTAATTGTGCACATAGTATTTAGACTTTGAAACTGATCTGTAGGAAGTACAGCTTGCGAATAACCATTTCAAAGTAAAAACTGTCTGGTTTATCCAGTCAGTCAGTTCCAAATTAGCTGTTCTCCACTGGAGTGGATGTGGTGTCCCAATTGAAGTGGGGAAGGGTGAAGATCAGCCTGTTTTCCCCATTCGTCACTCTTAGTAGCTAATCTGCGGCCCCCTTGCTGGCAGCATGAAGCACAGATGCGTGGATGGCAGGCGAAGTCAGGATTGAGCTTGTATATAGATAGCCCTTCAACAGTTGTGTTGCCTGCTGACACTCACAGTCAAGGCTACACAAGAATAATGATCAGTTTGGCGAGGGATAAGCGGATAATCAGGCCTGAGGAACTGTGCCTTCAGCAAGAGAGAGAGAGAAGATTGAAGAAAAGTGAAAGTCTAAACAGAAGGTTTCATTTTAATGCTGTGTGTCTATATCTTAATGCTACTTTAGCAATCAGAGAATAACAATATGTAATTAGTATTCGCTCACATCCTCCAAAGAATATTAAAGCATTCTTCTCTCCCCTGATAATGAAACAAATAAAACACAGACACTGAAGAAGTCATTCCTCATTAATCATCAATGCTGCTTTTGAAGATAACAATTGCAACTTTAAGGAGCTTTCTTCATCTATTGCTTTCCAGAGTACTCTGACTTTTTAAAAAAAATTTGATTTGATTTATTATTGTTTCTCTTGCAGGATATTTGTCTCAATCTGATTCCATCTCTAAAATATTTTGCCTTGTGGGTGCAGGATCTTATTCTATATCTGTAAATTCCTGAATTCTGCCACCTATTTTTCATAGTGGTCACTCATTCTGTGTTTATCTATTAATCTTTGCTCTATCTATCTATCGCTATCCATCCCAAGGGATGATGATGGTTTCCTTCATTTCGTTTATTTTCTGATAGTTCTGTTTTGGGGGTTTGATATGTGTGTTCTGCTGTGGCTGTATAAACCGATCGTTGACAGGCACTGCTTTCCGCATACTTGGCAGGCGAGATCTGCTGTGGGTCTTGGAGCGGGAGTTTCACTGTGGCGTTTCCTATGTCGTTCTAGTGCTGCTCCTCTGTTCTTTTTTCCTATATCGTCGACGCCCTTTCTTGTGATGGTCCGCCACTGTGCACGGTCTGGGGCCTTTTCTTCCCATGTTGATGGGTCGATGTCAGCTTTTTTGAGGCTCCTTTTCAGAGTGTCTTTGTATCGCAGCCGCTGACCTCCTTGTTTGCGGGTGCCACTAGACAGTTGGCCGTACATGTCCTTGGGCAGTCTTCCATCCTGCATTCTGACTACGTGTCCTGCCCAACGCAATTGGGCAGACATCACCAGGGTTGAGACAGCTGGCATTTTAGCTCGGGAGAGAACTTCAGTATTAGTTATTTTATCTTTGCTCTATGCTTATATAATAATAGCTTCGTTCATTCAATTTGTCCCCAATACCTCAGCAAATCTCTGTTTTTCTTCCCTGTGTCTCTGTCTCTGTCTAGCAAATGGCTGGAAATTGCTGCAACACATTTATGAGCATCACTGTGATCACTGGCATTCTAGACAAATCATTTACAAAATGGAGCTTGTGGCAGCCATCACCGCAGGCAACAGTTCGATTTGATTTATTATTGTCACATGCACTGGGATACAGTGAAAAGTTTCTGTTTCTGGATGCTTCCTCAGAAAATGTACATCTACATAACCTGGGTTATTGCTTATGTGGTTGATTTTTCACTTGTATCCTTTGGCATTAATGGGGCCAGTGCCATTTGATTCCCAGTGATGCTGTTGACACACCCTAAAGCCAGGTGGCACAGTGGTTAGGGCCGCTGCCTCACAGTGCCAGGGACCCGGGTTTAGTTCTGGCTTTAAGGGACTACTTGTGTGGAGTTTGCATGTTCTCCCCACATCTGCGTGGGTTTTCTCCGGGTGCTCTGGATTCCTCCCACAATCTGAAGGTGTGTAGATTAGGTGATTGACCATGTTAAATTGCCCCTTAGTGTCGTCAGATGTATTGGTTAAAGGGATTAATGGGGAAATTTTCAGGTTTATAGGGATAAGTTGCCATGTTGGAGAGTCGTTGAAGACATGATGGGTCGAATGGCCTCCTTTTGTACTATAGGGATTCTTTGAAAGGGGCCTCCCACTGGACATCCCAAATGCCTTGCAGGGGATCGGCCCATTTCAATACATTAATCGGCACCCTAAAACTGATTGTCATTTTAAGATTGTTTTTATGCTGAGAGAACTTTGATTTTTCTTATGGATATTAGAGGAGGTAAAACCCAACAAAGCTAAACTTGACATTAAAGTTCAATTACTTATTAGTCACAAATAGGCTTACATTGACACTGCAGTGAAGTTACTGAGAAAATTCCCGCGTTGCTGAACTTTGGCACCCTAACTTTGTTAGGGTACACCGAGGGAGAACTTAGCATGGCCAATTCACCTAACTAGCACATCTTTCAGACTTTGGGAAGAAACTGGAGCATTCGGAGGAACCCCACACAGACACAGGCAGAACGTGCAGATTCCACATAGACAATGATCCAAGTTGGGAATTGACCGTAGATCCCTGGCATTGTGAGGCAGCAGTGCTAACCACTGTGCTACTGTGCCATTTTTTTTTGTTATATCAAATCCAATAAAATCTGATTCGAAGGCTCAACCACTGAGACATTACAGATCCAAGCTGACAGGACAGGTAAGCTGCTTCCTAACTTGGGCTTAATTAACATGATCCAAGTTAATAGTAGCAGATATTGCGTCTTTGCATCTTAGCCAAAAGGCCTGGATGCCATTTTGAAGAATTGCTTCAAATGAAGCCTCAGTATAATTTTGTTGATTACTTTAAGTGCAGGACAGTAAAACTACACTTGCTCTGAGCCAAAAAGCCTACTTCCCTATAATCAGGAGCTTCCTGTACTCCCTCTGAACTCCCAGCCACCTGACGAAAGGACAGCCTATTCCAAAAGCTTGCTGCTTTTGCTACAAATAAACTGTTGGACTTTAAGCTGATGTTGTGGAATTTCTTTCTGTTTTACCCCAGTCCAACGCCAACATCATGACTCCCTCTGAGGCAAGCAAAAAATAATAATTTGGATCTCACCACAGGAAACACACACCTTGGCCATTATAATCCACCCTGTTGAACTTTCTGATAACCAACATTGCCTGATACTGGTCCAGCCTAATCCAATGTGCCTTGGGATGCTGAGTACTTTACTTCTTAGGGGTAATTAGGGATGGACAGCAAACACTGACCTGGCCAGCGATGTCCGCACCCAATGAAAGCATGTAAAGAAATGACCAATCTGTAGCTTGCTAGCCTGGCGATAATGAGCATGTGGTTCAAAGCCATTGCTACACCTGCACTACCCCAGTGGTGGTGTTTTGTGGGAGTGATGAGAGGGAGATGAATGACATAAAGAACAAATGTTCCACCAATGGTTTGCCAAAGTACTAAAGTGGTGCCAATGAGGACCCTTATATACTCAGAGGGACTAGTATTTTAGAATGTAGATCATAGAACCGTAAACACAGGAACAGGCCCTTCAGCCCACAATGTTGTGCCAAACATGACACCAAATTTGTCCCTCTATTCCTACTGAGTGATATGATGCCAGGAGTTATACTCCCAGCATCTAGAAAAAACCAATTTCCACATGTGTGCTTATCCTGCCATTCAATTGGCAGTTCTTCATGCGAGAGATTTGATGGAAGCCTCTAAGCCTTTGCAACTTTCAAAGATGCTCCCAATTTATCAATGGCACAAGTTGATTTCTGAGCTTGGAAGGTAGTTTATCTTTTTAAATAGAGTGAAAGCACTTCTTAAAAAGCCATTTAGAGGGCACTGCCTTTTTTCTGAAGTGGGGAAGAACATTCGTCGTGTAAGATTCATCAACAAACATTTATTCCTTGAGGTTTTGCATTTTGTAACACAACAAAGGGAGGAGAAAGATGTGACCTCAAATAAATCAACTGCAGTCAATTAATGAAGTGTTTTTCTCAGACCACACTGTAAGGTCACACTTGGGATACTGCGTATAGTTCTGGTCACCGTATTATAGAATGGAAATTATTAAACTAGAAAGAGTGCAGAAAAGATTTCCAAGTTTTATTACATGACTTGATGTTTTGAGTTCTTAGGAGAGGGTGGGTAAACTGGAATCTTTTTTCTCTGGAGTATAGGAAGCTTAGGGGTGACCTTATAGAGGTCCATAACATAATGAGGAGCATAGATCAGGTAGGTCATCAACTTATTTTCCCAAAGGCAGGGGATTCTAAAGAGAGACAGCATAGGTTTAAGGTGAGGGGGGAAAATATAGAAGGGTTCAGAGGATGGTGAATGTCTGGAATAAGCTACCAGCGATCGTAATAGAGATGGTTCCAATTTTATCTTTTAAAGAGCATTTAGTTACGTGGTTAGGATGAGTACAGAGAGATATGGCCCAAATGCGGGTAATTGGGACTAGCCTACTGGTTAAAAAAAAATGGCATGGACATGTTCAGCCGAGTGGCCAGTTTTCATGCTGTAAACATCTATGATTTTATGACTATGACTTTGGAAACACCATGGATGAAAAGTATATCATCCTGGGCATATCAGGAATCATACAGCTGATTTGTGAACTCAATACAGGGACCTGCTCCTAATGTGTCGGTCACAAGCACTAACCTGACACAGCAATTATATGCTGCTGTGCTTTAGTGAGATTTATGGATTCACTTGGACTCTTCAATCAGATCTCCACCTGTAATATTTACTGTCTATGTTATTTTGCAGTAATTAGTTGTTAATTGTCACTTAATAGAATTCTGATTACATTGCAATCATTAATCCTGCCACATAGACAGTATTAGATACAAAATTCAATACTCATCATGAAAACATGCTGGAAATAAAATGCTTCGGACTGAAATAAATCCACGCTCATTTGCAAATATGTATTTAGTAGATCACCAATATATATCCATGTTGGATTTTAACTCGTGGTGAGTTTTGAATGTGTTCAATTTTCACCCTCTATTTCTGTTGCACTCAATATTCTGTCACTTGTCTCTCCATTTTAATCTCTTTTCCTGTTCTGTGACATCAGATCTCCCTGGATTCTCTGCATCCTGATCTTTCTCAGCTCCCAAATCATTCTCTGAAGTCTATGGGTGTATCTTACTGGCCGCTCACACCACACTCCCACTGCATCGATATCAGTGAATTTAGCATACAGCCAAATCTCCACTCACTGCAGCGGGATGGGAAAATCCCACCGGCGTGAATGGTAATAACATTCCAGTCTTTGTTTATGATCTTACTCTGTCAGTCGCACAACCTCTTGCAGTATACTTGCCTCAATATGATCCCATCTTGAAAATACTTTGCCTTTTTGGTGCAGGATCTTATTCTATACCTGTGAACTCCTGAATTCTGCCATTCCTCAACTATCTGCCCTATTGGTCACTCATTCTGTGTTCATATATTAATCTTTGCTGAATGCTTATGAAATGATATCTTCCTTCACTCAATTTCTTCCTTACATCTCAGCAAATCTCTGTTTTACTTCCCTGAGTCTCTATCTGTCATTGTGGCGAGTAACTCGTGATCCACAGAGCAATTGTTTTTTGGAGAAGATATTGAGGGACAGGATGTACGCACATTTGGAAGAAAATGGACTAGTTAGTGGGTTTGTATGGGGAGGGTCACGTCTCACCAGTTTGATTAAACTTTTTGAAGAGATGGCAAAGATACTTGATGAGTGAAGGACTGTAGACATAGTTTATATGGACTTTAGTAAGGTATTCGACAAGGTCCCACATAGCAGGCTGCTACAAAAATTAAAATGAGATGGGATTCAGGGTGGACTGGTGAGATGGATACCGAACTGTATTGATTATAGAAGACAGAGCGTAGTGGTGGAAGGGTGTTTTTCAGAATGGAGATCCGTTACTTGTGATGTCCCGCAGGGATCAATGTGGGTACCTCTGTTGATTGTAGTATATATAAATGATCTGGAGGAAAATGGGTGGTCTGATTATCATGTTCGCGGATGACACAAAGATTGGTGGAGTTGCTGATAGTGCTGATACCTTCTCAAAGAATTTCTCCACCACTGATGTCAAACTCACTGGCCTATAATTTCCTGGATTGATGTTTCCTGATGTTCTCACTGGTGCAACAGGTGGTGAGGGACAACCTGAGAGAAGTTCACAAGATTAGGAGGTGCATGGACAGAGTGGGTAGTCAGAAACTCAGGGTGGAAGAGTCAATTACTAGGGGGCATAGGTTTAAGGTGCGAGGGGCAAGGAGATGCATGAGGCAAGTTTTTTACACAGAGGGTGGTGGGTCCCTGGAACTCACTGCCGGGGGAGGTGGTGGAAGCAGATACAATAGTGAGTTTTAAGGGACATCTGGACAAATACATGAATAAGATGGGAATAAAGGGATACGGTCCCTGGAAGGGATAGGGAGTTTTAGTTCAGTCGGGCAGCATGGTTTGTGCAGGTTTGGAGGGCCGAAAGGCCTGCTCCTATTCAGTAATTTGCTTAATTATTTATTCTTTGATTATCTCTGTTTCTTTTCATAAACAAAGGAACAGCATTGGCTATTCTCCAGGCCTCTGGAATCTCACCAGTAGTCGTAGAGTTTGTGAAGATATCTATTAAGTTTGTTTAGGAACTCCATGAATGGACTGGAAGCAGAAACTGGAATCTATTGTCTGTCATGGAATCGATCACTTTTCAACCTCTGTCTGGGTGGGAGGTAATGATATTATCACTAGACTGTTAATCCAGAAACTCAACTAATGTTTGGAAACTTGGATTCGAATCCCGCCATGGCAGATGGTGGAATTTGAATTCAATAAAAAAAATCTGGAATTAGGAATCTATTGATGACCATGAAACCATTGTTGATTGTCAGAAAACTTACCTGGTTCACTAATGTCCTTTAGGGAGGGAAATCTGCTGCCATTACCTGGTCTGGCCTACATGCGATTCTAGAGCCACAGCAATGTGGTTAATTCTCAACTGCCCTCTGAAATGACAAGTCATTTAGTTCAAGGGCAACTAGGGATTGGTAATGAATGTTGACCAGTCAGCAATGTCCATGTCCCACAAATGAATCTAAAGCCTTTGGTGTCCTTTGATTCATCCCCATTACACTTGATCTACTATTGAGCTTCAAGCTTCCTTTAGGCACAGTAGAACCATCCCCTGTTATCTCAATTTACTATCCATTATTCTCAGCCCTTTGTCTATCATTGCTGACTTTCCCCCGTTACCCTCGACTCTCAGGTCTCAAGCATTGGCCTTCTCGGTGTAATTCCTAATAACAACAATCCTGCTTGATCTAGTGTCTTACAAATCTGACCTTCTGTGTATAGTCCACCATCTTCCCTTCTCTAGGTACCCCCTCCTGACCCCTCCCTCCCTCCTTCAGCCTTGTTCCTTTTTGTATGAAACCACCCAATCTCAATCATCAATGACTCCTCTGTCATAGTTGAACAATTTATTTACTATTTATTAGTCACAAATAGGTTTATATTAACATTGCAATGAAGTTACTTTGAAAATCCCCCATCGCCACACTCCGGCACTTGTTCAGGTACGCTAAGGGAGAATTTAGCATGGCCAATACACCTAATCAACACGTCTTCCAGACTGTGGACAGAAATCAGAACACCCGAAGGAAACCGTAGACATGGGGAGAGCGTGCAGACTCCACACAAACAGTTATCCAAGCCAAGAATCGAAACTTGGCGCTGTGAGGTAGCAGTGCTAACAAGGATGTTACCATGCTACCCATTGTGTCAAGCACAAACATAGAGAAAAGGTCAGCTCCTTCTCACTGATTTAACTTGAGGGTCAAAACAAAGGTTGAGAAAGTTGGGCCTTCGTGAATAACCTCAGCCGGGACGAGAATTGAACCCAAGCATTGGCGTTGCTCTGCATCAGATGCCATTTGTCCATCCAGTCCATTGCATGCCACATTGGAGCAGATGTGAATCTGAAAGTACACTTTTCTCAATCACTGGTCACTTTGTGGGAAAACTTAATTCAGGCGAGGTTGCCTTTCTTTGGAGCATGCACAAAGGAGCCCTTGGCTTTGCCTTTGAAACACTGATTCTGTAGTTAACCCACCACCAACTCCATTCCATAGTTTCAACTACCATCAGAAAGCTGACTTTTGCTCCCCCCACCCTCACCCAATACAGAGCCTACACCATACAGAATCCCAACCTGCCTCGATTCCCATTCCAAGCACCTTCAATAGATTCTGCCCATTGTCTCCTATTTAATGGTGAGAGTCTGGTGGCAGGAAGCTGCTTTTTATTTGCATGTTTGATTTAGCTCAATTGGCTGGGCAGCTGATACATATAGAGGAGCAAAGCCAACAGCGTGAGTTCAATTCCTGTCCTGGCTGAAGTTATTCACAAGGTCCCACCTTCTGAACCTTACCCCTTTGCCTGAGGTGTGGTATACCACAGGTTAAATCACCCCCAGTCACTGCCTATGCTCATCTGGGACTGTGGCAACTTTACCTCACCAACTTGAACACTTCTCCAGAAAGATTCAGCTCAGAAAAAGGTAAAACATTGATAATTATGAAATTTCTCATTGAAGAATTTAATTACAGCTGAAAGTACCACACTGGGAAAATACAAGCCAATTGTGACATTTATCTGTGGGGTGAAAGTCAACTCTACTTCAATATATAAATCTAAATTTATTGTCCACCTACACTTATGGACTGGAATCATCTGCTCCTCCAGACAATAAGGACAGATGCTGGGTTGGCATCAGGACCAATACCTGACTCCTAACCCCTTCCCACCACCACTGGGAGTAAGTTCTGAGCAGGGAAACCCATGGCTGGCTTTCCTGCCCCATATCTCCTTGAGTCACTTAAGTGCCTTGAGGGCCTTGGCTGCAATCTTCACACCTTCTAGCAGATTTGCCAAAATGTAGCCTGCACAAATGGTCAAACAGTATGGACTTAGCTGGATGAGATGCTCCCTCCATTTTCACTTGTCTGTGTGTAAACCGGGAGTGGTGTGTGTGTGTGTGTGTGTGTGTGTGTGTGTGTGTGTGTGTGTGTGTGTGTGTGGCCGCATGACAGTTATTCACCCATCCTTGCTGTCAATGCCAATGAAACCTCCTCTCCCCATGAATCCCATCCTAAAATGCCAACCTCCTCCCACAAAAACAATTAGCTTGCTCTTAGGTCACTTCCTCCACATTAATAGCAGAAGTTGCCAGCTTCTAATTGGCTAGGGCAGCTCTTGTTGGACGAGACATATTTTTCCAGGAGTCCTCAGTCTGGAGATTGATCCACTGCTGCCCATTTTGCCGGCTGGTGAGCAGAAGATATGAGTTGCCTTCCTCCTTCGAGGCAATGCAGGTGTCTCACTGTTTTCCCAAGCATTGCGCAAAACACCCACTGAGAATGCAAGATCCTTGTGCTAACTGAAAATTTCCAGAGTCCTCAGTAGGCTTTTTTAATTTGTTGCTCACCTTGATTCATCCATTTCCCTGCCACATTAAGTGCCCGACTTAAATTAATTGTACATCTACTAAAAAGTAAATTAAAATGAATAATGAGAAATATCAGCGAATATTCCACCATGATTATCACGTCTCAACAGTATTGTTACAGCTCAACTGATCTATTTATGCCTACAAGTGAAATCAAAGTCTCAGTAATTTGACGATTCCCTGATCAAGAACTTAATGCTGGTTTATTCTTTGCAGATTTGTTTGACTACCTTTGAGAACAGCTCTCCGTGTAGTTGAGCGTGCGTACGACTGAGATATGAGGATTCAGAGGGTTTTACTAAACGCTTAAGCTTTGATCAAAGCCCTTGATGCCACCTGAAGTCCTTGATTAGTTTGCAGTGAAGTGATGTTCTCTAGGGGATCTGCCATTCTAAATAAAATAATACTCGAAATTCAGTCATGCTTGCCTGTATGAAAAAAAAGATGTAGTTAGCAGCGGGACTGGCTGGTACTGTCATTTGGCGTATGCTTCAGTGAGTGACAGTCACCGACACAATTAAAGCAAAATTGCTTTGTTGCCACTAGATGTCAGCGATGATGGGATGTCTGAAGTATTGCTCTTGATTAAACTATGACTGCAATGTGTAACAAATGAGATTGGACAGCAGAAGAATAAATTCCACAGGAATTAAAAGGTACAGTTCTGAGATTGGAGTGGCTTTCTGAAAGGGATAAGCACTGAGGGATGGTGCGTTTGTTGAAAGCGAAACATATTATCAGTTGCAAAAGCCAGAAGGATGAGCATTGCAGACCCAACTCCCTTGACGCTTCTTGTTTGGTCAATGTGGCCACATCATTTGGGAATGCATTGCTGTTGAGGTTCTTCCACTCACCCAGTCTAACACGGGGAAGGAACAGACTGAAAATGCTGGAAAAATGGTTCAAGAACTGCTCAGATTATTGCTCTATTACTTGGTCTTCTGCCAAAGTGAAGGCAGATGAAGAAAAGAACTGCACAGAAACTCAGCTCTGTGTTTCTGCTATCAACTATTGCAAATGTTAACGGTGTTGGAGGGTGAAATGAACACAGTTCTTAATCTTTGGTACAATTTCCATATTATTGACAAGGGATTTCATAGAATAATAAAATCCACACAGTGCAAAGGAGACGGTTTGGCCTTCGTGCCTGCACTGACAACAATGCCACCAGGCCCTAACCTCGTAACTCTATATATTTACCTTGCTAGTTCCCTGAAGATACGGTGGGCACCGTGGTGGTTAGCACTGCTGCCTCACAGTGCCAGAGATCTAGTTTGATTCCCGGCTCGGATCACTGTCTGTGCAAAGTCTACGTCTTCTCCCCATGCCTGCATGGGTTTCTTCCAAGTGCTCCGGTTTCCTCCCACAGTCCGAATGACGTGCTGGTTATGTGCATTGGCCATGCTAAATTGTCACTCAGTGTTCCTGAACAGGCACCTGAATGTGACAACTGGAAGATTTTTGAAGTAACTTTCACACATCTGTACACAGAAACACACACACACTAATAAATAAACTTAAAACTGATCCTGAGGGCAATTTACCATGGCCAATCAACCTAACTGCACATCTTTGGACTTGGGAGGAAATCAGAGCATTCAGAGAAAACCCACGAAGACATGGAAAGAATGTGCTAACTTTACACCGTGATTGTGAGGCCAGAATTAGACCCGGATCCCTGACACTTGGTCACAAAATTGGTTGATTTTACAGTCAGATAACAATATTCTGTTGGCAATATATATCGTTACCTCAACACTCAAACTGCAAGTTAAATAAGTCCAAGCAAACAAAGGTCTACAGTGCAAGCTGCACATACGAAAACTGGAAGCAGTGATGATCCTTGGTACTTTCCAGCTGGTGGATGTATGTACAGACATCTCCAACCTCTCTTTACAACAATCTGATATCCTTATCTGCTTCAAGAAGATGACCATCATCCCAATACCAAAGAAAAACCAAGCAGCATTCTTAAACATTTGGTGGCTCTGACATCTAGTATTATGAAGTGCTTCAAAAGGTTAGTCATGGCCTGCATTAATTTCAGCCTCCCAGACAGCCTGAATGCAGTACGGTTTACCTATTACTGCAACAGGTCCACAGCAGATGCCATCTCCCTGGTCCTGTACTCAACCCTGGAACACCTGGGTAACAAAGACACCTTTGTCAGACTCCTATGTATTGACTACAGCTCAGCCCTCAAACCATTATTCCCACAAAACTCATCTCTAAACTCAGTGGTCTGGATCTCAGCACCTCCTCTGCGACTGGATCATGAACTTCTTGGCCCATGGACCACAATCAGTAAAGATAGGCAACAATAGCTCCTCCACAATCATTCTCAACATCGGTGTCCCACAAGGCTGTGTTCTCAGCCCCCTACTATACTCCTTATACACCTATGACTGAGTGGCCAAATTCCTCTCCATTTCAACTTTCAAGTTTGCTGGAGACACCACCATAATGGGTCGGATCCAAACGATGACAGCAAAATGAAAGAAATTGTCATCGACTTCAGAGAGTGTAGAGGAGAACATGCCCCTGTCTACATCAATGGGAACAAAGCAGAAAGGGTCGAGATCTTCAGGTTTTTAGGTATCCAGATCATCAACAACCTGTTCTGGTCCCCCATGCCATCATTATAGTTAAGAAAGCATACCAACATCTCTATTTTCTCAGAAGATTAAGGAAATTTGGCATGTCAGCTATGACTCTCGCCAATTTTTATAGATGCACCATAGAAAGCATTCTTTCTGGTTGTACCACAGCTTGGTTTGGCTCCTGCTGTACCCAAGACAGCAAGTAAAGGTCGTGAATTTTCCCAATCCATCATGAAAATCAGCTTCCCATCCATTGGTTCTGTCTACACTTCCTGCTGTCTCAACAAAGCAACCAGCATAATTGAAGACTCCACGCACCCCCGACATTCTCTTTTCCACCTTCTTTTGTTAGGAAAAGGATACAAAAGTCTGAGGTCACGTACCAACGACTCATGAACAGCTTCTTCCCTGCTGCCATCAGACTTTTGAATGGACCTTACTTTCACTAAGTTGATCTTTTTCTACACTTTAGCTATGACTGTAATACTACATTCTGCACTGTCTCTTTTCCTTCTCTATGAATGGTTTGCTTTGTCTGTATAGCACGCAAGAAACTATACTTTTCATGGTATATTAATACATGTGACAAATCAAATTAAATCAAATCAACTCAAAAGGTCTTTTAGAATCATAGAATCCGTATAGTGTAGAAGGAGGCCATTTGGTCCATCGGGACTGCATCAATCACAATCCCACTCCGGTCCTATTCCTGTAACCCCACATATTTACCATACTAATCCCCCCAACAGTAAGGGAGAAGTTATATTGGTCAATCAACCTAACCCGCACATCTCTGGACTGTGTGAGAGGAAACAGGAGCACTCGGAGGAAACCCATTCAGACATGGGGAGAATGTGTAAAGGACAGTGACCCGAGGCTGGAATTGAACCTGGCTTCCTGGCACTGTGGAGATGTTTTAAAGGTGGAAGGGGGTTGGGTTTTGAAGCTTTTTTTAAAAAAAGAAGCATGTTTCCTTTTTATGTTTCTGTTTTCCCTCTGCTGCATTTTTCTGAATGCATGTTAGTTTTCCTTGGTTAGGCCTCCACTTTTGCATTTCTGACTTTCCTTCCCAGGATAATAAGTTTTTCTTTAGTCTGCTGGTTCTGCTGTTGCATCTGACAGAGAGAGAGGGGGGATGCCCATTCCCTCGGGGCACCTGAACAAGCTATACAATTGAGATGTGGGCCAGGAGAGTGTGGGGTAGCATCAAATTCAGCACAGTTTTCCCCTCATCCGTCACTAGCCTAGAACATACCTGGACATATCGGAGGATTCTCTGCTAGCTTCACTTCACAAAGGAAGGCAGCTGCAGAGTTGTAGCATCTTCTGTGCAAGGAATTGTGGACAACATCTGGATCAGGCACAGCTGCTCCCTTAGAAATGTCTGTTACCTCAGCGTCGAGCTTTCATACTGATGCCGTAGATCACCAAGGAGACAATCGGCATATCAGGCAGTCTGCAGTGCATGTATGAGCAAGACAAAGCTGCTGTGTTGTTGGTAAGGAAGCAGCATCTTCATCTCTTTTCCTCCGGATGCTCCAGTTTCTTCCCAGAGTCTGAAAGACGTGCTGGTTAAGTGTATTGGCCATGCTGAATTCTCCCTGTGTGTACCCAAATAAATGCTGGAGTGTGGCAATGAGAGGATTTTCACAGTAACCTCATTGCAATGTTAATGCAAGCCTACCTGTGATTGGTAAATAAACTTTAAACTTCTAAACTTTAAAAACTCAGGTGAACTTGCATTTTCTTGAACTGTGTCTTCTACTTTCTTGCAAACTTTTGGATTCATGTGAAACTAGTTTCAGCTCAGATTCAAAGGGTGGAATTTTCCCAAAAGAATTGGCCAGAATTTTCCGTCTGTTTACAAGTGGGATTCTCTGGTCCCACTGTCATGAACGAGCTTTGGCTGAGTGCCCAATTCTCCATCCTTACATGCAGCAACAGTGAGGTATGAACGGTTGAAAACTCCAGCCTAAGTATAATTTGGGGTGAAAAGACTGGTATGATTTGTCTCAGGTTCCCCTGCACCTGAGGGTTAGAGATTCCCAGGAGCAGGAGGAATCCAGCGTGAAATAGATCAAACATATTTGAATACTCATTTAAATATGTTAATTTGGTTCCCATCTCCTCTGGGTAGAGGCCAGATTAAATCTGGGCAGGGTGGCTGGGAGAATCATAATGGAGGTTCATGCTTGCGCTAAACACACTCTGTCCCTTACCCAAGATTCTCCGACTCACGCCATCCCAATTAAATCTGCGCCAGATGTGACACTGCTGGAAAATTGCCCCCAAAGGTTACAATTGGGTGATTAATTGAGTGTTACTCAGACAAATGACAAAGAACAGTAAAAACCATGTGAGAAAACACTGTCAGGGTTAAAGGAAAATGTGTATAAGTGTATAAATCATATAAACATACAAAGTTGAAGGGCAGCAAAAAACCATCTTGTCTACTGAGCCCATCTCACACGAGGATGACCAGACCATCATAGCTAAATGCATCTATTCTCCCCACCCTACAAGAATTGGATTTATGTAATATTTCAGGATGTCCTAAAGCACTTTAAATTTTTTTTGTTATGTCACAAGTAGTTAACACTGCAATGAAGTTACAGTGAAAATCCCCTAGTTGCCACACTCTGGCACCTGTTCAGCTACACTGAGAGAGAATTTAGCATGGCCAATGCACCTAACCAGTTCTTCACATAGTTGGAGCACCCAGAGGACACGGGAAGAACATGCACACTCCACACAGACAGTGACCCAAGTTGGGAATTGAATCCGGGTCCCTGGCACTATGATGCAGCAGTGTGAATCACTATGCCACCATGCCACTCTCATTGCCACACTCCAGTATCTGAGGGCAAATTTAGCCTGGCAAATACACCTAACCAGCATGTCCTTTGGACTATAATCAATAAAATATTTTTGACATTTATCCTTCTTGTAACATGGGAAATAGAGCTGCCAATTTGCACACAGAAAATTCCCACAAATATCAATGTGATAACGTCCAGGTCATCTGTCTTTATGGTTAGACCACCCTCTTTCCTGCCTCTTTAGGACTTCATCTTTATCACTGCCTTTTTGAGAAAGGCACAGCAAGACATCTCACAACACTAGGGTTGAAGTCCAACAAGTTTATTTGGTATCATGAGCTTTTGGAGCACTACTCCTTCATTACAAGTTACCTGATGAAGGAGCAGCGCTTCTGAATACCAAATAAACTTGTTGGATTTTAATTTGATGTTGTGAAACTTCTTACCACTCCAGTCCACATCATTCTTAAGAAAAGCTGACGGACTGACATGTACAAAAAATAAAGCCCTCAAGCCATGATCTGCTGACTTCACCGACAAACAGATTTCTATGAGAAATTTGATGGTATGATTGTTAAATAATTTATTTAAATCACAGAGAACACGGGGTTTTGGGGGCAGTCTTAGCAGATAAGGTTCCGTAATGAAAGCGCCAAACCAGAAAGTCACCTTTTAACAGAGCTTAAAAAAAATAACAGCAATCTCTGCCAATTTGAATTGCGAGTGTGAATAGACCCTACAATAGGCTGGTATTAAATGTAATTTCCTGAGCTTCAAAGGCATTTATTAGTAGTCCTTTGGAAGTCTGTGCAACCTTTTTTTTGCATGAAAAAAGAGCCCAAAATATGATTAGCATTTATTTTTCTTTGTTCAGAGAATGAGCATGATTTTCTTTGATTTTGAAAGCTTTTATCTTCCAAGCCAGCATTACTTGGCATTCATTTCTGGTGGTGAATTTAAATTAAAACGTTGTAGTTTGAAAACTGCAAAGGAAAATTCAATCGGCAATGATAGGAGGAGTTAAGTGAACTGAGCTGCTAAATAATTCGGCAATTAATTCACATTGATTTTTCAGATCAAAAATGCCAGCATCCGAAAGAAAGGTTAGAATTCCACATTCATAACTCATCATGGATCTGCTTGAATGGACATTTTGTGGAAAACAAATCCTTCTATTATATTCTTCTAATAGTTTTTGAAAATGATTAATGATTTTTAAGTATAGTAACATTGGGGATTCTATTGCAACCAATGTGATTATTAAATAGAAGGCGGCACGGTGACACAGTGGTTAGCACAGTTGCCTCACGGCGCCAGGGATCCAACTTCAATTCTGGCTTCGGGGTCTGTGTAGATGTCTGCACATTCTCCCCATGTCTACGTGAGTTTCCTCTGGTGTTCTGGTTTCCTCCCACAGTCCAAATTTGTGTGGGTTAGGCTGATTGGCCATGATAAATTGCACCTCAATGCCAGGGGGATTAGGAGGATAAGTATGTGGGGTTACGAGGATAGGACAGGACCTGGGTGGGATTGTTGTCAGTGCAGACTCGATGGGCCAAATGGCCTCTTTCTGCCCTATGGATTCTATGATTCTATGAGTGGGGGGAATATTATTCATGCACCCAGACTGTATAAAATGGGAGCACATATTTGTTCATTTTTATAAACATATTGGGGAAAATTAATCATTAGCAGTAGAATTTAACATTGAAACATAGAAATTAGAAGAAAGAGTAGGCCAATTGCCTCTTGAACCTACTCTGTCATTGATTTTGATCATGGCTGACCATCAAATTCAAAATCCTGATTGCCGCTTTCTCACCATATTCCTTGATCACTTTAACCTCAAGGGTTATATCTCATTTATCCTTGAAATCAAACATTTTGGCATCAACTACTTTCTGTGGTAGTGAATTCAATATATTCACCACCCTCTGGATGAAGAAATTTCTCCTTATCTCAGTTTGAAAGATTTACCCTCTTATCCTCAAACTATTTGGTGGAGGTGGACTCGTTGGAGTCTTTTAAGAGATTTCTGGATGAGTACATGGGATTTAATGGGATTGAGGGTTATAGATAGGCCTAGTAAGTAGGGATATGATCAGTGCAACTTCTGGGCCGCGGGGCCTGTTTGTACTGTAGTTTACTATGTTCAATGACTCTAGTTCTGAACTACCCCACCATTGGAAACAATCTTTCTGAATCCACCCTGTCTAACTCTATTAGAATGTTATAAGTTTCTGTGAGATGCCCTCTAATTCTTCTAAACTCCTTCATCAAGTTAGTCTCACCTCATATGATTGACCTGTCATTCCAGGAATCAGCCTGGTAAACCTTCGCTGTACTCCCTCTATAGCAAGAACAGCCTTCCTCAGATAAGGATAACAAAACTGCACACAATACTTGAGGTGTGGCCTCACCAACACCCCAAACAATTGCAGTAAAATATCCCTATTCCTATTTGTAAATCCTTTTGCTATGAAGGCCAACATATCATTTGCCTATTTTACTGCCTGCTACACCTGCATGCTTACTTTCAGCAACTGATATACGAGGACACCAAAGATTTGTTGAGTATTCACATCGCTCAGTTTACAACCGTTCAGGTAATAATTTGTTTTCCTATTATTGTTACCAAAATGGATAACCTCACATTTATCCACATTGTATCTGCCAAGTTGATGGCCACTCACAACCTTTCAAACTCACACTGAAGCATCTTTGCACCCTGCTCGCAGCTCATCTTCCTCCCAACTTTATATCATAGAATGTAGAACATAGAACATAGAACACTATAGCACAAACAGGCCCTTCGGCCCATAAGTTGCGCTGATCATATCCATACCTACTAGGCCATAGAATTATCTGTAACTCCCGATCCCATTAAATCCCATGTACTCATCCAGAAGTCTTTTAAATGACCCCAGCGAGTTTGCTCCACCATCGCCATCAGCACCGATTCCATTCACTCACCACCCTCTGAGTGAAAAACGTACCCCTAACATCTCCTTGTCCTTGCTCCCTAGTACCTTAAACCTATGTCCCCTCATAGCGACCATTTCAGCCCTGGGAAATAGCTTCTGAGAATCCACCCTATCTATACCTCTCAACATTTTATAAACCTCTATCAAGTCGCCTCTCAACCTTCATCTCTCCAGGGAAAAGAGACCTAACTCCCTCAACCTATCTTCATAGGGCATGCCTCCCAATACAGGCAACATCCTTGTAAATCTCCTCTGCACCTCTCAATAGCTTCCACATACTTCCTGTAGTCAGGTGACCAGAACTGCACACAGTACTCCAAGTGGGGTCTGACAAGGGTCTCATAAAGTCGGAGCATTACCTCCCGATTCCTAAACTCAATCCCTCAATTAATGAAGGCCAGCACACCATATGCCTTCTTAACCACAGCCTCCACCTGCAAGGCCGATTTAAGAGTCGTATGGACCTGAACCCCAAGGTCCTTCTGCTCCTCAACACCGCTAAGATTCCTATCCTTGATATTATACTCCTTCATCCCATTGATCCTGCCCAAATGGACCACTACACATTTATCCACATTGAAGTCCATCTGCAAATCTATAAATAATACATTCAGTTCCCTCCTCCAGATCATTAAACAGTTGGTGTCCTAGCACAAATCCCTGCAGAACCCCAATAGTTATTGACTATCAATTAGAAAAAAAATTATTTATGCCAACTCTGCTTCCTACCTGCTAACCAGCTTTTCATCCATCTCAAGACATTACTTGCAATCTCATGTGCTTTAACTCTACATAGTAATCAGTTATGCGAGACCTTGTCAAAAGCTCTCTGAATAAAAGTCTGAATAAACTACATCCACTACATCTCCTGTCTGGTAATTGTACTAGTTACATCCTCAAAAAATTCCAATAGATTTCATCAAGTATAATTTCTCATTTGTAAATCCATGCTGGCTTTATCTGATTATACCATAGCCTTCCAAATGCTGAGTTATGAAATCCTTGATAATAGACTGATGTTAGGCTCACTAGTCTGTAGTTCCATGTTTTCTCCCTATCTCCTTTTTGAATAGCGGGCTTACATTAGCTATCTTCCAATCAAGAGGAACTAGTCCAGAGTCCAAAGAAGTTTGGAAAATAACCATCTATAGATCTACTATTTCAAGGGTCACTTCTTTAAGTACTCTGGGATGAAGTTTATTAGGACCTGAAGATTTATTCACCTTCAATCCCATCATTTTCCCTAAAACCATTTCTCTACTAATGCTAATTTCCTTCAGATCTTCACTAAAACAGGTTTCTCTCAGCACTTCTGGTACATTATTCATGTCTTCCTTTGTGAAGACTGAAGTAAGATATAATTAGATTGCTGGGCCATTCCTTTATTTCCTATTATGAATTCTCCTGTCTCTGACTTTAAGGGGCCTACATTTGTTTTAGTCAATCTTTTTCTCTTTATGTAGCTATAGAAACTTTTACAGTCAGTTTTTATGTTCCTCACTAGTTTGATTTCATATTCTAATTTTCTCTTCTTAATCAACCTTTGGGTCTCCTTTGTTGAATTTTAAACTGCTCTCAACCCTCAGGCCTATTGCTTTTTCTTGCCAATTTTTGTATACCTCTTTCTTGAATTCGAAATTATCTCTAATTTCACTTGTAAACCATGGTTTGGTCACAATTTCCCTACTACTCTTGTACCAAACAGGAATAAACAATTTGTGGAGTTCACCTATTCATTCTTTAAATGCTTGCCATTGCCTGTCTACTGTCTTTCCTTTCAGTAATGTTTCCCAGTCCATCATGGCCAATTCATGCCTCATACTATCATAGTTACCTTTATTGAGATTCAGGACCCTGGACTCAGAAACAACCACATCATTATCCATTTTGACAAAGAATTCTACTATATCATGGTCATTCATACCCAAGGGATCTCTCACAACTAAATTGCCAACCAATCCTTTCTCATTGCCTATCAACTTGAACAAGATAGTCTGTTTCCTTTTCAGTTCCTCAATGTATTGCTCTAGAAAACCATCCCATTTACAGGCTAGAAATTTCTCCTCCATTGTACTGTGTCTAATTTGATTCTCCCAATCTATATGCAGATTAAAGTCACCCATAATCACAGATATTCCTTTAACACAAGCATCTGTGATTTCCTGTTTAATACTTTTACTAACACTACCAAGCCAGTTAAGTTGGCTGTATACAATCCCCACTAATGTTTTTGCCCTTTGTTGTTTCTTGATGGGGAAATAATAGTTGATTTTCTGATTTTCTTTGCTATTGATGCTATTATTAACCAGCTTGCCTCACTAGCAATTGTTGATGTTATGCCAGTCCAATAGTATCTGACTTGTGCAACCATCTAAGGCAAATGTATACCCATCAAGGTTCTGCTGTTGCATTTCAGCTTGCAATCTTTAATGTTTCTGGAACTACTTGGGCTCAATCCCATGACTTCCCATATGTTCCTGTAACTGAGCTCATTTCTTACCTGACTTCATGTTGAGTTACTGATTGTTGGCACAGAATCGTTTACTAATTCTTCCCACACAGACCAGGGTAATGTTGGAATTCTAACTTAGTTTGTGATGAAATGTTGTGTATTTAAGGGAAACTGGTTCATTCATTATTCATGAAAAATTCAATTTGTACAATCGGAAATTGGATTAAATACAACAAGGTAGCACCAGCTGTTTAATATAAAATTATTTTGCATTGAAATACGACAGTATAAGATACTCAATATTTAATTTAAAACTTTAAGCTATTTGTGAACATATCCTTCTACATCATTGATACTGAAAGAGCACACATTCTGAGAGCAATATTCATCTTTGCTCTCAGTCCTTTCTGGTGAGTTAAGATAAACTTGGTAATATATCGCACGGATAGTCAGTAGATTTATTGGCCAATAGTATGCTCTTTGGCACTTCCAGCACTGCTGTTTGTATAACCAACTCCTCATACAATGAGGCACTGAGGATTTCTGAATGAAGCAAGCACACGTCGTAATGCACTTAGGATGCTTCAGAACCGATGTATTTGCCATTTGTTAGACTCATTAAGGTCCCAATTTTAATTTCAATCCATGGATGTTGCCATAATATGTTAAGAGTGCCTGTGCACTCTTCGAGATAGTCAATAGCAATAATTTGAGCGTGAGGATCCCCTGTAATGTAGAAAGGATCCTCAAGTGCTTCACAGAGGCATAGTGGAGCTATTTTGAGCCCACACTCACTGTCCCAGGGAATGGTGGCATATGCTCAACATCCAGAGAGACTTGGAAAATATGATTTGCAGCTACAAGTTTCCGAATTCCAATCTTCCGACAGAGTGGCGTGACCCCAGGAAGTTCATAATATGTTACCTTGCTATTATTAAGCAGTCTCTCCGGGACTTCCCCCCACACTCCCCCACTGGATATTCAGCGGGCACCGGCATGACATTATGCCTGCGCTATTTACAAC
Source organism: Sphyrna mokarran (assembly GCA_024679065.1). Taxonomy (NCBI): domain Eukaryota; kingdom Metazoa; phylum Chordata; class Chondrichthyes; order Carcharhiniformes; family Carcharhinidae; genus Sphyrna; species Sphyrna mokarran. The sequence goes on along the minus strand of JAGIQG010000008.1, from coordinate 18,092,558 downwards.
AGCTCTACATAATGTGATCCCGGTGCCTTCACCTCCAAGGGGGCATTTAAAGGGCAACACTGAGGCAGCTAGCACCCTCTGACGGGTGCATTGTTCTGAGGGTATTGAAGAGGACTTGGGGGATATAGGTGAGTGCAACCCGTGCCTAGGTTGGAGGTCCCAGAATTGCCATTTCGGGAGAGGGATTGACAGGAGTCACTTACCTTCCCTTCATGTTGGGGTGCCCCTTGCTTTAACGGAGTCACGAAGGCTGCATGCAGGCTACGCTTCCTATGTCCTCCTTCCTAGGTCCCTTTCAATATTACAGCTGAAGGAATGCCCTTCCTTCATGGGGGCTGGTTAGATGTTGGGAGGGCTTGGAAACACAAGGCTTAGCACTAGGGGTGACTTACCTGGGTGGGGTTCCATGGGAGGTTGGGCTGCCGATGCAGAATAGGAGATTCAGGAATGGGCAACGTTGATGGTGTTTACAATCAACCAGAACCTGTGCCATCAGATAACCAATGGCGTAGCGAGTTCCTGGAAGATTTCAGACGAGTGCGTGTTTTATTTTTGAATCCTGCGTCAGCAGGATTGTTTTATTCGCTGTCAGCCCTGATATTCTGGAAGCATTGATTTGTGCTTGAGTTATGGTCTTCAAATGCTTCAGGATGAAGAACCCCTTTTTAAATGGGTTAGGAATCACAAAGAGAGTTTTAATAGTGATGTAGTGAAACAATCATTTACTTCCTGGGTCAATGAAATGGATATACCTGCTTTTGATTGCAGAGTTAACCTATTGGTATAACTTCTGACAAAAAAGCTCATAATTCTAAACAAGAGTCTTTTTTTTATTTCTCACAGAGAATTGGATGGAATTGTAAAATGTTGCTCCCCCAATATGCCCAGAGAAATCCAACTTATTTAAAAACAGAATTTGGTTTAGTCATCCTGGTAAAGCAGTGAGCTGCAGAACACTGGGTAAACTGACTAAATGATAGTCTGAGATTAGTTAGACAGTTCAGTGACTCTTTGAGTGACAAAGCGCCAATGCTGGTGTATAGGGGAGATTATGGCAGTGATACTGTACCAGCAAGCCAGAGGCCCAGGCTAATGCTCTGTTGATATGGGTACAAATCCCACCATGGCAGCTCATGGAATTCAAATTCAATTAATAAATAATAAGGGTGGCACAGTGATTAGCACTGCTACCTCACAGCACCAGGGACCCGGGTTCAATTCCCAACTTGGGTCACTGTTTGTGTGGAATTTGCACGTTCTCCTCGTGTCTGCGTGGGTTTCCTCCAACTGCTCTGCTTTCCTCCCACAGTCCAAAAATGTGCAGGTTAGGTGGATTGGCCATGCTAAATTGCCCCTTAGTGTCAAGGTGGCTAGCGAGATAAATGCATGGGGTTATGGGGTAGAGCCCGGGTGGTCTGTACAAACTCAATGGGCTGAATGACCTCCTTTTGCACTGTAGGATTCAATGGGCCCTATTTTACTATTTTGATTCTAAGTTCTGGGCAGACTTGAAACTGGGAGTGTTTCCAATCTGACTTTTAGACCCGTTCTCAGATGCCCTCATATGCACGCTGCCTGAAAAAATATCAGCAATTCTGAATTGCACTGCAGAAACCCGTGGATGGTGCTTAACATGCCCTAAGTCCTGCAGCTCCGATCAGAGCCTTCAATTGTGCATATGCAGAAGGAAAGATAGAATGTGGCTCTCCTGCCACATCCCTCCCGAGCCAGGTAATGCCTCCCCTGACCCCCACAGATATTGCCCTCCCCACACAACATTACTGACCCCCTTATCCCCTCACTCTCCCACTACCCAGAACAATTGCCCTATCTTCATCAATCATCTTTATCATTTCTTTGAAAAACTCGATCAAGTTCGTGAGACACGACCTCCCCTTCACAAAACCATGTTGCCTTTCTCTAATACATCTATTTATTTCCAAGTGGGAATAAATCCTGTCTCGAAGAATCCTTTCCAATGATGTAAGCTCACTGGCCTGTAATTACCTGGATTATTCTTGCTACTTTTCCTATCAAAGGAACAACATTCTCCAATCCTCTGGGACCTCCCCTGTAGCCAGTAAGGATACAAAGTTTCATCTCAAGGCCCAGCAGTTTCCTCCCTTGCCTCTCTCAGTATTCTGGGGTATATCCCATCATGTCATGGGGACTTGTCCACCTTAATGTTTCTCAAGAACCCCAATATCTTCCCCTTTTTGATCTCAGTATGACTCAAACTATCTACACATCCTTTCTCAGACTCATCATCTACCAAGTCCTTTTCTTTGATGAATATTGATGCAAAGTACTCATTTAATACCTTGTCCATTTCCTCATGATCCACACTTAGATGCCCCCACTTGTGGTTGAGTGGGTCAACTCTCTCCCTGGTTACCCTCTTGCTCTTTATATATGTATAAAAAGCCTTGGGATTTTCTTTAACCCTGCTGGCCAATGCATTTTCATGACCCCGTTTAGCCATTCTTACGACTTGCTTAAGTTTCTTTTACTTTCCTTGTATTCCACACTTGCTTTATGTGTTCCCAACCTCCTGGCTTTGACAAATGTTTCCTTTTCCTCTTTGACTGGGCTCACAATATCTCTCATTATCCACGGTTCCCAAACCTGCCATACTCATCCTTCATCCTTACAAGAATATGCTAGTCATGAATCCCTCTATACATGAAAGCCTCCTACATGCCAGATGTTGATTTATCCTCAAACATGTGCCCCCAATTTACATTCTTCTGTTCATGCCTAATATTGTAATTAACCTTCCCCCAATTTAACACTTTAGCTTGAGGACTACAGTTATCTTTATCCATCAGTATCTCAAAGTTACTGAACTGTGGTCACTGTTCCCTAACTGCTCCCCTACTGAAACATCGACTATCTGGCCGGGCTCATATCAGGTCCAGTATGGCCCCTTCCTTAGTTGGGCTAGCTACATACTGTATCAGGAAGCCCTCCTGGATGCTCCTTACAAACTCCGCCACATCCACGTCCCTAGCACTAAGTGAGTTCAACGGGGGGAGTTTTTTACGCAGAGGGAGGTGGGGCCTGGAATGCACTGCCAAGTGGTTGAGGCAGTTATGTTAGCCACATTTAAGACTTATCTTGATAGGCATATGAACAATGAGGAATAGAGGGATATAAGCGATTGGTTAGATAGATAAACCTGACTGGCACAGGCTTGGAAGGACAAAGAGCCTGTTCCTGTTTTGTACTGTTCTTGATTCTTTGTTCTTTGAGGCCATTCAGCCCCTTGGCTCTCTGATTCAGAGTTTACCTCAATGCTATTCCACTTTCTTCTTCCCACAACCCTCCACACCCTTCTTTTTCAGGTAACAATCTAATTTCCTTTTGAATGCCTTGATTGAATTTGTCTGCATCACACTCTCTGGTGCTTCATGTTGAATCTTAACCATTTACTGCATGAAGTTTTTTTTTAAACGATATTGTTATTTCTTCTTACAGAATCGCAGAATTGTTAAATGTATTTCACCCAGGTCAATGGAATACAAGTCAAGTTCCTCTCAATGAGTCATTTCACTCCTTCAGGCAGTTCAGAGAAAGCCAAAAGAATGACCCCATCATCAAAGCACTCAGTTCTATGATTAAAGACATTTTTTGCTTTTCAGCCTAAAAACCACAGGCATAAAAGATAGCCAGTGATCCAGGAAAGAGAGATCAGGAACACTATTTTGAACAAAACCATGACAGTAAGAGAAAGTGAGACAGTTACAAATGAGAAAAAAAACCCAGCAAAAATTAGGATTGATTGCAGAAAGTTCTTAAGCCATGGTAGATCCTGAATTCAACTGAACATCTGGTTGGAACAGTGGAGGCAAAAATCCCAGAGTTAGTTATTGTTATGTTCTGGCTCAGGTCAGAAACTCTATGCCTAAATCATAAGTTTTGCATAGAATAGAGTTCCTACAATGCAAAGGAGGCTATTTGGCCCATTGAGTCTGCACTGATTGCAATCCTACGCAGGCCCTATCCTCATAAACCCATGCATTTACACTAGCTAGTCCCCCCCGACGCTAAGGAACAATTTAGCATGGTCAATCCACCTAATCTGCACATCTTTAGACTGTGGAAAGAAGCCAGAGGAAATCCACACAGACAGGTCTCCAGCAGAAAACTTGCAAACTCCACACATAGAGTGAGCCAAGCTAGGAATCAAACCCAGGTCCCGGCTGCTGTGAGGCATCAGTGCTAACCACTGTGTCACCGTGTTGTTCTTGGTTGGAACACTGGAGGCAAAAACCCTGGAGTTAGTTATTGTAATAATTACAAGGCTCTACAATAACTTGGCAGGAGAAAGTAATTGATTTATTTATTTGGAAAGAACGATTTAGAAAGGAAGACAATGAAGACGTCCATATTCTTCAACTCCTGAGAGATAACTGCTGAACTAAACTGTCAATCTCCAACTGCTGTCCTTTAACTGCTGCAACAAAAACTAGGACTCTTGCTGTACCTCTGCAGAATGTAAGACTTGTGTTCAACTGGCAATCCGCGTTCTCGGCCCCACCGCCGCTCCGTGTTCCCAATCTCGTGCTATTCCTGCTGTATATCACACTCTACTGTGCTACAACATCTCTCTCCCTCTTTTAGATATTTTTCCAATCCAATTCATGAACTGCCAATGATTTACATAAATAGATGATAAAACCATGTTTAAAATATGTTTGGGTCATACATTATAGTCTTTTTAAATTTCAATCTATCAAGAGATTCCCAAATACTCTGAGAGTGCCTCAGCTCTCTGCCCAACTCAGCCTCGGTCAAAGTAGCAATGTCTTGAGTATAATGTTTTGCAGTTTTAGGGAGGTTTTGCAGTGCAGATGTGTGTTCCAGTTCCCATGGGAACAACAAGTGTGCTTCCCTCTTAAGTAAGAGGTCCCACTGAAGTTGGGACTATTGAAAGAATGTTGATAGATGCTTCTAGATTATCCTTCTCTGTTTGTATCATATCAGTTTCGCTTTTTCTTGTATGTTGGTCCATATGTTTCCTTATGAAATGAAAAGCTTTGCCTCATTTGCATTTAATAATACATAATAGGTAAATCAGAGGGTGTTATATCAAAAGAAACAACAGAAAGTGCTGGAAAATCTCTGCAGATCCAACAACCTCTGTAGAGAGAGATTATAGCTAAGTTTTGAAGGGTCATCCAGATTTGAAACATTGGCTCTATTCTCTCTCCACAGGTGCTGTCAGACCTGCTAAGATTTTCCAGCATATTTGGCTTCTGTTTCAGATTCCAGCATCTGCACAATATTTTACTAGGTTGGCAGCAAATGCAACTTAAATCCAACTAGAATTGCACACTCTTTCTTTAATATTGCTTCATCTTCTTTTATTATGTAAGATTTACCAAATGTAAGGACATTTCAATACAGAGTGATTGAGTCTTCATCAATTATTTTCTTTAGTATTATGAAATCTGAACCTTTGGGAGGAGGACATTTTGTAGCAGTATATTCACGTTTTGACTGTTTCTCCTTCTGTAAACCTAATACAGGAAAACGCCAGGCCTAGGCACATGAGAGAGAGAGTGAGAGAGAGAGAGATGAGAGAGAGGAGAGAGGAGCAAGGAGATAGAGAGAGAGAGATAGAGAGAGAGAATATAGACAGATGAGATAGAATGATGAGATAAAGTGATGAGATAGAGGATGTAGAGAGGACGAGACAGAGGAGATAGAGAGAGAAGAGATAGAGAGGAGACATAGAAAAGGATAGAGAGAGAGAAAGAGGAGAGAGGGGGTAGAGAGAGATAGAGAATATAGATTGAGAGAGGAGATAGAAAAAAGATAGAAAACATAGAGAGAGGAGAGTGAGAGGGAGGAGATAGAGAGAGGAGATAGAGAAGGATAAAGAGAAGAAAGAGAGAAGAGATAGAGAGACAAGATAGAGAGATAGTGAAAGAAGATAGAGAGAGCTAGAGAGAGACAAAGAAAAGAAAAGCGATAGAGAGGAGACAGAGAGAGGACGAGACAGAGGAGATAGAGAGAAAGAGGAGATAATAAAAGTAAAGATAGAGAGAAATAGAGAGGAGAAAGAGAGAGGGGGGATAGAGAGAGGAGAGGGATTGAGAAAGAGAAAGAGAAAGAGATAATGGTGAGAGGAAATAGAGAGAGGAGATAGAAGAGATAGAGACTAAGAGAGGAGATAGAGAGATAACGAGCAAGGAGATAGAAAGTGCCAGAGAAAAGCAAAAGAAAGTGAAGAGCTAGAGAGAGGAGATGGAAAGAGGAGAGAAAGAGATCGAGCAAGAATCCAAGTTCCTGTTGCAGCAGTTAAAGGCAACAGTTGGAGATTGGCAGTTAAGCTCAGAGAGAAGTGAGACAGAAAGAAATAGAGAGAGAAAGAGAGAGAGGTGAAATAAAGAGCAAGGAGATAGTGAAAGGAGAGATAGAAGAAAGAGAGAGAGGGAGAAGAAATAGAGAGAGGAGATAGAGAGAGGAGATAGACCAAGAGAGAGAAAGATAGAAAGAGGAGGTAGAGAGAGAGGAGAGAGACAGAGGAGATAGAGAGACAGAGAGGGAGAGAGGCAAAGAGTCTATAGTAAGAGGAAGAACAGGGAGTGGATTGACTGAGGAAGAGAGCCAAAGCTGTACTGATGCTATGAGGCATGGAGTTTGTTCAAAAAGCAGGAGGCACAGTGTGGTTTGAGTAATAAGAAGAACTGCACACAATGAAAAAAATGAGAAAAGCAATGAGGCATGAGAAAAGGTAGCTGACTGAGGTGTCATTCATCGAAACCCAATTTGTGAGCAATAATCTCAATATTTTGATTTCAATATTTTCAATCTCTCTGCATCATTCTCAATGAATGGGCTAATGGCCCAAAGGATAGGGGCATCCCTACAGCTTGTCATTTTAATGTCCAGCAATGATTCTGCATGAGACTCATCTCAAAAAATCTCACACCAGGTTAACAGCTCTACATTCTGCTGGGTTTAAATTTGTGCCTGGGTGCACATAAATTCTTACAAACAAATCATGTGTGATGCTATAAAACAGCATTGCATGATATATACTGTAATTACAGGACAATCAGTATCATCGAGCTTGTGAATGTCAGTCATCCTGTGATACATTGGTGAGTGTATGCTAGCTAATTATTACTTCATCACCATTGCTTTTAAAGAGTATCTATTGGCAAATAAATAACTCCTGAGATTTAGATCAAATGGTAACATTGGACATGGTGTGATTATTCTGAATACTTTATAGTTTATTATATGCAACAGATGCTTTTAAATCAAGAGTGCTCTGGGCAAAAAAGTTATAGTTAAAATCCGACAGCAAATGAAATCAACTTGGAGGCAAGAAAGGAAGTGAAAGGACAAAGTGGTAATTAGCACAGCCTCGAACCCTGCCTGGTGGTACAGTGGCACAATGGTTAGCACTGCTGTCTCACAGTGCCAGGGACTTGGGTTTGATTCCTGGCTTGCATCACTAGCTGTGTGGAGTCTGCACATTCTCCCCGTGTCTGCATGATTTCCTTCGGGTGCTCTGGTTCCTTCCCATTGCCTGGAAGATGCACTGGTTAAGTGTATTGACTATGTGCTACATTCTCCTTCAGTGTACCCGAACAAGTGCTGGAGTGTAGCGACTAGGGAATTTTTACAGTAACTTCATTGCAGTGTTAATATAAGCCTACTTATGATAAATAAATAAACTTTACTTTTGAGCATATCTTCACATACACACTCTGTTTTTGTCCTTGTGGGGACTGGTGGGGAAGTGGTGGAAGGAATCTGAGGCTGGTAAAAGTCAAATGAACTGTATTATGAATGCTCTCTCAGTGGCCTTTGGACTTGAACCTGGAGTTTCTGGTCACTGTCGATGCGGAGTCTGCATGTTCTCCCCATGTCTGTGTGGGTTTTGTCCAGGTTCCTAGTTTCCTCCCATAGTCCGAAAGATGCGCTAGTTAGGTGCAATGGCCATGCTGAATTCTCCCTTGGTGTTCCCAAAAAGGTGCTGGAGTGTGGTGACTAGGGGATTTTCACGTTAACTTCATTGCAGTGTCAATGTCAGCCTACTCATGAAATAAATAAAACAAAAGCAGGGGTACTACCACTGTGCCACAAGACCTGTGTAGATGATAAAGTTGTGTCATTTGTGTACAAAGTGGTTGCAAAATCCCAAGAGAACCCCAAAAGTTCAGAAGGAGGCCATTTGATCCATCAAGGTGAGTAGTCTATCTGTCAGACTAGGACATGAAGTGGAGATGCTGGCATTGGACTAGGGTGGGCACAATAAGATGTCTCACAACACCAGTTCAAAAGATTTATATGGAATCACAAGCTTTCAGAATGCTGCTCCTTCATTAGGTGTTATGAGCCTGCTTACAGAGACCAGGGCACAACAGTGTACGAGGCTCCATCCATTACCTATGAGTTATAGTAACAAATGTGGACAAAGATTTAAGGTGAATAGTGAGGTGCGATACCCAATGGTATTAGTTACCATTAATACCATTAAGATTAAGATTAAGATCGTGCATATCGACGCAGACATTAATTATCAACACTGGGCACAACTATTCATATCACAGAGCATTGTCTATCATTATAGCAGAAGGAGTTATAAGATCTAACAGAGATTCTTAAAGGTTTGATACCATGAATAGGTAAACAAAAAAATCCATGCATTATATATTAGCATAAGTTTAAAAGCATTAGCAAAATTATGCAGTTGATGTTGGAAGTATTTTTTAGCTTGTTAAAGGACAGTATACCTTAGCAAAGCAATGGAAATCATAAAAGCTTCTTAAAAAGAAGTAGATAAATATTTGGAAATTATAATTTTAGTTAGCTCCATCAGAGAACCAGCAAAAACATAATGGAGTAAATTCTTCTATATTGGATAATTCAATGATTCAATGCAGTTTGTTAGACAAAGTTCTGCTCTTTGATGAATGTCTTCTGGGAATTGAATTTTGCTCCCATTATAGATGGATGGAGTGCAGCATGGAGGCCTGAGTGGTATGGTGGCACAGCAGTTAGCACTGCTGCCTCATAGTGCCAGGGACATGGATTCAAATCTGGTCTTGGGTGACTGTGTGAAGTTTGCATGTTCTGCATGTTTCCTCTGGATGCTTCGGTTTCCTCCCACATTCCAAATATTGTGGGTTACGTAGACTGGCAATGGCAAATTGCTCCTTAGTGTTCAAAAATGAATTAGCCATGGTAAATGAGCGGGGCTATGGAGATTGGGTGGGGTAGCCTTTTAAGATACTCTTTTGGAGAGTTGATGCGGATTCAATGGGCCGAATGGCTTCCTTCTGCACAGTGGGCAAAATTCACAATTTTTGTATTTCGTAGAACTCTCGAAGTGCAGAAGGAGGCCATTCAGCCCACCAAACCCGTACCAACCACAATCCTAGCCAGGCTCTATTCCCAAAACCCCACACATTTACCTTGCTAATCCCCTAACACTAGGGTCAATTTAACATCATTGTTAAATTTATATGCATCTTTGACTGATTCAAGTCTTTAAATTCTACTCTTGATGTGATTTGGATAAATTTCATATTAACAAATTTACTGATTTTGGCACGTCCAGATCATTATGATATAAACAATTGTACCAACCAGAAAGTATATCCCGATCATCAACTGGGATTTTCCAGCTCCCCTCAGTGGGTTTTCCTGTGTCGGATGTGGCCAGCCATTGACTGCCAGATCCTACCAAAATCTACAGGACGTTACTTGTCCACCTTGTGGCTGGAGGAAATCACAAGAGGTTGACCACTGAATAGACTGGAAGATCCTGCTGCAGAGAGGGGCTGGAAAATCCCACTCATATACTCAGAGTGAAATTGTGCGCCGGAATAAACGATAACTACTAAACAAAACTGATCATGGTATTAGCTTGTGGTAGAGCTCCCTACAGTGGAAATCTCAAACAAAATGAAGTAATCAATGGGATATTTTATCAATTCATTTGCTAGGGCTCTTGTGAATGTTTGGCTAACTAATCATTGAAATATTTTTCAATTTCTCACAGAGATAGAAACTTTGTTATTATAGAACAATGTGGGCGGTATCAACATGATCACACATCACAAAATTAAGCTGCAGAAAGTCAATAATGATAAATCATTGCATAAAAATAATTTGCAAAGTGATTCTAATTCTGGCCCAGGTATAATCTTCCAGTATCCTGCAGTTAGCCTCAGGAATGAGTTTGGAACTTTGAGTTGGTTGCTTTATGCTAAACTAAGGTCATAGTTTTGCTTTAATGGCCTGAGGTAAGTGAATTAATTGAGGGAAAAATACCTTCAGGATTACTACCTACATGTTGCCTAATTAACTATAGCCTTTCCTTTTAACAATATTGGTTGCATCTTTGCCACTGGCCTTACATAAGTTTAACACATATTGATTAGTATCTTATGGAATTGGCATGGATGCCAGTTGTTGTTTGGAGAGACAGTAAGAGTTCCAAACTACTACAGGAAGGTCTTCTACATCTTGTTCCACTCAAGTACTTGACATGCCAGCAGCAAGTCTTACCCCAGAAGCAAGGGCCCTCATGGTAGAAGTCCAGCCGGTCAAGTGCCTTTTTTCTAATCATTTGTGGGACCTGGACATCACTGGATGACCAGCATTTATTGCTCATCCCTGATTGCCTGAGGACAGTTGAGAGTCAACCACATTGCTGTGGCTCTGGATGGCAGATTTCCTTCCCTCAAAGTCATTACTGAAGTAAATAGACTTTTCTGATAATCGACAATAGTTCCATGGTCATTAGTAGATTCTTAATTCCAGATATTTTTATTGAATTCACATTTCATCATCTGCTGTGGTGGGATTTGAACCCAGGTCCCAGAACGTTAACTGAGTTTCTGGATTAATAGTCTGGAGATTATACCAATTGGCCATCATCAGTCAATCAGAATAGCATCACCGGAAAGGCAGTGGTTGTAGCTGAGGTGACACACCTGCCTGAAGTTTAAGATTATCACTAGATCCTAGGTTACAGGTGAGTGATATTGGAAGACAGCACATAGGGACCAACAGCAAAGGAAGGGGCTGATTCCCAGTAGGCCCCTCTTCCTGATGCCAGACCCTTTGATCAACCACTGAGTGCCTTTCAATGAGAGAACCACAGGAAGACAACAAGCAATCCTGCATGGGTTTAGTTGTCATTCTCACTGCATAAATACTTCACCCTGCTCAGGCTTAATACCAGCAGCATGAGGCCCTTAGATTGGGATTAGAACATAGAACATTACAGCACAGTGCAGGCCCTTCAGCCCTCGATGTTGCGCCGACCAACGGAGAAAAAGCAATGACCCTCTAACATAAACCATTCCCTTTTCATCCATAAACCTATCCACTGACCACTTAAACGCCCCCAAACTTGGCACATCTACAACTGCTGCAGGCAGGGCATTCCATACCCTTACCACCCTCTGGGTAAAGAACCTACCTCTGACATCCGTCCTATAACTACCACCCCTTAATTTAAAGCTATGTCCCCTCGTGCTAGTCTTCTCCATCCGAGGAAAAAGGCTATCACTGTCCACCCTGTCTAATCCTCTGATCATCTTATATGCCTCAATAAGGTCACCTCTTAGCCGCCTTCTCTCTAATGAAAATAACCTCAAATCCCTCAGCCTTTCCTCATAAGACCTTCCCTCCATACCAGGCAACATCCTGGTAAACCTCCTCTGCACCCTCTCCAATGCCTCCACATCTTTCTTATAATGTGGCGACCAGAACTTTACACAATACTCCAAGTGCGGCCGCGCCAGAGTTTTGTACAGTTGCAACATGACGTTGCGGCTCCAAAATTCAATCCCCCTACCAATAAGACTCCGTATGCCTTCTTAACAACCTTATCGACTTGAGTGCCTACTTTCAGGGATCTATGCACATATACGCCAAGATCCCTCTGTTTTTCAACACTATTAAGAGTCCTACCACTAGCCCTATACTCTATACATTTGTTATTTCTGCCAAAGTGAATTACCTCACACTTTTCCGCATTAAACTCCATTTGCTCCATTTAATTGCCAGTTTCGGGGGCACAATTGGCTGCAGGGCAGGAAGTTCATTCACAAGACTTCCTGGCACAAGTTTATTTGGGTAGAAATGCTGTCCCAACCCTTTCCCTCTCACTCAATTAAGTTACCCTCCCGTGCCACCAAATTTGCCACAGAGAATGGCACAAAATTCTGCCCATTGACCTTTTTCGGTCCAGCTGCAGAAAGATGTCTTATATTATGCCACATTACAGAATAACAACATACATCAAACCAACTTTCTGTAAAATAGATAGAACATATTAATGCACATTTATCACCATCACTGATCTATTTTTACAATGATAAATATGATCTATGGAGCTTCCCAGAGTTTGCAAGATGATCACTAGAATTTGTAACCAGTATAGTTGAAAATCTGATAAATGTCAAGCAATATTGAGTACAACATAAACGAAAATCTGGAATAAAATTTTTTCAGTGGCCATTTTTCATCCAGATAGTAATTAATCGGGCAGGTATTAAAATATCAAACTGTCAAATCACTGGTGTTCCCGACAAGCCTTTCTCCCACAGAATCTGTCCATTGTGCTAAAATTTCAGATTGAGTTCAAAAGCGTTAACTTATTTCCCAAGATTCTCCAAGGGTTTAGAGATTAACATAAACAGATAAAACATACCTTAAAAACTTCAACATTGCAGAATAATTGGACTTTTGGTTCAAAATTATCTCGCAATAAATCAGTTAATTTAAATTTTAACAGTGGCTTCTAATTGTTTAAACATTGAACACAAAGATTCCTTAAGATCTTTCAAATGTGTTGAGTTATAACCCTTATACTTTCAGAATTTATTGGGAATTGACTGACTTCCTGAGCCAACCAGGTGGGCTCAGTTTTCATTTAATTTTAAGTTTAGGTTAAGTTTATTTATTAGTGTTCACATGTTGGCTTATATTAACACTACAATGAAATTACAGTGAAAACCCTCGAGTCGCCTCACTGCAGTTCCTGTTCAGGTGCACTGAGGGAAAATGTAACATGGACAATGCATCTAACCCAGCACGTCTTTTGGACTGTGGGAGGAAACTGGAACACTCAGAGAAAACCCACACAGACATGGGGAGAATGTGCAGACTTCACACAGACAATGATCCAAGTTGGGAGTCGAACCCGGGTCCCTGACACTGTGAGAAAGCAGTGCTAACCAATGTGTGATCATGATGCCTCAAAACACGAAATATTGATTGCATGATGAATTCACTATGGCACGTTAGCAAGCAGCATAAAGGGAAATTTTAACGTTTTTGGGTCAGATGAGATGTAAAAAAAAATGTAAATCTCAAAATCAAACCTAACTCATTTCAATCATCACACTCAATGTGAGGCAGCAGATAATTGTCTTCCCCAAGATTTGTGCTGCTCATTTAAATATTCATAGAATCATAGGCTGGAATATTACCATTATCTCAGTCTCAGTCTCAGAATCTCGCAAATAGAATTCTCCACTGGCCTCGGATGGGATTTTTCGAACCTCACCCAGGCCAGGCCATAAAACTCTGGCCATCGAATCTATGGCAAGGAGACAGGCCCTTCAGCCCAAACTGGTCCATGCTGACCAAAAGCCCATCTAAGCTAACCCCATTTGTCTGCACTTGGCCCAAATCCCTTTAAACATTTCCTATCCATGTTCAAGTGTTTTAAATGTTGTCAATGTCCCTCCCTCAATCATTTCTTCCAGCAGCTCATTCCACATACCTCTGTGTAAAAATGTTCTCTCATATTCCCATTAATTCTTTCCCCTCTTAACTTAAACTCCAGTTCTCAATTCCATAACTCTGGGAAAAAGACTGAGTGCATTCACCCTGTGGAGATGCTGGTGTTGGACTGGGATAAACACAATAAGAAGTCACAGTAAGAACCCTCCACACACCTGATGGAGGAACATCATTTCTGAAAGCTTGTGTGATTACTATCAAATAAGCTGGTTGGACTTAAACCTAGTGTTGTGAGATTTTTTATTGCATTCACCCTAAGCAGTGCATCTTTCAGATGTGGGACTTCAGGCTTCAGACAAAGATTGTAACAAGGATGCATGCTTTTGATTTTGTCTTCATTTTAGTTTTAATTATGACCGGCTCCAAGGCAATATCTGCTGTAAGGAACTGAAAAGTGCCTTTCCAGCTCAGCTTGTGATCCAAGTAGAGAAACTATGTTCCTCCCTCAGAAACCCACCTGGATTGGCCTATGACCCAAAGATTGGATAACCCCTTATGATTGTGGAATGTGGGTTAAGAAGTTTCTGATCCAGTTGCATAAGAAGGAACCAAGGCCCAGGTCACAGAGTTTGGAGCTGAGTTTTGTTGAAATAATGGTGTTGAAGGCTGAGCTGTAGTCAATAAATAGGAGTCTGACACAGATGTCTTTGTTATCTAGGTATTCCAGAGTTGAGTGCAGGACCATGGAGATGGCATCTGCTGTGGACCTGTTGCGGTGATAGGCAAATTGTAGTGGATCCAGGTAGTGCAGGAGGCTGGAATTGATTTGTGCCATGACTAGCCTTTTGGACTACTTCATAATGATGGATATCAGAGCCACCAGATGGTACTCATTGAGATACAGTGCCTTGCTTTTCTTTAGTTTTGGGAGTGACAGAGTGATTAACGCTGCTGCCTTACAACACCAGGGATCCATGTTCAATTCCAGGCTTGGGTCACTGACTGTATAGAATTTCGCCCTCTCCTTGTGTCTGCATGGGTTTCCTCCAGGTGCTCTGATTTCTTCCCACAGTCCAAAGATGTGCAGGTTAGTTGGATAAATTGCCCCTTATTGTCCCAAGATGTATAGACTAAGGGGATTAGTAAGGTAAATATGTGGGATTAAGGGGATAGGGACTGGGTCATGTACTCTGTCAGAGAATCAGTGCAGATATGATGGGCCAAATGGCCTCCTCCTACACTGTAGGCGTTCTGTAATTCTTGGGTCCATAACCTTGGCCATAAGTCTTGAATGTTATGACATATCAAGTGTGTATCCATGTACTTTTTAAAGGTTGTGAGGTTTCCCGCCTCCATTGCCCTCCCAGACAATGCTTTCCAGACTCTCACTATCCTCTGGGTGAAAGGAATTTTCATCAAATTCCTTCTAAACCTCCTGCCCCTTCCTCTTAAAATGATGCCCCCTTGTGATTGACCCTTTAACTAAGAGAAGCTGCTTTCTATCCATATGCTCATGATCTTAAGCATCTCAATTAGGTCCAGCCTCAGCTTTATCTGTCCTAAAGAGAATAACTTGAGCCTATTCAGCTTCTCTTCATAGCTCAGATTCTCCATCCCAGGCAATATCCTGGTGGATGTCCTCTGCACCTTTTTGATTTCATTTGATTTATTATTGCCAAATGTATTAACAGACACTAAAAAGCACTGCTCTTTGCATTATCCTTTGTGAAGGTGCACGCAGTACTCTAGCTGTTTCCTAACCAGGGTTTCACACAGCTTCAATATATCCTACCAGCTCTTATAATCTATGTTACAACTGATGAAGGCATGTGTCCTTATGGCTTCTTAACAACCTTATTAACCAGTCCTGCCATCTTCAGAGATTTGTGGACAAGCAGTTCCCTCTGTCTGACAAATATTTCCTTTTTAGTATCCATTCAATTTACTTTGGAAACTTACTACAGATTCAACATTACATTCAGTTTGTGCATTACAGCTCATAATGACTCCACATATATAAAAAAACTCCTCATCTGTCTAAGGAGCATAACTCCACCTTCCATCGCTCTGTGGTTCCTTCTGATAAGAATTTCTACAGTGCAGAAGGAGGCCATTTGGCCCATTGAGTCTGCGCCAACCACAATCCCACTCAGCTCATATCCCCATAGCCCTGTGTATTTACCCTACTCGTCCCCCGATACTGAGGAGCAATTTATCATGTTCAATTAATCTAATCTGCATATCTTTGATTTCGATAAATTTGATATGTTCAAAATCACAAAGGTGCTGGACAGAGTAAACAGGGAGAAACTGATCCTGCTCGTAAACAAGAACAAGAAGGCACAGATTTAAAGTGATTTGTAAAAGAAACAAATGTGCAACGAAAAAAAAAAATCACAGAATGAGTGATTCACATCTGGAATATACTGCCTGGAAGTATGGCGCAGGTAGGTTCCATTGCGGCTTTCAAGGGGGCATTCGATGATAACTTGAATAGATAAAATATGCAGTGATATTGGGGAAAAAGGGCAGGGGAATGGCTCATTTGGAGAGCCAGTGCAGACCCAATGGGACGATGGATTGGTCATGATAAATTGTCCCTTTTTATCTTGAGATGCACAAGTTAGAGGAGATTAGCAGTGTAAATACTTGGAGAAACGGGGATAGGATTTGGGATATTCTGTCAGAGAGGTGGTGCAGGATCGATGGACTGAATGGCCTGCTTCTGCATTGTAGCAATTCTATGATTCTATGAAAATGGGAGATAAAAAAACTCATGAATGTAAAGAGAAGGGATACAGCAGCATCCTGCCTGTGTTACTGGACCAATAATCCAGAGACATAAATTCAATTCCTCCCATAGCAACCGGGGAACTCAAATTCAGCTAATGTCAAATCATTGAGAATTTAATTGCATTTGGAATTAAAACAAAAGAAATAGTGACTATGAAATGCCAGGCTGTCATAAAAGCCGGTTCACTATTGGGAAATGGAATTTGTTGAGCTCGTCCTGTCTAGCCTATATATATGTAACTTTCGAAGCACAGAAAAGTGATTGACTCCTAGCTGCCCTCTGAAATGACCTGGCAAGCCCTCAATTGTATTCAAGAAAGCAGCTCACCACCATCTTCTCAAGGGCTATTACAGACTGGCATTAACAACTGGTTTTGACAGCAACATCCACATCCCCCTACATGAGCGGGGTAAAAAAAAGCAATCACCTCAGCTTGCGACTTTATTCATTCCTCATCGGGTGCTGCCAATTGGTGTGCAATAGGTTAACTTTTACTTGGAAACACTTAGAACAAACAGCAGCACATGCCTACATTTGTAGCCTGGCATTGTGACATCTCTGACAAATACTCTAAATTACTTGCTGACAGCGTCGGGTGCAGTGGGAAGCTGATTATTAGTACAGTCAGGCTCCCTCCTGCCTTTGCCACACAGAAATTTACTGCAATGGTGTTGTGACGTTAAAAGAGGGGAAAGAAAGGCATTAATTCTACTTCATACAAATGTTCTGCTATCAGCAGTGACATTGCAGTTTAAGTTACAGTTAAAACATGCCAATAACAATAGGCAGTGCAAGTCAGAATGTTCCTTTTGTGCTTGGTGTGTCTGCCCAGAATATGGTCGTAAGATTGCGCAGACAATTTAAACACATCATATTTCTTATAATTCTTCACACAAATGACTTATTTTCTCTATTTATTGGACCTTATGGGGGATTTATCTCCTAGGATTCATTATCGTTTTGGTTAATCAAGTCTCAAATCATCTTCCTCTCAGAAAATGATTCTGTGCTCACTGCATTTCGCACAGAATATAGATCTCACCACATTCACCACAGACTTAATGAATTTCCAGCATGCACATTCACATAAAAATGATGAATATCTTTCTAACATTCTCCAACATTCTGCCTCCAATTGTATACCCCTGCTGGGACAATTACCTGCTCTCAATCTTTTCATTGGGAACGGTCGACGGGTCATTGGCCATCTTAATTTTCCTGCCTCCCTCATCCATTCCAATCTCTCTCCTTACAAACTTTCCACCCTTCGCTCCCTCAAGCCCAACCTGACATTGTTATCAAACCTGCCGATAAAGGGGGTGCTGTCAGTCATCTGATATATTGACCTCTACCTCACAGAGGCTGAACGCCAATTCTCAGATACATCCTCTGACCTCCCCATGGGCCATGACCACACCATTGAACATCAAGCCATTATCTCCAACACCATCATCCACCTCATTTCCACTTCCTCCCACAACTTCTAATCTCATAGTCTCGCAACCCTGAACAGCCCACTTCTACCTACTTACCAAAATCCACAAAAAAAAATTAACCTGGTAGGCCCATTTTGTCAGCATGCTCCTGCCCCACTGAACTTATTTCCTCTTACCTTGACTCCATCCTCTGGTCCATTCCCTCCCTGCCTACATCTGGGATTGCTCTGAAGCCCTGCGTCATATTGACAGCTTCCAGTTTGCATGACCTAACCACCTCATACTACCATGGATGAACAATCTCTCTACACTTCCATCCCACACCAGGACAGCCTGAGAATTCTTTGCTTCTTTCTTGAAGAGAGACCTCAACAATTCCTATCCACCACCACACTTCCCTGCCTGGCTGAACTCATTCTATCTCTCAACAAGTTCTTCTGAGTGTCAACAAAGGGTCATCTATATTCAAAATGTCAGCTCTTTTTTCTCCTTATAGATACTGCCAGATTGCTGAGATTTTTCATCCTTTGGTGAATATCTTTCTTGAGGATTCATGTTCAGTTTAATCCTTGCTGACTGCGGATGTGAGGATTTTTATGCCATCTTTAAATGTGAAAAAATTGTAGGCTGGATAGGAAATAGATGTAACTTAAGCAGTGCCATCAGTTGTGTGTCTCACATAGCGTGGGGTACATCTATTTTCCAAAGCATTCGCACTTAATATTTTATGAGCCCAATATTGGCCCTCGCCACCACAAAGAAACAAATTATTATTTTTCATTTAAGTAGACATTCAGTGCAAAGTAATTGATTGGGGCCACTCTTAGAAAGGGATGACATTTCGAGTATATGATTGCACTACCAAGTATTCTGTAACTCATCTTGTTATTTATTGCTTCATGAAAGGCTAGTGTTAGTAAGCAGCCAATCTACTCTTGACAGGCTCACAAATTAAACCCAGTTTACAAGCAATTTGCATCTCATTAGATCCAAATCATAATACAACATTAAGAAAGTAATTTCATGAAGAATTATAAATTGGCTGCAGATGCATGTAGTTTTTTTTTCTGGAGAATCTGGTGGAGTTCAACACAAAAGGAACTCATTAGCATCTTGTCTTAGGGAGAGTAGCATCTGTATTAGCTGCATCTTGGTCTTTATTGAATCACAAATCTGTTAAAGTTCAGCTGCATAAAGTCAATCCAAAATTTAATTAAAACGGGTCCTTTTCTCTCTCCCGACATATAAATCTGTTCGATTGATGTTTTACTAGTTTCGGTAGCAGACAACCTGATGAAGATAATGGTTGTCAAGATTATGCATGTCTGTAGCTGTAAAACCATGATGTGGACGTTGCGGTGATTTGATGGGGCAAACTATCTGCTGAGTTTTAAATTATAGCTTCAGATAAATCCATGCCTTTGCTATCGCTAGACCCGGACTATTCCAACTTTCCATCTTGCAGCCTGGCTCACCCTAAATTATATTTCCTGTGACCTAACTTGCAACAGGTCCCATTTACCCAAGTGTTCACTCAATTTTAAAGTTCTCAATCTTCTTTTCTCTAAATTTCTCCATCTTGATATACTCTTCCAGCCCTACAAACTGCTCCCCTCCACCGTCCCTGGGAACTCTGCTCCCTTCCAATTCTTAACTCTCCCACTTCCCCAGTTTTAATTCTTCCACTGAGGGGGCTATGACTCCGAAACTCTGGAATAAACTCCCTGAACTTCTCCTTGGAGATGCTCCCTGAATACCCTTTACCCAAGCTTTTCATCTGCTCCGATATCACTTTTTGTGGCGTGGTGTTAAATTCTGTCAGAGGTGGCAGGGTGGCACAGTGGTGAGCACTACCGCCACATAGTGCCAGGGACCCGGTTTCAATGTCAGCCTTGGGTGTCTCTCTGTGTGGAGTTTGTACATTCTTCCCCATGTCTGTGGGGGTTTCCTCCGGGTGCTCCAGTTTCCTCCGCCACTCAAAAGATGGGCAGGTTAGGTGGATTGGCCATGTTAAATTGCCCCTTAGTGTTAGGGAGACTAGCAGGTGGAGTTATACAAAGAACAAAGAAAATTACAGCATTGGAACTGGCCCTTTGGCTCTCCAAGCCTGCACTGACCAAGTAGCCTGTATGAACTGAAACCTTCTATCCTTCCAGGGACCATATCCCTCTATTCCCAACCTCTATTCACCACCACCTCCCTCCCCAACTTGACCAGCAGAGTTTCAGGTATCCACCATCCTCTGTGGAAAAAACTTGCCTCATACATCTCTTCAAACCTTGCCCATTGCATGTTATGGGGTTAGGACCTGAGTGGAGGTAGTCGGTGCAAACTCAATGGACCAAGTGGCCTCCTGCACTGTAGGGATTCTATGATAACATGTTAATGCTCCCATGAACCATCTTTGTGCTTTTCAAAACTCATTCATGGGATGTGGGTATCACTGGGAGGGCCAGAATCTATTGTCCATCCCAATTTGCCCTTCAACTGAAGGTTTGCTGGACCATTTAAGATTCAACCACATTGCGCTAGGTCTGCAATCACATTTGGCCAGACGGGGTAAGGATGGCTGAGTTCCTTCCCGAAAGGAATCGAGTGGATTTTTATGATGAGAAATAATCCAGGTTCTTAGTGAATTTATATTTTACCATCTTCCATGGTGGAATTTGAAGTCCAGTCCCCTGGTCTCTGGATTATAGAGTCATAGAGGTTTACAGCATGCAAACAGGCCCTTTGGCCCAACCTTTCCATGCCTCCCAGTTTTTACCACTAAGCTAGTCCCAATTGCCCAGATTTGACCCAATCTTACCCATGTAATTATCTAAATGCTTTTTAAAAGACAAAATTGTACTTGCCTCTACTACTACATTTGGTAGCTCGTTCCAGACATTCACCACACTCTGAATGAAAAAATTTGCCCCTCCGGACATTTTTGTATCTCTCCCCTCTCACCTTAAACCTAGACCTCATGACTATACCATCATCTCCTTGCATATTAGCAGATCACAGTGTTGTACAAATGCAAGTTCTTGTTGAGCTAAAGGCAAGTCATATTTGCTGATTTGAGTACATAAAACTTCAAACATTTTTTGCTCTGGTAATTTATGTTAATATTCTGCCTATTCTTCTTGATTAAAAAGCTCTATGAGAAAGATGTTAAATATGACAGTAAACCATCATTACCCATTTCTATAGCAGGATATTATATTTTGGATCATACATGAAAGCTGAAAGATTTTTCTTTACCCATTTTACTCCTTTTCCTCTCGTGAAAAAAGATGATCCATGAACAGAAGGAATCTAAGCTAACCTCCTGGCCTGTGATGTCAATGGTTTGTTGCCAACCTGGAATAGTGGCACAGTGGTTAACACTGCTGCCTCACACCTCCAGAGACCTGGGTTCAATTCCTACTTGGGTCATTGTCTGTGTGGAGTTTGCGCATTTTCCCTGTGTCTGTGTGGGTTTCCTCTGATGCTCTGGTTTCCTTCCACAGTCCAAAGATATGCGGGTTAACTGCATTGACTATGCTAAATTCCCCCTTAGTGTCCCAGAAAGAATAGTTCAGACAGATTAGCAGGATAAATGTGTGGGGATAGGGCCTGGGTGGTATCGTTGTCGGAGCAGATTCGATGGGCCAAATGGCCTCTTTCTGCATTGTCGGGATTCTATGATTTCCAATTGCCAGCTGATTTCACTTTAAAGACAAGAAATAAGATTGACTTTGCTGAGCGGACACCTGAATGAGCTGATATCTAGGCCGCAATTCTCCAGCCCTTCACGCTGGCGGAATTCTCCAGTTCCACCAGGAGTGGATTCCCGCCAGTGTTGGGTGGCATCAATGGGAATTCCTATTGACAGCGGTGGGACGAGAGAATCCTGCCACTAGCAAACAACATGCCACTTCTCGCCAGCGGGAAACGCACGGCTGGATGGCCAGAGAATCTCCCCTGACATGTTTGAAATCATGAGCAATATTTGGAGAATTTCACCCCTGTGGCCAAGAAAGATTGTGATTTGAAGCAAGTTAGAAGGTGCAATAAAGAAGGATTCCCTCACAAGTGGCCATCTGACCTCTCCTGCAAACTTTAAAAATTGCTCACCCTCTTTCCTTATGCTCCCATTTGCTTTGTTTTTTTTTGTAAAAATAAGCTGATGAAGGATCCAGGGACAAAATGCTTCAGCATTTCAAGTGGAATCCCACTGGAATGATGGCAAACTCTGACTTGGAGGCTCTGGTGGGTTGAGTTTCCAAAGGGTCTTCTTCATGAATGAGGGGCATCTGTCCCTTTTTAAAATTTTATTTATTAGCCGCAAGTAGGCCTACATTAACACTGCAAAGGAGCTACTGTGAAAATCCCCTCGTCACCATACTGTTCGGGTACACTGAGGGAGAATTTAGCATGGCCAATGCACCCAGCTGCACATAGTTAGCCTGTGGGAGGAAAGCAGAGCACCCGGAGGAAACCTGAGCAGACACGGGGAGAATGTGCAAACTCTGCAAAGACAGTGAACCAAACTGGGAATCGAAACTGGGTGAGCCACCGTGCCGTTCTCTATCCCTACACAACTATTAATGCTATTAAAAATGGATGAAAAATAGAATGGGGCTGGGGCCTTATCATGAAAAAAAGAAAATCTTGTATTGATATAGCACCATTCACAATTAAAAGGACCATTCATTTATTTAATAAAGAAATTTCATTGCACCAAGACTTGGGTCATTCAAGCTCCCCATTCGCTTTCCATTTATACTGAGTCAGCTGACCCTCACATCATTTTGCCATTGGCTACATCGTCTATGGGGTCAGTTGGCCAGCTGACCCTCCCAGCATGCTACCATTGGTTACATTGTGATAGATTCCAATGTTACAATGGCTTACATTTTAACAGCATCCACCTAAAAATGGTGGCATGATAGCACAGAGGTTAGCACTGCTTCTTCACAGCTCCAGGGACCTGGGTTCGATTCCTGGCTTGGGTCACTGTCTGTGTGGAGTTTGCACATTCTTCTCGTGTCTGTGTGCGTTTCCTCCCACAGTCCAAAGTTGTGCAGGTTAGATTGATTGGCCATGCTAAAATTGCCCCTTAGTGTGTTCTGGGATATGTAGGGTAGAGGGATTAGCGGGTAAATGTGTAGGGATATGGGGATAGAGCCTGAGTGGGATTGTGGTCGATGCAGACTCAGTGTGCTGAAGGACCTGATTCTGACTGTAGGGTTCTGTGTTCTATGTTCTAAAAAGGCTGATGAGTGGTTAACTATTTACTCTGAAAAATGGCACCACTCATGCAGCACTCCCTCAATATTGAAGTGATGTGTTGTCCTAGATTTTGTGTTTAATATCTGAAGTGAAACTTGAACCCCAATCTTCAGACTTGAAGGTGAAAGTGCTCCTGGTTGGGACACAGTGATCACAGTTCAGAGTTCCCAAGCCCTAACCTTGGAGGAACTACATCTGGGGGCCTGTACACTGAGGGAGAAGAGATCTCTTGAATTATAGAACATAGAACATTACAGCGCAGAACAGGCCCTTCGGCCCTCGATGTTGCGCCGACCAATTAGGAACAAGCAGTGACCCTCTAACCTAAACCATTCCCTTTTCATCCATAAACTGATCTACTAACCTCTTAAACGCCACCAAATTTGGCGCATGTACAACTGACGCAGGCAGGGCATTCCATACCCTTACCACCCTCTGGGTAAAGAACCTACCTCTGACATCCGTCCTAAAACCACCACCCCTTAATTTAAAGCTATGTCCCCTCGTGCTAGCTTTCTCCATCCTAGGAAAAAGGCTATCACTGTCCACCCTATCTAACCTCTAATCATCTTATATGCTTCAATAAGATCCCCTCTTAGCCGCCTCCTTTCTAACGAAAACAACCTCAAATCCTTCAACCTCTCTTCATAGGACCTGCCCTCCATACCAGGCAACATCCTGGTAAACCTCCTCTGTACCCTCTCCAATGCCTCCACATCTTTCTTAGAATGCGGGGACCAGAACTGTACACAATACTCCAAGTGCGGCCGCACTAGAGTTTTGTACAGTTGCAACATGACGTTGCGGCTCCGAAATTCAATCCCCTACCAATAAAAGCTAAGACTCCGTATGCCTTCTTAACAACCTTATCGACTTGATTGCCAACTTTAAGGGATCTATGCACACATACACCAAGATCCCTCTGTTCATCAACACTATTAAGAGTCCTACCATTAGCCCTATACTCTACACATTTGTTATTCCTGCCAAAGTGAAATGGGAGTAGATTATACCTGGATGGTACAGAAGATGAATGATTTCCATTTTGTTTGAGCCATTGTTCCTCTGTTACTAGGGCACCCTGATACTTATCCCAGTCCAGAAACCAGAGTCTGGATATCCCAGTACCTGGGATGTGGCTACTATGGCACAAGTTTCTGATATTCCCATACAAATTGGTGTCCTTTTCCTGACCCAACAAATCCTGACAAGGTCAGCACCGGATGGCACTGGTGGGATAATTCTGTCTTATGTACCTGTGGAATTTAGCAGCCAAGTCAGGCCTCTTCATCAGTACGCTTTTGATAAATTAGAATCAGAGACATTCGTTGGAATTCTAACATGTCGCCTGCCATGGAATCTGAGCTGGCAAGAGGAAATATCTGTTGATCTTGGGTGAGAATTTCCAGCATTGCTCGAGCGGGGTAATAAAATCTGCTCTTATGGGTGGGATAGTCCTTGCGCTTCCCCCCTCCCCTCCCACCACTGCCCCCCTAGTAGTGTTTTGTGGCAGTGGAGGTGGCTCACCATTGATCAGCGACCTGATCTATCAATGGAATTTCCTATTCTATGCACCCCCTTCCGCAGGTTTCCCAGGAAACTTGCACTGGGGACTCAACGTTGGCTGGCCAAGAAGATCCTGCCAGTGGGAATGGTCAGGAAAGTCTGAACATAAGGTGGGATTTTGCAGTTGCGTTCACCCTAAGATGGGAAAATCCTGCCTGGGGACAACAGGCCTTTCCACGGTGTGTGTCCTGCCTGCTACAAGCCAGGTGGGATGGTAAAATTCCACCCATTGACTCCAGTATTTATTGACACAAAATTTCCAAGTGGGGAGATGAGCTCCGGTTGGTTTCTCCCAACGCTGTGGAAATTTAACTCCATAATGTACATTTTCCATTAAAAACAGGTCAGGGAGTCAACCCAATTGACAAGCTTATTGACTCCCAGTCATGCAGGGAATATCGTAAAGGAGATTGTAGCCCAGCGGCAGTTTGGTTTCTTGCAAAGGTTCAATAAATTGATTCCAGGTTGAGATGATTGTCCTGTGATGAGAGGCTGAATAAATTAGGTTCTCTGAAGTTTAGAAGAATGACCAATGTTCTCACTGAAGCTTAAAGGAGTTTAATACTGACAGATAAAACATAGGGACACAGTCTCGGGATAAAGCCCAGCAGCGCCTTTACTTTCTCAGAATACTGACGAAATTTGGCATTCACTTTAACTTCGCCAACTTTTACAGACGCACCACAGAAAGCATTCTTTCACGTTATATCACAGCTTGGTAAGGCTCCTGCTTTGTCCACGACTACAAGAAACTACAAAAAGTCATGAACAAAGCCCAATCTGTCACTTACACCAGCCTCCCACCCATTGACACTGTTTACATTTCCTGTTGCCTTGGAAAAGCAACCAGCATAATCAAGGACCCTATGCACCCCGAACATTTTCTCTTTCATCTTCTTCCGTCAGGAAAATACTACAAAAGCCTGAGGATACACACCAACTGTCTCATGAACAGCTTCTTTCCTGCTGCCACCAGACTTTTGAATGGACATACGTTACATTAAGTTGATCTTTCTCTACACCCTAATTATGGCTGTAACACTACATTCTGCACTCTCTCCAACCTTTTCTGTGTAAGGTTTGTGTAGTGCACGATAAACAAATTCACTATACATTAATACATGTGGCAATTATAAATCAAATCAAATCAAAAAGGGCAGATCAGTTTGAATTAAGATGAACAGAAATAACTTCTTTCAAAGAGTTGTGAAGTTTTAAATTCTCTGCCTCATTTACTCCATTATTGAATATATTTAATGTTGAGATTGACAGATATTTAGCCTCAAAGGGAATCACAGGATATGGGAAGAGAATGGGAAAGTAGAGTCAAAGCCATGATCGTATTGAATGGTGGAGCAAGTTCAATGGGCCATATAGTCTATGTTTTATCCTGTTGCACTAAAGCTTCTCCCCAATAACTACTCCACAGTCAGGTGTCAGGGAGCACGGCTCTTTATTACGTCTACTTGCTCCACACTGTAAATGTTGACAATCCACAAAAGCGGTTCCAACCAACTCACCCTGCATCCAATGCCCCAAAGTTCATAATAGTCCATTCCTGCTCCTATTCCTTCAGTTTTGTGTGTTTGTGCCTCTGCTTGGTGGTCAGGAGGGCAGTGTTGGGTGCAGTGTGGGTTTGAGACTGGTGGGATGATTGGCTGAGAAAGATTAGGGCCAGGTCGATGATGGTGAGGAGGATGCAGTGACTGTGGAGTTGGTGGGGAGGGTTAGCGTAGGCGCTTGGGAGAAACACCAATGGGGTAAACCAAATCTGGTCGGGATGGAAGGATCAGAAGAGTTCCTCCCCTCTCCTGAACTGCGAAGAGTGCTGGAAGAGCACTTGCCTCTTCCACACTGTGGTCTTTCGCTGTTGACCACCATTAAACCTGAAACAAACAATAAAATCTTAGGTTTGCAGCTTCAGTAAAATAGTTAAATTGAGCAGCTCACCTCCTGAG
Source organism: Sphyrna mokarran (assembly GCA_024679065.1). Classification (NCBI taxonomy): domain Eukaryota; kingdom Metazoa; phylum Chordata; class Chondrichthyes; order Carcharhiniformes; family Carcharhinidae; genus Sphyrna; species Sphyrna mokarran. The sequence continues at coordinate 18,065,817 of JAGIQG010000008.1, read as the reverse complement.
AGCAGGTTAGTCGCCTGTCCCCCCATTTAATCTCTGTTAGAACCAGAAGCAGGCAGGTTCAAGATGGAAAATCAGGATAGTGCGGACACTGGAGATCTGAAATAAAATCAGAAAATGCTGGATAAACTCACCGATTTAAGCAGAATCTGTGTTCGATGTAGGTTGACTTGGGTTTGAAATTTTCAAATCTTCAACATCCCATGACACCCAACTCTACTGAGGTTTTGTGGATTTAAAATTAATCCTGTTATTAAAATTTGATGGTACATTTTCATGTAAAGCTGCTTCAAAAACATATCCTTTGCTTTGTTCTGTGTTTTACACTTCACCCATTCTTGCAAACATTCAATGCTAACAATATCGGCAAGATTTGATGGCACTATTAGACAAAAGGAATGAAAACGCACAATTATTGTTAAATTACCGACTAAATGAATAAAAGTATTCAATAATCAACAGAAATGGATGCAAAGAAGCTTAAAACGATGATAGGTATTTTTTAGAAGGGTGGCACAGTGGTTAGAACTGCTGCCTCACAATGTCAAGGTCCCAAGTTCAATTCCAGCCTCGGGTCTGCGTGGAGTTGGCATGTTCACCCCTTATCTGCGTGGGTTTCCTCTGGGTTCTCCAATTTTCTCTTACACTCCAAAGATGTGTGGCTTAGGATGGTGTCAGCCGGGATCTTGGATTCATGTCGCACTATCTGTAAGCCCCATGACTTGCTTGGGTTTGCAAAACCTCACTCGCTGTACTGTCTTGAGATAATACAAATCTCCTTAACCTATGCCTAATGCTCTTTCCACTCACATTGTCTCCATCTTTAAGACTTGAATAGCAGATTAGTTGTAAAGACTCACATTCTAATCAGTAATCTGTAAACCGTGTGTGCTGTTATATAGTCTGAGGCCAGAACTCTCCACTCACCTGACAAAGGGGCAAACCCCAAAAGCTTGTGAGTTTACTATCAAATAAATTGGTTGGACTTTAACCTGGTGTTGTTAGACTTCTTACTGTTTTATTACTGGTGGATTGGTCATGGTTAATTGCCCCTGAGTGGCAGGGGGATTCGCAGGGTAAATACGCAGAGTGATGGGGTAGAGCCTGGGTAGAATTGTTGTCGGTGCAGACTTCATGGGCTGAATGACCTCCTTCTGCACTGTAGGGATTCTACGAGGGGCAGATCTCATTGAAACTCACAGATTACTGAAAGGCCTGTATATTATGAATGTAGGAAAGATGTTTCCTTTAATAGGAAAAACTAGGATCCGAGGGCACAGCTACAGAGTAAAGCGATAACCCATCAGAACTGAGATAAGGAGCAATTTCTTCAGCCAGAGGGTAGTGAATCTGTGGAATCCATTGCCACAGAAAGCTGTGGAGGATAGGTCATTAAATATATTTAAATCAAAGATCGATAGATTCTTGATTAATAAGGAGATCAAAGGTTAAGGAATAAAGGTGGGAGAATAGGCTTGGGGAACATATCAACCATGACTGAATAACAGGGTAGAATTGATGGGCTGAATGGTCTAATTCTCCCCTAGATCTTATGCTCTTATGCTAATCACAATGTTTTTGTAAAAGTTTTGATTTTTAAAATGAATATAAATGATAAGGTCTTGCATTTTCTCCTAAACTTCTATTTGCATTGATCAGTAAGTTGGTAAGCAATTGCATACATTCAATAGAATTAAGAGATAGAAAATCAGAACAGAATCCATAATAACATTTAAGAAACAAGTGGTTCACCCTTTCAAAAATTCCAAAAAGAAAAGTGCACGGGGAGAAAGGAAATGAGGCTAGTATACTGTCAATGGGCCGAATGACCACCTTCTGTTCTATAAAATGTTGTTATCTGTGACTGCCCCTAGGAGGCCATTTCCCAAGCAGAAGTTCCCTTCTGCATTGTGCCCAAGTCCGGGGAGAGCAAGTATTTATACACTATTCAACTGCAGGGGTTTCTCAGCTGAGTCCAAGTCTGTCCTCCCTCAGTCTCTGAGCAACACAGTTTCCAGCAGCAGGCATTGACTAGTGAATAGGAGTGGGCTCCCTTCCTGATATTCTCCTTCTCAGCCAGCCGGTGCTGAGCCAATTGTTGAACACCTTCTGCTACCCTGGCAGAGCTCAGCTAAATTAGCATAGAATTGAAAGTAGGACGTGCTGCTTAGCCGAGCCCAATGATACAACAATCATATGAACTGAGCCAGCACGAGGAACACAGGCTTCGAGCAGATATAGTCTACTTGGCAAGACTTCGCCTGACTGACAAGTATAGGCACAATAGATGGTCAAATAAAGCTAATTAGCTCTCGTCGACTCCCCTCACATTATCCAGTGAAGTTGGTTTACTAGTTGGATGTCTCTTGTGGTGCCTATTACTTGCCAAAGTGATTCACTAATGAAGCCCTAGGTGCTCACATCAGAAGGCTTGCCAAGGTCTGTTTCAACATATGATCATGTTCCTTCACCTTTACTGAAATAAAAAACCCAACTCTCAGCAATTTTGGCAGTCGAACTATGATCCTGTGCAGCCAAGAGCAAAATATTACACAATAGAAATTCTGTTTGTACCACAATTTCTACCCCACAAACCAAAGCGGAGGTCTAAGGTGGTTATTTTAGGGGCAATTTTAATGCTATACATCTAGTGGAAACCAAGCTGGTGGATAGTTAATATCAGTCATTCCTCTCATCCAGCAATGCACCAATCCCACTATCTTCAATTCATAGTCATAGAATTTTACAGTGCAGGAAGGGGGCCATTTGGCCCATTGAACCTGCACCAACAACAGTTCTTGGGCCCTATCTCCATGACCCCATGTATTTATCCAACTAATCCCTCTGACACTAAGGAGCAATTTAGCATGATCAATCAACCTAACCCACATAACTTTGGACTGTGGGAGGAGACAGGAGCATCCAGAGGAAACTCACGCAGACACAGGGGGATATATAAACTCCACACATTCAGTGACTTGAGATCAGAATTGAACACAGGTCCCTGGCACTGTAAGGCAGCAGCGCCAGCTACTGTGCCATCATGCTGCCCTTTTATAATTGTCATCTTCTCTCACCAGCAAGGGCATTGGCGTGCAGCTACCATGACTTTTCTGTAAATATGCAGGTCAGAGTCCAGTGAGGTCATCAGGCCCCAAATGTAATTTTAACTATAGCCTGATTAGTGGGCCGGGGGGGAGGGAGGGGGGTGCATTGTGGCTTTCCTGACAGATCAGCTCATTGGAAAGAGAATCCAGGAAGGAAGTGTTTTTTTCTTGTGAGAACCAATGGCTATTCAGATTGAACCCATAGTATAAAAATTGGAGTGCAGTCAACCCTTTCAAGGCAATTTCTATTTTGAGTTCCCGTCGCTGGGGGGGAGTCCAGAACTGGGAGTCATGTCTTGAGGATAAAGGATAAGCCTTTTAGGACTGAGCTCAGGAGAAATTTTTTCACTCAGAGACTGATAAATCTGTAGAATTCACTGCCACAGAAAGTAGTTGAGGCCAAAACGTTGTGTGATTTCAGGAAGAAATTAGATATAGCTCCTGAGGCTAAAGGGACTAAGGGACATGGGGGTTTATCCCACTTAGTGTCAAGGAGATAAACACTTATTATAGCATCTTTCATATTCTTGGACATATGATACTGTGCCACTAAGAAGTATTTTTTTAATCATGGTTGTATATTTATCATGTTTTTTGTAAGGGGTATGTTTAAAATTCAGCTATTTTATATTGTGCGAATTTGTCTACACCAGCTAACTCACAGACTAAGAATGCAGGTTAATGACTGAATTTTAGCTAGGAATGTGTTTATTTTGTAATCTAAGTAGTGTATTTTTGTTTATTTTGGTGTTTCTCCTGGGGTTTCTGAGTAGAGTTGATTGACAGATGCAGGCTCATATAAATGGGTAATGATTAAAATGAAATGTCAGAGCAGGCTCAAAGAGCTGAATGGCCTACTCTTACATATATTTTCCAGGCTCCTATGTTTCTATGAGTGCTCTCGCAGGCTCTTAATAATAAAGCCAGGTTTTCCTTACATCTTTTGCAACTGCAGCAGATACTCCTCCTTATTTTTATAGCCCACAGCTTTAAAGCCAAGAGTTTTCACCACTCTCAGCAGAAAGAAGCTCTCTATATGTCAACTTGGTCAGTTTGAGATGGTTGCCAATTGCAATCTGTGTGAAGTATCACAGCAGCTGAAACTAACTACTTGAAACTACTATGATCTCATTGAACAAGTCAACTCATCCCCAAGGATTTCAAATCTAATCACTGTCTGACGCAAAAAAGGCAAACTCAGACTGTGATTTGATCTTAAAGTGGTCAACAGAACAATAAATCCAGAAAAGTAACCATTTTACACAGCCCAAGCACTGCTGCTATCATTTTATGACTCCACAGTCCTCACTGGAACCAAGCTAGAAAGATTAGACTGCAGACATTCTGAAGTTTTGTAATAAAGTTTACACATAGGTCAACTCTTTGAGGCAAAAAAAAACAATTCTAGATTCCAAACGTCTTCAGTTTCTTCAATGACTTTCCCTCCATCATGAAGTGAGAGATGGGGATGCTTTCTCTTGATTGCATAACGTTCAGTCATTGCTCTTCAGGTATTGAAACAGTTCATGTCTGCATGCAGCAAGAACACCTTTCCCACCCTCCACCCCCACTATGATTCCGTGGTGTGGAGTGGGTAAATTCCACCCTCAGTGTCACACTAATGGGTGGCATTGTCATTGCTGTGTATTCCACTACCAACATTCTGGGAGCTTGCCATTGTCCAGAAATATAACTTGGCAGCCATGTATAAACTGTAGCAAGAGCAGTTCAGAGGTTGGGCAGTCTTTGGCGAATAACTCATTTTCTGATTCCAAAAGCCTGTCCGTAAGTCAGAAGCGTGATAGAATAGTTGCCACTTATCTCAATGAGTGCAGATCCAACAACGCTCAAGAAGCTTGATGTAATTAAGGACAACGCAAGCCATTTAATTGGCATCCATCCATCAACTTAAGTATTCATTCCTTCCACCACTGGTATGTTGTGGCAAGTGTGTTTCATCTACAAAATGGACAGTAGCCACTCACCAAGACACTCAACTCAACAGCACAAAAGAACATAAGAATTAGGAGCAGGAGTAGGCCATCTGGCCCCTTGAGCCTACTCCGCCATTCAATAAGATGGGCTCAGCTCCACTTAGCCACCCACTCACCATAACCTTTAATTCCTCTACTGTCCAAAAGTGTATCTATCTTTGCCTTAAAAACATTCAATGAGGTAGTCTCAACTGCTTCACTGGGCAGGGAATTCCACAGATTCAAACCCTTTGTGTGAAGAAGTTTCTCCTCAACTCAGTCCTATTTTATTACCTCAGTGTTACTTTGAATCCATGCCTCCTGGTTTTAGTTTTACCTGCCAGTGGAAACAACTTCCCTGATACTATCATATCTATTTCCTTCATAATCTTATATGTTTCTATAAGATCTCCCCTCATTCTTCTGAATTCCAATGATTATAGCCATAGTCTACTTAGTCACTCCTCTTAAGCCAACCCATCTTCCAAATCTGTACCTCTGTCATCCAGGATGTCAAAGGCAAGATATATGGGAACATTTACTATAATTGAATTCTGGTTAAAAATAAAACCATCACTTGGTTTTAAGATTGAGATGACTTTGAAAACAATTTGAGTTTCATTTTCACATTTTATGATGCCAATTAAATGACTCAAACTGAGTTGCAACCTTGGATCTCATGCCTATGGCAGCTATTTCATTTTGAAAGCAAACGTTACTGTAATTGGAATAAATGACCTATATGAGGATATTATTGCCTCAGGCCCCAAGTTTGACACATTTGGGTTAGTTCAGACCAAACCAAATGCATTCGCTTTTCCATCAATTCAAACAACCAGCCCTCTAACAAATATTCTAAATGTGTGTCAAGGAAATCGATTATGAAAATTGAAATGAGGTTCTGTTGTTAAATTTTGTGCATCTCCAGGAAACTAGTGCTTTGATGTTTGTTGGCTGCTCCATCTCCTGCCCCACAACCACGGTCTCTTTCTGTAATATAGCCATTGTCAGGATCTTAGTATTTTGCATGCTGATTGTGCCTTACAAATAAATGGATTTGATCCCTTCATGATGGTAACCTGTCCACATTAATGTCATTTTCTAATGCTATTTGGGCAGCAACTGGCACAGTGATTAGCATTGCTGTCTCACAGTGCCAGGGATCTGGCTTCAATTCGAGCCTGGGTAACAGTGTGGAGTTTGCATATTCTCCGTATATCTGTGTAGTTTTCCACCAAATGCTCCAGTTTCCTCCCACAGTTGAAGGATGTGCAGGCTAAATGGATTGGACATGCTAAATTGATCCTGAAGGCAGAACTTTCCCGTCCTGTCTGCACTGGAAAAGTTGCGGACGGGGGCGGACCATGCAAAGGTCCATTGACCTTGGGTGGGATTTTCTGGCCTTTGGGCAAGTATGGCTGGAACATCCCGTCCTCAGTATCCCAAGAGGTGTAGGTTAGGAAAATTAGCAAGATAAACACATGGATTTACAGAGATAGGGTCTGGGTGAGATGCTCTGTGCAGAATCAATGGGCCAAATGATCTCCTTTTGCACGTAGGGATTTTATTTTATTCTATTCTATTTGGTTCCAATAGACTCCACGGGCTGCAGTGAAAACGCTAACTTCTTTAACATTGATCATTTTGAAAAGAAATCTAGTGTACATAGCAGTAAGAATCAGCAACCTGATCCTAAAGTGACTCTGTTTGAATATACAAGTGGAGAAAAAAAAATAACGTTGACAGAATTTCCATGCAACTTTCACCTCCTGTTCCACAGAAAGAACAGTCATTTGCAGGCCCTAAAAAGGCTGAAATAACTGTACATTGTTTCGCTTGTTATTGATATTATAATAGGAGTGATTATCTAACGAAAAGACTAGCAGAATTTGTAAACTATTGACACATCTCTCCCAGCTTCCACTTATTGCTATTCCAGCTGTTCCATCCCCCCGGTTAGGCAGTGCATAATTCAAGAATGGATGTTAACTCTGTTTTCTCCCCCTGTCAATGCTGCCAGACTTTCTGAGATTCTCCAGCATTCTCTGATTTGGTTTCAGATTCCAGCATTCACAATATTTTGCTTTTATCCTAATTAACATTTCTGGGTCAGCCCTTTTATGTTAAGTCCGTACAACTGAACAGATCATGCAGAATTTATCTGCAGTCATTGGTAGTCTTAATAGCAATATTGGTTTGTGCGCTAACAAAAATTGGTATACATATCCATTAGGCCAGTGCAAACTAGGTTCAGGGAATGATCCCTGCATCCAAGCAAGTAGGCCTAGCACCCAAGCAAAACTGAGACTACTTACCAATGCCATGGCATCTAATTTAGACCACTTATCTCATCAGTAGTCACCTCCAGGGAAAACGTTAGATGCAAGGAGCTGGGTGCAAGGGCGGCACGGTGGTACAGTGGTTAGCGCTGCCGTCTCGTGGCATCAGGGAGCCAGGTTCAATTTTGACCTTGAATGACAGTATGAGGTTTGCATGTTCTCACTTGTCTGCGCGCATTTCCTCCAGGTGCTCTGGTTTCCTCCCACAGTCTAAATCTGCACAGATTAGATGGATCGGCAATGCTAAATTGCCCCTTCATCTCCAAAGATGTGTAGATTAGGGAGATGGGTCATGCTCAATTGCCCCTTCATCTCCAAAAATGTGTAGATTAGAGGGGTTACCAGGTAAAAGTGTGGGGTTACATAACTAGGGCCTAGGAGGAATGCTCTATTGGTTGGTTGAGGCAGACTCAGTGGACTGAATGGCTTCCTTCTGTACTGTAGGAATTTTATGATTCAATTATGGATAAAGAGAATGGGAATAAAATCACTGTGGACCATTTGCACCCCTGCTGGAATGCCTTGGAGCTACGCAGAACTTTTCTTGTATATGAAAGAAAACCACTTGGGTTGAGAACTCATTGTAAGACTATGCCGAGGGCAGAAAAACCCAAGCAGGGTAATCTTGGCTCTTGCTATGCTCAGAACACAGTAAGAAGCCTCTCAGCACCAGGTTAAAGTCCTACAGGTTTATTTGGCAGCAAAAGCATTCTGAAAGCAGCGCTTGGAAAGCTAGTGGCTTTTGCTACCAAATAAACCTGTTGGACTTTAACCTGGTGTTATGAGATTTCGTACAGTGTTTACCTCAGTTCAACACTGGCAACTTCACATCATGCTCAGAACAGGCAGAATTCAGGTAGTGGTTGCAAAACAAGCATTAGGCCATCATTCACATAGACAATGCAGCTTGTAATGTGGGGCTGAGTGTATTTCTGCTATGTCTGGATTATGTAACAAATATTTCAAATCTTTGTTTAATAATCAGTACAGCAGTCTTAGATTCTAATCAGTACACTAGTTCAACATCTGCTCAATGGCTCTAACATTTCTCCAAAGCTCACTCTATCCTGCATGATTTTTCACATGTGATTGATTGCAGTCACCATCTGGAATGCAAATGATATGTTTGCCAATGTGGAAATGTAATTTGTAAAATTAGAACTGCTAGGTCAGATGATTAAACTATCCTTGACAAACACTGGTGAGCCAAAATAAGATATCTGCATAAAAATGCTTTTTTTGAATTTCTGATAACTGGCCACGTTAGTATATGCTGAGTGTAAAATAAGTGAAGAGAAAGGTAACTTAACTGAAGATGATGGAGCAAGCAGCTGGTTCAGCATTGGACTGAGGTATTGCATAAAGTTAAATCCCATGGGATCCAGAATGAGGTATCCAAATGGATATAAAATTGACTTCTTGACTGAAGCCAGAGGGTGGCTGTAGAGAGTTGTTTTTCAAACTGGAGTTCTGTGGCCAGCGGTGTGCCTCAGTGCTGGGCCCACTGTTATTTGTCATTTATATTAATTATTTGGATGAGAATATAGGGGGCATGGTTAAGAAGTTTGCAGATGACACCAAGATTGGTGACATAGTGGACAGTGAAGAAAGTTATCTCCAATGGCAACAGAATCTTGATCAATTGGGCCAGTGGGCTGACAAATCGCAGATGGTGTTTAATTTGGACAAATGCAAGGTGATGCATTTTGGTTGATTGAACCAGGGCAGGACTTTCTCAATTAATAGTAGAGTGTTGGGGAGAGTTACAGAACAATAAGGTCTCAGTGTACATGTTCATAACTCCTTGAAAGTGGAGTCAGAAGTGGACAGAGTGGTGAAGAAGGCATTCGGCGTGCTGAGTTTCATTGGTCAAAACATTGAATACAGGAGTTGGGATGTCCTGTTGAAATTGTACAAGACATTGGTAAGGCCACATTTGGAATACTGCATGCAATTCTGGTCACCCTATGATGGAAAGAATATTATTAAACCAGAAAGATTGCAGAAAAGATTTATAGGATGCTACCGGGACTTGATAGATTGAGCTATAAGGACAGGCTGAATAGAATAGCATAGGAAGCTAAGAGGTGATCTTATAAAGGTCTATAAAATAATGAGGGGCATAGACAAGGTAGACAGTCAATATCTTTTCTCAAAAGTAGGGGAGTCTAAAACTAGAGGATATAGGTTTAAGGTGAGAGGGGAGAGAAACAAAAGTGTCAAAGGAACAATTTTTTGACACAGAGGGTACTGTGTGTCTGGATCAAGCTACCAGAGGTAGTAGAGGCAGGTACAATTTTATCTTTTAAAAAGAATTTAGATAGTTACATGGGTACAATGGGTATAAAGGGATTGGGCCAAATGTGAGCAATTGGGATTAGCTTAGGGGTTTTAAAAAAAAAGGGCGGCATGGACAAGTTGGGCCGAAGGGCCTATCTCCATGCTTCTAAACCTTGATGTCTCTATGACTCTATAAAGTAATACAGCAATTTTAAGTAATAGACAACCAATCTTTGATTGTATGGAGATGCCAGTGTTGGACTGAGGTGGGCATAGTGAAATGGCTCACAAGACTAGGTTAAAATCCAACAGATTTATTCAATAGTACGAGCTTTTGGAACACTCCTCCCTCATCAGGTGAGTGGAGTCAATCTTTCATAGATCATTTATACAATCTATTCTACAAAATATCATTTTGAAGTTGTATTTCCTTTTACTCTGATAAACTACTGGTCAATTTCAAAGCAATTTCATAAATTCTAAATCACTCTAGTGGTGAACTCAGTGTGCTCGATGATTCAAAAATCAGAAGATTAATATAATAACATTGAAATATACTTTACAGTAACAAATATTGTTGAATAGCTGAAGTTCCAGTCGAGATTGCTCTTTATGCATGCAATACATATTAACGCATCAGGTCAATGAGTGGCACAGTGGTTAGTCAGGGACACGGGTTCAATTCCGAACTTGGATCACTATCTGTGTGGAGTTTGTACATTCTCCCTGTGTCTGCGTGGGTGTCTCCTGGGTGCTCCGGTTTCTTCCCACAGTCCAAAGATTTGCTGGTTATGTTGATTGCCCATGCTGAATTGCCCCTAGGTAAATATTTGGGGTTACGGGAATAGGGCCTGTATGGGATTATGTGGTTGGTGCAGACCCCATGGGCTAATTGGCCTCCTTTTGCACTGTAGGGATTCTAGGATAAAGCAATCTAATCTTTGTGAAAGTTGTTATTACAGCCGTAACATGAAAAACCACAGGTGGGATGCCTCATACTGATAAGAATTAGAATATTTATCAAGTTTCATCCAACGCGGAGAAGCAATTAGAATTTTGTGAATTGAAATTGCTTTAGTAAAAAGGATACAAAATATTTACATATGGGTTCAAACTTTTATTTCATGTCCACAAATTGGTAGAAAATGGGCTTAGCAATTCTGTCATTTGACCACTAGTGTCAATGTGAGTTATGCAGGCAGAAATGGCTCAATGTGTAATCACTAGACTATTAATTCAGAAATTCAGTTAATGTTTTGGGACTTGGGTTCGAATCTCACCACGGCAAGTAGTGGAATTTGAATTCAATTTTTAAAAATCTTGAATTAAGAATCTACTGATGACCATGAAACCATTATTGAATATCAGAAAAACCCATCTGATTCACGAATGTCCTTTAGAGAAGAAAATCTGCCATCCTTAGCTGGTATGGCCTACGTGTGATTCCAGAGCCATAGCAATGTGGTTGACTCTCAACTGCCCACAGCATCTCAGGATGGGCAATAAATAATGGCAGGTCTGCGATGCCCATGTCCTATAAATTAAAAAAAACTATTCTAATTTTTACCTTACATAAATTTGACAAGTAGATATATCAAAATGAATATCATCAGTAACTGTCCACTGAGATTGGGAGGGAATGGATTTTGGTCATGTCCAAGTCAATTCTTAGTAGCCTGCAGCTTTTCACTTTGAGTATATTTCAGTGTGTTGAAAGGCAGAAAGTATTCAGTGGGGCATGTCTAATTTCTTGGTGTGTGCCCTGGAGGCTTTGCTGAAGTATGCTTCGTTTCCAACAGATGGGAGAAAGGTGTCCTGTCACACTGCCAGGGAAGCACGATTCCAGATAACATAAAAATATTAATGTCTGCCTCAGAAGTTCAGAAAGAATGATGTGACTCAGATTGTTAAGATAAGACTTCCATACAGAGCCTTTTTTAAGCTTTGTTAACAAAGCATGATCAATGCAAATCTTGGCTTAGCCCTCTTCACTTTACAATCGCTATCACTGTAACATTCTATACTGTCCATCCTCCTTCTGTTATATCCAAACCTTACCAAAGTCATTGCTCTCACTGTCAACGCCTCCATACGCACACCAATGTTTCTTTATAATACCAGCCAAACTATTCAACCATCACCCACTGATTTTCAGAAATCTTCAGCGTGCCACATGCTACTCTTTCCAAAGCTGTGCAGATTAGGTGGATTGGCCATGCTAAATTGTCCCTTAGTGTCAGGAGACTAGCTAGGGTATATGCATGGGGTTTTGGGTGGGATTGAGGTCAATGCAGACTCGATGGGCCGAATGGCTTCCTTCTGCATTGTAGGATTCTATAATTCTTTCCTTTTGCAGGACAAACTGCCATACAATTCCAGAAAGAGCACTCACCTAAAAGAAATTATTCCACCCTTTCATACACTGTCATTAGCTGCAGATGTGGACAGTGCCCGAGGTATTGTAAAGATCAAAGCAAAAGAAAACATGTCAAGTGATTGTTAGTCCCATAACCATCAAGTTCTCTTATCTTTAAACCACCTCTGTCGCTCAGGTCTATACTGCCTTGATTCTTCATTGTGTTAACAGTTAAATATCTCAATACTGATGATTAAAACAAATCATGGGCTCTGATGTGCTAAGCTGATTGACAGTAAGAGCAGGAGGCCACTATAACTGAAGGTACATGATCACTCATATGAGTATGCATCAGTTCAGTATTTGGCTTTAGACAGTAATCTTTGAGGGGGTCAGTTCTTCTTAAAAAAAAATATTCATTCATGGAATGTGGGTATTACTGGCTGGGCCAGCATTTATTGTCCATCCATGAGGGCAGTTAAGAGTCAATGATATTGTTGTGGATCCGGAATCAAATGTAGATCAGACAAGGTGAAGACAACAGATTTTCTTCCCTAAAGAATGTTACTGAACCAGGTGGATTGTACAATGGTCATCAGCAGACTTTTAATTCCAGATTTTTATTGGATTCAGTAAATTGTCTCAGGACCAGGGTGAGGAAGCAGATTCCAGGAGAACAGGACCTATACGGTTGGCATTGTTTTGAACTGCACACTAGCCACCTAGCCAACTGAGTTCTCCAGCCCCCTGTCTTCCCACATCTACCGTATCAAATCATCTTAAAGGCCTCTGTTAGATCATCCCTTGGCTGTGATTCTTCTAGGAAGAAGACTCCAGCCTGTCCTTTTGCAATGTTTCTAACCTCTCAGATCTGGTATTAGCATTGTAAATCTCCTCTGAGCCATCTCCAGTGCCTCTATTACCTCTCTTCTCACACAAACACCAGAATTTAAAGTATGATCCAACCAAGGCTCAATAAAAAATTGAACAAGATCTGAGAATGTTTCTTTGAAAATAATTAAAATGAATGCATCACATCTTCCCATCTCCAGATAATTGGAGACAGGATTTTTCCCATCATCCTCAAGTGGACCCCTTCAGAAATCCCAACACAAGGACAGAATGGGAATTGCCCAGGAAGTTTGAACTTCGGATGGGCTATTATATTACAATCCAGGAGCTGCTGAACAAGTCTCTAAATCTGAAAGATAGTCAGAGAGTTTAGATAGTTGTGATTTACTTACCTGGATACTTAATCAGGAAACGTTCAACAGATTAAAAGCCTAGTTGTGCAGGGGAGATATTTTCTGCTCTGAATTTGGTGGGTGGGAAAGCTGGTGGGGGTGGAGAATAAAACTGGAGTGTTCAGACAGCTTTCATGTTGGCGACATTCCCCATGGATATTGACATAATAGGGGTCCTCCTATGTAAAGTGGGGAATCCCATTACCATGTGTTTAAATATCATTAGCGGATCTGTCCTCTATATTTCCCTATCGACATAAGAATTTTCATCTTCCCAATGTGGTATCTTTTCGGCAAAGTTTACAACAGATCTAAACCAATTGGGACCTGGTAAACTGTCCCCATCAGGGATGCACAGGTAGGTACAGCTCCCAAAAGATATGGGGTTATAAGGTAATACACTGTTCCTGGCACATCCTCTTGGCACTACCCAGGGGACACTACCATGGGGAGTTTCCACTGGAGAGGTTCATAGCTGGGGGGGAAATGGTCCCTTGCTTCAGGGAGGGGGTGTTCCCAATGGACGGGGGTTCTCTTGTGTGGTCCTATGTTCATGGGAGGGTCATCCAATGCCCTTTGGGTGGAGGGGGAGGGGAAATCCTTTTTTTTCATACTGGAAGGGTTTGCCAATCTGGTAGTGGCTTACGTTGTTGGCAAGGCAGACATATTCAGAGCACACCCCGCCAATATGACATTGCTGAGCCCCGGATTTATTTTGACAATGTGTCATGGCAGGAGAAGATGGCAGTGCAACCAACTGGCTACACACCACATTTCCCACCTGAATTGACAGGTTGTCAAATAAAAGGGAAAATTCCTCCCCTCATCTAACAACTGACACCCCTCTCCCACATCTACAGTGCGTAAAGGAGGCCATTCAGCCCATCAAGCCTGCATTGACAACAATCCCCACATGTACTTACCCTGCTAACACCCCTGACAGTGTCAGTGTCAATTTAGCCTGACCAATCAATCTAACCTGCACATCGTTGGACTGTGGGGAAAAACCAGAGCTCCCAGAGGAAACCCACGCAAAGATGGGGAGAATGTGCAAACTCCACATAAATAGTCACCTGAAGCCAGAATCGAACCCAGGTCCCGGGCACCATGAGGCACAGTAAGAAATCTCACAACACCAGGTTAAAGCCCAACAGGTTTATTTGTGGCAAACGCTACCAGCATTCGGAACTGGCTGTTCCTTCGTCAGGTGGATGGGGCAGCAGTGCTAACCACTATGTCACCATTAACCTGGAGCTCTAAACATGCAAATCTAGCATTTGATACTGATAATGTCTCCTTGTTTAGGCATCTTTTAAAATCTATCTAAACCAAACAAACTTTAATGTAGTATCTAATTCTTAAGAAAAACTGCTGTTTGGCACCGTCGTAGTATCCTGACACATGTTTGCATTTATGTATTGTGCTCAGCAAGATATAACCCCCTTTGGGACTCAAATAGACAGAGACAGACTTAAAGTCAATGCAGGAAACAGTACAAGAATGCTACAATGCATGAAAGTGAGTTGTATATCCAAATTAAAATTCAATTAGTGTTAAGGGGTAATGAAGGAATAAAATGAGTTTTATGAAAATTGCAGTCCTCGTTCTTAATAAAGTTAATCTGTTATTCAGCTCACACTATCTTAATAAACTAAGTGAATAGCACACACTGTTACCTACTTAGTTACTTGCAGAGAGCACCAAATAGCACCTGAAATTCATGTCCTGCTGATCCACTTTCAAGGAGAAAATTTTAGGCTTGTCTTAACTGAGGATCGTGAACTCAACACAGGACTGAAGGATGTGTTTGAAAGCTCCTTGGTTTGCATGACTTAACATCTCACTGGGAGGTCACACTTCATACTGCATAATAGGGTGATCCTTGAAGATAAAGCTAATCAGCAGTCATCTTCCAGGAATAAGGAATATTCAAGGGGAGTTGATTCTTTCTCTCCTCGACCTCTCTCCACAATAATATTATGGATAGTTAGTTGGTAAAGTGTTGTCACCAGCTGAGGAAATGGAATCATAGAATCTCTACAGCACAGAAGGAGGCCATTCAGCCCATTGAGTCTGTACCAACCACAATCCCATCCAGTCCCTATAATCCATTGAGCAGGCTAATCCCCACGACTCTAGGGTCAATTTAGCACGGCCAATCCACCTAACCCATACATCTTTGGAGTGTAGGAGGAAATCAGAGCATCTGGAGGCAACCCAAGCAGACACAGAGAGAATATGCAAACTCCACACAGACAGTAACCTAGGCCAGAATTGAACCTGGATCCCTGGCACTGTGAGGCAGCAGTACTGACCTCCGTGCTATCATGTCACCCAGGGGAGCCAATTTTGTATGTCAGCCCTGGCTCAAATGTTGCACTCTTGCCTCTGGACCAGAAGGTTGCAAGTTCAATTTTTATTTCAGGAATATGATCACATCAACCCAGGCCCTATCCCTGTTATCGCATGTGCTTAACCTGCTAATTTCTCTGACACTAAGGGGTAATTTTATCATGGTCAATCCATCTGACTTGCACATCTTTGAACTGTGGGAGGAAACTGGAGCACCCAGAGGAAACATGCGCAGACATGGGGAGAATGTGCAAACTCCACATCGAGAGCTGCACAAGACCAGAATCGAACTTAGATCCGTGGCCGCCATGCTAACCACTGTTCTGTCCTAGTATGTTGGCTGTTTTGCCAATCTTGGTTAATAACGAATATTTGCCAACTGTGCTAGGACAGATCATTTTAATCTTATCAAACACTTTGGATGGTGTTTGTCAATGATTGAATTGTCTCATCCTGCATATGATCATCGTTTTCTGGTTTGCTCGTGCAAATGTTTCTGATGGGATACCAGATGGTCATTGCTTGTGCCATTGTGTACAGTTTGTTTGGATCAGTGCTCCACTTTTTGTAGCTACATCAGCTAGTGCTCTAAAGAACTGCTATTGTCAATAGCCCTCTCTGCTACATGCCTTGCAGAATTGCTGAAAAACTGGGCATTTGCTTGGTTCATGAAGAAATTGATATCTTCCACATGTCTTGCTGCATTTGGGTGTTTTCATACGTGTTTCAACAATTTGGGTAGTACTTAGAACATGTAAGCTTCATAAACCTGCGAGCATCATTTCGTACTTGCGTCCATCCTTGTAATTCTTCCATTACAAGGATGTAATGGGCTTGGGCTTGTCTAGCAGATCTTTCTGGAATGTATTCATGGGAATGGACATGATCACCAACTCAACAATTCTCTCAGTGTTTGAAATATCACAGGACACACCCTTTATTCCATATCTTCTGATGATGTGGTATATGGATTCTGTAGACTGTTGTCACAATGACATGACCTCTGGTCAATGAATACAGAAGTTTAACCTGATTTTGAACAATGTGGTTTGCATTTTTTGCTCTCCTGCTGTCAATCCTGCCATGTTCAGCCTTCATTTCTAATCGCTCAGTGAAATTTTGTGGCTTGCTTGTCTGGATTGGGCATTATTGAATCAAGAAACCACAGCTATGTACACTGTTCAAAAACACTGAACTTGGATGGGTCATCTGTGTCCCAATTTAAACTGGAGAATGTCATGGGCATTTTGACAATATCCATTTGACCTTCCTCAATTTATTTTTCAGTTAGTTCTGAAAATATCTTTTATTATCGGCACCTTCTCTGGCTTGATTTTTAATGATGGTTTTGTTCTCTTTGGTTGACTCCTCTTCACTCATGTTCGTTCTGCCCCACAACCAAGGTACTTGCTTTCCAAACTAAGCTGACCTAATGCTGGTCCTCCCGACACGCTGTTCCATTCATGAAATAAGTCATGCACTGCAATCTCACTATGAGGGATCCATCTGCTTACCAGCTCTTTACTTGAGCACAACCCCCAGCCTGTGTGTACAAAGCTTTCTTGTGCAGTGACCATGCTCTGATTGTGATAGTCTCCAGTACTGCTAAAACAGTCAGTCTGACCAAAACATTGATATCATCTCATACCAAGTAGCTGGACCTAAGGTTGTCCGCCATGGTGTACTTAACCTTACTGTCGTGTTGTTTGATTGCCACTGAACAATATATTGTATTTTTATCATGATATAAAAAGCTTCAGTCACCTAAAGTTAAAGTTTATTTATTAGTCACGAGTAAGGCTTATATTAACACTACAATGAAGTTACTGTGAAATTCCCCTGGTCGCCACACTCCAGCACCTATTCAGGACAATGCAGCATTTCTTTCAGATTGTGGGGGGAATCCAGAGCAACTTTAATCCACACAGACAGGGGGAGAATGTGCAAACTTCATACAGCCACTGACCCAAGCTGGGAATTGAACCAGGGTCCCTGGAACTGTGAGGCAGCAATGCTAGTCCCCGTGCCACCTTGTACTCATACAAGATTGGGCAAAATTAGTTGTGCGCTCATTTATTTGGACTGTGCACCCAGATGAATAGCTTGAAGATATCAGCAGCTGAGCCATGTTCAGTCCTCAAGCAAAAGGGAAACTGAAGCTGGAACACACCACACATTCCCTGTGAATAGAGTCATGCTTTCCATTAAAGGCAAATTATGGCTGATATGTCTCCTCCAATGGTTTGGTGAAGCAGGTGTGCCTGTCAGCATTGTGTCTGCTTGCTGTTTTATGCAACTTTGGCTTGTAAAAATGGCGGAGGAACGCTACTACATACTCACTGCGATTGTGTTTGTGTGATTTACCTGCCATGTGGAAACTGTGAGAAGTTGGCTGCATAAGAAAGTTTATGAAAGTGAGATGGAGCACTAAATATTAGTTGATTGCTGATGGCCAGGTGATGGGGACGTGGGGCATTGTGCAGTGTGAGCAGATATTGGTGTGCTATCATTTGAAGATGTATTCACTGACCTTGGCCACTCCTTGAGCTCATTGAGCTTCTTCTGGTACAGCAGTCAGAACTCCCGGAATTCATCTTTCTCAGGACCAGACTCTGGAATTTCACCTTTCAGGCCATATGTTTCCATTCACTTCAGAGGACATACCTTCCAGATCTCTCATACAAGCACAATCTCTCTGTCCTTTTGATTTCCCGATCTAAGGCCTCCAGGACAAAGAGTCATGTAGACACGAAATGTTGGCTCTACTCTTTCTCTCCACAGATATTGTCAGATCTGCTAGGATTTTCCAGATTTTCTGTTTTTGCTGCAGTACAACATCAGTTAACATAGAAGACTTTTCTCTGGCTTATTGTTGCACTGATAATCTTTTTTTTCCACTAAGGACTTTTCAACATAATTCCAACAACTGCCCTTGCTTGAATATTATCGTCCCCTGCTTTAAGAGAGACAGGCTGTCTTGAAGAAGTACAGGCACGCAATGAATTATGTTTGCTGAACATGAACCTGAGCCCCCCGCTGAGTCAAAAGGATGGCTTTGTGCTTGCTTCTTACTTGTAAAAAAAGTTGTTAAACATGCAACACAAGGTCGCATGCCATCTATCTCAACTGGGCCAGGGATGGGGCCATCACTTCATAATCCTTGGATCCTCTGATTAAATTTGCAACTCAACTGGTTGATTTAAATAATCAGTTAGTTTATTATTGGTGTTTTTGTTTTATTCATTCATAGGATATGGATGTCGCTGGCTGGCCATCATTTATTGCACACTCCTTGAGAAGGGATGATTAGCTTCCTTCTCGAATCGCTGCAGTCCATGTTGTGTGGGTTCACCCACAATGCCGGGATAAATATTATTTTTTCTTTACCTATTAGTGTCACAAGTAGGCTTGCATTAACATTGCAATGAAGTTACTGTGAAAATCCCCTAATCAGCACACTCCAGTGCCTGTACACTGAGGGAGAAGTTAGCATGGCCAATCCACCTAATCAACACATCTTTTGGACTGTGGGAGGAAACCGGAGCACCTAGAGGGAACCCAGACAGACACGGGATGAACGTGCAGACTCCACAGACAGTGACTCAAGCCAGCAATTGAACCCAGATCCCTGGTGCTGTGAGGCTGCAGTGCTAACCACTGTGCCACCATGCATTGGGAGAGCTCTCTTTTTCTTCCTTTCAATTAGCCAGCTAAGGTCTCAATGTAAAAATATCACCAGAAAGATGATCCCACCAACAATTCTACATTCCCTCAGCACTGAATTATTTTCTGCCTTTGTGGTGTAGGTTCAAGAATCTGGAAAGAGACTTGAACCCAAAAGTTTCAGAGATGAATGCAAAAATAGTATCACTTACCTTATTGAAGCATATAAGATGATTAGAGGCTTAGATAGGGTGGACAGTGGCAGCCTTTTTCCTAGGATGGAGAAAGCTAGCATGAGGGGACATAGCTTTAAATTAAGGGGTGGTGGTTTTAGGACAGATGTCAGAGGTAGGCTCTTTACCCAGAGGGTGGTAAGGGTATGCCTTGCCTGCCTGCGTCAGTTGTAGATGCGCCAAGTTTGGTGGCGTTTAAGAGGTTAGTAGATAAGTTTATGGATGAAAAGGGAATGGTTCAGGTTAGAGGGTCACTGCTTGTTCCTAATTGGTTGGCGCAACATCGAGGGCTGAAGGGCCTGTTCTGCGCTGTAATGTTCTATGTTCTATAAGTTGCTTTGTAAATGGCTCAAAAAAGCAAACATTTTACTCCCAAAATCGTCCTGGCAATTGGGACAGAGAGCAAAATACAAGTAGCTGGAACAAACTGCTATCGTATTCAGCTGTAGTGAAACCAGGTGATGCACTGTAAGCACTATAGAGCCTCCTTGCTGTAAACAGCACATAAAGGTCTCAGATGTTACAGTGGTCTGCAATTTAACACCAGACTGATTTTTGCATTATTTTTCACTTCTCCCATAGTTTCATCTACGCAAAATATTAGATATGCAAGCCCAGAGATTGGTGCATGAATAGTTAATGCATTCGGATCAAAACTTCCATCCTTTATTACAGACACTAAGACAATTCTTTGTCAAAAAAAAGACAGGGGAATTTGATACAAAATGCAAAGCATTTCTGCAATAATTTGATAGAACAGAAATTCCAGGTTGTCACCACTGGCCCTGATTATAAATATATACACAGCTGAGCAATTCCAATTTAGATATGAACTCCATCAGGACTGTCTCTCAAAAATATTTTTCGAATCAAGGTTCAAAGTAAGACACTAATTTCAGCTGTCATTGCGCACGCATCTGAAATATAGGTTTGAGATTCCATGCTGCCCAAGTACTACAATGTCCGAACATAGCAAGATTTGGGCAAGATCTGGGCTTAGTCTAATAGGTGGCTAGAAATATTCATGCCACACGAATGCCAGGCAACAGGTGTCCCCATCAAGAGAGGATCTAACCATTGCCCCTTGGCATTACCCAAGCAGGACCCCCATTATCAACATCCTGGAGATTGTCATTGACAAGACCCTGAACTGGGCTAGCCATAAAAACGCAAGAGCAGATAAAAGGCTAGGAACCCTGCAGCAAGTAATTCACCTCCTCATTCCCAAAAACCATCAACAATGCACAAGTCAGGAATTTGATGGAAAACTCTCCACTTTCCTGGATGAGTGCAGCTCCAACAACACTGAAGAAGCTTGGCAGTATCCAAGACAAAGCAGCTTATTGACTGCTACCCCTTCCACAAATATTTACTCCTTTCGTCACCTCTGATCATTGACCGCAGTGTCTTCAAGATGAACTTCAACTCACCAAAATTCCTTAGACAGCACTTTCAAAACCCACAACCATGCCATCGAGAGGGACAAGAGCAGCAGATACATAGGAGCACCATCACTTAGAGGTTTCCTTCCAAGTCAGTCACCATCCTGACTTGGAAGTATATCACCATTCCTTCACGTCACTTGGTCAAAATCCTACAATTCCCGCACTGATGGCACTGTGGGTTTAACTACACTAAATGGACAGCAGTGGGTCAAAAAAGCAGCTCACCACCACCTTCTGAAGGGCAATCAGGAATGGGCAATAAATGCTGGCCTAGTCAATGACCACTATATCCCAGAAATTGAATTTTTAAAAAGTCCTGGGCATCCTATGGGATCTGCATGCAATGGACTGAAATTTTCCCATGGTCTTTGGGACCCCAACATTAAGACCCAGTGGATGTTTCTGAGCTCATAGCTGCTGGCAGTAGAACACTCTGGTTTTACCAGAGGCATCCTCCTAATTGGTTACATCCTGGGTCAGTCAGAACAAATGGCAGCCCTGAAGTTTCAGCAGAGCCATCCGAGAGATGGGCACTTTTTGAGGGAGGCATAATGGCACAGTGGTTAGCACTACTGCTCCATAGCGCCAGGGACCCAGGTTCGATTCCAGCCTCAGGTGACTGTTTATGTGGAGTCTACAAATTCTCCCCGTGACTGTGTGGGTTTCCTCTGGATGCTCTGGTTTCATCCTACACTCCAAAGATGTGCATTGGCCATGCTAAACTGTCCTTGAGTGTCGGGAGGATTGGCAAGGTAAATACATAATGGTGGATAGGGCCTGGATGGGATTGTTGTCAGTGTAGGCTCGATGGACCGAATGGCCTCCTCCTTCTGCACTGTAGGGATTCTATGATTTTAAGGCAGGAGACCCACTGGGGAACCTCCAAATAGAGGCACCCTTGGAAAGCTAAGATCAAATTTTAAAAGAAAACAGGTGGCCAATGGCGATAGGCCTCATGGATTGGAGGGGAAGGTTTTCCGGGAAGATCTTTGATCTGGGGGATCACAGGGCTGCTCCCACACTGAACTATCAGAGAGAGGCTGCTTCCATTAAGTTGGCAGCCTTGCTACATGATGTGGTCTATTCTGTCCTTGAAAAAATGCTAGTTGCCCCACTTACTGATTCTTAATTTAAGCCTTAATGCTTTAATTTAACACAAAGTTCATTGTTGGGAAACGTCCCTGGCAGTGTGACTACGGTGAACAGCCATCCTGACATGGCTCCCCAGCATCTTACTGGCCTGGCCTCCTCTGTTACCAGCTCTGGGACGTAGTAAAGTTCAACCCAATGAGTTAAAATTGTTTTCTGAAGTTCTGCATTGGTTTAAGCCAAATGTTCATAGACAGGGAGCGTGGTGGAATGTGTGGAAATCACGCAGCCATGTCTCTGATACTCTGCAAAATGTTAATTTTATCGCTTATGAATGGGAAAAGGTAGAGGGCAATATAACCATGGAATGGAATAAGCTGAAGAAATTGAGAGGACAGTGTCACTTCACAGCAGAAGATTGAGAAGGATATTTTGCTATAATCTTACTGCAAATCTTTTTTCATTCATTCGGAGGACATGGGCATTGCTGGCTGGCCAGCATTTATTGCCCATTGTGAGTTGCCCTTGAACTGAGTGGCTCATGGTTGTCACTTTTATTTATCCTTGCTTCTCTACAATATTGAGGTGGCATGCACAGAATATAGAGATTAAAAATAAGACTGTGTATGAGCTGTATTAGTTCGGTTTATGACGAGGTGGCAATCAGGAAAACAATGTCACAGTACAAAAGGTAAATATTTATTAAAGATCAGTGATCAATGAGAGAAATTATCTTGATGGTCACAGATATATAACACCTGGACCTCTCAGACAAGTTCTGAAGTTATCAATAAAAAACCAGGACAGTTACACGTTTCCAATATCCTTTATTGGCGCCCTTCACTTGTTTTAAAATTAATTTCTTTTAGTATGCATGCATCAATACAAATTTCTGACAGGTGCCTCAGCCAAGGGCATTGTACCTTTCAACATAATGGTATCTTATTCATCCATTCAATCCAGACACTAACTCCCTTCTTGGCTGAAGTTAGTTCTTTGTTGCCAGGTTATGCTAGACGCTACAGTAAAGGTCAAAGCTGATGTTCTCACTGGCTGATTGCCACACTGAATAGACGTGTGTTCCTGCGGCCAGGGGCATATCTAATTTGTGTCTGGACAGTGATTGAATCGAATCATTATTGTTGTAATGTGTGTTTCCTTGCCAGAAACATTCTGATATGAATTTTGCTATCTAAAGGGATCCCAGGTTTTGGCTCTGAACTATTTGCCTTTACCATCATGCTTTTTGGTAACTTGCTTCGGCTAAACTTAATAATGAGTCATAAAACACTTAAAATACATTTAAAATATTCACCTTTATGTTTTAAAATCATAGTTACTTGTTTAATTTCTTACTGCATTCACATATGTGTAAGCTATTCACTTGTTTTAAGAACCATTTAACTGTTTACTGTTCACTCTGTCAGTGCCTAAAAAAACTAAGAAAAACGGAAAATAATCGCTTTTAAGCTGCGCATTATGTAAGACCTAATCTTGGATTGTTACAACCGTCTAGGAGTTGTTGTTCATGGCAAATCAGACAAGAAAGCAGTCCAACAGATAACTGTTCATTAATGAAATGATGGATTTCCCTCATTAGAGGCTAATTAAAAAATAAAGAAAAATATCTGAAACAGAGAAAAATATTGTTAACTTTCCCTATGAAAAATAGGGCCTCATATATCCATAAAGTTAGATTTGATAACAACTGGCAGGTGAGAAGAAAGCGATTGCTTTTGACAGCAAGGCAGCATTTGACTACTTGTCCAGGAGCCCTGGCAAAACTGAAGTGGGTGAGAATTGGGGGAAAACTCTCCGCTGATTGAATTCACATCCAGCCCAATAGAAGGTGTTTGTGCTTGTTAGATGCCAATTTCAAGACTGCACTGCAGGAGTTCTTCAGATTAGGATCCAAGACCCAACCATCATTGAATCCTTACAGTGCGGAAGGAGGCCATTCAGCCCAGCGAGTCTGTACTGACAACACCCAAGCCCTATCTCTAGAACCACACATATTCATTCTACTAAACTCTCCCTGACAGTAAGAGCCAATTTAGCATGGCCAATCAACTTAATCTCCACATCTTTATTGTCCAGGTCTTGCTGCATATGGAACCAGACTGCTTCAGTAGGGATTTGTGAATGGTGCTGAACATTGTGCAATTATCGGTGAACACTCCCACTTCTGACCTTATAATAGATGAAGGTCATTCATGAAATATCTGAAGATAGCACAGTGGCACAGTCTTTAGCACTGCTGCCACACAATGCCAGGGACCCAAATTGGACTCCTAGCTTGAGTCACTATCTTTGTGGAGTTTGCACATTCTCCCCATGTCTGCGTGGGTTTGCTCCAGTTTCCTCCCTCACTCCAAAAATGTGCAGGTTAGGTTGATTGGCCAGGCTAAATTGATCCTAGTTTCAGTGGGATTAGCAAAGTAAATGAGAGTTATGGGAATAGGGCCTGAATGGAATTGTAGTTGGTACAGACTTGATGGACTGAATGGCCTCTCTTTGTATTGTAATGTAGGGATGCTAAATCCATCCTATGAATATTTTTAAGGCAAGGCTAGATAGATTCTTGATTAACAAAGTTAATTGAGAGTACGCTGGAGTGTAGGATTGAAGTTACAATTATACCAGCCTTTTAGAATGGCTGAGCAGGCATGAGAGGATAGGTGGCCTACTCCTGTTCCTGAGTTAAATGTTCATATGTGTGTGATAAATGCTCTACTTCGATTGGGCCTTGGGATAGGATATTTGCTCGTTAGAAAGAATGAGATATTCTTGCGCCTCAGGAGCTGTTAATGGGTTGCTGCTGTTTCTTAAAGGGAAGCTCGCCGCACTGCTGCAAGATGTGACTCTGAGCTGCTGAAAGTTAATGATGAATGAAAGATGAATAGCAAGTACTCCCTTTGAAGACATCGCAGGTGAAGAGTTTCTGCTGAAAGTCCACACAATCTGGGATATACATGTTGAGAGAGCAAATGAGAAAGATGTTTTCTGTCTGCTGGAAACTTATCAAGCACATTTTTACATGGGTTCAGCTTGTGTCACACTGGATTTTCACTTTCCAATAAAAATCTGAACAGTTGGGCTGAGTATTTGGCACTATACTTCAGCAACCTGTGCTAGGTTTGAGAGGTGCTTTTTCCCCTAAAATTTTCAGTCAATTTGTATATTGTCGAGCACCAAGGTGGGATTTTCCAGCTGCGCACGTCCCAAGACCGGAAATTCCCATCAGAGGTCAATGCACTTTTCCAGGGTCCATTGAATTTTCTGTCCCATCTGCTACAATTCCCGTGGCGGGCCGGATGTGAAAATCTTGCCCTTGCTGATGTGAGCCAGTGTAATCAGGCAATGTTTTGGAATGTATTTGCTTTTAAAGAAAAAATAATTGACATATTTAAGAGAGACAGCATGGTTCAGTTTTGTTAATTGCTCAAAGCATTGTTAATGACTGTTTGGTCCTCCACCTGTTTTGTCCACTCAGAATGACTGAATCTCTTTTCGAAAGAATTGACAGAATGATTTCCCAATTCCACTGTGCAGTAGACAGCCGCTTTTGTAAATTAAGAGCTTTTTTAAATAGGTGCCCATTGCTAGGTTTGGGAAGAAGACAAAAATTCAATTTTTAATACCACAGGATTAAGTCAGAGACAGGAGCCGGAATCTCACTTGCCCAAGGCTCATAGGATCCCACCCCAGACCAACAAAGAATGCCATTCTGTTAGCCTCACCCGTCCGGATTCTGGGGCGGGCAAGATGATAAAATTCCAGCCTGAGTGTTCTGCGGAGAAGATCCCACCTCCTGACTCCCTGAAGTCTGTCCATCACCTACAATAGTAGACATGATGTAGAGATGCCGGTGTTGGACTAGGGTAAACACAGTCAGAGGCCTGACAAAATTGGTGTTGTCAGACCTCTTACTGTCATCACCTACAAGTCAGGCGTCTGATTTAAAAATCCGCTTGTCTGGATGAGTTCGGCTTCAATATTCCAATAAAAAGCACAGCCATCCAGGATGACAAAACAGCCTGCTCGATTGGTACTCCATACAGCAACTTCGACATTCACTCCCTCATGACTGAAACATAGAGGGTGAGATTCTCTGGCCTCACTGCAGCATGTTTTTTGGTGCTGGGAGGTGGTGCATTGTTAGCTGGCCACTGGTCCCACTGCTGTCAAAGGGATTTCCCATTGATTCCACATCATGTCGCTGAGAAACCCATGGTGGGGATGCACCATTGGCTGGACCAAAAGGGCCCGCTGGTATGAAGTGTTGGGAGCTTTAGCCCAGTGTGTACCATCTACAAGATGCACTTCAGTGATTCGCCAAGATTCCTCCAACAGCATCTTCGAAACCAATGACCTCTACTACCTAGAAGGATAAGGGCAGCAAGCATGTGGTGACACCATCACCTGCATGTTCATCTCCAGGCCATAATGGGGCAGGACATAATGGGGATGGGACCTCTGGGAAGGAGATTGGTGGGCATGGGAGGGCCTACTGCCACTTTGTCATTTGGCTGAGTGACAGAGGGAAGTCGGATGGCAAGCGGGTGGCCATCTGGGTGAGGATGGAAGGGAGACATCTGGGAGGATCAGAGCAGAGGGGAGGAGAGGGACGATGGTTCAGAGGGCCAGTGATGAGGGTATCACGAGACTGGCCAGCGATTGAGCTGACCAGCGATTGGGAGGTTGACGGTGTGGAGCTACTGCGCACATGCTGATCTCGGTGCTCATAGATTGGCGCATACACAATGGCCGACTCAGCACTACGCTGCCAGCCACTGATTTTTATGAGATTCACACTGATCCACTTTGCAGTACAGAAAGTGTGGGAGGGTCATTTTGAAAATCCCACTGAAAAATACCAGCAGAGTTTATTCTCGTTTTTATGCAAATTCGACACATCAATTTTTTTGGGGAGAATCACGTCCAAGATGTCATTAACAAAATTGCTTAGCAAACCTGCTAAAATTGATCATACAGGTCCATCGGGCTATATGTGGTTTGTTATAAGAGAAATCATAAGCCAAAATTCAAGAATCCATCAAACTAATATATTGCTGCAATAGGACTTAGTGTTAATAAATTTCTCCCAGTCATGGAAAAATGCAGGGCTCTTAATAGTTTTTGCATGAATCATAGTACCATCCTGCAAGGATTTTTTTTTAAAGAATCAGAGGCTGGGATTTTCCATTCCAGGCCTAGGTCCCGTGGCAGGAACCAGGAGTGTTTCCTGCCATAGGGTCTTTTGGGGATTTGAGCTGAATCCCACAAAGCTGGGCTCATTAATTAAGCAATCAAGGGTTCCCCAATGCATTGACATTTAGTGGGTGATGTTGCGGCACAGTTATTAGCACTGCCACCTCACAGCACCGGGAACTTGGGTTCAATTCCTGCCTCAGGTGACTGCGTGGAGTTTGCACTTTCTCTTCGTGTCTGTGTGAGTTTTCTCTGGATGCTCCAGTTTACCCCCACGGTCCAAAGATGTGCGGGTTAGGTTGATTGGCCTTGCTACATTGACCGTAGTGTTGGCTGGTTTAGAAGGGTAAATGTGTGGGGTTACAGGAATAGGGCCTGGGTGGGATTGTACTTAGTACAAACTTGATTGGTCAAATGGCCTTCTTCTGTACTGTAGGGATTCTATGATTTTTAGGGGGAGAGAGCGGGTTTTGAGATACAGGATCAACACGATGGGGGATCAGAGTTGAAGGGTCAAATGGCCCATTTCTGCTCCTATTTTCAATATTGTATGTAACCTGCTCTAGGGGGACCTGGCAGGCAAAAGGGAAGTGAGAGCTGTAGAGGATAAGTTCTGTAAAGAGCTACGTAAGTATCTGTGAGGCTGGAGGGGGAGGAACATTTTCTTCAGAGTCTCATGCAAATAGTGCTTCTCAGTGGATCTCTGCCTAGAATCCATTGATCCACTTCTGATCCACTGACTCCCTCTCATTCTGTCCACCAACCAGTGATCTGCTGATCCTCCTGCCAAGTCATATCAAACTCCTTCCCCATTATCTGTTGGACGTGCTGCCCTCATTCAGCAACGCTCCCCTCACCTACACCCTAATCTTATCTGTCGTCAAGGTCTGCTTCCACACAGTGGAAGCTTTTCCATTGGATAATCTGGCCTACCACCAGTAACACCAAAGTAACAAAATAATTGACAATGAGATCCCACCATTACACTCAACGCAATCTGCATTACTCAGTTGCTCCAGACAACACATCCCTCCCCATCAATCTCACAGCTATTTCTACAGTAATGTAGGCCCATTGCTTCTTGAAAGATCTATCCAATTAGTCCCATTCCCCAAATCTTCCTCATAGCACTGTTGATTTTACCATAAAGCACTGCAGTGCAGAAGGAGATCGATTTTACCATAAATTGCTACAGTGCAGAAGGAGGCCATTCAGCCCATCAACTCTGCACTGACTCTCCGACAGAACATCCCATCCAGGTCCTTTCCTCATAATCCCATCTATTTATCCTGCTAATCTCTCTAACCTTCACGTTTTGAGACAATAAGGGACAATTTATCATGACCAATCCATTTAACTTGCACACCTTTTAGATTGTGGGAGAGAAAGCAGAGCACATCTACATAGCGAAGGGGAGAATGTACAAATTCTACACGGTCACCCAAGACCAGATTTGAACCCGGATTCCACAGTGCCACTGTGCCATCCATTTGAAGTACACATCAAGTTTCTTTTTGATTGAACTTGATTCCACCACCTTTACAGCAATGTATTCCAGATCACACTTACAGTGTCAAAAAAAATCATTGTTACAAGCATGATTTTTAGCAAAACATGGATACATCACCCTGTTTACATTCAATTATTATTAAGTGGAGTATCCTCCTTTAAAAACTTGTTTTTTTCTCTCAAAGAAACCACGACTAACATTGGACAGTTACCTTACAACACCACAATGTTTCAGGAGTGCCTTACAAGGTTGTAATGCAGTAAGTTTATTCCGATGTTCTCAAAATATGAACATGAGGCTTAGACACAATCCAATCCCCAACTCCAAGTCGCAGTGTCATCTTGGCTTAGTGTTAGCATGCTTGCTTATCTGTTGGAAGGTTGCGGGTTCAAAACCCACTCCATGTAAGCGGATAATCCAAGCTGACACTTCAGAGGAGAACTGTATCGTTAGAGATACTGCCTTTTGGATGAGATGTTAAATAAAGGTCCCTCTGCCTAGTTGAGTGGATGTAAAAGATCCCATCGCACATTTTCAGAGAAAAGCAAGGAGTTCAATCACCACCAAAACAAATTAACGGGTCACTTATCACTCTGTCATATGAAAACTGGGCTATCTATTTTGTCCATAAAACAATGAGTCTATGTCAAAATGTATGATTCATTTGTCGTAATGATTCATACATTTTGACATAAATTAATTGTTGTTTTATGAACAAAATAGATAGTAAAATATAATGCTCCCTAAATGTATGTTCATCCTTTACAGTGGCAAAATGATAATCGTTGACAATTAATGTTTTACTTTCACATTTCACAATTAATGTTTTACTTTCAGTCTTCTTTGATTTTGCATCTTGTTTACTCCCATTAATCTTACAGTGGCAGAAGGAGGGATCTTTGTAAGGCATAATATGAAGGAACAAAATAAAATGAAGTGTGTGGTCACCTCCCATGTCAGGGATAACCTTATTTAAGAATAACAACCTTTCTACACTGGATGATTTATTATTAACTACTAATTCATTATTAACTACAGCTAGATGAAGCTAATGATGCAAACCTATTCAGTCAATAAAAGAGATTTTGATTAATTTACGCTTAATAATTATTTAGCATTATACAGTCTGTTGATTTTGCGTTTTTCATCCAGACAGCCAGAAGTAATGAGAATAACGCATCTCTCCTTTTCTAAAATACTTCTTCAGGTGTTGTTAGCACATAAAAGAAAGCACAATGCTCCCGGTCCAGTCTATAAGATAACCTGCTGCATCAGTCCAGCTTTACCTCCTTCTATATTCACACAGGAATCTGGAGTGACCAGGATACTCTCAGTATTCCCCCACCCCCCCAGCCCCTCCAAATCACTCATTGCAATGCCTTCCACATTACAGCTATCTCCACGTTATCTCTCTCAACTAAGTCATGTGAAACTGTCAAGGTTCAGCTACCACACAAACACAGAAGCTATTATAGCTCATTAATAATTGAAGGGAGTGAATAATTCAAAAGGAGTTCTCCTCAGGTTTTACTCTTTGGGACTCGATTTTTGAACATCAGTTGAACTGAGATGGACAAAAATAAATAAAATCCCCCCCTTTTATTTTGGACCTGGGGGCTAATAGCAAACAGAAGCCTGTCACCAGCAAGTAAGAGGAGAAATGGAATCCCAGCTTTGAAGCATATTCCCTAAGAATTGTCTCTTTCCTTCACCACAGATTAAATCCAGGCAAAGCAATGAGGAGCAAATCAGCAGAGATCAAGGTTGCTATTCAGGGAACAAACAAGTCGAACATCGTTCCTTTCAAATTGATCAAAATAAAATTACATCAAAACATTTGAGCACATTTAGAAACATACAGTGGCAATTCCAACCAATCACATTTTCATGACTGAATCAAAATAATCAAACTACTCACTGCACACACAACGTCTCTCCAACCTCAGCCTGGAACTTGTGCAGCCCACAGTTACAATGAATACAAGCCCTCCAGCAGACGCTTAAATGTCTTCACTGCTACTTATGAAATCCATTTGCACATGCCACAGCTGACAGCACAGATGCTGTCCTTTTCTTATATATCCATCCATTTGTTTCAGTAATCCCACACAGCATTAAAGACTAACCATATTACTGTTTGTCACTTAAGACCCGTTCCTTCTTGATGAGCGTTAGTTTTATTACCCTGCTGTAGGAATAAACTAACACAGGAAAAGCAATGATTCCTGCTGGGAGAGTCTGCATTCTATTAAAGGTCTGCTCCAGACATCCTCTCTGCTCTTTCTTCCTCTAGATCGCAGGCTCTTTCATATAAACTGAGGTCTGTATAATAGAGTGAAAGTCTCTTAAAGCAAACACCTCGACAGTGAGAAAAATCTCTCAGTCCTTTGTAGTAGACGACTCATGTGGATTGCATATGAATGGATCAATGAACTGCGCTGAGCTGATCAAACATCACTAGGATGTTTTTAGTACCGTTCATGCAAATTAATAGGCATTAGTAGGTGACATTTTAATAAGTTCTCCTTGGTATTAAGACAGAATGGGTGGTCCAGGGAACACAAATGTGTATGTGTGTGTGTCAGTC
Organism: Sphyrna mokarran; assembly: GCA_024679065.1. NCBI lineage: Eukaryota > Metazoa > Chordata > Chondrichthyes > Carcharhiniformes > Carcharhinidae > Sphyrna > Sphyrna mokarran. Next base: position 18,034,431 of record JAGIQG010000008.1, on the reverse strand, counting down.
AAATACACCCAAAATAATGTGCTGTACTTCAAAAATTATTTTTGCATTATTTTTATATTTAAGTTAGAATTGGCATCTACACTATATTATTGAAATGTTCAATAACTAGTGTAATCCAGTCAAAAGTTGGTTGTACCTGTGTCCATTGACTCTGTCTACACTTCCCGCTGCCTCGGCAAATCAGGCAGCATAATTAAGGACCATAACCACCCCAGACATTCTCTCCTCCACCTTCTTCCATTGGGAGAAAGGTACAAAAGTCTGAAGTCATGTACCAACCGATTCAAGAACAGCTTCTTTCCTCCTGCCTTCAGACTTTTGAACGGACCTACCTCGCAGTAAGTTGACCCTTCTCTACTCCCCAGATATGATTGTAATACTACGTGCTACACATTCTTGTTTCCTTCCTTATGAAAGGTATGCTTTGTCAGTACAGCGTGCAAGAAACAATACTTTTCACTGTATGTTCATACATGTCTCAATAATAAATCAAATCAAAATCAAATCAAATATTTTGGAGTATAAGCAATGAAAACATACACTAACAGAGAAGATATTTTTGTTCAACAGTTAAATGTGTATGCTTCAGTAGAACTTGATGAAGGTATGTTTTACTTTTAAAATACTATACATATGAAGCTTAATAAAATAGAGCGATATAGGAGCCTTTATAACTGAAGGTTCCTGTACAGATTGATCAACTATCTGTCAAAAATACTTGATTTGTTGAGGAATTAGAATTAGGCTTTTGGCAGCACAATGAAAACAACCAGAGGAAGGACACATTGCATGGTTTGTAGTAAAATTAGAAACACATTTACACTCCCAATATCGCAGAAAAGAAATCCACCTCCTGATTCCTGATATGAAAATATGCAAACACAGACATTTCAGAATTATGCAAGTGCCTAAAAAACAGGATTACACAGTCATGTGGAATGAAGGTTGGGGCGGAGAAAAAAACAGCGCAGCAAAAATGCTAATATTGCTTTCTGGTTCTTCAGAAACTGTACATCCAGGGTCAGACAATTAGCAATTTGGCTGCCAAGCCCTTTTCTGATTGGATTCGGGTTAATTCACAAGCCGAACAAATATTTAAGGTAAAGTTGAAATGGATGAAATAATTACGGATAAGCCAAGTGTCATCAATTAACAGTCAACAAAGCTTGATCTCACATTCTGAAGGCAGGAGAGTTACGGCAGCTTTAATATCACAGCATATTTTACTGTGGTTATGGATTCCATTTTGATAAACATGGAGCTGGATTTTCCTGGTGATAGCTGAAGACAGCTAAATGACAGGGGAAAGAGAATTCGCAAAATAACAGGAGGGCAGGTCATTGGGAGGGTGCCCAGTCTCACCTGCCGCCATGCCATTTTTCAAGCAGTTGCAGCGTTAGCAGCTAATTGAGTTACTTAAGTGGCCAATTAAGAGCCTCTGGATGCTGCCCTCCAACATCTTGATTTGCCCCTTTCTCTGAACCCACCAACCACCTCACTGTTCCCTATCCTGGTGCTGTTTGTCTCTCCCAGTATCCTGTGGACCTTGGAATCATAGAACTACAGAATCCTAAAGTGAGAAGGAGGCCATTCAGTCCATTAAGTCTACACTGACCACAATCCCATCTAGGCCTATCTGTGTAATGTCATCCATTCACCTTGACACTAAGAGGCAATTTAGCATGGCCAATCCACCCAACTCATACATGTTTGGATTGTGGGAGGAAACCGGAGCATCCAGAGGTAACCCAAGCAGATACAGGAAGAATCTGCAAACTCCATTTAGATAGTTACCCAAAGTGAAAATTGAACCCGGGTCCCTGGCACTGTGAGACAGCAGTGCTAATCAGAGTGCCACTGAGCCACCCTGTATTCTTGTGTAATATTATCTCTTTTGGGTGACACAATAGCACAGTGGTTAACACTGCTGCTTCACAGCTCCAGGGATCGGGTTCGATTCCTGGCTCAGGTTACTGTGTGGAGTTTGTACATTCTCCTTATTGTCTGCATGGGTTTTCTCCGGGCGTTCCGGTTTTCTCCCACAGTCCAAAGATGTGCAGGTTAGGTTGATTGGCTATGCGAAAATTGCCCTTTAGTGTACTAGGATGCTTAGGTTAGAGAGATTAGTGAGTGAAATATGTAGGGATATAGGGAGGTGGAGCGTAGATGGAATTGTGATCGGTGCAGATTCAATGGGCCGAAGGGCCTCTTTCTCCACTTTGGGGTTCTGTGATTCTATGATCCTGGCTCACAGAAACTTGCAAGTTAGTCTAAACCCTTCTCAAAAGCACGTGCAAATCACTCAGTAAAGAAAATGGTTCTGGCCCAGTTTAGGTGCAATCAGCCTAGCCTGTGCAGATCCCATCATCCCCAGAGCCTGTCTCTAAAATAAGGAGTGAGTGCTGTGTTATTCCATCTAATTAGACACCTCATGGAAGACAGAAAATACTTGTTCAGGATCACAATGATTCTAGATGAGAAATGAAGAAGGGCATAAGCCCAGGGAGAACTTCACCCGCAGAAGATTGGAAGAGTGAGGATGAATCCTTCCTATCCATGGAGAACATTCCTCCTCTTTTGAAACTTCACTACCAGTTCTTCTGATGTCCGGCCAGTTCCCTAGCCATCCTAAAATGTGCTGCTGAGATCTTAATAGAGCACTTCATATCTTTAGTGGGTTGCAAATACCACGTGTGCATATAAAAATTATGTCAAATCAATACTCAACTGCCAAACCAGTAAGTTTCTCATCAGGCAAATTCAAATTATTTTAACAGCAGTTTGGACCCAACTTCACACTAAATCCAAAATTTCAGAGTTTCTATCCATTCATAATCACCACAGCAGCTAACATCTCCCTGTTTGTAAACTCCCTGCCACATATCTTCAAATGTAGTATGTCTTTTCACCTGTCATTTACCAATTCACTCGATGAGTACCTCATGTATTCCTTGTTTCTTGTTCGTCATGGTTTGCCAGGTCACTTAATTTGGTCTCATCAGAAAATTTAAATATAAAATTTACACTGTGCCCATCTCCAAATCATGAATATAAATGGAAAAGTATTTTGTAAGTTACACCCCTCACCTATCCCAAAAGCATTGATTTATCTATTCTTGGATCCATTCTCTTCAATAAATATGTACTATAACATAGAACATAGAACAATACAGCATAAACAGGCCCTTCAGCCCACGAGTTGCGCCGATCACATCTACCAATCCACAGACCTATCTATAACCCCCTATCCTATTCTTTTCCATATACTCATCCAGAAGTCTCTTAAAAGACCCCAGTGAGTTTGCCTCAACAACCTCCAATATTCCATTCACTCACCACCCTCTGAGTGAAAAACCTACCCCTGACATCTCGTTTGTATTTGCTTCCCTGCACCTTAAATCTGTGTCCTCTCGTAGTGACCATTTCAGCTCAGGGAAATAGTCTCTGAGAGTCCACCCTATCTATTCCTCTCAACATTTTATAAACCTCTATCAGGTCGCCTCTCAACCTACGTCTCTCCAGTGAGAAGAGTCCCAGCTCCCTCAACTTATCTTCATAAGGCCTGCCTCCCAATCCAGGCAGCATCCTTGTAAATCTCCTCTGAACCCTCTCAATAGCCTCTACATCCTTCCTATAATGAGGCGACCAGAACTGCGCACAGTACTCCAACTGGGGTCTGACAAGAGTCTTATAGAGCTGCATCATTACCTCCTGACTCCTAAACTCTATTTTAACAAAAAAAGAAAATGCCTAAAAATCTCAGCAAGTCTTTGACAAAGTTTTGTCTGGACTCAAAACATCAGCTTTTTTCTCTCCCTACAGATGTTGTCAGACCTTTTGAAATTTTCCAGCATTTTCTCTTTTGGTTTCAGATTCCAGCAATTGTAGTAATTTGCTTTTATTATGTACTATAACAAATTGTTGTGCATCTTATCTTTTGAAAATGCATACATTTTGGTAAGTTTAATTCTGTTTCTTTATAAATGTGAGCTGATATTTTGTGATTGGCCCAAATTTCTATTTCTGAGTCAAACACCAACAAACATCTAACTTTCTGGAAAAGTCAACATGGTTTTCTGAAACGTGCCTCAACAATAATTTGGAATTCTTTAAAGGAGCTACATATACTGTGGAAAAAGGGGAATAAGTGAATATACTGAAATTAAACTTCCAGAATGCATTTGATAAGATGCCACATCAAAAGCTTTTGTGGAAAGTAAATGGCCATTGTTTACATAGGAACTCAAAGCAGGAGCAGGTCATTCGGCCCTTCAAGCCTTCTCCGCCATTCATCTTGATCATGGCTGATCATCGAATTCAATATCCTGATCCTCCCATTCCTCCCCTATCCCTTGATCCCTTTAGCTCCAAAAGCTATATCTAATTTTTTTTTCTAGAAATCAGACGTTTGGCCTCAACTATGTTGTGTGGTAGTGAATTCCACACTTTGACCATCCTCTGGCTGAAGAAAGTTTTCCTCACAGCATGTTCTTTGTTCTTTGTTTACCCTCTTATCTTCAAACTATGTATCCTAGTTCTGAACTCACCCATCATTGAGAACATTTTTTCTGAATCTACCCGGTTTAACCCTGTTGGAATTTTATAAGTTTCTATGAGATTCCTGCTCTGTCTTCTAAGCTCCAGTGAAAATAATCCAAAGCAATTTAATCTGTCCTCATATGATAGACCTGCCATTCCCGGAATCAACTTGGTAAACCTTCGCTGTATTCTTTCTACAGCAAAGACATCCTTCATCAGATAACGATACCAAAACTGCACACAATATTCCAGGTTTGGCTTCACCAATTCCCTATATAATTACAATAAAACATCCCTATCCCTATCTTTATATTCAAATCCTCTCGCTATAAAGGCCAAAGTACTATTTGTCTTCTTTACTGCCTGCGATACCTCCATGTTTACTTTCAGCGACTGATAAGAAGGATTCCAGGATCTTGTTGAACATCTACATCTCTCGATTCACAGCCATTCAAGTAACAAACTGTCTTCCTACTTTTTGCAATTTATATAAATTACTTGGATGAAGGGATTGAAAGTTTGGTTGCTAAGTTTGTTGGTGACACAGATAGAACACATAAAACACGTAGAACACTACAGCACAAACAGGATCTTCAGCTCACAAGTTGCGCCGATCATACCCATACCTACTAGGCCATAGAACTATCCTTAACCCCAATCCCATTTCATCTCGTACTCATCCAGAAGTCTTTTAAAAGACCCCAGCAAGTTCACCTCCACCACCACTGTTGGCAACCGATTCCATTCTCTCACCACCCTCTTAGTGAAAAACTCACCCCTAACATCTCCTCTGTACTTGTTGCCCAGCACCTTAAACCTGTGTCCTCTCGTAGCGACCATTTCAGCCCTGGGAAACAGCCTCCGAGAATCCACTCTATTTATTCCTCTGAACATTTTATAAACCTCTGTCAGGTCGCTTCTCAACCTTCGTCTCTCCAAGGAGAAGAGACCTAGCTCGCTCAACCTATCTTCATAAGGCATGCCTCTCAATCCAGGCAACATCCTTGTAAATCTCCTCTGCACCCTCTCAATAGCATCCACATCCTTCCTGTAGTGAGGTAACCAGATCTGCACACAGTACTCCAAGTGAGGTCTGACAAGGGTCTTATAAAGTTACCTTCCAACTCCTAAACTCGATCCCTCGATTAATGAAGGCCAGTACACCATACGCCTTCTTGACCACATCCTCCACCTGCAAGGCTGATTTAAGAGTCCTATGGACCTGGACCCCAAGATCCTTCTGCTCTTCAACACTGCTAAGACTCCTATCCTTGATATTGTACTCTTCATCCCATTGGTCCTGCCAAAACGGACCACTACACATTTATCTGCCTCTTCTCCACCCATTCTTGCATTCTATCTCTTGCTGCAACTTCTGACATCCCTGCAGACTATCCACAACACCACCGGTCTTTGTATCATTGGCAAATAGGAAAGTAAATTGTGAAGTAAATTGAAAGATAAGAAAATAAATTGTGAAAGGACATAAGAAGGTTCATAAAGGCATTTAGATAGGTTAAGTGGATGGACAAACTCTGACAATGGAGTATAATGTGAGCAAAGGTGAAATTGTTCATGTTGGCTTATTGTCTAAATGGTGACAGATTGTCAAGCTCCGAGTACAGAGGGATCTGGCTGTCCTAGCGCATGAATCACTAAAGACTAGTATACAGTTACAGTAAATAATTAGGAAAATTAATAAGGAGTTATTGTTTATCATGAGGAGAATTAACTACAAAAATAGGGTGCTTCTATTTCAATTGCATAGAGCATTAGTGACACCGCATCTGGAGTATTTTGTGCAATACTGGTTTCATGTTTAAGGAAAGATGGAGATGCTTTAGAAGCAGTTCAAAGAAGGTTTACAAGACCGATACTAGACTGAATGTGTGGGTTGTCTTATGGGATAAGGGAGGTTAGGTTTGTATCCATTAGAATTGGAAATGAAAGCGGTGACTTGATTAAGATCCTGTGAGGTATTGACAAGGTGGAGGTGAAAGGATATTTCCTCTTATCGGAGAATCTAGAACTGGGGATTTTTGTTTAAAAATAAGGGGTCACTCATTTAGGAAACAGATGAGGAGCATTTTCTTCTCACTGAAGGCTGTGAGTGTCTGGAACTCTTTTCCTTAAAAGGCAGTGGGAGCAGAATCTTTGGTTATTTTTAAAGTAGAATTAGATAGATTCTTGATTAACAAGTGGGTGAAAGGTTTTCAGAAGGCAGGAAAGTGGGTCTGAGATTACAATGAAATCATCTGTGATCTTATTGAATGGGGGAGATGCTTACTCCTGCTTCTAATTTCATTGTCAAATGGTTTAGCCCTTTCCCTTTTCTTGCTTATCAGGGTACAATGTATTATCCTAGAGTCTTTCAGCAAATTTCTCTTTTCCAAAGATTTTTAGAAAATGATTAGTGCTTGAACTAATTGTCACCATTTGTGTTATGAGATGTGTAATATCTGGGCCAACGTGCAATTCCATTAGCTTTTTCTTGCAAATTCTTTATAAATATTTAGCATCCCCTCTTCCCATAAAATATAAATTGTTATGTACGGCTTATCTTGGTGTTCTTGCAAACTGTCCTGAGTGCAAGATGAAAAACTTTAATATGTTTCTTTTTTTCAGCAACACCTTTGAGTTCTGTACTGCCAAAAGACTAAATATTTTATTCTGTTGATGGCTGTTTCACTTATTGTTCCACTTCCACTATCCATTATAACTTGGGGCAAAATATTTAGTCCACATCTTAACAAATCTTTCACAATCAAGCACAAGGTATCTCCGCTCCCCACGCCACACATCTCCACTGCCATTTCTTATTGGGTACCATTTCTCTTCTGTGCTAATAAAAACTTTTGTGATTTGTTCTTATGTTGACTGTCAGGCTTTTATTCCTATGCCCTCTGAGACATTCCAATTACTCTTTTATATTTCTCAATTTCCTTCTGTATTATCTCCCCTCCACTTAACATAACTCCTCATCTTTCAACTTCTCGTTTGTATTAACCTTTTTTATTTAACCATGGAAATCCAATCTTTGATGCATCCCTATTACAACTCGTCTGAATTATGCACCGAATTCATCCTGTATTGAAGTATCTCTCACTTGCAGGTCCACCATTTGATTTGCTGCTTTTTTCCTCCACCAATTAACTTGCGCTGGGTTCATTTTCATGCCATCCAAATTAGCTCATTTGCACGATATCACCTTTATCTCTGCCTCTCTTTTGTTCTTCGTCTATTTTGCTATGCAGTTATTTAGGTTGCAGCCACCACAGCTGCAAATGTCAGAGATTTAAAATTCAAGCGGAGAATGTTTGAAATAGATGGCACTTTGATCTGCTGCTATGGAACCAGAATGCGGTTTAAAGCTTTGGGTATCGAACCTTCAATAGAACCAAAAACTAAAAGAGAAGATTATGGTTCGGCTCCAAAAAAAAAACAGAGGGAGTTAGAAATGGTCGCAGAGAAGAAGACCATAGCTTGGAAATAAAGTTATGCATGATTCATGGTGCAACTTCTGTTCTGCACAGACCTAATAAAGCCAGTAGCGCGTCCATAGCAAATTGGCACAGCAGCCTCATTGGAATTGGATCTGACGCTACAAGCATCAGCTGAGGTCAGAAAGGCAGCTCGTCAGTCACCAGGGAGCAAGATTGTCTGGCTGGAAGGCCGGCTGGAAGACCAGCTGAAAGGCCTAGGATCAGTTTGAGCTACTATGGGTCATGGGATATGGGGGCTAATGACAATGGAAATGCACACACCAGTATCATTCTTCCTGTTCCTTCTGGATTAGTATTAAAGTAAACATTTCTGGTGGCGCGTGGTCTAGCAACTCCTTTAAGTAAAAGTGATTAGACTGCACTCAGAGCCAGTATTCCTAAACACTTTACTCTTGTTGTATTTGGTTCAAACTATTTTCTAATTGAGGCCCTAGTTGCTCTTGTGGTGTGACATGAGAAGAGCAGAGAAAATCTTTCGGCTTCAATCTCAACATTTATCTGTCAAACAACACAACCAACAATAGATTAACTGGTTATTTGTTGCATTGATCTTTGGAAGGCATTGTTGTGTGCAGATTGCCTGCTGAATTTTCTTTTCGCCTTCTCAAAAATGGGTTTAGCTCGATTAGTTGGATGGTTGGTTAGTGATGTGGAGATGCAAAAAAACGTGGGTTCAATTCCCCTACTGGCTGAGTTATTCATTAAGGCCTCACCTTCTCGATCTTGCCCCTTGCATAAGGCATGGTGAACCTCAGGTTAAATCACCCCTAGTAACAGCATATGGTCACCTGGGACTATGATGATTTTATTGCTTATATTTCCAATCAATTGACAATGTGGTTTCTCAGAACATGTACTTCTGCTCACAATCCAACAATTCGGAATATGCAGAGCATTCTGATTTATTGGAAAATGAGCAAATTGAAGTATTCTTACACAAATCTTATTTTCATTTTCGCAACTAAACTGATGCAAGGAACAGTCACAGAATCCTTACAGTGCAGAAGGAGGACATTTGACTCATCGAGCCAACGACAATCCCACCCCATCCCGTAATCCCACATATTTACTCTGCTAACCCCCCAAAACTGAGATCAATTTAACAAAGCCAATCCATCCAACCCCCGCATCTTTGCACATTGGGAGGAAACCAGAGCAAAAGGAGGAAACCCACGCAGACATGGGGAGAACATGCAAACTCCACACAGACAGTGATCCGAGCTGGGAATCTAACCTGGATCCCAAATGCTGTGAGGCAGCAGTGCTAACTACTGGGCCACTGTGCAATGCCAGCCGGTCAGCCACCAGAACCTGTTAACCGATTAATGCTGGGACAATGGAGTTGGTGCCAGTGTTTAGCCCACAGTATGATTCCGGAGGCATGGGCGGGTGAAAGGTTGGTGGTCGGGGCAGGGGTGATGGTAATGGCATGGAACACAGAGGATTATTAGATCATTTGTGCAGACACTTGGATGCAGGAATTCCTCCCCCTTCCCACCCCACCTTGCCATGCATGCAATTTTGAAACCCAACATGGATTGGAAGCCAACTCCATGGGTTTCCTCTGGTTGCTCTGGTTTCCTCCCACAGTCCAAAGATGTGCGGGTTACGTCGATTGGCCATGCTAAAGTTGGTCCTCAGTGTCCTGAGTTGCGTAGGTTAGAGGGATTAGTGGGTAAATGTGTAGGGATATGGGAGGAGGGCCTGGCTGGGATTGTGGTTGGTGCAGACTTGATGGGCCCAATGGCCTCTTTCTGCACTGTAGGGTTTCTATGATTCTATGAATGAAATACTGATCAAATATTATCTGCTCATTTCAATCTCAAAGGCATTCCATACCATAAGTTTTGACCCACAAGTTATATTTTTAAGCAGTCTGTGAAGTTTGAAAGACCGGTACACTCATAATTTCTGTTGTGGCACAATTAAAAAGAAAGTCAGCCCATTAGACGCAAAGGCAATGATAATCCAGTCACTAACTGCTCCTGTCAGTTCTATAGGAAGTTCAGCACAAAGAGCCTCACTATTGGTATTCTGTGCAGATATGTCGAACTGATAGAGTTTGCTGATGTGCAGCTGCAGAAACTCTTGTGATCTTGGCATACGCACAGAGATCTTGCTTGAGAGCAAGCAACTGTTATGGTATTGATCCAGGAGTGCGCTCGCACAGAACTCGAGGCCTAGACACATGGCTGGTGTTGGAGAAATTGAACCCTGGCAGCAACTGAACCATCCTCATCCAACTTGGCTGCATCTTCCCCATATCCAGCAGCAGTATCTTTTTGCTCTAACAACATTTAAAAGATGCAGTGATTAGCCACGCTAAATTGCTCCTTAGTGTCAGGCGGCTCTCAGAGTAATACATGTGGGGTGACAGGGATAAGGCCTGGGTGGGATTGTTGTCAGTGCAGACTCGATGGGCTGAACAACCTCCTTCTGCATTGTATGGATTCTATGATTTCAGGTGAATGAACACGGGAGCTAGCACGGATACAGCTTCATCTTTGGAATATTTACCCCCGGCATGTCAAATTTGAAATAATGTATTCATAGGTTGTGGAGCTTCAGTGGAACTGCTGTATCTATGGTTGAGATGTCCTTTAGATTCAATGGATAGAATATTTTTCATACAACTCAGTCATATTCCATGCCCTTTCAAATCAAAATTACAATAATGGAATTTCTATACATTTCTTGGTGAGAAAAGGTTAACATTTGTTTTGGGTGATGGTACACACTGATGCACAGAAATGTCAATTGACTTATACATGAATTATTACTTTTAATGTCAATAGATTGTTCTGTATGGCAATGACAGAATCAGAATATTACAGTGCAAAAGGGGCCTTTCACATCATGCGTGGAATGCCCTGATTTATCTACCTAAGCCCACATACCAGCACTTGGATCATTGCCTTGAATGTTATGGTGCGCCAGGCACACATCCAGGTACTTTTTAAAGGATTTGAGGCATCCCACCTCCACCACCCTCCTAGGCAGTGCCTTTCAGACCGTCACCACCCTCTCAGTAAGAAGGTTTTTCCTCAAATCCCCCCCTAAACCTCCCACTCCCCATTTTTAACTTGTGCCCCCTCGTAATTGCCCCTTCAGTTTAGGGAACAGCTGCTCCCTGTCCACCCTGTCCATGTCCCTCATAATCGTGAACACCTCAATCTGGTTGCCCCTCAATCTTTTTCGCTCCTGAGGAAACATCCCAAGCCTATCCAATCTCTCTTTGTAATTTAAATGTTCCATCCCAGGCAGCATCCTGGTAAATCTTCTCTGCACCACCTCCAGTGTGTTCATGTCCTTCCTACAATACCACTTGTGCGCATTGGCGTAAATTACTGAGCATAAATGGTATAACTAATGCCCTGCAGCGTTAGAAAAGAACTCAAAACATGTTTTCAAATAGCAAATGTCAAAAATTACTTGCCTTTCATTAACCATGCATAACATAAAAGGGTAGTTGCATTTATGGTGATATTATCCATCACAGAAAAAAAAATGAACACACTGCACTTTGCCAAAAAAAATTAAATTATGGAAGTGCAGAAATTACAGTTTTTAAAGTGGTGCTTGAATCAGCAAGTCGAAAATGAGTTTTGCAATCCAGTTAACTCAGAGCATAGACCTGGCTTCCAACTCACTTTTACAACATCCTTTTATATGTAAAGTCTAGGCTTTCAGACTCAGTTTAAGATATACTTATTGAAGGCATATTCCACTTTATTACCAGAAGCAAATTTTGTTGACTTCAATTTAATATATGGGTGCTGAGCATTTTGGCTTGTAAGGATACAAGATTCTGATTTGCAACTCGGGAAATATTGGATTTTCAACTGAAGCAGTGTTTTTTTTATTTATTAGTGTCACAATTAGGCTTACATTAACACTGCAGTGAAGTGAAAATTCCCTAGTCGCCACACTCTAGCTCTTGTTGGGGTATACCGAGAGAGAATTTAGCAACATACCAACATGCCCTTTAGACTGTGGTAGGAAACTAGAGCACCTGGAGGAAACCCATGCATACATGGGGAGAACGTGCAAACTCCACACAGTCATCCAAGGGAATTGAACCTAGGTCCTGGCACTGTGAGGCAGCAGTGCCAACCACTGTGTCACCATGCCATCATTGGAGTTTAGAAAAGTGAGAGGGGATCTCATAGAAACTGATCAAATTCTAACAGGATTGGCCAGGGTTGCCGGAATTTTACAGCCTCACCTGCCAGAGACTGGTAAAATCCCGCCTCCAATCAATGGAGGATGCCATTGTGTGGGGGTGGGGGAGGGGTCATAGTTTAACGATAAGGGATGAACCTTTCAGGACTGAGGTGAGGAGAAATTTCTTCACCCAGAGAGTGGAATTCACTACCACAGGAAGTAGTTGAGGCCAAAATATTGTGTGATTTCAAAAAGGAATTAGTTAGAGCTCTTGGAGCTAAAGAGATCAAGGGATATGGGTGGGGGTGGGGGGGGAAGTGGTGGAAGTCAAGATCAAGATAATGAATTTAATGATCATCCATGATTAAAATAAATGGTGGAGCAGGTTCAAAGGGCCAAATGGCCTACTCATGGTTTTATTTTCTATTTCTATGTTTTATCTTCTTGTCAGGCAAGGGAGACACAAGATTATTGGGGCATTTGATGTATATAGTTCCAACCTATTTCTTTGTAAAGGACTGCAAGCAAGTCCATATACCACAAACATATTCAGAAAAGGTAAAATCGCCACAGTCCTAGATAACCATAGGCTGCTTTTCCCTTTGAGGGGAGAGAGCTGATAGGTGGGGATGATCACTAATGATCACTATACCTCAGGTGGGGTGGGGGGAAATGTTGAGAAGTGGGGCATTTGTGAATAACCTATTCATATACACATATGGGTGAGGCAGTTGTTTTATCACTGTAATAATGATTCATATATTCATATGATATATTCATATATTCAGTACAATCATGGTTTTTAATTTGCATCTTAGTAAATAGGTCTAGTGTCAGTTATCCAGGATTGAATTATTGCCTTGAAATTAGAAATTTGCATCATTTAGTCAGATGATTCAGTCAAATGATTTGTGTCTTCAGAATTGTCTAACCATATTTCACAATTCTATATCTTACATTTTTTAACATATCTCCATAATGTATGTATCCAACAGTTAATTTACAGAAACAAAAATGATACCATGAAGCTGAATAATGGGTGAAGTTTATTTATTAGTGTCAGAAGTGGGCTTACTGCAATGAAGTTACCATGAAAATCCCTTAGTTGCCACACTCTGGTGCCTGTTCGGGTACACGGGGGGAGTATTTAGCATGGTCACCCGACCAGCATGTCTTTTGGATGTAGGAAGAAACTTAAACACCTAGAAGAAACACATGCAGACACAGGGAGAACATGCAGACTCCACATAGACAGTCACCTAAGCCGGGAATCAAACCTGAGTCTCTGGAACTGTAAAGCATCAATACTAATCACTGTGCCACCATGCCATATCTATTAAATGGATACTTTATATGTAATACTAAAAAGCTGATGCTTTAAATTTTTCTGTTTACAAAACATTGCTTCCTAAGGTCACATTTTTGTCATACTTTTGAGTTAACATTTTCTGCTATATAATTCTGATGGAAACTAAGTAAACTTGCTGTCTTGTTTCAATTACACGACAAGATTGATACAATTGCACACTAGTCCAGCTCCTTAGCCTGTGCTGCAGAGAATTTAATTCAACCAACTCCAAAAGATCTGACAAAGGGTCAGCCTGACTTAAAACGGCTCTATTCTCTCGCCACGGATGCTGTCAGACCTGCTGAGATTTTCCAGCATTTTCTGTTTTTGTTTCGGATTCCAGCATCTGCAGTGTATTGACTTTAATCCATAAGATCTCTGCTGTCCTATGATACTTAGCTATAAACAATATCAGCGTGAGACAATGTATAAAAATTAAAAAAAGACTTTACCTGAAAATGGAGATGAAATGATACTTGCCTCCACAGCTTTAACTATCTCCAAGGGATGGGGGTGTGGGGGGGTGGGGAGGGAGGTGAATTTTCCCATCCTGTCTGGCATGGGAATTGGACCATGCAAGGCCCTGTTGACTTCGCACGGAATTTTCTGGTTTTGGGGTGAATGCGGCTGGAAAATCTCACCCAAGTCTGCTTCAACTATTTATTTAACTTGACTGGCTGAGATATGCTGTTGCCTTCGCTGTTTCAGCAGCGATCTGGTGAAGCAGATCACCGGACTTTTATATGAACCTTAAATTCAGCTGACTTCACAGAAAGAACATCAGGTTAGGCAGGTTCTGTAACAAACTGCCAGTCTGCCTCTCTGGATTACCACCTAAGGCGTGAAAGAGGTCCCTCCTCCCTGTGTGCAAAATTAATTGTGATAAATTTACAAATGGGTCAGATTATCTTCTAAGGTCAGTTTCTGATTGCATTTAATTACAAACAGGCTCCATTTCAAGTCAGACGGGTTTACATTAAATTGGGCAGATGGCCACCTCCCTGCCCACTTACCCAATTTTACCCTCATGACACAGAGGATGGCTGGGTGCCACAATTGGGAGAACATCCAATGTATTTAAATAAATTTGGGTCAATAAGGCTTTGTTACCAAGCCAATTGACACCTGTAATGTGCTGCCCAGGGGTTAAAATGTTCAGTATGGGCCGAAAGGAAGGAATGGACAGCCAGCTTTTCAATAAGAGAACTTCAAAGACCAAGAAAGAAGTGTGTTCCTATCTTTGGCGCTGCCGGGGTGGTACCCCCTCAGATAGAACCCCCACCACCTCGCCCATTCTTCATACTCCCAGCCGGATAAAGCAAAACGCCACCTTCCACTCCATAAACTCAGACTTAACTTTCTCAGGAATCCATTGGACCTCCGTTTTCTTCCTCCTTCTTGCAGTTTCAGCGATGTCCATTAATGTGCTTTCAAGGACTGATGGAACGACCAGTCAATGAGATTGGCAGGCAGCTCCTGAGGGCAGGATTTCCTGTCCAGGCCAAAAGTCCCACACTTAGCTAGCACACAGTAAAATGTTGCAGGGGCAGGCTGAAATGCATCAGGTTCCTTCCATGCCAACTTTGCTTCTGGGGAGCACGGGAAAGGGTGGGTGAGGATTGGCGGGGTCGGGGGACAATGGTAAGTCATCAGCCAAACATCTTTGTACCGTAGATTCAACTTATCTGGATTAATTGAATCGTAGACTCATAAAATCCCTACAGTGCAGAAAAAGGCCATTCAGCCCATGGACCTTGACTGTAATCCCACCCAGGCCCTAACTTGTTAACCCATGTATTTACCCTGCTAGTAAGAGACGGTAAGGGACAATTTAGCCTGGCCAATTAACCTAACCTGTACATCTTTGGAGTGCAGGAGGAAACTGGGGGAAAAACTGGGAAGAAACCCACACAGAATGTGTGAACTCCACACGCGAATCAAACCCAGTTCCCCGGAGCAGTAAGGCAGCAGTGCTAATCACTGTGACACTGTGGATTATAGCACATTGAATAGCATCATTGGCCATTACACCTGAATTAGTGTCATCCATTCAAATTTACTTTGAATATTGTCACACCTTTTGATTTCTTTATAAGCACTTTAATGACAGTGCCTCAACATATACAGCTCTAGAAATTCATTGACATGTCCCTGCTGTAATACTACTGTAAGTGTTTAAAAACGTATCTTATAGCCTCAGAGCAATCCAGTTCAGTACAACATTATCTATCCATGGATGGCATCATGTGGGTTAGCGTGTTATATGAATTGTGTCAAATGGCTTTTCTAAATCCAGATGTATGACATCCGCTCCCTATCTATTAGATCTGTCACATCCACTGAAAGGTCCAACGAATCTGGTTAAACACAACCTGATCCTTCTAAATCATAGAATCAAAGATGTTTACAGCACAGAAGGAAACCATCTGGCCCGTTGTGTCCATGCCTGGCTTTTAGCCAGTGCAATCCGACAGTAATCCGACAGACCTGCCTTCTCCTCACGGCCCTGTATGTTCACGCTGGTTTTCTCTGATCAATCCCTGTCCTCCCAGATGATCCAACACACTACACTTCCTCAAAGAAATGACCTCCCTATTGACCCCACAACTGTGGTACAGTCCACAGATCCGTAATTTTGGGATTTAACTCCTCATCCATTAAAAATACGAGGGCTGTATTTGCCACTCTCTGCTCCATTGGGATATTGCCTGATTCCAGTGTGCTCTGAAAAATATCAACAGGGAAATTTGCAATCTTTGGAGCACCCGGATGGAAATTGTCTGCACCTGGAGCCTTGTTTGCCTTAAATTTCCCCAACCTATCTAATCTGCCTTCCTTGGTGATTCAGTTTCCGTTCCACTTACTGTTCCACAGTGCTCTCTCAATTCGAGCATCACTTCTCCCTTTGTCAGCAGCAAAGACCGTCAAAAAAATATTGATTTAGCAATTTTGCTACTTCCCAGTGCCAGCAGTAAATGGCGAAACATCTCTCTGCAGCTTTCCTTTGTTTCTAATTTACTCAAAGAATGCCTTGTTATTGTCCTTTATATTTTCTATTGTATTCCACAACTTCTCTGGTCAATAATGTCACTTTTACTATCTTGGAATTTCTTTGACTCTTCTCTGGGGGGAAAAAAACTACTCTTGAAATGCTATAAAAAATGACCTTAAACCTTTCTTTTCACATGCTTGCATTTTTCTGTTTTAATACAGGCAACTCTTGATCAGAAATAACTTAATTCAAATTATTTTTCTGATTCAGAACTTAATTCTTTTGGCATTAAATTCACTGTGTTATTAACTTTATTTAATTTAAATAATTGAAATGTTCAATTTTTAGCCTAAAGGCCATTAGTGCAATGAAATGGTTTCAACTCACAACTTTAATTCACAATTGTTATCATTTCTGTGTAAAAATGCTGTTTTTCAATAGAATAATTGGGCTTGAGACATACCACTACATACTAATTATTAGCTATGGCTCAGTAGTATAATACAGACAATTAAAATAGAGACATGACGCACTTTGTTACTTATTGTGCCAGAGATATGAAACAGGAGAATAACAATAATTTAAATTTTGAAATAGGCAACTTTTAGAATCATAGAATCCCTACAGTGCAGGAGGAGGCCCATCAAGCCTGCACTGACTCTCTGACAACAATCTCACCTAGGTTCTATCCCGGTAACCTCATGTATTTATCTCACTAATTCTCTGAATCTACACATCCTGGGACATTAAGGTGCAATTTAGCATTGCCAATCCACCTAAACTACACAGCTTTGTGCTGTGGGAGGGAACTGGAACACCCAGAGGAAACCCATGCAGGTGAGGGGAAAATATGAAAACTGCGGTGTCCCAAGGCCAGAATTGAACCTGGGTCCCTGGTGGTGTGAGGCAGCAGTGCTAACCATTGTGCTACCATGCTGCCTATTACAAAAGTTTATTAAATAAAGTTTTTTTTAAAAAAGGTTTTACATTAACATTTCAATGTAGTTACTGTGAAAATCCCCTAGCCGCTACGCTCCAGCACCTGTTAAGGGACACTGCAGGAGGATTTAGTATGGTCAAGTCAATCAGTATATCTTTTGGAATGTGTGACCAAACCAGAGCACCCAGAGGACATTTAGATTTTGTCAAAATAATATTCCTTACGATATTCCTACATGCTAAAATCAACATGATTTTACCCTCCATTCCTCAGCTTCAATTTTTTTTTTCCATGTTAATGGCATACAAATACATACCAGTAATTATTTAAAAGAAGATCTTATCTGATATAGTTCAGTTGGCTAAACTTTGATTGTTTGGTTATTGACGTATTTATCCAGGTTGTAATCCTACTTTAGGTGTAATTGCCACAGGATTGTGGATTCCACATCCACATGGATTAGTCAGTGATTACAACAGTAATTAAACCACAAAGTCTAGGGCAGACTCCACTGGGCTAAGCCAAGCTGCACATTTTCACTTCTTTTCTTCACGCTCATCATGCACACATTTTAAATCTCATTTAATAACTATAACCTTCACGATTACTTGTAGATCTGCATATTGTCTATCACAGAAAAACTGCTGGATTATAATGCTGAGAGTTTTTTTTGGATTTGACAGCAAAATAAATTGCAAACAGTGTCTGCATCAGAGTAGCAAATTTCTGATTGTTCAAAGTTGCATGCACTGATCATTGATGTGTACAAGATTACACATTGAATCACAGAATAGAATCCCTACAGTGCAGAAGAGGCCATTTGGCTCATCAAGTCTGCATTGATTCTGACAGAGTATAGTTCTTTAAAATGTTTTTCACAATTATGCTTACATTAACACTGCAATGAAGTTACTGTGAAAATCCATCTGGCACCTGTTCATATACACTGAGGGAGAATTTAGCATGGCCAATGCACCTGACCAGCACGTCTTTCAGACTGTGGCAGGAAACCAGACCACCCGGAAGAAACCCAGACAGAAATGGGGAGAATGTACAAACTCTACGCAGACAGCAACCCAAGCTTGGAATTGAACCTGGGTTCCTGATGCTGTGAGGCAGCAGTGCTATCCATTATGCTACCATGCCTTTCTCAGAAATCCCACACATTTACCATGGCTAGTCCATCAAATCTACATCTATTTCAATCTTAGAATCATTGAATCCTTGAAGTGCACGAGGAGTTCTTTAGCCCATTGAGTCTGCACCAACTTTCTGACAAATCATTTTACACAGGCTCAACCCCCACCAAATCCCTGTATTTATTGTACTGATCCCCCTAACCTACATATCCTGGGACACAGAGAGACAATTTAGCATGGCAAATCCACCTAACGTGCACATCTTTGGAGTGTAGGAGGAAACCAGAGCAACCGGAGGAAGTCCACACCAACATGGGGTGAACACGCAAAGTCTACACGGGCAGTGACCCGTGTATTTTTATTGGTATTTTCTTTTTCCTTCTTTACATCGATCATTTTTGCTGTTCCCTCTTTTCTTGGTAAATTTCTTGCCCAATCTAGGCTTCTGCAGAGGCTATTTCATCAATTTTCTGAACTAGTGCCTGATACCCTTTTGCAAAATTTGAACTGCATAGAAATTGAATCTTATAAGCAAGGAATGAAGAACTCACACTTTCAGAATCCAGAATTGACTTTGGCATCTTTCACCTGTCCCAAAGATACACTACTGACTACAGCTGATGCTCTGGCCTGGGGACTGTTTAATATTTCTGACAAGCTGCCGATCTTTTGCCTGGGAGTCCATCAGGAGTTGGGGTAGAGATTTTCTATGTTAGAATTTGAAGGCCTGATGAATGTTCTGT
The DNA here is from genome assembly GCA_024679065.1 of Sphyrna mokarran. Taxonomy (NCBI): domain Eukaryota; kingdom Metazoa; phylum Chordata; class Chondrichthyes; order Carcharhiniformes; family Carcharhinidae; genus Sphyrna; species Sphyrna mokarran. The sequence goes on along the minus strand of JAGIQG010000008.1, from coordinate 18,015,063 downwards.
TGCTGCCAGTCCCCAAACTGCCAGTAAAACTTTAACATTTTATTAAATTTATTTTTGTAGCATTGACAGGCCATTGCACATACTTTCCAGCCACTAAAGTGCCAATCTGCATCCCATCTACTCCTGAATTAACTTAAAAAGAGGGGCATGAGATTAAATATTTGATTGTTACTTCAATATGATCATGTTCAAGCTCAATTATAGGGATGTTACATGATGCAACATTATCCTATTTCTGGCCCTCATTCCAATCCATCAGAAAGTCATGGAATCCCTACAGTGCAGGAAGAGGCCATTTGGCCCATCGAGCCTGCACCAACAACAGTCCATTCCGGCCTTATTGCCGTAACTTACATATTTATCCTGTTAAATCTCCTGACGCTACTGGTCAATGGCCAATCAACTTAACCTGTACATCTTTGGAATATGGGAAGAAACTGGAGCACCTGGAGGAAACCCACACAGACATGGTAAGAATGTGGAAACTTCATACAGGCAGTGACCTGAGGCGTGAATTGAACCCTGGTCCGTGACGCTGCGAGGCAGCATTGCTAACCATTGTGCCACAGTGCTACCAACTTATTCAACCTTTCTTCATCAGATAAGTCCCTCATCCTACAAATGAGTCAAGTGAAACTTTTCTGAATAGCTTCCAAGGTCAACAATAGGAATCACAGATAATCCCATCAGGAAATTCTGGAGTATGCTATTATTGTGCTGCTGCCAAGCATTTGTACGATGTTCACTTTGAATATAATAGTGATAGTCTTAACTGCACTCTCAGACTGACAATAGTGCATTCTGGGAGTTGCAATATATTCTGAACTACTCATTGGTTGTAATAGTTTTGGTGAAATGCAACTTATTGGCCACAATTATAATAAAAATTAATAATGAGAAAACCGGAATGATTCACATTGGTCTGTCTGGTGCCGTAATCCTTCCAAATTTAGTAATTTATTGGGAGAGCAGTGGTTTGTGGGCTATGTCTGGGAGCCTAAACATGCCAGTGAGGCTGGCTGCAAAGCGATTGGACACTATTTTTGGAAGAGTGTCCTGACCTCACAGTGCACTGGGAGACCCTCTCTCTTTGCCGCCATGGATAATACCCGGCTACCCCCATAGGTGGTATGTTTTATAATTTCCTACTCCCTCCCTGAGGCAGATCCCTGGCATCAGGGCATTTGGGCCCTACCAATGGGTCTCCCTTTATGATTCCACCCCTACATAGCTAGTTTAGTTTAGCTTATTTATTATTGTCACAAGCAGGCTTACATTAACACTGCAATGAAGTTACAGTAAAAATCCCCTAGTCATCACACTCATACTCTTCCTCACAGTGCCAGAGACCCAGGTTCGATTCTCGGCACAGTCTCCCCATGCCTGCGTGGGTTTCCTCCTGGTGCTCTGGTTTTCTCCTACAGTCCGAAAGATGTGCTGGTTAGATGCATTGGCTATGCTAAGTTCTTCCTCAGTGTACCCGAACAGGTGCCGGAGTGTGACGACCAGGAGATTTTTACAGTAACTTCATTGCGGTGTTAATGTAAGCCTACTTGTGACACTAATAAATAAACTTTAAGCTGTAAAATAATTGGGAATTGTAAAAAAATGAAGACAAACTAGGGGAAAGGTTTATTTCTAATACTTGAGTGTCTCTAAAGCAGAGCCTTTCTTGGTTGATCGTAGGAATAGTTGCCAAATTGCTTTCCTCCATTTTACCAAGCCACTGTGGGAACCCATCCTCACCAGTACAAACCTTTCAGTGCAGATTGTTGAGATCAGGAGCTAAATTGTAACTGCTCCTTTCCTTTCCATGCAGAGCTAAGAGAGTAAATTAATTATGGATAATTAATTCACTACTTATCAAGTTATGTAAGTAAAAATGACAGAAACAATTCTGAAAGGATGAGCCATTGCCAGAAAGCTGAACCGGGGTGACTTTTGATTGAGCGAGTTTGAGGCAGCCCCAACCATTGCCTGCGAAGATCTGTCAGAGGATTTCATGCAAATCTGACTGGCTATGTTCAGAGGGAAGAGCGGCAGATGGCAGAATGGTTAGTTACCAGATTGACAATATAGCTAACCCGTTTGGATAACTGCTTAACCAACATGCATACTGGGAGGCATTATGTTACTGATTGGCTTCGATCTGCAGATGATCAAAACATTCTCATATCTTTGGGATTGATATATTTCAAAGTTAGTATTTGCTCTGAGAATGAATGGGCAAAGGTTTAATACAGCTATGTAGCACTGGTCTTGCCTACTGTAGTGCAAATATTAAGCCATGTATATTGAGTGGGTCAAGACACCTCTAAAATAGCAGGTAAATTAATGTGATGTGAATGCTTTAAGCAGTAGGCTGTGAGCACACTCAGCAGTAATTTCTCAGCGTCTGTTTCTTGTTTCAAGGTGTGCAGTGGATGTTGTAGAGAGGACAACTGCTGACTCTCATGGCTGACGCATTGCTTCATGTTTTCAATGATGAAAGAAATGACCTTTCTCTTTAAATGAAGCTTTGATTCAGCATTTTCATGAATAGCCTACTGGGTAGATACGTCAAGTTGACCTCAGGCGCATTGTGCTGCCTGGTTTTCTACATATCGGAGAGTTTTAAACACACAGTGGAACAGAACACAGCGTGTACAATGTAACTCATGCAAATATATTTTCACACCAAAGCAGAAAGACTGCAGCTGCTGGAAATCTGCAATAAAATAAAAATGCTGGAAATACTCAGCAGGTTAGACAGCATCTGTGGTGAGATAAAGTTAATGTAATGTCCTAACTATGTTAGGTGTTGTAGGATTTAAACAAAAAAATGCAATTTGCACTCTTAGGATGGAATTCTTTGGTCTAAAAGTCAGAAATTCCCAACCATCAACGGTGTTTCACTTTCTCTTCAACCTGCCCACTAAAATTACAGTGGCAGGCGGGACAAGAGAACTCCAACCTTAAATTCAAACTAACAATAACAAAGCTTGTCACAAGAGTTGCTGCCTTACAGAGAACAAACTGAATCTAAAATCAGGAGCCTATAAAACACCCAATAACATCAACATCAAATCATGTGACCAGCTCTTAATGCAATCATGTAACCATTTAAATATATTAAAGTGAATATTTCAGGTTATGTTCTGACAGAAGATTATCATTCTGCCTATTTCTCCATGCAGACCTGCTGAATATTTCAAACATTTTTGTTATATTCTGAACATTCAAACATCACTTGTGTGTGATGTTGCAATTTTATTTGATTTGATTTATTATTGTTACATATATTGGTATACAGTGAGAAGGATTGTTTCTTGTGCACTGTACAGACGAAACAAAGCGTTCATAAGGGAGAAGGAAAGGAGGGGACACTGATGATAATAATAATGTTTGGTCTTTCTAGTTGCTTTCCTTCCCAAAACAAAAAAAAAAATCAGCATCTATTTTCTCATGAAGATATTTTGGCAGAAATTCCATCTGCACAGGAGGTGGGTTTACCATTTCACTTGTCAAATCCTAGAATTCCTACAGTACAGAAGAAGGCCCTTCAAGTCTGCATTGCCTGTTACTCCAGCTTGCCCCATAAACCCTCCTATTTACTCTGCTAATTCTCCTAACTTATGTATCTTGTGACACTAAGGGGCAATTTAGCACAGCCAATCAACTTAACCTGCACATTCAGTGCAGCAAGCAAATCTTCAACTATTCCCTTCCACACTTCCCAACTCCCTTTCTGGTTCCTTTTGCCCCACCAATTTCAGCATATTGTGATCCAGTTCAATTAAACTATTCTCTGCAATGCTCTGCTGTGTTCCTTTGCAAAATGATGCAGTAACTCTGCAGCCTGAATTCAGAGAAGGATGGAGTGCAGTGGCACAACATGGAATATAACCTCAATATGGTGTTAAATCAGATTTTTAAAGTGCTTGCTGAATCCCTTAGGCACTTTAGAAAGTTGCAGGGAATTGTCTTAAATGTTGTCAGAGTGCGATGATTCCTGCCTCTGCTCTCAAAGCACTTCATATTTGTCGACTGGGATTTATATTCTGTGCATACACATGAGCAGGCATGCAACCAGTTCCCTCTTAGCCCTCAGTGTTCAAATCAGAACCAGCAAGAATAAATAAGGCTCTGAAAAAGCCAAGATCAATTCTCTGACCAATATAAACATGTCTTTTGCATCATTTGAAGGCAGAACACTGACACAGTGGTTAGACTGCTACCTCACAGCACCAGGGACCTGGATTCGATTCTTGGCTTGGGTCACTGTCTGTGTGGGGTTTGCATATTCTCCCCAGATCTGCGTGGGTTTCCTCCAGGTGCTGCAGTTTCCTTTCACAGTCTGAAGATGTGCTGATTAGGTGGATTGGCCATACTAAATTGCCTTAGTGTCAGGGGGATTAGCATGGTAAATTTACGGGGATAGGGTCTGGGTGGGATTTGGTAGGCTCAATGGGCTGAATTATGCATTATAAATTCTATTATTCTCTGTTTTTACTTTAATGAGCAATAAAAATGTCATTTAGAAGTGCCAGTGAGTCCTAGAGAGTTATCGGCCAGAATTTTACTGTCCCGCCTGCCAAAGGAATCAGGGTGTGCAAGGGGCAGACAATGGGGACGGGTCTGTGGACATCGGGTTGGTTCTTACAGTTGCGGATGAACGAGACAGTAAAATCCTACCCATAGAGTAACACAATGCCGAAAAGGGCCTTTGGCCCATCTAGTCTGCACTGACAATATCTAACACTAAAGATGCATTAATCCCATTTTCCTGCATTTGTCCCATATCCTTCAACATTATGATGTTTCAAGCATTCATCCAAATTTTTCTTTAAAGGATGTAAGATTTCTTGCCTTCCAAGCAGTGCATTCCAGAACCCACAACCGTCTGAGTGGAAAAGATTTTTGCCAAATCCCCTCTGAATCCCCTGCCACTTAACCTAAAACAACGGCACATACATCATCATTCCTCCCATGATTGTCCCTTCACCCAAAGACTCCTAATCTTACGCATCTCAATCATGTCTCCCCTTAACACTTGCTTCTGTAGAGAAAACGGTTCAAGTCTATCTAGCTCCCCTTATAGCTCAAATACTCCATCCCAGGCAACATCTGGTGAACCTCTTCTGTATAGTCTCTCATACCATCACATCCTTCCTAGAGTCAGGTGACCAGAACTACACACAGCTATAGTCTAACCAATACTCTGTACAAATCTTTACTCTTATATTCTATACCATGACTGTTGAAAGCAATTATCAAATATGCCTTTTTAACTATACTACTCATGTGCTCTGCCAACTTCAGGGATCTGAGAATAATTAAACCAAGATCCTTCTGTTCATCTGAGCTCCATGCTATTCATTAAATATTCCCTTAGTCATAGAATCACAGAATTCTACAAGTTCAGAAGGAGGCCATTTGGCCCATCAAGTCTACACTGAGCACAATCCCACCAAGGGCCTATCTCACAACCTCATGCATATACCTACCTAGTCTCCCTGACACTAAAGGGCAATTTAACATAGACATCTTTGGATTGTGGGAGGAAACTGGGAGTTACAGGGAGAATGTGCAAACTCCACACAAACAGTCTTCTTTCTTCTTCTGAAATCTTGATGGAAGGGGATAGATAAGGCTATTGCTTTTCAATCAAGGAAAGAATATCTCACGTCAACTATTACAGACCAACATTGGTCCACAACTCATCTTGTTCAACGAGAAGGAAGCAGGATAAAGCACAATTCACAAAACAAACATAAAAGGACTATCTTTTCCCCTCCTCTCGGTGAGTGAATTGACATCAGGGGCAGAAGCAGAAGGCTGCGATTTCAAACTTGGCAGGTCATTCCTGCTGGATGCCATTTTTTCCTACTGTGGGGAACATGGTATGCTGTGACATAACATATCATTCAAGTGACATTTGGGTTTGCTACTTAAATGTCTGCTGGAAATACAATTTTCCCTGAGCTTGGTATTCATGAAAGCTATATGAACCACATAATCGAATAAGTCAATTACTGAACCTGGGTGAAGCCTGCTTTGAACAAATATGCTTAAAAGCTCTTCCCAACTTCATCTGTCATAGTTTAATGATGTATAATGATTAAGTATGCTTTCAAGGTATTTCAACATGAGTGGCCACTAAATTAATGAGCATTATATAACTCTTCACATGCATGGGAGTACTTTACCTATGGATAAAATCCTAGCTGCGTTCTACAGTATTGAAAATCTGATTTAAATGGGTCATCTGGGATCTGTGGTTTGAGTATTTTAATGATTTAATATCTTGAGATCTTTTCAGATTTTGAAAAACTAAATGGTTGCCTGACTTTTCTGATGAAACTCTATTGAGCCGTTAGGAAAAAATGGAGATGATGACTGGACATCTATTCAGGCAAATTAAAATAATCTGTTGCATTGAGCTCTTTGGGGAATGTTCATTCAGCTGTAAAACATAACCTCATTATAAATTTATGGATGTGTTCCAGGAACCACTAATGGATTTGACTCAGCAAGGTTTATTGACTTAACCGTGGAAATTTTGTGCTTCATGTGATTGACATGTTTATGAGCATACAGTAGGATTAAATGTTCTGAAAAGGTTTTGAAACGGATGCTTGTGTACTTGACAAATTAGTAAAAACTTAAGTCAAGAGAGTTTTCAGGAGAAGTTTCAATTGTTGTGTGCTTGATTGACAATCTTATGAGCTTCCAAAATGGTTGTTTTTATCTAGAGGAGTTTAAATGACTGATTTTTCTTTCCATGAGCATTTCAAAGATTTCCCAGTGTTATTATACAGCACATTGGTCCTGTGTATGCCGGATAATGGAGGGTACGTGGAGTGTAAAATGATATTAGAGAGTATGGAGAAGGCATGGGAAGGAAGAAGGTGTATGGTGGGGGGGGCATTTGAGATATAAATCGGGTATGGACGGAGACCATGAGGGCTGGATGGCCTATCAACCATGTAAAGAACTGGGCTGATGTTCCAGTGACTGGAATTGGGCCTTCTAATCTGTTGGCCTTAGGTCTGCGCATTTCCATTCACACGTCGATCTGCATTGGAAGATGGCGGCCGTGAGTCCAGCCTGCACCTGAATTTTGGGCACCAAAGTTCCAGGTCACTAGGCCACTCTTCTGAGGTGAGTAATGCAATGTTGGGAAATGACCTAATGCAGGCTTCCAGAATCAAAGAGGAGAATTCAGTCCAAGGGGGCGAAATGGGTCATCAGCCCAAAACAGATAGCAATTTGCTTTACGCCTTTCACCACTGTGCTTACCTGTGAAACCCAGGGGGAATAAAATGGAGTTAGATGCAAAGTGGGCTGCTGATACACTTTCACCCAATTTCTGGCAGTATCGGAGAAAATGTTCACTCCTTTACGTTGTTTCAACAAATTATATATCTCACACTGTAAGCTTGTCATTATTAAAGCTGCACTTCCCAAAATGACTAATTCATCCTTTGGGACTTGGTTTGAATCCAGCCCAGAGAAAATAGTCTGGAAAGATCTTTTCAGCCTGATGGCTATTAGGGCTAACTGACTAATTGAATCCTAGCTGTTTCAATCCAATTAAACAAAGACATGAATTCAAATCATGCAACTCCACCAATTCTGCAAGGTCAGCTACACCAAATCTTGATTAGAACTGCAGAGAATGTATTGGAAATGTCATTTGGAGACATATTTTTTAATAGGGATCTCAGGCTTTTTATCTCTAATGGTTATGGGAGTGTTTTGCATTGATCTGTGCTTATCTGCACTTTCCCGAGCCTAGAAGTGGTTAAGTCCGTCACTGGGAAGTTGTTGGAAAGAAGACATCACGAGAGGGGGTCTTTTAGAAGTCTACTCAATTGTTAAAGAGTCTGTCGAAAAATAGAATCTGCAATATTACTATTAATTAAACTTTGGGCACAGAACAAGGAACAAGGCTGAAATGAGCCAAAGACCATTTTAAGGCTGAAATTGTGAAATTCTTCTTCATGCAAAATGCGATCAACATGTAAAATGCATTCTCAGCAAGAATAGTGGAGTCAATTTGTTTAAGAAATGATTGATGCAGCTTTTGGGGGCATGGGTAAGTCTGAACCTTGTTGGATTGTGCATAAAGATGGACCAAACAACCTTCCTGATTTGTAATGATCTTGTTTTACAACATCTGCGACCCGGGCACCAGGTCTAGCTAACAAATGAAGAGGTACCTACTGAACCCATCAACATTGGCAAGATCAGTGATTCTCAATCTGAGCCGAGCATTCATTCCCTCTCTCAGATTTGCATCCCTCAAATTTCAAGAGCTGGAAGTAGGGATTGGATAGGATGAGATGAGAATTAAGGTAAGAGTAAGGTAAGGTAAAAGAATAAAGAATTGCTCAGCATAGGAACAGGCCCTACGACTCTTCAAGTCTGTGCCAATCACTCTGTCCTATCTAGACCAACCGCCTGTATCCCTCTATTCCCCATCTGTTCATGTCTCTATCCAGCTAGGTCTTCAACATCACTAATATATCTGACTCAACAATGCATTCCAAGCCATTATAATTACAAGATATCAATATGATTCGGATGATGCATGTATGCAGTTTGTCAATGATTGTTCCAGACAGTGAACTCATAGTGTTTTCTACCTGAATAAGTGATTGGCAATTGGTACAAATTTGCAGAAATGGGGAAAACTATTGTGATAATGGGGCACCATAGAAAGCATTCTTTCTGGTTGTATCACAGCTTGATATGGCTCCTGCGCTGCCCAAGGAACTACAAAAGGTCATGAATGTAGCCCAATCCATTAGGCAAACCAGCCTCCCATCTATTGTCTCTGTCTATGCTTCCCACTGCCTCGGCAAAACATCAAGCATAATTAAGGACCTGAAATTCTCTCTTCCACCTTCTTCCATCGGGTAAGGGATTCGAAAGTTTGAAGTCACATACCAATCGACTCAAGAACAGCTCCTTCCCTGCTGCCATCAGACTTTTGAACGGACTTACCTTGAGTTAAGTTGATCTTTCTCTACACTCTATGACTGTAACACTATATTCTGCACTCTCATTTCCTTCTCTACGAACGGTATGTTTTATCTGTATAGCGCACAAAAAACAATACTTTTTACTAAATGTTACCACATAATTAATCAAATCAAATGAAAAACTAGGCCTGGCCTTCAGAGCTACGCAAACCCCAACATGTTGGGAGGAATTTTCCCATCTGCCCACCACAGAGCGGGTGGAATACGGACAAGGTCTGTTGACTGCAGGCAGGATTTTCCATCATTTGGGATGACTGTGGTCGGAATGCCCTGTCCGTTGGGTTGACTAATTCGAGATCTATATGGTGGTGACGATTAGTTCTTCAAATATTACACTGGGCAGCAGATGGCATTTTAATCTGTGGGTAAAAACTTCAAGTGCAATGAAAGGAAGGCAACTTAGCACTGGCCAGAAATGATTTTGACAAGTAATTGGAACAGAGAAGGCTGGGTGACTTGTAACATTGCCAGAACCCAAAGTTGACCCCGATTGATAAAAGAGAAAAGGTTTCTCATCTGTTATGCAAGTGGAACGGTGGGAAAAAAAGAATCAGATGGAATGTCAGCTCATGATAAATAGGTAAGGCCAAAGAAAACAGAAAGTTAAGGATTGGGCATAACTGTACATCATTTTCTCAGATTGTTCCTTCTAAGTATAGCAACATCTAAGCGCTGATTTAAGGATAAAAGAGGTGAAAGCATCGTTGAATAAAATAAGAACCCCCTGATGAAGGGAAAAGATAGCTTGAACCAAGTTGAGCCATTATTGGCACAAAAGATGTTAAGTTTTTTTTTCTGTGCCACTCTTATTGCAGAATTCAAGATTAAAGTAAGATGCTAGCTGACATTTACCCCATCGTACACTCAGCTGGCAGATGAATGACAGTTCTTAGCTATGCTCCATAGGGATAGAAGACATTTATCTGACTATAGAGTGTTCTCCACATCTGGCTTCATTTATCCTGCCAAAAAGAAAAGTGCAGATGTGAAGTGAGAGATTCAGCATTGTGTTGTGGGGGTGTCTGGGAGTCAAAAACTACTAGCAAAATTCTCCCAAGCCCCTGCCAGTGGGTTCAATGGCTGGTATAAGGAATGTAGTCAGAATGCATCCTTGTAGAAATTTGATGTCTTTGTCAATATGCGCAATCTTCTTGGAGATCCTCTCCACTTGGAGCTGGTAGTTTGCGGTGTTGATGGTAGCCATAATGTGGAGATATCAGCGTTGGACTGGAGTAAGCACAGTAAGACTTATGACTGTGCTCACCCTAGTCCAAGGCCAGCATCTCCACATCATGGTGTAAGGAGACCACAAGACCAAAAGATATAGGAGTAAATTAGGCCATTCGGCCCATCGAGTCTGCTCCGCCATTCAATTATGGCTGATATGTTTCTCAAACCCATTCTCCTGCCTTTTCCCAGTAACCTTCTGATTTCTGAATTCTCTCCCCATTTAGAAAATAGTCTATATATCTGTTTTTCCTACCAAAGTGCATAACCTCACACATTCCTATATTGTATTCAATCCGCACTTCTTTGCCCACTCTTGTAACCTGTCCAAGTCCCACTGCAGCCTCCCTGCTTCCTCAGTACTACCCATTCCCCCTACCTACCTTTTATCATCTATGAATTTAGCCACAATGTCTTCAGTTCCTTCACCTAGATCTGATGTATAAAGTGAAAAGTTGTGGTCCTAACACTGATCCCTGTGGAACTCCACTAGTCACTGGCTACCATCCTAAAAAGGGCCCTTTTATCCTCACTCTCTGCCTCCTGTCAATCAACCAATCTTCTATCCAGGATATACCTTGCTTCTAACACCATGGGGAGGCCAAGAAATTGACATCACACGGGTGTGAATTTACAGCAGGATCTTCCACTGGTGCCCACCATGACAGGTCGGAAAACCCATCAGAGGCCAGCATGTACTTCAGATGAAAGCTCGACTCCTCACGTCACGGGTCCTCTGCGATGGAAAATGCGCCAGTGCAAAATACGTTTGGAATAACATGTGGCATGCGAATGTCAGAATTCATCTGAACAATGTCTACTACTGCCTCTGGATTCAGGGTTTGAGGCCAGCCTCCAATCCTGGACCCTGGAACACCACAGCAGTGGGTGGGTGGAGTGTCTACTAGGCGGTCTCCCTGATTCAATGTTATCAAGGAAGCTCACTTACCAGCCTCGGAATATTGCATCTTTTTTTCTCAGGAAATCCATCTTCTGGTTTCAGTGTACTCCCAGAAATTCATCTCCAGGAGGTCCGTTTTCTTTCTTCCATAGTGGGTCAGGGATGATGGATGCCTTTTCGACATGGTGCCAAATATGCTATCAGGCCTGCCACGACCAGAATACGGCACAGAACAGCCCAGTGCATAATTAACAATGTTGGAGTCAGAAGATTTGGCATGTTTTTCTGCCAGCCTCCACAGCAGGAAACACACAGCATTCCCAACACCATGCCCCAGGACTCTCCCAAACGTCCGGGAAAATACTACCCTCAGTGTCAGCGTTTCATTATAAGGGGTTGGCGATTTAGAAGGGAGGTGAGAGAAATTTCTTCAAACAGTTGTGAAACTTTGGACTTATAATTATATTCAACTCAACAATCAACACATTTTTGGATACTAAGGGAGAATAACATAGAAAGATAGGATTGAGGTAGCCATTATTTTGCTGAATGGCAGCTCGATGGGTCTGATTGCATAGTCCTCCTGCAATTTCATTTTTTGAGGCTTGAAGTTTATTTTATTAGTGTCACACGTAGGCTTATATTAACACTGCAGTGAAGTTGTTATGAAAATCCCCAAGTCGTCACACTCTGGCATCTGTTCAGTTCACTAAAGGGAATTTAGCATGGACAACGCACCTAGCTGGCATGCTCTTCAAATTGTGGGATAAAACCCATCCAGACACAGGGGGAATGTGCAAACTCTAAGCCGTGAATCAAACCCAGATCTCCAGTGCTGTGAGGCAACAGTGTGAACCTCTGTATCACCATGCCACCCTGCAATCTTATGGAGTTTGATGTTCTGATTTATTTATTGGGGAAGTCTGAATGAATGGATATTATTCAGTGCCAATGGCAGAGATTTTGCAATGGAGGAGACGAATAGTAATTGTTAGTCTGCACTGATCAATCTAACCTAATGCGCAATAGCACTAAAAATAGCCAATGTGATTTATAATGAAGGGTGGAACATTAAATTGTGGTAGAACAGGAGATTGAGGAGTCATCGGCTAATCAAACGGTGTATGAAAATGCAAAGACAAGTGGAATGTAAGGTTGTATAAGTAGAAAATAAGTTAGAGAAATTGATACTGCCACTGGTTGAAGCATTTTGATGAGATCACATGTGAAGTATTTTGACCTATCTTGTCACCTTATTTATGAAATGATACACTGAGAATTTGAAGGATGAGAATGATAATAGTTGTAGGGTTTAGATCAATGAGCTATGAAAAGGAGCTAATCGAATTCACTATTTCTTCTAGAAAAAGAATATTAATTGAGAAATGATCTACGCTATTAAAATTGTGAAGAAATAAATACAGTGGATTTAATATTAAAGTTTTTTTTGCAGACTAAATAAGTTGATTTAAGTTAAGAAAATCATAAAGATATACAGGGAGATAATCCAGCACATATGAAGTACGGAAAGAATTCAAAAAGAAACAGAAGGGATAAGAGGAAGTCATTCAACCCTTCGAGTCTGTTCCACTATTCAACTATATTATGGTTAATCATCTGCCTCCATGTGTTTTTCCTCTAATGTCATTATAAGGAATGTGATATAATTACTATCTGGAAATCTATCAATCTCATTCTTCAACATGCTCACTGACTGAGCTTCCACAGCTCTCTAAGGTAGGGAATTCCAATAATTCACTACCCTTTGAGTAAAGAAACTCCTCCTCAGAATCACACAATCCCTGAAGTGCAGAAGGAAGCCATTCGGCCCATCGAGTCTGCACCAACCACATTCCCACTGAGGTCCTATCCCTATAACCTCACATGTTTACCTTAGCACATGCCCCTGACACAAAGTGGCAATTTAGCATGGCCAGTCAACCTAACCCTCACATCTTTAGAGTGTGGAAGGAAACCATAGCACCCAAAGAAAACACATGCAGACACGGTGAGAATATACAAACTCCACACAGACAATGACCTGCTTCTTGAACTGAACCTGGGCCCCGGGTACTGTGAGGCTGCAATGCTAATCAGTGCAGCCCCTCAATTCTCTTGTCCCAGTCCATAATTGACTGACTTTTATCTTTGCTAATCTTTTTCTTTTTAGATACTTACAGGTACATTTACAATCCGTTTTAATGTATCTTGCTACATTACATTCATATTTTATTCTCCCTGTCTTTATCAGTTTCTTGGTGAATTGCTGAATTCTAAAATATACCCAATCCTCACACTTACTACTTTTTTGGGGGCTAAGTAGAGTCTCTCTTTTTGATCTAATACAGTTCTTAACTTCCTTTGTTAGTCATGGTTGATTCACTTTTCCCTTAAGGTTTTTGTGCCTCAAAGGAATGTGTATTTGGAGAAAATAATATATTAATTCTTTAAATACAAGCCACTGCCTGTTTGCCGTCATACTTTTTAATACATTTTCCCGATCCACCACAGTCAATTCTTAAAAATTTATTTACTGAACATGGGTGTCGCTGGATGGGCCAAAATTTTTTGCCCATTCCTGGTTGCCCTTGAGAAGGTGGTAGTGACCTGCCTTCTTGAATCACTGCAATCCATTGTAGGTTGACCCACAATGCCGTTAGGGAGAGAATTCCATGATTTTGACCCAGCGGCTACAAATGAACTGCAATATATTTCCAAGTCAGGATGGTGAGTGGCTTGGAGAGGAAATTGCAAGTGGTGATGTTCCCATGTTTCTACTGCCCTTGTCCTTCTAGGTGGATGTGGTTGTGGGTTTGGAACTTGCTGCCTCAGCATCTTTGGTAAATTTCTGCAATGCTTCTTGTAGATAGTACACACTGCTGCTATTGAGTGTTGGTGGTGGAGGGAAGGGATGTTTGTTTGATGTAGTGTCATTCAAACGAGCTGCTTTGACCTGGAAGGTGTCAAACTTCTTGAGTGTTGTCGGAGTTGCACCCATCCAGGCAAGTGGAGAGTATTCCATCACCCTCCTGTCTTGTACCTTGTAGATGATGGAGGGGCTTTAGGAATGTAAGTTGCTCGCCACAGTGTTCCTAGCCTCTGACCTGCTTTTGTTGCCAATGGGTTTATGTGGCCAGTCCAGCAGAGTTTCTGGTCAATGGTATCTCCAAGGATGTTGACATTTGCCCCTCATACCTTTAGAGTTTCCTTTGCTTAGATTTAAGATGGGACCACATTGTTCCAACTTAAAGAAAAATTCAGTCACATTACGGTCACTCATCCCTAAAAGTTATTTTACAACATGATTATTAATTAGGCCTTTCTCACTGCATAGCACTAAATCTAAAATGGCAGATTCATGGAGGAATATTGAAATTTAAACTTTGTGTTTGTACAGAAGGAAATCTAAAGCACTCTTGTGCACATTCTGGTACTATAAATGAGGTACCAAGATAGTTTTATGTCTGTCTATCCAATGTTACTATGGAGAGCAAAATAAATTCCATTATAACATCTGACATTCAGTACAATAATAATTTCTTCCCTGTTACCATCACTCTTTTGAATGGACCTACCTCACATGAAATTGGTCCTTCTCTACACCCTAGCTATGATTGTAACATTTCATTCTGCATTTTCTCCTTTCTTTCTCTATATTCAGTATGCTTTGTTAGTATAGCATGCAGGAAACAATATTTTTCACTCTATACTAATGCACGTGACAATAATAAATTAAATCAAATCAAAATCACCCATCAGAAATATAAGATGGTGTCTGACCTTAAGTTTTGGCCATCTAGGTAGCAACAGTAAGGACATGCCTGGAGTCCTTTCAATATTTGTATCCTTTACTGTAAATAAGTGTGTATTTATCAATACCACAAATAGGTTTATATTAACACTGCAATAAAGTTACTGTGAAAATCCCCTATTTGCCACACTCCGACATCTGTTCTGGTACACTGAGGGCGAATTTAGCATCACAAATGCATCTAACCAGCACATCTTTTGGACTGTGGAAGGAAACCCACACAGAAACAGGTAAAACATGCACAGACAGTGACCCCAGTCAGGAATTGGACCTAAGTCCCTGGTGCTGTAAGGCAACAGTGCTAACCGCTCTGTCCTAGCTCAATAACGTTCATAACGACTTCTTGATAATGTCTAAAAGATTGCTTAATGGTTTATAAGCAGAACACGCCATGGGTAATGACAACTTGACAAAACATCAGAGCCGAGGCTAAATGCAGAATATAGCACCTTGAACTCTGTCCAAGCAAACTGCCTTAGCCTCAATCTTGGAAGAGCATCGACTATTGTGTCGGGATGACGCTTTCAAATATCCCCGGGGGTCATCCTGAATGACATGGATAATGTGGTTGTACATTTGCGCAAGTTCTGAAGTGGGGTTTGGAGCTGCTCAGAATCATTTTATACGCAAGATAATAGCTAAAAAGAAAATACTTTCATCCCTTCCATTCAGGATGAATGCAAAGGCAAATCTCGAATTGAAAAGGCCCGCTGTGATACCTAATTTATTCTGCCACTTTCTTTCTCTATCTTCCTCTAATAATCCCTGCTCATCGTTGCTATGCATTGCCGTAGCATATTGCTTTATTTTATTTCGCCGAAACTATTTTTCTGCAATATGAAGGCCATTAAAAACCCATTTGTTCTGACGAAGAACTGTCCAAAATAATTAAGAATGAGGGGTCAGAAGCAGTGTCATGCTGCAACATGGAATGTAAAGGCAGTCACTAAATTAACAGATTTACAGCATCTACATTTGTGAACAAAGACGACTGCTCTGTTCTATTTGACTTTAATTAGTGTAATTGATAATAGTTTAGAGCTCCTTGCTAAGCTAATCATGCAGATACATCTTTTCCTGTCAGAAAGAAAATTAAAAGCAGCTGGGCGTCATTTATTAATACTGAAAACCGGCAAGGAAGGAATAAAGATTATTGTTTTCATGGTCACTCGGGATTTCATGTCTTCAGTAATGAATAATGCATCCTACAGTCAGAGCCACAGGTACACCAGGAGGCAATGAAGGACATGGAACAAGAAGTGCAATCAATGAAGGGAAAATTAACTGTTACTGGTTAGCATCCAAGCTTGTATTATTGAGTTAGAGCCTGGTGGCTAAGAGTGGTCAATAAGATTCGCACAGAAACCAGTCAATGTCTTATCTTCTCATATTGTTCGTGATATTTTGCATAGATGTACGCATAGGGGGACAAATAAGCTCCACAGAATTTTGGGGTAGCACAGTGGTTAGCATTGCTGCCCCACAGCACCAGGGATCCGGTTTTGATTCTCAGCTTGGGTCATCTGTCTGTATGGACTTTGCATGTTCTCCCTGCATCTGCATTGGTTTCCTCTGGGGTGCTCTGGTTTCCTTGCTCAGTCTGAAAAATGTGCTGGTCAGTTGGATTGGCCATGCTAAATTCTCCCTCAATGTGACCCGAACAGGTGCCGGAGTGAGGCAACTGGGGGATATTCAGAGTAACTTCTCTGCAGTGTTAATGTCAGCCTCCTTGTGACTAGTAAGTAAATAGGATATCATACTTGCAATTTAAGAAAAATATATTTGCATTAAACATGCGAGGAAGAGATCAGAATTCAGTTTTTGGACAAATGAAGCAAAATGCTAATTTTGGAAGTCTGAAGATGGCGATGATGAGATTAACAAAAAATGCGCCACTGCCAAAGGAGCACAGTGGCACACGGGTGGCACTGCTGGTTCACAGCACCAGAGATGTGGGTTCAATTCTGGCCTTGGGTCACTGTCTGTTTGGAGTCTGCATGTTCTTCAGTGTCTGTGTGGGTTCCACCAGGTGCTCAGGTTTCCTCCCACAGTCCAAAGATGCTACACGGCCCCTTAGTGTCAGGGGATTAACAGGGTAAATATATGGGGTTACAGAAATAAGGCCTATGTTGGATTGTGGTCAATGCAGACTGGATGGGTTGAATGGCCTCCTTCTGCACTATAAGGATTCTATGATTCTATTCTATTAACACTGAAAGTCCAGCGATGAAAGGAAGAATGATTGTCATTTTAATGGTCACTGGGAGTTTCATATGGGATGGGGAGTAGTGCAGTGGTTAGCATTGCAGCCTCATAGCACCAGGGACCCAGGTTCAATTCCCATCTTGGAGGCGAATTTTCCCATTCAGTCCATCACAGCAATTGTAGCGGATGAGTGGTGAGCCATGGAAAGATCCGTTGACCTTGTGTGGGATTTTCCAGCTTTGAGATAAGCACGGCTGGAAAATCCCATCCTTGGTGACCGTCTGGATGGGGTTAGTACGTTCTCCCCCGTGTGTGTATGGGTTTCCTCTGGATGATCAGATTTCCTCCCACAGCCCAAAGATTGTGCAGGTTAGGTGGATTGGCCATGTTAAATTGAGTCTTTGTTAGTGTGATTGTGGCAATGTTTGATATGCTGTAATGCCCCTTAAGCTACAAGCCTCTTGCGAGACCAGCAACTTGTTCCAGGAATAATTAAATATAGAAACAGGCAACAGCTTGATCAATGCACCACTACATGTGAAAATGTAGAGAGACAGGCGTTTTATATTGGTACGCGATGGCACAATACCTCACAATGCCAGGGTCCCAGGTTCAATTCTGGCCTTTGATCACTCTCTGTGTGGGGTTTGCACGTTCTCTCCAGTCTGCATGGATTTCCTCTCGGTGCTCCAGTTTCTTTCCACGCTCCACAGATGTGTGGGTCTGGTTGATTAGCCATGATAAATTGACTGCAGTATCAATGAGATTATCCAGATAAATGTGTAACATTACAAGAATAGATCCTGGGTGGAATTGTGCTCGGTACAGACTCTATGGGCAGAATGGCTTTCTTCTGTATAGTAGGGATTCTATGATCTGCGGTTTTATGAGCTATTGTTTATTTAAGTTTTTAAATCCTCAGATGATGTACAATATATTTTGTCATTCTTTTATTGCTTTAAGCTATGTTTCCTTGTTTAAAATTGCATTTTATTTTGTATGTAACAAACTGGTAAATCTTTTCAAGCTGACAACTTATTTCGTAGGAGCATAAACTTGACTTTGGAATTAATTGTCTTTAATAAGGCAACAAATGATCGTGTACCTTTGAAAACAGAGAAGACCTTTGTAACTGAGGAATGGCAATAAGGTATCTTCAGATATTGTGTTCACGGAACCATTATTCAATGGTTTTGAATGTCAGTGATTTTGAGTGGATTATTATACATAACATTTAAAGCCATTAGCTGACACTAATGCTATGATGAAGCTATTTCGTTTTCATGCAGATAACGTATTTCATAAATCAACACTAAATACCTCACAATACGACCACAACCAAGCAAGGATTATATCTCAATAAAATAACCAAAAGAGAAAATGCTGCAAAATCTCAGCCAGTCTGGCAATATCTGTAAAGTGAGAAAAGAGCTGATTTTTCAAATCCAGATGACCCTTTGTCAAAGCTAAAAGGCTTTGAAAGTAGGGGATATACTGTAGGGCGAGGGAATGAAAGATGAGTTGTAGCCACAAAAATAAGGGGAAATGAAGGTGATATCTTTTTGAGTTTAATTCCAGTTTGGGCTGAACATCTTACATGTCGATGCTCATCTTTTCAATTTGACAGAGTTATTTGCTTTGTGATGAGTCCATGTTTTGGGACTATGTTGGTATTCTGTGAAGATAAAGAAGGTCATATATGTGTGTGTCCAAGGTTAATTAAACTGGGAAAGGTTAGTGGAGACAGGTTGTCTATAAGCTCTAAGAGATGCAAGATGAATGGTGTTAGGTTGATGCATTTGTAATTAGAGGTTATGGTGAGTTTGATTTACAAGTAAATATATTGGATCTAAAATTTGCATCGGGAGATACATGGTGAACATGGTTTTTCAACTGTTGAATTTCAATAGGGGGTTCAGAGGTGACAAGGAACCTTTGCTTCTTACAAATGCTTCATGAGTAAGCCAGGAAGATATATTAAATTATTTTGACACAAAATTTGAGGGAAAATAGAAAACATGAAAGATTTTTATATTTGAAGAAGTTAAGTTCAAAGAGGTGTTTGACAGCAATGGAGCCTGAGATGAAAGGGGAAAAAGATAATGAAGATGGAATGTTTAAATAAGTTGCAATGGCTGTGGAGGAAAGCCTTGAAAACCAGTTCTTTCATGTGTGAGCTATTGCGGAGCTATGAAACTATTGTACTGGAGGCAGCCACACAGTGTTAAGACACAAGAATTTTTTTTTTGAAAAGCAGTATTGCCGGGATTCTCAGGCCTCCCCAAAACATATTTTTTCAGCAGCAAGAAGTGACATACAATTGGCTGGCAGTGGGATCTTCAGGACCTGTTGTTGTCAATGCAATTTCCCATTGGGCCCATCCCATGTCATAAGGAAACAAGTAGTGGGAATGCGCCGTTGGCAGGACTAAGAGAAGGGGCAGCATAAAGCACTAGAAAATCATACTATTTGTTTGTGAACTTTCTTGTGGAATTCCACTTCAGGGTAGAAGTGTTTGAAAGTTGGGAGGTGTACTTTATTAAAGTGACAACAATAAATATTACTGGATTTTCAAGGTTAAAATCTACAGAGAGTTGTTGTCAAGAGGTTAGTTTACTTATGTACTTCTGGCAAGCACGGGCTTGTTCTGCAAGAAGAATTTAACTGTGTAACTTTAATCTCGTGTGCTTATATTTTTTTTCTTTTTTTAATTGTAAAGGTATTACTAGAGTCCTCAGCTTTTGGGGTCTGTAGCTCTTCCTACTTGTTTTCACAGTAAAAAAATGTTTATGAGCAATGAGTAGATAAACAGTTGGGAGCAGAGCTGGGGTGGCAGAGTGGCACAGTAGTTAGCACTGCTGCCTCATAGCACCAGGGACCTGGGTTCAATTTCATGATTAGATCATTATCTATGCAGAGTCTGGACCATGGGAGGTTATGCCCCATGGTGCAGAAGACGTGCCAGTTACTGCATTGGTAAATTCTTCCCTCAGTGTACCCAGGCAGGCACCAGAGTGTGAAAACGGGGAGATTTTCACATAAACTTCATTGCAGTGTTAATGTAAACCTACTTGAAACAATAATAAATAAACTTCATTCTGTGGGGTCTGGTTTGTTCAGCAGTAACATTTGCTGTGATCATGGCAGCTTTCTATGTGAAGATGCTGGCATTGGACTGGGGTAAGCACATAAGAAGTCTCACAACACCAAGTTAAAGTCCAACAGGTTTTTGCTACCAAATAAACCTGTTGGCCTTTAACCTGGTGTTGTGAGACTTCTTACTGAGTTTTCTATATGACTGTCAAGGATGTAGATTTATTTCTGCTGTTACACAACACTTAAAAAAATCTAGCTTTATTCCTACTTGGGACTTTTCCTTGTAAAGCAAATTAGGCAGTGTTGGTGAACAAAGAGCAGTGAGATTCTTCTTAATATATCCCAACATTATGTTCAGTGTATTGCAAGAGGTACTGGGGTATAGTTATTTTAATGTTGTTACTTCTTTTTGTTTCCAGAAATCACATCCCTTTCGAAAAGACAATTTCACTAACAGGGATCTCCGAAATAATTAAAAATCCAGCTAATCAATCACATTCTCAGCAAACTTGGGTCACCAAATTGTTAGATGTATAGCATGCCAGGGTTGCTTTGTCTGAAAATCATTCATACATTACTTGAAAATATCATCTGGCCTGCTTTGAGTGTGATGTGAATCAGTTTGGAAGTGGTTGGCCAATGAATCGTGTAATGAGTTTGGATGCATGTTGTTCTGAACAGGTTGCTTATTAAGATGCTATTTATGTTAATTTCAGTGTGCAGGAATTTAGTCTATCAATATGTTTCTTCTGATTAGCAATTTAACTCATTCACGACTGGCGATGCCACTTGGCATTCCTCCCAATTGTAATTCTTGGCTTCAAGAAGGTGGCAGATGGTACCAATCTTTGCAGATGGGCAGAGTAGATTGGAACATAAGCAAGTGAAAACACAGCAGCGTGGAAAGAATTAATTAATAACATTCAAACAAAGGATTAATTAAATAAGTATATATCTTTACAGCGGTACATTTAACCTCTGTAATAATTCATAGCTGATGGCGTCAGATGTATACTCAGATGTCAGTTTAGCTGAGTTAATGGCATCCGGTTCTGTGTCAGAGAACAATTCAATCTCAGTCTAGTACTGGAGCCTTGCAGAACGATCCACTTCCAATTCTAATCCTGCTCTGTGGTCGGAATTTTACCGGTGCAGCCGCCCCGATTCCAGGGGCAGGTGAGGCTCAGGGAACAGCATTCCCTGTTGGCCTCAGAAGGGATTGTACGGACCTCAGGCAGATGTGCCTGTGTTTAAACTTTATTTAGTAGTGAGTTATTAATAATGTAAGTAGGCTTACATTAACATTGTAATGAAATTGCTGTGAAAAATCAAAAGCCTATTTGGACATACTGAAGGAAAATTTAGCATGGCCAATGGACCAACCAGCACGTCTTTGAATAGTGGAAGGAAACTGAAGCACCCAGAGGAAACCCACGCAGACATAAGGAAAACGTGCAGACTCTGCACAGTGACCCAAGCCAGGAATTGAACCTGGTCTCTGGGTCTATGAGGCTGCAGTGCTAACCACTGTGCCACTGTGCCACTCAGCAGTAATGTACTAAGGAAGACTTTTGTTTGTTTCCATAGCTAATAATTTCCAGAACAGGTTACAAGCCGGGGGCTTATAGCTTGAGGGACAATACTCTACAATAAAAGTCTCTCTCGCTCTTACTGCCAAGCATAGATATGTTTGAAGGAATTGCAGGTTTACAATCAACCCGTTTGACTATGCAATGAAAGCACTTCCCATCATCATCAAGTCCTGAGCTGGGAATTGAACCTAGAGCTTCTAGCTCAGAGACAGAGGTGCTACCCCCTGCAGGGATAGTATGCAAAGTAGGGAAATTCAGCAGGGACGTGCTTGGTAATGGAGGGACCTGTAATGGGACATTCATCAGGAAGATTCCAATGCTCCGATCTTACCAACTCATGTTGCCATGTGTGGGTTATACAGCGTCCAATGATGGGGGCTGAGGGGAGTGCGATGACTGTTGGAGGGGGCAGGATGCCAATAGGAATGCCTATTGCAATAACAACTTATTGCTTTGCAATCAGCTTTCACCCATCCCACCTTTGGAACAAACCTCCTGATTGCCAAAAGATTTGAGAGAGTTTGGGAAGATTGTGTGGGGTAGCTACAGTTCTCAGACTCTTAAAACACCTTGGGTTGATTGCATGCTATGTTTTCAAGAAGGATTATATATGGAATCATAGAACTCTACAGTGCAGAAAGAGGCCCTTCGGCCCATCTGAGTGGGATTGTGGCACTGATCACAATCCTACTCAGGCCCTACTCCCATATCCCTACATATTTTACCCACTAATCCCTCTAACCTATGCATCTCAGGACACTAAGGGGCAATTTTATCATGGCAATCAATCTAATCTACACATCTTTGGACTGTGAGAGGAAACCAGAGTACCCGGAGGAAACACATGCAGACATGAGGAGAATGTGTGAACTCCAAACAGACAGCGACCCGAACCAGGAATTGAACGCAGGTCTCTGGAGCTGTGAAGCAGCAGTGATAACTACTATGCTATTGTGCCACCCACGGTATAGCTCATGAGACAAAGGTGGGATCAGGCTAGTGAGCTGGATGATCGGCCATGATCATAGTGAATGGTGGAGCAGGCTCAAAGGACCAAATGGCCTATTCCTGCCCCTATTTTCTATGTTTATATAGAGGACTCAATAGAGGTGTTGGGATCATAGTAGTATGAAAGGCTGGGGAAACGATTCAAGAGGCAGATAGGAGTTGAAGGCAGATGAGTGTGACAGGATTGGTGGGAGAAGAGCTTAGGAAATGAGTGTTGGTGAAAGACAGAAGAACCATGCTAAGTTAGAGCATTGGAATGGGTCAGCAAAGAGCTGGGGCAAATGGGGTTGACAGGGCAGATGGGGGATTAAAAGTCAGGAGGGAAGCTGGGGCAGATCAGGGTGGGGGTTTAGAGGATCCAGAGAAGATGGGATTATGAGGGTCAGAAGGGAGCTGGGTTGTAGGAGAGAAGTTGGGGAACATAGAACATAGAACAATACAGCACAAACAGGCCCTTCGGCCCACAAGTTGCGCCAATCACGTCTATATCTACCAATCCACAGAACTATCTATAACCCCCTATCCCATTCGTTTCCATATACTCATCCAGAAGTCTTTTAAAAGACCCCATCGAGTTCGCCTCTACCACCTCCAATGGCAGCTGATTCCATTCACTCACTACCCTCTGAGTGAAAAATGTACCCCTAACATCCCCTCTGTATTTGCTTCCCTGCACCTTAAATCTGTGTCCTCTCGTAGTGACCATTTCAGCTCGGGGAAATAGTCTCTGAGAGTCCACCCTATCTATTCCTCTCAACATTTTATAAACCTCTATCAGGTCGCCTCTGCTACTATCTCTGGCAGCTTGTTCCAGACATTCACCACCCTTTGTGTGAAAAAACTGCTCCTCTGAACCCTTTTATATCTCTCTTCTTTCATCTTAAACCCACGGCCTCTAGTTTTAGACTTCCTACTTTTGGGAAAAGATATTGACTATCAAGCTGATCTATGCCCCTCATTATTTTAAAGACCTCAGTGAGGTCACCCCTCAGCCTTTTATGCCCCAGAGAAAAAAGAACCAGTCTATCCAGCACCTCCCTATAACTCAAACTGTCAAGTCCCAATAACATCCTAGTAAATCTTTTCTGCACTCTTTCTTGTTTAATAATATTCTTTCTATAATAATTTGACCAGAACTATACACATTATTCCGAGTGTGGCCTGACCAATGTCTTGTACAATTTCAATAAGACATCCCAATGTTCTGACCAATGAAACCAAGCATGCTAAATGCCTTTTTCACCACTCTGTCCACTTGTGACTCCACTTTCAAGGAACTATGAACCTGCACCCCTAGATCTCTTTGTTCTGTAACTCTCCCCAGTGCCCTACCATTAACTGAGTAAGTCCTGCCCTGGTTCGATCTACCAAAATGCATCACCCTGCATTTATTTAAAGTCCACATGCCATTTGTCAGCCCACTGGCCCAATTGATCAAAATCCTGTTGCAATCCAAGATAATCTTTTTTACTGTCCACTATGGCATCAGTCTTGATGTCATCTGCAAACTTACTAATCGTACTTCCTAAATTTTCATCCAAATCATTGATTTTAAATCATGTATCATTTTTTAAAATTAATTATCATTAAGCTGAACCCAGGTCATTAAGGGACACGTGTTCAGGTTGTGGTGTCACAAGAGAGGGGGCATGATGTTACTGGCCTTATTTCATGGTGCAAGGGCATGTTTCAATTGCTGGTGGTAGGCTCAATTGCTGGAAGAAGAGAAAGTTTTCCCTGCAGTCTGTGAACCAGAAGAGTTTGCATTTTTTGGTGTAAGTAACCCACAGCTCCCACAGATGGCAGGAAGATCTAGGCCAATGTGTCAAGCATATAATTTTGGTCTGTGGAATCGAAGATTTAGCTCAGGGCGAGTGACACATGTGTCATGAAACTTTTCGTGCTATTGCAGTGCTCTGAGCTAAAAATGAGGGCAGTTATGCCAGCATTCATTTTAATGAGGCTATTGAGAGAACAGACTCAAAGCTTGGAACATTTCATCAGTCTTTATCCAGTAAAGCAGAGCCCATTAAAAATCAACACGTTTCCCTTTACAAAGCCATTTGCATTGGACAGCAAGACAGCTTATTATATGTGAGAACAACTTAATTTAACTCAACTTTAAAACAAGGTTGAATGCTGAGAAACATAGCGTTGTTCCTGCAGTACTTGTCACTTAAAAGTGGAAATTGCCGCTGCCAGGGAACTCATTACTAACCTATGCAAATTCGCATTGATATCCACTTTAAGAGATTTAACAAATTATGTACTATCATAGAATTGAATGTAAGCTCACACTCTTCTGTTACGGAAACAAGTGCATGTAATTGACATAAATAGACACATAAACCATTGTCCCTTCAATTATGAATGATGGAAGAATCACGTGTTAACCAGTCCATCCTGTTCAGTATTTGATGTACTTCTGATGGTGATTTCATTCTTGTTATTCAGTATAACATCCAATTACTCCAAAAATGGCAGCATATTAATAACTAACTCATTTTCCATTTTTTCTCATAATTAATCGTGCTTCATGGTGCAGTATGATGATATGCGTAGATTTTTATATTTCTGTGCTGAAGTATGTATGCTGTGTCAGTTAGGGTCAAGTTGAGCATGCATGTCTAGGGTTAATGAAAGGAAAGATTGTTGGAGTCTGATTGCCTGTGGATTCTAAAAGATGGAAGATTAAAGATGTTACCCTCTTGCATTCTGTAATGAGGCCTCATATTGGGCCTAAGTTTACAAGTAAACAGAGTGGGTTTGAAATTTGCATTTGAGGATAAGTGTTAAATTGATGTGTAGCTGTTGCATTTCAAAAGTATCAAAGGACATTTGCATTTTCCAGAGGTTTGTGAGTGAACAGGCATCTTAAAATTGTACTGACTCAAAATAGAGGTAAAGCAGGAATATGAACAATTATCATATTTGGGTGCTTGAATTTTCAAAGGCACACTTGAAGACAATAGGAAGCAGAGATGAAAATGTTTGAAAAGTATTTGTGAAAACAGATTTTCAACTGAGGTGAGTTGCTGCAAAGGGAGCTTCCATTGAAAGCCTGTTCCTGTGTTTCTGAATGTGTTGGAAAGCTGTGAAGGTATTTTAATTCATAGAATTCATAGAATTTTAGAATCCCTACAACGTAGAAGGAAGCCCATCAAGCTTACACCGACAACACTCCCACCCAGGCCCTATCCCCATATCCCAACATATTTACCTTGCTAAAGACATAAAAGAACAATTTAACATGGCCAATCCACTAAATTTGCACATTTTTGGAAAGGGGGGAGGGGGAAACCAGAATATCTACGAGAAACAGACATGTGGAGAACATGAAAATTCCAGACAAACAGTGACTCGAGGCTAGAATTGAACGCAGGTACCTGGCACTGTGAGGCAGCAGTGCTAAGCATTATGCCACCATACCAGTCAATTGAAGAAAGGAACTCACTTTTGGGCCAAGGAAATATATTTGGCCTGGGAAATGGTTTCCCTCTGGGAAAACCATATCAATGTGGATTTGTAACTTTTGCTGGTGGCTGTATCACCCTTAGCTGGTAAACTGATTGTGTGCCCAATGACATTGCAAGAATGCAATTTGGTCATTTGCATTAGGTTTCCTGAGGTGGGGTGGGAGAGGGGAGGGGATGAGTTGGAGTGTGTGGTAATGTGGTGGTCTTCCTCCGCCCGATTTAAGTGAGTAGTGGATGGGAATGTGTCACCTGAAGCAATCCTGTTACCTGACAGACTGAAAGATGTGCTGGTTAGGTAGATTGGCCAGGGCAAATTCTCCTTTAGTGTACCCAAACAGACGCCAATGATGGGATTTTCTCAGTAACTTCACTGCAGCATTAATGTAATCCTAATTATGATACTAATAAATAAACTTAACTGAAACCCCAGGGCCTGCACTCTTCCCATTGAATGTGAGCATTTAAAATACCCTGTGGCATTTTCTAATCTTTCCATAGGTAGACTAAGATGACCTTAGTGAGGTTGAGGGCAGATGTGAATCGTGCAGCTGTTTCAGTTTACAGGCAGCATGTAAACGTAAAAGCATAGTCATTCACAAAACTTATTTACTTCAATCCATATTTTCTCATATAAAAAAATCACACCACCTTGCCTGAGTTGACAGGTTGACTCATCCTTGCTTTATTCATTGAAACAGACAGCAGGTTGCCGGGTTTAGTTGGAACTAATCTTCACAATTAATTTCCAGGGCACCTATCTGTCAGTAGACACCTCACCTCCCCCCCCCCCCCCCCCCCCCCCCCAACACCCCCAACACCCCTCCCCGCCCAGAATGTCTGACTGGCTGTCAACCTGAAAATGTTCCTTCAATTTTGAAATTTATTTATTCATGTCACAGGTCAGTTTACATTAACACTGCAATGAAGTTACTGTGAAAATTCCCTACTCACCACACTCTGGTGTCCCCTCAGGTACACTGAGGGAGAATTTAGCATGGCCAATCCACTTAACCACTTCATCTTTCAGATTGTGGGCGGAAACTGGAGCACCTGGAGGAATCTCACGAGGCGAATGTACAGATTCCGAAGAGATAGTGCCCCAAGCTGGGAATTGAACCTGGATCCCTGGTTCTGTGAGTCAGCAATGCTAGCCACTGTGTCACTATGCTACCCGATCTTGCAGTAGGACCTGTTCTATTGTACAAGCTAAGCTGTCTTTCCAACCAATCCCAAATCGGGTGTTCACCAGTCAGTCACTGAAACTGTCTGCCATGCCTCAAGACTATGGGTCAAGTGTTGGTAGATGGGATTAGGTGGGAATTCAGGTGTTTCTCATGTGTTTACGCAGACTTAATGGGCCGAAGGGCCTCTTCTGCACTATATGGTTCTATGATTCATACAAGAGTAGGTTCTGAGCAGCAACTCATGTTGCGCTCATATGTCATTGAATTATAAGAGGTTCATAAGAAGGATGAAACAAGATAATAAATCGACAATTTAGTAACATTATCGTGGAAGCACACCTTTGATGTCTGGCTTTAATGCATAAGGTCTCAGTAACTGCCCTATTGATAAAAATGCAGCTAATCACAGAAAGCAAACAGCACGAGGCGTCACGGGCTTAGGGTGAGGGGGGTAAGGTATAATTTGGATGCTAGAGGGAGTTTTTTCACACAGAGGGTGGTGGGGGTATGGAATGCGCTGCCAAGTAAAGTGGTGGAGGCAGGTTCTCTGGAGTTATTTAAGAAATACTTAGATGGACACATGAACAGAATGGGAATGGAGGGATATAGAAAACTGATTTAAAATAGGGATCATGAGCCTTGGGAATCCGTGGGAATTGTGTAAACAGATGATGATATTGATGTACTTGTTTTTATCCTACAGGTGCTTTGGTCCACCTTGTTGTCTAACAAGGGGCATACACGCGATGGATCGTGAGAGGTCTGCTCTTGGATCTTTTTCGAGAGTATCCTACTGCTTCACGTCGTTAGTGTATGCTTGACCTGGACCATCTGATGGGCAACACGACAGTTCAGTGATTATCGCTGTGCTGTGCAGATACATGGATTTGGGCCTGTGTCTGTGGAAGTTTAAGCATTTCCCTCGTGCTTGCGTGGGTTTTCTCCGGGAGCTCCGGTTTCCTCCCACATCCCAAAGATGTGCTCTTAGGCTAATTGGCAAAACAAATTCTCCCTAAATTGTCTCAAATTTGGTTTTTAATCCATAGATCTATAAACACGGACAGGGATCGCGGGTAGAGGTGGGAACATCGGGGTGGCGGCGCGGGCTCATTGGGTCGAAGGGCCTGTTTCCCATGCTGTTTTGTTCTTTGTTCTTTGTTCAAAGTCCAACCCATTTCTACCTAAACATTCTCCTAAAGGTGTGATAGAACATAGAACATAGAACATTACAGCGCAGAACAGGCCCTTCGGCCTTCGATGTTGCACCGACCATTATAAAAAGCAATGACCCTCCAAACTAAACCATTCCCTTCTCTTCCATAAACTTATCAACTAACCTCTTAAACGCCACCAAACTTGGCGCATCTACAACTGCCGCAGGCAGGGCATTCCACTCCCTAACCACCCTCTGGGTAAAGAACCTACCTCTGATATCCGTCCTATAACTATCACCCCTTAATTTAAAGATGTGTCCCCTCGTGCTAGCTTTCTCCATCCTAGGAAAAAGGCTATCACTGTCCACCCTATCTAAACCTCTAATCATCTTATATGTTTCGATTAGGTCCCCTCTTCGCCGCCTCCTTTCTAACGAAAACAACCTCAAATCCTCAGCCTCTCTTCATAAGACCTGCCCTCCATACCAGGCAACATCCTGGTAAACCTCCTCTGTACCCTCTCCAATGCCTCCACATCTTTCTTATAATGTGGGGACCAGAACTGCACCCAATACTCCAAGTGCGGCCGCACTAGAGTTTTGTACAGTTGCAACATGATGTTGCGGTTCTGAAATTCAATCCCCCTACCAATAAAAGCTAAGACTCCATATGCCTTCTTAACAACCTTATCGACTTGACTGCCTACTTTCAGGGATCTATGCACAAAAACACCAAGATCCCTCTGTTCATCAACACTATTAAGAATCCTACCATTAGCCCTATACTCTACACATTTATTATTCCTGCCAAAGTGCATTACCTCACACTTTTCCACATTAAACTCCATTTGCCAACTCTCGGCCCAGCTCTGCAACTTGTCCAAGTCTCTCTGCAAACTATAACACCCCTCTTCACTATCTACCACTCACCGACTTTAGTGTCATCCGCAAATTTACTAATCCATCCTTCAATACCCTCATCCAGATCATTTATAAAAATTACAAACAGCAGGGGCCCCAAAACAGACCCCTGAGGTACACCACTTGTAACCGAACTCCACGATGAATATCTCCCATCAACCACCACCCTCTGTCTTCTATCTGCTAGCCAATTCCTAATCCAATTAGCTAAATCACCCTCAATCCCATACATCTGCATTTTCTGCAGAAGCTTCCATGGGCCACCTTATCGAACGCCTTACTAAAGTCCATATATACCACATCAACTGCCTTACCCCCATCCACCTCTTTGGTCACTTTTTCAAAAAACTCAATGAGGTTAGTAAGGCACGACCTACCCTTCACAAAACCAGCTGACTATCCCCAATCAATTCATTTCTCTCTAAATAACTATAAATCCTATCCCTAATAATTCTCTCCAATACTTTGCCCACAACAGAAGTAAGACTCACTGGCCTATAATTCCCTGGAAGGTCTCTCTTCCCCTTCTTGAACAATGGGACCACATTCGCTATCCTCCAGTCATCCGGAACCATACCCGTAACCAACGACGACCTGAAGATCAGAGCCAGAGGCTCTGCACTCGCCTCTCTTGCCTCCCAGAGAATCCTAGGGTAAATCCCGTCCGGCCCAGGGGACTTATCCAACTTCAAACCCTCAAGAATATCTAGCACATCCTCCCTATCTACTTCAATACTTTCCAGTTTGCAACCCTGTACCTCAGTGTTCTCCACAACTACATTTACATCTCCCTGCGTGAATACCGAAGAGAAATATTTATTCAGTGCCTCTCCAATCTCTTCAGGCTCCACGCACAACTTCCCACTGCTGTCTATGACTGGCCCTAATCTTGCCCTAACCAATCTTCTATTCTTAACATATCTAAAGAAAGCTTTAGGATTCTCCTTAATCCTATCAGCCAAAGTCTTCTCGTGTCCCCTCTTAGCTCTCCTCAACTCACTCTTTAGCTCCCTCCTGGCTAATCTATAGCTATCCATTGCACTAACTGAGCCTTCAAGCCTCATCCTGACATAAGCCTCCTTTTTCCTTTTAACCAGCGAATCAACTTTTTTCGTACACCAAGGTTCCCTTACTCGACCATTTCCTCCTTGCCTGACAGGGACATACTTATCAAGGACTCGCAGCAGCTGCTCCTTGAATAAGCTCCACATTCCAGATGTTCCCAGTCCCTGTAGTTTCCTAGTCCAATCTATGCACCCTAATTCTCTCCTGATGGCCTCATAATTACCCTTCCCCCAGCTATAACTACTGCCCCCAGCTTCATGCCTATCCCTATCCATCACTAAGGTGAACGTAACCGAATTGTGGTCACTATCACCAAAATGTTCACCAACTTCCAAGCCTAACACCTGGTCTGGCTCATTGCCCAGCACCAAATCCAATGTAGCCTCACCTCTAGTTGGCCTATCTACATACTGAGTCAAAAAACCTTCCTGCACACTTTGTATGAAAACTGACCCCTCTAACGAGCTAGAGCTATAGCTATTCCAATCAATATTAGTAAAGTTAAAGTCCCCCATAACAATTACCCTATTACTTTCACTCCTGTCCAGGATTGACTTTGCAATCCTTTCCTCTACCTCTCTAGAACTTTTAGGAGGTCTATAAAAGACTCCCAACAGGGTGACCTCTCCTCTCCTGTTTCTAATCTCAGCCCATACTACCTCAACAGACAAGTCCTCATCAAACTTCTTTTCTGTCACTGTGATACAGTCTTTGACTAATAATGCCACTCCTCCCCCCCTTCTACCTCCTTCTCTCCTCCGACTGAAGCATTTGAACCCCGGAACCTGCAACATCCATTCTTGTCCCTGCTCTACCCAAGTCTCTGAAATGGCCACAATGATAGGTGATCATTGTTCCCAGTCACTTCTCTGATACTGAAGTGCCCCATTAAAAATGTGAAGTCTCATTCCTTCAGGTTTTAATTATTGTTGGAGATTACGTTTTCAAAGTATTTTTCTTACAATTTCTTTTTGTCTCTGTTTTTCTCTCTCTTAATTCAATCTTCCATTCCCTCTCCTTTTTTTCTTTCTATAGCTGAATTGGTATTGAATTCACCCACAGTCATTTACACTTCCATTTCAATTCTGATCCTGTTTATTTCACAATCTGATTGATTGAAGAGATCATGGTTGCTTGCCCTGTTTGTTCTGACGTTAGATCCCTGGTCTACCTCACAGTGCTATTGTCAGCTTCACGCTTTTGGCAATTTGCCACATAAAACATTTAAAAACTGTAGTAATTCTTGTTCACCCGTTAAGGGAAAAATAACAACATGTTTATTTACAGGTACAGAGGCTACAAATTCAGCTCCTGAGAAGGTTCTGAAACAGAAGCCTCACTTCACCAAGGTGATGCCCCACCGTGTTCCCTGAATGGTTTCCCAGGTCATTGTCTATTGATCCTTAAAGGGACAATCGCCACAGAAAGCAAGGACTTGTGTAATTAATGGCAGATTCAGTCCTCAGGCAAATTATTGTTCTCATTTGAAAATTCGTGTAGATACATTTTAAGTTCAAATAAACTGCTGAGATAGACTCATTTCCAAACCCTTCTGTTATGTCCATTACTTTTAACGTAGACAGTGCTTGTATAGAAGCCTTTATTTTAAAAAATGGACACTATCTACATCACTAAGATGGGTACCAAGTGTCAGATGATCTCACAAACTATCTAGAAAGTTGCTTCTAGAAAGTTCCCAATTGAATTGGGATAGGGGGGAAAGTGGTTGGTGAGGGGGCATCACTGGAATTTGGACATATAAAGATGTTTACCTTCTGTGGAATTTGCATTTGCTACAGTTGAAGTTTAGTTTATTTATTAGCGTCATAAGTAGGTTTACACTAACACTGCAATGAAGTTACGTGAAAATCCCCTAGTCACCACACTCTGGTGTCTGTTTGGGGACACTAAAGGAGAATTTAGCATGGAAAGGACACACTCTGCATAGACAGTGACCTAAGCTGGGAATTGTACCTGGCTCCCATAGTGCTGTGAGGCAGCAATGCTAACCACTGTGCCACCGTGCTGCCTACTGTTTGTGGATTTATCCAAAACATAAAACAAAACATAAACACAAAACACGGTGGCACAATGGTTAGCACTGCTGCCTCAAAGCTCCAAGGACTTAGATTTGATTCCTGGCTTGGATCACTGTCTGTGTGATATTTATACATTCTCCCCGTGTCTGTGTGGGTTTCATCTGGATGCTCCAGTTTCCTCCCCAGTCCAAAGATGTGCAGGTTAGGTGCATTGGCCATGCAAAGTTGCCCCTTAGTGTCCCTGAATATGTAGGTTAGAGGGATTAGTGGGGTCATTATGTGGGGTTAGGGGGAGAGGGCCTGGATGGGAGGCAGACTCAATGGGCTGAATGGCCTCCTTCTGCACTGTTAGGATTTTGTACTCTCAGAGATGAAAGATTTAAAAAGGAGTAAATCGTTCAGCTCAATCATTAGGAGACATCTCCATCAGTCCTTCAAGCAATTTTGTGACTTCTGAGGGAATAGCTAAACTATCGCTGAGAGGACGGAACCTAATTTCACACTTGGACCTTAAGTGTTTATAATTCATTGGGGTCAGATCTTAGCTTTGATCTTTGCTGTCATGATAATGTGCTCATTCTGTCAGCTTAAAGTCCAACAAGGAAGAACAGCAATGTGAGTTGAGGCTGGACACTTCCTTGCAAAAGAGGTGTGGACTAGCCTAGGTGTTTAATATGGAGCTGAAACCTTTGAACCCACCAGCTGACGGTGGATGGATGAATCGGCTGCCAGCTACTAAATGATTCAGAAGGGAAATTGTCTGTGCATAATTAAGATGTTCTAAGTGCAAAATCTGGTGCAGCATTCTGTCATTCTGTCTAACCGGAAAGGCACTGCCAGAATCACCCACTACCACACTTAATCTCAAAAATGGAGATTTAAACAAAATTTGCTCCTAGACTCCTTGAGAAAAACTTTGAATGTGCTCACCCCCCCCGCCCCCCCCAACACACATCAAACATTGGCCAAGTCTGGTTTACAGCTTGTAAAAGTGCACTGTTCTCTTGAACGGTATTTTTTTCTTGAACGTATGTACATGAGTGTTGAGTGATTGATGTAACTAATATTCAGCATGAATAAATAATTCTCTTTATTCAATGCCACAAAAGCTTGCTGCTGTTATTTAATCTACAGTGAATGCAGTGTCACACTGTAGCACCTAAATTCCAAAATTGAAATAGGGAGGGAAATGACTCTGCGGAGCAGAAGCAGGAATCCTAAAATAGCACACAGCAAATTCTGAAATAAATGAGCTGTCATCTGAGAGTGAAATGTGCAGTAAGCGTTTTTTTCCTAACAATATGAAGTTTGTCCTCAGAAAACACACTTTGCGATCTACCCCCAGGTAACACAATGTGTACCGTGTACTCCTTTCATTATAGAACTCTCCATTTGAACAGTAACACTGAAATTCTGTTGCTGTCGGTGAACGATAATGTAAATGAAGCAAATTCCATTTCTCTGATGATGCCCAGAAACTGTTTCTTCATGGATTCCATGCATGCAGACAGGCTGTGGAGAAAACAAGCATCATCTTCTACTGTCCCTCCAATTGGGATTGACTTCACACACAAGCAGTAAAAAAGAGAGATGCATTGAGTGTGCCACAAATCTTGTTTCAAACAATATTCTCCCAAAGCCTTTGATTGTAGACAAAAAAAAACTTGCTATACTCTCATTGTATGTTCAGGCGTTATGATATGGCATCTTATTTATTCCCTATCAGTAGACATGAAATGATAATCTTAAAAGAGAGGGGTATAAAACCTTTGGGATATTTTTTTCTGATAGAGGTAATCAAATACGTAATTTCATTTTACTGCTCAGTTGTCAAGCACAACAGAATGTCGCGAAAGCAAGCAGTAATCTTGTAAAATAACACTGAATCCTTACAAAGTACACAAATACATTAAGTGAATGGTTTTCCTAAATTTAAGTGCTATAACGTTGTTAAAAAGGCAGCCCTTGACAGAATACATTGACAGGAAATGTCATCTATTAAGTTAATTCTGAATTAGTCATCTTTGTAATATGGTCCGTGTCAATTTAATAAATTCTGTCACGTTATCCCAGTAACAGATATAAGGGCAGTGAATGAAATTTTTTGTTCTGAAGGATTTATATGATAATTGAAACATCACAAAAATAAAGCAAGCTATAGAAGATGCATTTCCTTCTGGATCTTCGTGCTTTTGGTTGAATCAGATATATATGGAGGAAAAACAAAGTAACTGTCATTTACACTGTTTTAACAGCAAAGTTCCTCCCCACATTGTGGATGACTGAGGAAAAATACTTGTGGAAATTCATCCCAATTTCATTAATGTGCATTAAGGAAATTTTACTTTGCACTTGAAGGTGCTGTGAAGGCAAAATAAGAAGCACAATAAGAATTCCCTTGAAAGACGTCGGCTTAGAGGGGATCTCATAGAGGTGTATAAGATTATAAGGGGTATAGATAGAGTAAATGGAGGTAAACTTTTTCCACCTTTAGAAATGGATAGGACGAGAGGTCATGGCCATAGGGTGAGGGGGGCTATGTATAGGACGAATATTAGAGGGCAGTTTTTCACACAAAGGGTAGTGGGGGTGTGGAATGCACTGCCGAGTAAGGTGGTGGGAGCAGGCACGCTGGGGCTGTTTAAGGGTCTCTTGGACAGCCACATGAGCGGTATGCAGATAGAGGGATATATTAGGACTGTTTAACTACGGCTTTTTTCCACAGGTAATTCGGTCCATAATTTGAGCACGCATTCGGCAGGTGGTGCGGGTACAGCTCTTGGATGTTGATTCATGGGTTGCCTGGTACCTCATGTCGTATATGAGTGCTTTATGTGGACCATCTGAAGGGCACCATGACAGCTCAGAGACTATCGATGTGGCTGTGCAGACACTTGGAATTGGGCCGGTGTCTGCGGGAGTTTGCGCGTTCTCCCCGTGGTTGCGTGGGTTTTCTCCGGGCACTCCGGTTTCCTCCCACAACCCAAAAATTCGCTCTTAGGCTGATTGGGTAACAAATTGTCCCTATGGTGAAAATTTTCCAAATTAGGATTAATATATATATTATTATATAGGACTATTAAAATAGGATAATGATTTGGTACTACGGTGGCGCGGGCTCGTTGGGCCGAAGGGCCTGTTTCCCGTGCTGTGTTGCTTAAAAAAAAAAGAATGTACCTTGACATTCAATGCTGTTACCATCACTGAATCTCCCACTTTCAACATCCTTGGCATTACCATTGACCAGAAACTCAACTGGACTCACCACATAAACACAAAGGCCAGAAGAGCAGGTCAGAGGTTAGAACGAGTAACTCAGCTTCTGACTGCCAAAAGCTGACAAGGCACAAGTCACAAGTGTGATGCAATACTCCCGACTTGCCTGGATGGATGCAGATCCAACATGGCGCAGTGGTTAACGTGTTGTCTCACAACACCAGGGATCAGGTTTGATTCTGTGTGGAGTTTGCACGTACTTCCTGTGTCTGCATGTGTCTCCTCTGGGTGTTCCAGTTTCCTCCCACAGTCATGTGTGTTGGCCACGCTAAGTTCAATCCCAGTGTACCTGAACAGGCGCTGGAGTGTAGCGACTAGGGGATCTTCACAGTAACTTCATTGCATTAATGTAAGCCTACTTGTGTTTAATAAATAGAGTTGAAGCTTGACATCGTCCAGGACAAAGCAGCCTATTTGATCGGTACCACATCCACAAACATCCACTCATTTTATCACTGACAGACATTCATTCACAGCAGTGTGTACTATCTACAAGATGCAATGCCGCAATTAACTAAAGATCCTTCGACAGCACCTTCCAAACCCATAAAGCACTTCCATCTGGAAGGACAGCAGGTACATGAGAACACTACCATCTACAAGTTACCTTCCAAATCACTCACCATCCTGGCTTGGCAACATACCACTGTTCCTTCACATCGCTGGGTCAAAATCCTGTAATTTCTTCCCTAATAGGTCAACCCATAGCACATGGACTGCAGCGCTTCAAAAAGGCAACTCACCATCATTTTCTCAAGGGCAACTAGGGGTGGGCAATAAATGCTGGCCAGCCAACAACACCCATGAATGAATAAAAAAATTGTAGAATAAAAACTCTATGGTGGAGAAGAATGCCATTCAGCCCATCGAATCTGCATTAACTCACTGACAGAGATCATACCCAGGCCCTGAAACAGAAAATGCTTGAAAATCTCAGCAGATCTGACATCATCGGTGGTGGAAGAATAGGGTCAATGTTTCAAATCTGGGTGAGCCTTTGCCAGAGCAGAAGACTAAGAAAATGAGAAAGCAAAAGAGTTAGGCAGCTAGATTACAAAGACAATGCAACAGAGAAAACAAGCGGTTTTAAATTGAGGCTTCCTCTTCTATGCTACTCAGGTACATTACATTACAATGTAAAGGGAACATTACATATACCCCTCTAATGTAGATAGAGGTAATGTACCCACATTAAATTGGGTAATGGGGTATTACGCAAATGCCACATTATATTACCCAAATGTCGCATTTGGGTAACGTAATGCCGCATGTTACTCAAAAGTCATATTTTGAGTAAAACTCAGAGGTTAAGCAGTGCTTGTGTGTTTAATAAGGGCTGAGCCACAGTTATCAATGAATGTAGGAAATAACAGGCAGGAAAAGATCAGTTACTCCATCAATCCTATTTCACATCCTCATTGCTTAGAGGATCATGCATGGACACTTCATCCAATTGACATGGTGTGAATGGACTTCCAAAAAGTGTTTGATAAAGTGCCATATTATAGGTTTGCCTGTTAAGTCGAAGCCCAGGGAATAAAAGGGAAAGTGACAGCATGGATAGGACAGACATTATTAAATCACAACCATACTCATTGTGATATTCTTTAGTGACCTGCCCACATTTGGCTTCACATTAGACATATAATGTCAACACATACCTTGTTGATTTCCACCTACAGCAAGGACGTTAGGATGAACCATTATAACCATCTGGTTCAGCCTCTACTGGAGAATTGTCTCCACTATGGCTCACATAAAGAAGAAAAAAGCAAATTGCTGCAGATGCTGGAATTTGAAACCAAAAGAGAAAATGCTGGAAAATCTCAGCAGGTCTGGCCGCATCTGTAAGGAGAGAAAAGAGCTGATGTTTCGAGTCCTGATGACCCTTTATCAAAGCTAAAAGGCATAGAAAGTGAGAGATATTTATACAGTAAGGTGAGGGAATGAAAGATGAGTCATAGCTACAAAACCAAGGCAAAATACTGCTACTGGCAGTCCATAGAGAAAATGGAAGGTGTGAATGGCCAAACGGCAGAGAAGCTGAAATGAAGATGTTGGGGGCGTGAGGAGCCGGGGGGACGGGTAATGGAATAGAAGTAGGAAACAAAGATAGGGACATTAGGAAGGATGTGAAAGCTTTAGGGAGGATGCAGAAAAAATTTATCAGAATGCTTCGGGTCCTTAGAGGAGGAGGTTGAGTGGAAACCCAGAGGTCTAGATAAGATAAACGCAACCGAACTATTGACATTGCCATCAAGGCCGAGAATCAGAGGGCAAAGGTTTAACGTGATATGTCAGAGTACCTCACAGGCAACATGAGGAAAATCTCTTTGATATAGTGAGTAGAATGGACCTGGAATGCACTTCCTGAGAGTGCCATGCAGATTCAATCGAGGATAGAAAAATGCATAAGCATCTGAAGAGGAAGAAAATTGTTGTTCCGTGAGGTAAATGTGTTGGGAGCTTGTTCGCTGAGTTGTTCTTGAAGCAGGGAGCTACCCCAACCACAATGGGCTGAATAGCCTCATTTTGCGCTACTAACCACTCTTTGATTCTCTAAGTTCGGCATGCTGAGGTTGTCTGATTTTGCCGCTGGGACAGAATGGAGGGACACTACCTGCCTGCATTGAAGTGTAATAGTTCAGATGCTGAGTAGACCTCAGGCAACCGGGCCTAATGATTTAGGGCAACACGTTCCACATTATTGGCCCCGAAGAGGTGTTGTGAAAACTTACCCATGCCACATTGTCTCATTTCTCCATGCACTGTGATCAATCTGTTCAGCAGCATCTTAGAAATCATTCGCTTGCCTGCCTGAAAACATTAACGCGTCTGCTCATGCGGCGAGACAGAGCTGCAACGGGTCTGTTGAGGGCCAGCTTCAGATAATTGAGCTCTTTTCTAATATGGATTTGTTTTGAGGGATGCACAGGGATCGGGTCTGAAAGGAGCATTATCTGGAGGAGGGCTTTAGGAGCTGTTTGAAAGGGTCCCTTTGGTTGAAAAAGTCCTGCCATCAAACTGTCCTTAGAAAACAGAAGTGAGTGTTAATCGTTGAGTTACAAAGCCCAGGAGCTGCTTTGTGTAATCAGCTTTATCTCCCACGAGTATTGTCTGCATGAATTCAGAGATGCTGTTACAGACGTTATATTCGCATAGGTTATTTCCTATCAAATATATCCTACAAAACAAATTTCTTCTGTTCCTCACTTGCAGCAGGATTGTGAAACAAAGAATGATTTTTTTTTCTCTCTCTTAAATGCCTCCAATTATTTCTTCCACTGTTATCATGCGAATCGGCAATTCCCAGGTCTAAGTGATGGCAGCCATTTTCCTTTGGCTTTAACTCCACATGGGATTTGTGCCTATTTCATCTATACTTGCATCACATTTTAGGTTATAATGCAAAAATGAATTTTAAATTTGGCGTAGTAAATTGTAACTGAGAAAGAGCCAATCTCCTCCCTCCCTCTAATTGTTAAGTCTGGGCCAGTTCTAAGTAGACCCACAAAACTAACATTTGCTCGCAATCTCACTCAGGCATGAGAATAGCTGATGACAGAAAGAGAAGCAGCCGGATAAATGGCTATATCAACAAGATAATTGAAGGTACTTCGATTTGAATAAATTGCAAAGAAAATATATAAGATACACTGACATGAAAATGGGATTAGTCTGCCACGATGCAGTAGGAATAAATAGGACCTTTTCAAATTGGCAGGTAGTAACTAGTGTGGTGCTACAGGAATTTGTGTTGGGACCCCAGCTATTCACAATATATATTAATGATTTGAATAAGCGAGCAAAATGCAACAACTCAAAGTTTGCAAATGTTACCAAGTTGGGTTGGAGGGTAAACTAATGAGAATGCAAAGATCCTTCAGCGTGATCTGGACAGGTTGGGCGAGTGGGCAAATCAGTGGCAGATGCAGTATAATTTAGATAAATATGAGATTATTCATTTTGAAAGCAAAAACAAGAAGGCAGATTACGACCCGAATAGTTGTAAATTGGAAAGGGAAGTGTGCAGTTGGACCTGGGTGTTCTTGCGCACCATTCACTAAATGTAAATATGTGGGTGCAGCAGATACATTGGCTTTCAGTGGGAGAGGTTGCGCGTACAGGAGCAGAGATGTGTTATTACAATTGTACAGAGTCTGGAATAGTGTGTGCAGTTTTGGTCTCCTTTTCAGAGGAAGGATGTTCTTGCTCGCGAGGGACTGCAGTGAATGTTTACCAGGCTGATTTTGGGAATGGTGGAGCTGGTGAACGAGGAGAGTTTGATTTGGTTAAGATTGTTTTCACCGGAGTTCAGACAAATGAGGGGCAGATCTCATTGAGACTTATAAAATTCCAACAAGACTAGACAGGGTGCAGGAAGGATGTTCCCAATAGTGGGAATTTTCAGAACCAGGGGTCACAGGCTGAGGACATAGGGTAGGCCATTTAGGATGGAATGAGGAAATATTTCTTCATCCAAAGAGTGATGAGCCTGTGGAATTCATTAGCAAAGGAATAGTTGATGCCAAAACATTGAATGTATTCAAGAAGCGGCTAGATTTAGCACTTGGGATGAATGGGATCAAAGATTATGGAGAGAAAACAAGATTATACTATTGAGTTGGATGATTAGCCATGATTGTGATGAATAGCGGAACTGGCTGAAAGGGCTAAATGGCCTCTTCCTGCTCCTACCTTCTATGTAGCTGGCTTAGCATACAGCCCTTTTTAAGGAAGGATGTAAATGCTTTGAAGGTTGAGTTTGTTTGCACTGGAATTGAGAAGAGTGGGGGATGACTTGATTGAAGCCCATAAAATCCTAAATATTCTCGACAAACTGGACGTGGAAATGATGTTCCCTCTTGTGGGTGAGTCCAGGAAGAGGGGGCAAATGTTTTAAAATGAGGTATTGCCTTTTGAGGATTGAGATGAGGAGAATTATTTTCTCTCAGAGAGTTGTGCAGCTTTGAGATCTCTGCCCCAGAAGATGGTGGAGACGGGGTCATTAAACATTTTTGAGTTGGAGATAGATGGATTCTTGTAAATTTAGGGAATCAAAGCTTATCGGGGTGGGGGGGAACAGGGGGAACAGAGGTAGTAGATGGGAATGTGGAGCTCAACACAATCAGATCAGCCATGATTTTGTTGAATGATGGAGTAGGCTAGAGCAGCTGAATGGCCTATTTCTGCTTCTATTTTGTATGTTTGTACGTACCAAGTTTAAGTTCATTTATTAGTGTCACAAGTAGGCTTACATTAACACTGCAATGAAGTTACTGTGAAAATCCCTTTGTCACCACGCTCCGGTGCTTGGTACGGGTACACTGAGGGAGACTTTAGCATGGCCAATGCACCTAACCAGCATAGCTTTCGGATTGTGGGAGGAAACTGGAGAATCCGGAGGAAATCACGCAGACACGGAGAGAATGGGTAGACTGCTCACAGGCAATCGCCCAAGACCGGAATTGAGCCCGTGTTCCTGGCGCTGTGAGGCAGCAGTACTAACCACTGTGCCACCTCGCCACACAATTCCTCTTGGGTTGCAGCACGAGAGGAAAGTGGTGCGAAGACAACAAATAAGAGGACAAATTTCTCTCAGAGGGATGAAGAGGAGGGTTTGCAGTAGGTTTTCTTATCAACCGACGACCTTCGCCTGAGCCCGAAGAAGTGTGTATTTTGTGAACACTTTTCAAAGAATGTGCACACAAAACATGTGCACCAGACATGTAGTGTCAAAGGAGGACAAGGATGGCACTGACAATGGATGTGAAGATGACTGCAACCATGAATTTCTCTGATTCACTGGAAGGACAGTCACAAATGTACCAACTGGAACCTACTCCTCAAAATAGCCAGTCCTTCAACAAACTCAAACAGAGCCATTAAAAATTAATCTCATAGATTCCCTACAGTGCAAAAGGAGACCATTCGGCCCATCGGATCTGCACCAACGACAATCCCATCCCAGACCCTATACCCACAAACCCAC
The DNA here is from genome assembly GCA_024679065.1 of Sphyrna mokarran. Taxonomy (NCBI): domain Eukaryota; kingdom Metazoa; phylum Chordata; class Chondrichthyes; order Carcharhiniformes; family Carcharhinidae; genus Sphyrna; species Sphyrna mokarran. Next base: position 17,973,088 of record JAGIQG010000008.1, on the reverse strand, counting down.
ACATTCACTGTAACTTACACATCTCGGGACATAATGGGCAATTTAGCATGGCCAATGATCTTTGGATATCTGCATATCTTTAGATTGAGGGTGGAAACCAAAGCATTTGGAAGAAACCCGTGAAGACATGGGGAGAACGTGCAAACTCCACACAGGTAGTGACCCAAGCCGGGAATCAAACCCGGGTCCCAGACGCTGTGTGGCTAACCATTGTGCCACCCCTGCAACTAACTAATCTGCAACTAACATGCAATTTGAAGGGAAGTAATGCTGGGAAATGGAAAAATTTCCCATTTCAGCATTGCAAGCTCAGATCAGAATTTCTCCTCATCAGAATCCTTCCAGCCTGGAACGCACAAGGTAGCAAACATCATCCAGTCTGCCATCTACTGCTGTATCAACGAGCTGACAGATGCTCTTTAAGCCAGGCAGGTTTTCTCTTTTGAATAGTCAACTGGAGCAACCATGTGCTTTTTTCAGGAGACCCGGTTTCGCCGTGGTTCATTGATTGTACACATGTGGCTTTACGAGTGCAATGGCTCAAAGCTGAGATATGCTGCAAAGATTAGCACTCACTGAATGTGCAGTTGCTGCATCATTATGATCATGATCATTCTGCACCAATTCACTGTTCCATCAATCTTTCAGCCACCGCATCAAACTCGAGTGTGTCTCCTACAAAGGGATTAATTTCATGACCTCAGTTTGAGCAGGCAGACATTAGAAATCTTATAGGGCACAGGGATGCCATTCGGCCATTGAGCCTGCACTAACAACAAACCCACCCACACTCTATCCCCGTAACCCCACATAGTTACCCTGCTAATCCCCCTAACATTAAGGTGCAAATTATCATTGCCAATCCACCTAACGTGCATTTCTGTGGACAGAAATCGGAGCACCCAGTGGAAAACCCACACAGACACGTGGACAATGTACAAACTCCACATAGATAGTCACCCAAGACCAGAATTGAACCTGGGTCCCTGGCGCTGTAGCGCAGCAGTGCTAACCACTGTGCCATTGTGCCACCCTACCAACCTTGAATGGCTGCAGTTTGTGCTGCAGTGGAAGCTGAGTGGTCACCAGATGTTGCATCATGGTTGTGTTTGTACATGCTCTCTGATAACCATTTCCACATTAGAAAAGGATGGGCCCAAAGCTCTGTACATCTAAGCCATGTTGCTGCTGTACACCTCCATACCACTGGATTGCAGATATTCTTGATGTAGAGATGCTGGTGTTGGACTGGGGTGAACACAGTAAGAAGTCTGACAACATCAGGTTTAAGTCCAACCGATTTATTTGATAGTAAACTCACAAGCTTTCGAGATTCTCCTCTTTCATGATTCATCTGACGAAGAGGAGAACCTCGAAAGCTTGTGAGTTTACTGTCAAATAAATCGGTTGGACTTAAACCTGGTGTTGTCAGACTTCTTACTGTGTTGCACATATTCTGACATGCCTTCCAATGCACCAAGCATCTCGCTGCCCATCCATCTTCATCTATACATTGCCTCATCCAAGTCCTCATCTGAGTCTGCTGCAGGAGAACTGCTGACTCTACATAGAGTTGGCTCACATGGGACCCTTTGCCATGGCCTCAGTGCAGGTCACCTGTACCTCATCACTTGCCACATACAGACTCCACACACTCTCTTAAGATATGTGCACACTGCCAATACCTGAACTGTTGGCTGCAAGTGAGATCGAGTGCCAGATCTCCTTGATCAGTATTTTGTTCATCCTTGGATTTGTTTGTTGTGGCACTGCCTGATTAGATGGAAGAAGTTCTGGGACATCGGATGTCACGAAGGCAGATAGGTGAGGTTGTGGTAAGGGAAGAAGGGGAAGCAAGAGCATCGGCAACTTTCAAATCAAAAGAGTTTGAAATGAGGGAGAGGTTCGATGTACAAAGATGAGTTAAGGGAACACACACTGTCAACCCTAATAGTTTCACATCTGTCTCCAGCCCTGGCTTCACCTGTAGCCACACCAATGATTGCAACCACCACAGGGTTAAAGACATGTAAGTCTATCTGTCCTCCATTGATAAGGAGTTGCTGTTTTAAATTACTGCCCACCTCATCCTGTAGGGACTGAAGAAAGTGTGCCAGTGCGTGTGCTGCCATGTGTTTGGATGATGTGCCTACCACAGTTGAATAGCTGGCAGTTTGTGCAAGCCACAAAATGTGAGAGTGTAAGATCTGGCTATTTTGAAGATTTGTTCTAGGGTTTATGGATGTTATTCCTCAACCACAGCTTAGATTAAATTGTTCAGATTGAATTTCAGTTAGAGAGAGAGAATAGGCAGGCAGGGCAGTTGGGATTTTTTTAGAGGAAGGCTTTTGTTAGTGTTTACATTCAATTCTTTCACAACCTGAATTTCCTTAAGAGTCTGGATTCAACAGTCTGCTGTTATAATTGGAGGTTTTTTTAAATGTCAGTCTGAAGAAATGGCCGGAAAGTAATCTGTTCTGAGGATAATGCCATCTTGTGCATTCATTTAAGTGATGAATTAAGGGCGTAGGATAGAGCATCTATATTAGAGGGAGACTTTTCTTTCTTTTCTGACATTCGGATGGGAAATGTTATTAATATTTATTTTTAATTATTTTCATTCAGTGGGACATTGTCCACTATTGTTCTGTTTTTAAAGAAACGTGTTATTTGGTTTGCAATGGAACATAAACACTACTGGTCCAGGGAAACAAGGATCTTCGGTCTACAGGGTTCAAATTACACAGGATGGGGTAAAACAAGATGACTTGCAGCCTAAGCCAATAGAAGTGGATTTGGACTATTGCCAAATAAGGGATTCAGGGATAATAAGAAGTGGGGATAAAAGTTGGAATCTTTGTTGGCATAGTGTTACCATGACTTCTGGAGCATGAGTCTTCTGGACACAGTTCCATGTTATTTCAAATTCAGAGATGAGAAAATCATTGCCTGGACTGACAACACTCCTAGGACCTTGAGGGCTGAGGGACTTTCATGCTATCTTCACTTTTATTGTGTTAAGCATATGTAAATCTTACTTTAAAATTTCTACTTGATTCATAAATACTCACTATCCATATCTTGTTAGGTCAAGCATAACTCAAGATATTAGTGTTCGAAATTAAGAATTTGGCACTTAGAAATTTTAATTAGAGGAGTGTTATATACCTCGAAACTGCAAAATCTGATAAAGACCACACATTTCACAATGCTACCTGTTCCCGTTGCTTTTTTAATAACTGTGTCCTCTGACACCCTAAAGGAAGAGGACTGCTGTGTGCCACTGCACCAAAGACTCCAGTGCATCCATTGACACTGTCTAGGCTTCCTGCTGTCTTCGAAAAACAGCCAGCATAATCAAGGATCCCATACACCCGAACATATTCTCTTCCATCTTCTTCCATCGGGAAAAAGATACAAAAGTCTGAGATCACGTACCAATCGACTCAAGAACAGATTCTTCCCTGCCACCATCAGACTTTTGAAAGGATCTTCCTTCCATTATATTGATCTTTCTCTACACCCTAGCTATGACCGTAACACTTCATTCAGCATCCTTTTCTTTCCTTCTCCCCTACAAAAGTCAGATACAAAAAACTGATGTCATGTACCAACCGACCCAAGAAAAGCTTCTCTTTGCCTTCTCCCAATGTGCTCTACGAATGGTATGTTTTGCCTGTGTTGTGCATGAGAAACAATACTTTTCACTGTATACCAATGCATGTGACAATAACAAATCATATTAGTGAATTGGAAAACTCTGGGGGGCATTTTATGGACTGTTCTGCAAGGCATGTGATGCTCATAAGCCTCTCTTTTACCACTTTGAACCTGTTTCAGCCAGGCACATCTCACCTTTAAGATGTTTAGCTTTCAGTAGTGTAGGCTAGCTTTAAATGTGTTAGCTTGGCACGAGTTGGGACCCCTGTTGAGGTGTGCAGAGCATTGAAGAGCACATTCAATGCTGGCTACACACCACCATCATCATAATTAGAAGACAGTACAAAAATCTGCTGCCTGCAACACTTTGAATGGATGGGGATTAATCATGCAATGTGATCCTCACTCATTCTCGGGGGCTGTCCAATTTGGTGCCCATAGTTACCTGTGATAGATGGACAGACAGATCAATGGATGGACAGATGGAAATTCAGGGGTGGGAAAATGCCATGCCAAGATAGTTACTGGATTATAACATCACAATAAAAATAAATAACATTCCGATAAAGCAGTTAGTAAATGGGTGGTCTTGACACGGATTCATTTTTTTATAAATCACAAGCAAAAGCAATCTTAAGATACTTCCTGAATTATAAATGTTATAAACGAATAAAGACATCATGCAAAACATCCTCTACCTCTCAGAGTGCTGCATTTCAAGGCATCATTGTTCTTGTATTTCCCAAACAGAATTTTCAACCTCCCTGTTACAATCAGCTTACTAGAATCATGGCGGGTGAGACAGAAAATTTGCTGGACCGTACAAAGGTCTGTTGACCGTGGACAGGAATTTCCAGTCTTGGGGCAGATTTGACTGGAAAATCCATCCAAGGTGCGCTTAAATTTCCATTAGTGATCCCAGCCCTTTCTCAGATGTCTGTCTGCAAATGACTAAATGTGATATTTTTATTCAAGAAATGGGGAGTTTTTATCATTTGCTTTGATCGACAGCCAAGCTAGCCATGAAATAATTCCATTGAAAGTTCACTGTAAAATTAAGATTCAACCGTTTTTGGATTTAGTACAGACATTGTCAATCAAATGTTCACTTACCTACATCAAATTAACTTCGAACAATGCCTGCTCCGTTTCACCTACTGAACTGCATTTAGGCCAAGTAATCGAATTGGTTCTTTCTTCTAATCTCTGTGTATTGAAACAAAGTACATGAAACATGATTAGAAAGTTTATTTTCCTCAGCTCCATAACTGCAGCGCAGACGAATCCTTCATCGTTCTATTGATGGGAGCTGGGTGATGGATTTCCAATTCATCCTTTAAGCTGCAATGGGCCTGTATTAGAAAAGAGCTATCTGAAGCTATTCGCTACAATTCTTCATCACTCATCTGGTCTGCAGCCCGGTGGTGAATCAATTGAATCTAGATTCTATCCAGCAAAATCTTGCTCTTGCATTCTAAATGATTGGAGGCACAGTTTGCCTTGGAAGGATACGATGATTTTAAAACATGAAGCATCATTATTAAAGATTCTGATTTAAGAGCAGTAGATTTAGCTTCCTTGTATTCAGGCATTTAGTGGTATTGTGACGAAGCAGGTAGCAATCCTACCACGGGGCCAGAAGCTCTGTGTCGGAGTCCCACTCCAAGACTTGATTCTCATGCAGTTTATGATGTGGCCAACCAAATCAATTATCAGCTATTAAATCTATCTGGTATGCCAATGACAGGCAGAAAGAGTGGGAGAGTCTCTTAGTCAACCATGCTTGATGTGCAGTGTGCCCCTCCATAGTCTCTGATAACAGGCTGGTGACCTGTTCCAGGCAAACGCTGGAAATAGCACATACAAGAGCAAACCAGTAGCACAGTGGTTAGCACTATTGACTCAGAATGCCAAGGACTAGAGTTTGATTCGGGTCTTTGGTCACTGAGTGTATGGAATTTGCACGTTCTCCTCATGTCTGCGTGGGTTTCCTCTGGATGCGTGGATTTCCTCCCACAGTCCAAAGATATGCAGATTGCGTGGATTGGCCATGGTAAAATTGCCCCTTAGTGTTCCAAGATGTGTAGGTTAGATGTTAAAAGTGTTTGGGTTATGGGGATAAAGCGGGGAAGAGGGCCTGGATAAGGTATTTTGTCAGAGAGTCAGTGCAGGCCTGATAGACTGAATGGCTTCCTTCTGCACTGTAGGAATGATTCTATAATTAATCTATTTTGTGTATCATTAGACACAGGGAAACCAAGCATTCAAATATTCTCAGCTACGCTTGAGATATAGCCAGAACTAGAATGCCACTAAGTTAATCAGAGGAATTAAATAGCCCTTGAAATGTTAACGACAAGTTATTATCTGTACCAATGATCAAGTTTACTGAAAATGATTCATATACACAGTGCAAATTGTGATGACTCATTGAAAATATTAAATACAATTTCTTTACTTTTATCATCCTTTTAGTCCAGTGACACTTTTGTCCTGAAAAGGTCCTGAAGTTCATACTGTGTGACTTCTTGCAGTGTAGTTTGATGATTGATAACAGCAAATTAGCCACTTTAAGTGGTACCCCATGACTTAATCTGTTATTCTTTACACTCAGTCCGTAACTTGTTCATTCTCAAATCACACTGATATCACACCATTAAATACAATCATCTCTGAGTTAACTTGTATTTGGGAATTTGAAAATAATTAGTTTGTCACCATTTGTTCTCCCTTCCAATACCTGAATAGGTATCTTCAATCTTTAAGAAATTAAAAATCCGTTTTATTTTTCAATAATTATGACTCTTGTATACGCTTACATAAAGAACTAGGGTGGCATGGTGGCATAGTTATTAGCACTGCTGCCTCACAGTGCCAGCGACCTGGGTTTGATTCCCAGCTTGTGCCACCGTGAATGTGGAGTTTGCACTTTTTCCCTGTGTCTGTGTGTGTTTCCTCCGGGTGCAGGTTAGGTTAGGTTGATTGGCCATTCTAAATTGCCCCTTATCGTGACTGGATGCGCAGGTTAGTTGGATTAGCGAGGCAAATATATGGAGTTGCAGGGATAAGGCTTGAGTGGGATTGTTGTTGGTGCAGACTTGATGGGCCGAATGGCTTCCTTCTGCACTGTAGGGATTCTATGAACTAAAATATGAAATATGTGCAATTGGCATCACATTAAAAACATCAGAAAGGCACAAATCGTTTTAATTTTCACTTAACCAGCTATTATTTTTTAAACTATCACATTCCATTTTTTGTAACTAAGTTGCCTGCTAACATCACATTAGAACAATCAGACTCTCAAAAGGACAATTACAGTAAAAAAAAACAAGAATTCATTGTGTGTTCAATTTCTTCACGGATTCCAACATGAGATTCTGACTACCTCCCATTACAATACTTATCAGCTAACGAAACACCATCCTGGTGATTGTAATAAAAATAAGTTTAAAATACTATTTGTTCCTTACAGGGGCGCAAAGGAAAACTCAGTAGCCAAAGGTTAATTACATTCATTGCTTTGCTAATCTATGCTTTCAACTGCTGATTAGAACTGAAATTGATTCTGAAGCTTCTTATAGGGATGAAGTGACATTAATCCAGCCTTTGTTGTTGAGAATGTATAAAATCCTACTAGTGTTGCCGAGTGATAACATATCATTACTGCAGTCGTCATCATTACTGTCATCCTTATGTAGGCCATGCTTACATGTCTGAGAATTTGTCTTCATGTTTCTGATAGTGAATCAAAACTGGTCGAAATATTTGAACTGGGATAAAACTATATATAATATCTCTATATATTTAATTTGGTGTGTCTATCAGTTTTCTTTGCTCTTTGGATGATGTTTCATTTAAATTATTCTCTTATATAGAATTAAAACGCAGACATGACCATCACCCTGACCAGCCTGGGTTACTGTTTGCAACCATTGGCTTGTCCTGGTTCCAAACTTCTTTATTCCCATTCCTCTGCCACCAATCCAATTGATTCTTTTCTTCAGAGCACCTCATGGTTTGCTGTGTTTTTTAAGTTTAAGTTAAGTTAAGTAGGCTTGTGTTAACACTGCAATGACATTACTGTGAAAATCCCCTAGCCGCCATAGTCCGTTGGTGTCTGTTCGGGTACACTGAGGAAGAATTTAACATGGCCAGTGCACCGAATTAGCACGTCTTTTGTTGGACGAAACCCACACAGACACAAAGAGAACTTGCAGACTCCACACAGACAGTAACCGAAGGCGGGAATCAAACTCGAGTCCCTGGCGCTTTGAGGCAACAGTGTTAACCACTGTGCCACCATGCTGACACCCCACCCAACCCTTGCCATGCCCCCCGCCCCTCCCCCACACTGTGGATGCATTGGTGTTCCAGAATTTATGTAATTAAAAGAATAATGGGCAGAATTTCACCAGCACATCCACCCGAGGTTTGTATGATGCTTCCCGAGGCCAACGAAGAATCGGGGCAGGCGAGCTGGTAAAATTCTGGCCAATATCTTCTTGAAGGCCTGTTCCAATTTCTTATTTCTTGATTACTATTCATTTCAAATCTTTTTTTTGATATTTTTGCAGAAATCTATCATCTAATTGTGGTCGGTGCAGACTTGATGGGCCAAATGGTCTTTTTGTACTGCAGGAATTCTATGAAATAACCCAATCTGGTGATGATAAAATAATGATGAACAGGGAGCCCAACACAGAAATTGTATTCTAGTTTATTAACAGTTTGCTTGAAGGAATTTTGCAGCCTAAAATGCTATGGTGTCGTCCAAGCAACAGTTTATCCATATGTGGCAGGCAACGGTTCCCTAAAATGAAATTATAGTGTGCCTTTGTTCTGCACTATGCTTGCACATTCACTCAGCATTCAATCTTTTTCCACAGCTATTGTTTCTCTTCCGATTATATATTTATTTCCCCTGTCCTTCCAGTGTTTTTCAAGGTGACATTCAATTTACCTCAAATACTTAAAATCTGGATATAATAAATGGGCCTTTGGGTACTTGCTTGCGATTGATATTGTCATGCAGCTTGTGTCGGGACCAAGAGAAATAAAATGGATTTTCCGGCAGAGGACCAGTTCATCATTCTTGTCGACACTTGTTATTGATCTTTTTCTATTTGTTTGCAATTTTGTTGCCGTTGATTGAGCTGTGGTTCTAAATCTCGAAATGACTTACACGCTGTTAGGATGGAGCTTTATTGGGCAAATAAACTTCAAATGTTTCATTTGGCATCCTGATTCATTTTGATTTATCGCAAATTAACAGCTGCTTTCTCATTTCTTCGAACAATATTGTTTGATTCTCACCAAACTTTTTCCCAGCACCGATTCACTATAAATGCAGAGTGGGTCCAATCTCCCAGCCATGTGGAAACCTTTATTCAGGTTCATTCAGTCTTTTTTTTTCTCTGACTTCCCCTTCACAGAAATATTTTGATCTCAATTTCTTAAAACTTTGAGTCCATCACGGATAGTTTCCAGGAAAGGCTTCACTTCAATGGCCGTCAGCTGATACCCATTTGTGCCTTATTTGGTCTTCTCATCCATAACCACTACTCACATCCCATTCATGCGCGGGCAGCACCCTCCCCATCGCCGGTGGTGGCACGATGGCGCAGTGGTTAGCACTGCTGCTTTTACAGTGTCAGGGACCTGGGTTCGATTCCCAGCTTGGGTCATTGTCTGTGCGGAGTTTGCACGTTCCCCCTGCGTCTGCGTGGGTTTCCTCCGAATTCCTCCCACAGTCTGAAAGATGTGCTGGTTAGGTGCGTTGACCCAGACTGGCCCTGGAATGCGGCGACTAGGGAAATTTCACTGTAACTTCATTGCAGTTTATTGTGAATTGGTGCTGGAAAAGTTTGGCAAGAATCAAACGAAGAAATGAGAAAGCAGCTGTTAATTTGCGATGAATCAGGATGTCGACTGAAACATTTGAAATTAATTTGCCCAAAAAAGCTCCATCCTAACAACACATATAAACCTACTTATGACTAATAAATAAACTTTAAAGATTTGTCTGATTTTCTGCCTCTACTTCTCGGTTTTACCTCCTTGCTCTATTTTTATTAGTTTTATCAAGGAAATCTGCCAGCTGATGAGGCATCTACCCCGTAGCACTAAAAGGTATCACCCTCTGCTGGTTGGGAAGCATGGCACTCTTGCAAGCGTGGCCATCTTGTCTTGTGGCTTTGCACTGTCATTTTGTTCGCTGCGTGAAGATTGACATGTTCAACTACCATCGTTATCAAGCTGAGTGATAAATTGTTTTTGGTTGTATGAGAATCTGTCGCTTCTTATACTGCCACTTGCATCATTACCACCGAACAACAGCTATGCTTGGGGATTGCTCTCCTGTTGTGCATTGGGCTTCAAGCTGGGGTGAGGGGGTCCCTTGGTTGTCATCTGGACTGATTATACTTGGTTTCTGTTGCCCGTAAAGAATGGAGCTATTTCAGGAACAATGCAGCACCGCGGAGCTTAGGAGATCAAATAACATGGTGGCCCAGAAAGTACGCAGGAATTGGGGGGTGATCATGCACACCATGGACAACATGGAGGCTTTATCTCATCTTTAACCTTGTCCATTGCCACAAGAATTCAATTCTTGTCATCATACTCAGAGCCTTTCTACTAGATAATTATGGGCAGAAAGAAAAAGACTATTCACCAATGTGCAGATTCTCCTCTCCAATGACAGTTATTGAGACACATCATCAGCTCTATCAGAGTCCACTCAATCAGAAGCCAAGGCTCTTTTGGGAGTGCATCCTAATCACTGCCTCAGTTGATGTTGGTGATCTGGATACCTTCATGCTGATTACAAATCACAGGCCCATCAATGACAGCTAGTATAATATTTTTACTGAGTGCTAATCCAAGGTCCTTCCTTCTGTATGGCTTCTGCCGTCAGCTCCATATCCTAGTTTGAATTATCTTTTGCAAAGACATTTTTATTTCTTACATTTATGATATTTCCCTTTTTGACTGTGGATGTTCATTTGTGTGTGCGTGTGATTTGTTGTGCAGCTGTTGGTTACATGTACTCATTGTAATGTCAGGGATTGTGGATTTCAAACAAAAAGAAGCTGTGCACACATAGATTCAAATTAACAACAACAGGTTTATTGTGGGAGCTGTTGTTTTCACAGAGTAGAAAATGAAACTAAGCAGAAATCTTTGAAACACCTCAAGGATATCACCAACAAATCATCTTAAAGCAAACATGCAACTACTTAAATATATAACATTCAAGTCAGTTTTTTTTGACATGTTAGTTAGCATACATTGGGCATTTGATTTATGGGTATGAGAGGGACAGAAAACAAGAGGTCATATCAATACAGACATCATTCTCTGTTGGTTAGGACTCAAGGGATGAAACTCTGTCACCTTGCCCATCATGGAATCAGTGCAGGCGAGGGACCGAAAACAGAAATTTCCACTGACCTCGGGCAGAAATTTCTGACCTTGCCCGAGCAAGGCCGTAAAATCGCACCCATGATTTCTGTCACGGGTGGAGCCACCTTAGGTGTGATTTTCCTGGTCCATTGTGCTGCTTGGGGGAGATGTTGGGGCTGACGATTGGGAGGTGGAGCCGGGTGGGGGACGGGGAAGCTATTTCGAGGCCGGCGATGGGGGTGGGGGAGGGAGGCGGTGCGTGTGTGCCAATCTCCGTACTGGGAGATCAGTGCATACACTGTGACCCATTCAGCGCACTAATGCTGGCCCCTCAAGTAGGATTAGGCCTCCCCCCAAACTGCCTACTCCCTTCCCCTCACCTCCATAATACTGGCAGATTCTTTGAAGCACAGGATGCTGGAGATTCAACCATGTTTGCCCAAAAGAACATCTCTCTTGTCTTTATATTGTCCTTTTAATTGCTGCATTAAAGTTTGATAAACCTTAAAACGGTTTGTGTTGCGATTCTGCGTCTGTGCCAATCTGAAAATAAATATATCCCATTTTTCCTAACTTTTCTATCCTCTTCAGATGCTGACTAAACAACAGTGCAACAGAGTCCTAGAGTCCAGTCGCCTTGGACCCCTTGTCACTAGACTAAGTCCTTGTTTGTCAATTCTGCATAGTTGTTAGTGTGTAACAAGCACCCCACATTATAATAATTCATACATAGGCATTTTTCACCTCTTAAAATGAAGATTTGAGACCTGGAACATCAAGATTCTCATGGAACTCATTTTCAGTATGGAGATTAGTTATTCTTGACTCTGAGAGACTGCCTGAGAATGCATTTCTTATGCTTGCCATTCTTGTTTTATTCTATAAATCCGTTCATCATATTTCATTGGTGGCATAGTGGAATAGTGGTTAGCACTGCTGCCTCATGGCACCAGTGACCTGGTTTCAATTCTAGCTTTGGGTCACTATCTATGTGGAGTTTGCACATTCTCCCCGTGTCTGCATGGGTTTCCTCCTGGTGCTTCAGCTTCCTCCCATACTCCGAAGGTGTGCGGGTTAGGTTGTTTGGCCATGCTAAATTGGCCCTAGTGTCAGGGGGATTAGCAGGATAAACATGTGGGGTTATGGAAATAGGGTCTGGGTGAGATTGTTGTTGGTGCGGACTCAATGAGTCACATAGCTTCCTTCTGCTCTGGAGGGACTCTATTCTTGAAATTGTTACGGTGATTCCATTTGTGCTGTGAGATTCCATTGTTAAGAAACTGTACGTCCCTCTCAATTTATCTTTTTATCTGTTCTTATTGAATGGTGTGCTTTACTGTGATTTTCACGGATGCTAGTGTGTTGTTCAATAATTGTTTCTTTAATATAAGTGAAACATTCTGCCATACAATCTTATGAAACCTGTGATAATGTATCAAGTGAATTTTCTGAGCTCACATGGCCAATTCTGTTCTGTAAATCAGACAGAAAGAGGCACAGAAGAATTTGTGAGCAGATGCAGGGTGAGCTATGAGACTTGTTTTAAAAGTTATTGGAAAACAGGTTAAGTTCACAGAAATTATAGTTGATATAACACAAAGATTATTAGGTCTGTGCTTCAGCTTGTTTATACTTGAAAATATCTCCCAAAGGCAGCGGGCAACAACACATCAGTTCTTGGAAAGAGAAATAATCGTCACCTAGGCATAAAGATACACAAATTTATGGAGAAGACACTACAGAAAGAAAGATCTCGCTTGGATGTAACATCTTTCACATTTTCAGGATATCTATCGTGCTTTACAACGAATGAGCAGTAACTGCAAGCTACAAGTTCCAGTAAAACAGAAATAAAATGAATTCCTTGTTAAGCAATTATTTTGGGTATCTGATCTGCATCTTTAAAGGCACTACCTTTTTGTGAATGGCATATTTAGACCCACTGCAGTGAATGGAGTTTTGGCTGAGCACCAAATTCTCTGTCCTCTCTGGCAATGGTGGCAGGGTGTGAATGACAAGAGAATTCCAGTCCAGAATGCAGTACTGAGACAACATGATCTTGTACTGGATAAGGAACTGTCCCTTTTTAACCTTCAGGTAACACTCCTGATCTCTCCACACTGACGCTGTAGTTAATAAAGTCCGCCAATGCCTCTACTTTCTCAGGAGGCTAAGAAAATTTGGCATGTCTGCTGCAACTTACACCAATTTTGACAGATGCACCACAGCAAGTACCTTTTCTGGATGTATCATAGATATGGTTCCTGTTTTGACCAAGACTGCAAGAAACTGAAAAAGTAGCCCAGTCCATCACGCAAACCAGCGTTCCATCCATTGACTCTGTCTACCCTTACGATTGCATCAGAAAAGCAGTCAGCATAATCCAGGACCCCCCACACACACTGGCTATACTTTCTTCCATCTTCTTCTGTTGGAAAAAAGATTCAAAAATCTGAATTATGTCCTAACTGACTCAAGAACAGCTTCTTCCTACCAGACTTTTGAATGGATCTACTATATACAAAGCTAAATACTATATATGGAGCTAGAATGGATTTGATTTGTCCTTTGCTATGCCTCGCCATTGCATCCTTGTGTGTAATTGCATTATCAGTCCTTACTTTTGAACAATCCTTGTCACCTCAATGAGTTGCCACGTGCCTTCTGCGGGGCCCTAAATGTAAAACTGTTGTCTCAAATGTAAACTTGGCGATTCTGTATTTGTGCTTTTATCATTCATTTCACGCACCCCTTACATTGATTGAAAAGTTGCTCTTCTGATCCTGAGCAACTTTTTTCCATTCATTTATGGGACATGGACATCACTAGCTGGCCACCATTTATTGCCCATCCCAAATTGCTCAAGGGCAGTCAACCACATTGTCGTAGCTCTGAAGTCACATGTAGGCCAGACCAGGTAAGGTCTAGAGGGTGTCAGTGAACCAGAGGGGTTTTTCTGACAATCAACAATGGTTTCACTGTCATCAGTAGATTCATTCTTAATTCCAGGTTTTTCATTTATTGAATTCAAGTTCCACCATCTTCCGTGGTGAGATTCGAACCAGGTTCCCCAGATCATTAGCTGAGTTTCTGAATTAATAGTCTAGCAATAATACCGCTAGTTGTATTATTGCTAGACTATTAATAGACTAGGTCTGCCAAACATGAGCTCTGCTAGTGATGGAATGGTTGCACTTAAAGGTATCAGATGTGACATTGTACTGTGTAGATCACGCTTTGTCTGTCTACATTTGAGTATGAGGGATTTTATTGTGTAAATCATTTGCTCAGCTCACTCTTTAGATCTAGGGTAATGAGGAGAAGTATTGTGATCAATATTCCACTTCTTACACATAGCCTGCAATGGCTTACCAATAAATTGCAGACCATTATCTGTAATGATCTCTCTCGGCAGAACAAATAAACTGAAAATAGTACTTAAGAGCGTGCATGACAGTTGTGCTTGATGTATTGTGCAATTTCAAATAATGGGATACTTAATGAAATAGTCAACAGTGACAATGAACTTTGTGCTATGGATGTGAAAGAGGTCAAATGCAGTTTTGGATTAAGGGAGGGTAGGAACCTTAGGTGGAATCGATGGTGCTCTGTTCTGACTTGACATGGGCTTTAGACGTGCCTTGCACCTCTTGATGATGACTGTAATACCGCTGTTCATACCCAGCCAATAGGCTGCCTCTCTTGCTAACCTTCTCATCTGATCTATGCCCATGTGTAATTGATGAAGTTGTTGAAGAACATGAAGCTGAAAAGATCCCTAAATGATGACTTGCATGCTTTTCAAAATGACTCCAAAGGAGATTCATCCCAGTAAAACCAAAACTATTTCACATGTTTGTGGACACATTAAATAGAATCAGGCCGTCCTTTGATGTTGGTTTTCCATGGTTTATGCAGCTTATGCACAGTTGGTTTATGCACAGTTTGTTATAGAATCTTTTGCCATTTCTTCTTGTTGCTGTTGGCATTTTTGTTGTGCAAAGTTTTTCAGCTCAATTTGATGCACTTGCATACTCCTGCAAGTGTAATGTTGCAGATTGCTTGATACTGCTAATTTTGTTGAAACCTTCTGGATATTTTGATGGGTGCATCATGAACTGAAATATAGGAGTATTTTCTGAACTTGACCTGCTTTGTGATGTCTGCCTGATTCTGTGGATATGTCATTAGTTTGGAGTCATAACAATGCAATAGACCTACAATCACTACACCTATAGTTTCAGTAAGCATTTGTGTCAACCAGGAGGATTGATTATGTTTGTACTTTGGGACAATGGACCCTGCACATGGAATCAGTTAACCCCAAAATTTCATAGAAGGAGGTTTCATCATGTCCTTCCACATCTGTGGATGCATATCTTTTAGAATTTGCAGGCACAGTATGTTGGCAATTACTGTGTCTATTTTAGACAATACCGTATTGTTGTCAACATTCTTAGTGCAGATAATTTGATCTTGGTAACTGCTCCAAACAGTGCAATAATATCTATGTTTTCCATGATTTTGACCGTATGAAACTCATTGCCTTTCATCTTGTTGTGTGCTTGGATTTGTCAATTACCTCATGGATTTCTGATGGGATTCTGGATCGCCATGTTCATTGCTGGAAAGTACTTGCTATGTATGGCTTGTTTGGATCACCGCACAGCTCTTCATAGCTATATCACCCTTTGCTCTAGTCCACTGCCACTGCCAATAACCCTTTCTGCCACATACTTTGCTGAATTAGTGGAAAACTGGGCATTTCTTTCATACAATACCTTCTCCATGACCTGTTAAGTTTGTGTATGCAAATGAGTGCATCAATAATAGAGACTGTGTTAGGACCTGTAGCCTTCATTGACCTGTGAGGATCACTCATGCCTATCACTATCCTTGAGTAAGCTCCTCAATGCTACAAATTTTGGGCTTGCCAAACAAATCTTTTTGGCATGCTGTCATGTGAGTAAATGCAATCATCAACTCAACAATTCCATCTCCAGTTATATATCTGACAAGTCAAAGTACGCACCTTTTTCTCTGAGCCTGCTGATGAAGTGATCTATTGATTCTAGAAGCTGGTGGTAAAATGACATGATTTGATTTGATTTGATTTATTGTTGTCACATGTATTAGTATACAGTGAAAAGTATTGTTTCTTGCACACTATACAGACAAAACATACATAGGGAAGGAAGGAGAGAGTACAAAATGTAGTGTTACAATTAGGGACAGCACGGTGGCACAGTGGTTAGCTCTGCTGCCTCACACACCACGGACCCGGGTTCAATTCCAGCCTCGGGTCGCTGTCTGTATGGAGTTTGCACATTCTCCCTGTGCTGTGTGGGTTTCCTCCAGGTGCTCCGATTACCTCCCACAGTTCAAAGATGTGTGGGTTAGGTGGATTGACCATGCTAAATTGCCCCTTAGTGCCAGGGGAAAAGCTAGGGTAATTGTATGG
Source organism: Sphyrna mokarran (assembly GCA_024679065.1). Taxonomy (NCBI): domain Eukaryota; kingdom Metazoa; phylum Chordata; class Chondrichthyes; order Carcharhiniformes; family Carcharhinidae; genus Sphyrna; species Sphyrna mokarran. The sequence goes on along the minus strand of JAGIQG010000008.1, from coordinate 17,956,560 downwards.
GGTTATGGGAAAACAGCCTGGGTGGGATAGTGGTCGATGCAGATTTGATAGGCTAAATGGCATCCTTCTGCACTATGGGATTCTATGATTCTATGAGTGTAGAGAAAGATCAACTTAATCCAAAGTAGGTCTATTCAGAAGCCTGAGAGGGCAGTAGGGAAAAAGTTTCTTTTGAGTTGGTGGGTACATGATCTCTGAGTTTTCTATCTTTTTCTAGATAGACGAGATAGAATAAAGTATGTCCTTGGGGTCCTGGCTGCTTTGCTGACGCAGCGGGAAGTGTAGACAGAGTCAATGAATGGGGGCTAGTTTGCATGATGGACTGGACTACATTCATGACCTTTTGTAGTTTCTTGTGGTCTTGGCAGAGCAGGAGCCATACCAAGCTGTGATACAACCAGGAAGAAAGCTTCCAATGTGCATCTGGAAAAGTTAGTGAGAGTTGTAATGCCAAATTTCCTGAGTCTCCTGAGAAAGTAGAGAGGTTGGTGGGCTTTCTTAACTATAGCGTCCACATGGAAGGATCAGGCCAGGTTGTTAGTGCTCTGGACACCTAGAAATTGAAGCTCTTGACCATTTCTACCTCAGTCCCATTGATGTAGACAGGGGCATGCCCTCCACTACACTTTCTGAAGTCGATGACTGGCCAATGAACTCTACTTGATGAACACAGAAGTTTAATCTCATTTGGAACTGACCTTCCAATGTAGTCCATATCTATTGGGGTTCCTTTCACTCATCTCCTGTTAATCCTGACTTGTTCATCTCATGTAGACCTTCATTTCCAATTCCTTGGCAATTATTGCTTGCCCAGTTCAGACACTGATGAATCAAGAAACCAAAGCTACGTCCATTATTTGAACATGATGGGCACGATCTTATCTGTTGTTCATGCCATACTTCTGTTATGGCGACTTTGGAGAATTTGGCAGTAAGCCAAATCTCCATTCACTGCAGCAAGATGGGAAAATCCTGCCAACCTGAATGGTGATAAGATTCCGGCCTTTGAATCTGGAACAGCTGCAATTCCACCGAAATTGGGGAACTTTGTGGACTTTCTGACAATATCCCTTTGACATTCTTTCATCTATACGACTTGAGATAAGTGTTGATGTTGATGTTTTTGTGTGCTTTTCTGAAGATCAAACCACAAAAATGAGCTGTGACAGGAATGCCTCAAGGAGTAATAGCACCTTTGCTTCTTATTCAATTTATTCTCTCAAAGCCAGCTGTTATCATTGCAATCTTTTCCAGCACGATTTTTCTACAGTTATTTTGTTTGACTCTTTGACTGAGGTGCAAGAATGGTAAGGAAAATTGATAAAGTAAACATGAAGAAGAGGTTTGTTCTTGTAGGGCAATTAAAACAAGAGGTCATGGTTTTGGGATAAGGGATGACAAATTTAAAACAGAGATGTGGAGAAAATACTTCATTCAAAGATTTGATATGATTTGATTTATTATAGTCGCATGTATTGGTAAAGAGAGAAAAGTATTGTTTCTTGTGTGCTAAGTAGACAAAGCATACCATTCGTAGAGAAGGAAAGGAGACAGTGGAGTGGGTAATGTTACAGTCAAAGATAGGGTGCAGAGAAAGATCAGCTTAATATAAGGTAGGTCCTTTCAAAAGTCTGAAGCAGGGAAGCATCTGTTCTTGAGTTAGTTGGTACATGATCTCAGATTTTTGTATTTTATTCTCAATGGAAGAAGGTGGAAGGGAGAATGTCCCGAGTGTGTGGGGTCCTTGATTGTGCTGGCCATTTTTCCAAGGCAGCGGGGAGTGTAGACAGAATCAATGGATGGGAAGCTGGTTTCCATAATGGACTGGTCTTTGTTCACAACCTTTTCTGGTTTCTTGCGGTCTTGAGCAAAGCAGGAGCCAAGCTGTGATACAACCAGAAAGAATGCTTTCTATAGTAAAAGTTGATGAATCATAAGAACTAGGATCAGGAGTAAGGATTGGGAGTAAGTAATTCACCCCCTCGAGTCTGCTCTGCCATTTAATATGACCATGGGTGATCTCATCTCAACCTCAACTCCACTCTCCTGCCCATTCACCATTGCTGTTCAAATCCTAGCTAATTAAAAATCTGTCCACTTCTTCCTTAAGTATATTCAACGTTCAGCATCCACCATGTTCTGGTGGATTGAATTCCACTTGATGCACATACAAGTGTACAGATACAGGTTTTAGATTTCCCACCCCTTATCCCAAAACCATGTCCTCTTGTCCAAGTTTGCCCGACAAGAACAAACATCTTCTCATGCCTACTTTGTCAATCTTCCTTCCATTCTGTACACTTCAGTCAAAGAGTCAAAAAAGTAGAAAAAAACAGGAAAAAGATACAAATTTTGAGGTCATGTCCCAACCAATTCAAGAACAGCTAATTTTCTGTTGCCATCAGACTCTTGAATGGACCTATGTTATATTAAGTTGATCTTTCTCTACACCATAGCTGTGAATGTAACACTACATTTTGCACCCTTTCCTTTCCTTCTGTATGAATGGTATGCTTTGTAGGTATAGCATGCAAGCAACAATACTTTTCAATGCGTACTAATACATGTAATAATAATAAATCAATTCAAAATCAAAATCTTATGATTTTTATGACTACCTCTTGCTTGTTATTGATCTGACACTGTGTCATGTGCCTTTTTGGAATGAGCTAACCTGGTACTAAGCCTCTCAATGCGCTGTTCCACTCACTCAACTGACAGGCTAAGCACTGCAATCATTCCATGCAAGATCTGCCTGCTTACCATCTCTATACTTGAGCACTAGTTCAGTGCTATGTCTCCAAAGTTTTCTCAGTGATATTGTCAACGCCAATGTAACCGGACCAAATAGTGTCATAGAGTCATAGCATCTGACAGTACAGAAGAAGGCCATTTGGCCCGTTGATTCAACACCAACCACAATCACACTCAGTCACTATGCCCTCAAGACCATACATTTATCCCATCTTGTTCCCCTGATACTAAGGGGCAATTTAGCATGGTCAATCCACCTAACCCACACATCTTTGGACTGTGAGAGGAAAATGGAACACCTAGAAGAAACCCAAGTAGACATGGGGAGAATATGCAAACTCCACACAGACACTCACCCGAGGCCAAATTCGAACCTGGGTCCCTGACTCTGTGAAATAAGAAGGCTGACTACCGTGCAATTGTGTCACCCACTGTCACAAATCCTAGAATCATAGAATCGTTACAGTGCAGAAGGAGGCCATTTGACCCATCAAGTCTGCACCAACTCCCCCACAGAGTATCCCACCCTGAGCTTGCTAATTCCCCTAACCTACACCTTTTGGAGCGCTAAAGGACAATTTAGTATGGCCAATTCATCAAACCTGCACATCTTTGGAGTATGCGAGGAAACCAGAGCATCCGATGAAAACCCAAGCAAAATGTGCAAAACACCGCACATATTGTCACCCAGGGCCGGAATCGAACCTGAGACCCTAAAGCTGTGAAGCAGCAGTGCTAACCGTTGTGCAGCCCACCCACTATCACCAATCATAAGATCACAGAATGGAGGAGGCCATTTGGCCCATTGAGTCTGCATCGAGTCTCTGACAAAGCATCACACCTATTCCCATGCCCTCATGTATTCACCCCTCCCATCTCCCTAGCCTGCACATCTAGAGACACTAAGGGACAATTTAGCATGGCCAATCCACTTAACCTACACATCTTTGGAATGTGAAAGCAAACCGCATTACCCAGAGGAAACGCATGCAGGATGTGCAAACCCCACACAGATAGCCACCAAAGGACCAGAATTGAACCCGAGTCCCTGGTGCTGTGAGGCAGCAGTGTTAACCAGCATGGCAGGATTTATCCTAGGTGACAGTATCCGATAATTACACGGCTCGTTTTTGAAACTGTCACATCTGCCTGAGTGTTAAACTTGTGTGATGAAATAGTTAAAACTACTGATACTTCTTGGGTATTGTAGTCACAGGTGGGATGTGAAGCTGCAGTTCAGGATATTATACTTGATATGGATTCGAAAATGAATCATCTGCCCTTGGTGGCTAAAAGGGCAAGTAGTAATCATACAGCTAAAATCCATGCACCCTCGGTGATTGCAAAGGTGTCATATCGCCAAGTGATAGCAATATCACTGCAGTGAAAACAAAAATTTAGAAATAACCCATTTTTTTTTGTTTGGGAATGAATGAAATGTAATCCACGGCTGGATAATGAGTTCCTGATGAACAAGATTTGTGTTTAATTATAGCAAAACATATGTGAAATACCCAAGTAGGAAAAGCTCATCAAAGCCTATCTGTAATGGTAATGACAAAATGTAAAAGGCAGTGTACAATTAGATGATGAAAATTATGCTTCAGTTTTAAATATTCTTCACTTTAGAATGGAATGAATTAAGGATTCCGAACACAGCTGCTCCAGTCACGACTGAATCACCTTCCGTTAACAAAAATTGTACCCATTAACCAGGTTAGTGTTTGCTAATTTTAACAGCTTAACTAAAATACTGTATTGAGGGTGCCTGAATTACAATGTCAATTCTTCACCCCACCCGGATATATTCATTTCACTTTTCGGCAATTCCAAGCACACCACAGCCTAAATGTCCTCCGGTGTTTCGAGAGTTCACATCGTTTCCACCTTCGTCTGAGCCATCTTCCTCCTCGTGAACCACAAGTCAGAAATGATCCCGAGGGAGTTCGCCGCTCTTGGCACTCAAACTGCCGCAGTAACTGGTATCCAAATAGGTGTGGTCTCCCTCAAGTGGCAGCACTTGATTCGAGCCTTAATGTGCAGATTGATGGGAAATCTGATGGTTCCAAGCCCCAGATTTTTTTTTTGTTTTGCATATCCTTAATGTTTAACATCATCTGTCTGTCTCTCCCTCGGGTGAGACAAAATAGCTACACAGGAATATCAAGGCTGAACTCTCTAATTATGCAGCATAGTGTCTAATGTGCTATGTTCCTCAGTCTGCCAGCAAAGGAGCAGATTTTCATTAAATGATGCATTATACAACAGTCCATGCATTAAACAGAGAGTCTAATGATGATTAATAGGAAAGTGTGCCTCAACAAGCAATTACTCCTCAGAAAAAGCTTTATATAAGCCCACAATTAGACAGTTTTACTGAACACATCTTATTTGTATCAGGAAGGTTTTTCTGAGCATGTGAGTCTGCATTTCCAAAATTTGGATCTATTAGAATACATACATTTGATTTTTTTTTTCATTTGCTTGGTCAGAACTAATGCTGTTGTATAAATTGCTGCATAGACAAACAACAAAGACAGGAATAACCAATCCAATTTCTTCACCCACCCCCAGGCCAAATATTTTCAGCTCTGATCACAAAGTGTGGGAGATGGCTGTTGCTATCGCTTGCAAACTGGATCGTAAATCATATCGTGGTTTTGATCTCGCTCTGGCTATTGATGCTTCAACCTACAAATCTAATTAAAAGCATGAGCTCCCTACTTTAACAAAAGCAAGTAGAAGCGTACGTGAAGTCTTTCAATAATGTGTCTGGCAGTCTGTGAGCATTGCACTTTCTATACAATGACTTGCTGGACCAGTCACCTTGTTTCAGGAAAAGAGTGAAATTGACATCAATCCTATGTTTACATTAGACAACTCAAAGTTGCAGTGAAACACCATATTGATGTGATATTAGTAACTGATACTGGAACTGCTTTTCTTATTCATTCATGGGACATGGGCGTTGCTGGCTGGCCAGCATTTATTGCCCATCCCTAGTTGCCTGAGGGCATTTGAGAGTCAACCACATTGCTCTGGCTCTGGAGTCACATGTAGGCCAGACAATGAAAGGACAGTAGATTTCCTTTCTTAAAGGGCATTAGTGAACGACATGGGTTTTTCCAACAATCAACAATGGTTTCATGGTCATCAGTAGAATTTTAATTCCGGATAGGTTTTCTGCCATGGCGGGATTCGAACTCTGGCCCCCATAACATTAGCCGTATTTCTGGATTAATAGTCTAGCGACAAAATCACTGGGCCATTGCCTTCCCCAGAATTTTCAACGATATGAAATTGCAGATGACGGGCATCTGTATATGAAACCAATGCCACGATTCTACCATCGCGACACGCAACTTTTCTGGCGGGTCGCAGTGGGAGATGCGCGTCACCGACCTTGTTCCAGGATTTGCACATGTACCGGGAATGCATGAGCATCTCCCAGAGCCAGCAGTCAGACCATGCTGGAGGCCAGCAGGAATACAGGTAGTAATTTGAATCTTTTTCTAATATATTTTAGAAGTATTTTATATCTAATTATCCGGGAACTTTCAAGTTCCCAATTGAAGCTCCCACTCCACCAGGAGTACTTCATTCCAGCGGAGTTTAGACAAGCTCCCCATGTTCGGGAAACTAGCGGGAGACACGTCAGAATGAAGAGGGGGCAATCGAGGGCCCCCCACAGAGTCAGGCGGCGGGCGGGTGGTGCCCCTGGCAGTGCCAGCTTGTGCCCCTTAGCACTGCCCAGGGTACAGAAATTCAGGTGAAAAGCTGCACTGACAAAAAAGTTAGGATCCAGAATAGTTTTCCTGCCAATTCAGCGCTTTTGGCAGAATCGCAGCCCAAGAGTCTGACTGCGGAAAGCTGTATGATTCTGTCTGAGCAAACAAGCTGCTGTTTAAAGACAGTGACTCTGATGAATCAAGTAATATTCTCCAATAGTTTAACAAGCATCAGCATAGCAACATCAGAATTAGGGGCGGGAGTAGACAATAGAGTTCTTTGAGTTCACTCCATCACTTAGCATGATCATGGCCAATCTTATCCAGATCTCGACTCTACTTTCCTACTTGTTCCCCATTGTCATTCATCCTGCTTTCATCAGAAAAATATCTACCACTTTCTTGAATCTGTTGATTGATTCTGCCTCCATTTCACTCTGGGGCAGCAAGTTCTGAGAGAAGTTGTTTTTCCTCATCTTAGTTTTGAACCTAACTCCTCTCATTCTTTTTTTTATTCACTCATGGGACATGAACGGCGCTGGTTGGCCATATTTATTGCCCATCCCTAGCTGCCCTTGGAGGGCAGTTGAGAGTCAACCATACATTGCTATGGATCTGGAATCATATGTAGGGCAGACCAGGTGATGCCAGCATATTTCCTTCTCTAAAGGACATTAGTGAACCAGATGGATTTTTCCAACAATCAACAATGTTTTCATGGTCATCAGTAGATTCTTAATTCCAGATATTTTCAGTGAATTTGAATTCCACCATCTGTGGGATTTGAACCCAGGTCCCCTAAATCACCTAGCTCTGCCCATAGAAATCAAGTAGTTTTGTATTGTGGCTTCATAGACTGGTATCTCTTTTATAGGTATACCTGGTGCTGCATCTGATGTTCTCTTCTACAGTCCTCATTGAATACGGCTTGGTTCCTTAGCTTAATGCTACTGGCGGAGTGAGAGATAGGCTCAGCTTTGATGTTACAGATTGTAGTGACATATAATTCTGCTGCTGTTTATAGTCCTGAGGAACCTCCCTGAACATTAGCTGAGTTTCTAGATTAATAGTCCAACAATACTCCCACTAGGTCATTGCTTCCCCATCTATGATCTCTTGTTCCAGACTGTCCAACAATGAGGAATATCTGATATCTACCTTATCGATTCCCTTTTGCATTCATATACCTCAATCAGATCCCTCTTCATTCTTTTGAATTCCAATGAATATAAGAATTGTAATAAATTATTTCTTGAACTAGAAAGACAGAAAATAGAATAATTTCTCAGGCTTCTCATGATGTTATTGAAATGAACTGGATATCGGTACCTATCAGTAATTTCCAAGCTATTTGAGAGAGGGATCCCCTGCAAATATCAAGAGGCTTTTCATCTTTATCTTGTGAAAGACATAGCCAAGGAAAAACATAAGGAGGCTGATTAGACAGGGGAAGACAGAGCAGAGATAATGGATATGCATTTGAAATGGAAGAAAGTGACTATTAGTGTCCCATAAGGAGGATCCATAACTATTTACCATGTTTGTTAATGACTTCAGGTAACGCAATAGAGAGCCATATATCTAAAGTTGTCAATGACACAATGATTGGTGTTTTATAACTAATGTAGACAGGAGCATAACATTTTAGAGACATCAATAGATTAACCAGGTGGGCAACATGGTGGCAAATGGAATTTGATTCAAGAAAGATGCTTTTATCCATTTTGGACCAATAAAGGTTAGAAACAAATATTATGTAAATGGTGAAAAGCCAGAAGGACCAGATATTTAGAGATCTACTCACACAGATCACCAAACTGTAGTTGTCAGGGAGAAAAAATAATCACAAATGCAAATGAAATGTACATTTATATAACCAGAGGCTAGAAGTTAAAAGCAGATAAATTTTGTTACAGTTAAACAAAACTCTGAATAGATTTCTGTGTACATGGATTGTAGAGTGTTACTAATGTTCCAAAGTTTAAGTGATGAGGAGTGATTTCATAAACAAGGCTTATATTTACAAAGAACGAGAATATTTCTTGGGACACAGAAGGTTAAACTAACACCTGTATTAGGAAAATTGCTAGACTACTTTATTCAGGAAGTTTATTACAGGATACTTGGAAAACCATAATTTGAACAGGCAGAGTCCACATGAATTAGTGAAAAGAATTCATGACTCATTTATTAGAGATTTTTGTGAATGTAATAAGCAAGTTGTTAAAGGTGAATCCTTAGATGTGATGTACTTGGATTTCCAGGAGGCCTTTGATAAGGTGACGCATCAAAGGTTACTACATAAGATAAGATTACATAGAAACAAAGAAAATAAGAGCACAAATAGGTCATTCAGCCCTTTGAGCTTACTCTGCCATTCACTATAATTGTGGCTGTCATCCAACTCAGTAATATACTCTCACTTTCTGTCCATATCTTTTGATCCCATTAGGCCCAAGAGCTATATCTAACTCCTTCTTGATGACATGCAATGTTTTGGGCTCAACTGCTTTCTGTGGTACAGAATTTCAGAGGAAACCCCATGCAGACACAAGGAAAATATGCAAATTACAAACACATTATGAGAATTGAACCCAGATCCCTAGTGCTGTGAAGCAGCAGTGCTAACCACTGTGCCACCATGACACCCATTTGTAGGTTGAGAGGCTTATCTGATGAAGAAATGTTGAATCAGTTGGGTGGCACAGAGGAACAATGGTGCCAGGGACTTGGGTTCAATTCCGGCCTCAGGTCACTATCTATGTGCGGTTTATACAATCTCCCCATGTCTGAGTGGATTTCCTCCAGGTATTCCAGTTTCTTCCCACATTCCAAAGATGTGTGGTTTAGGTTGATTGGAATGCTAAATTGTCCCTTAGTGCCAGGGGGATTAGCAGTGTAAATACGTCTGATCACTGGGATAGAGCTTAGGTAGAACAAGGCCTGGGTGGGCTTGATGGGCCGAATGGCCTCCTTTTGCACCAAAGGGATTCTATGGTTCTAAGTTGGACCCATAGTCATTGGAGGTTAGAAGAGTGAGAGAGGATCTCATTGAAACATGCAAGATCCTGGGGGGATTGAACAGTAAGAAGTCTCACAACACCAGGTTAAAGTCCAACAGGTATATTTGATAGTAAATTCCACTAGCTTTCAGAACGCTGTTCCTTCGTCAGGTGAATGGAGAGTTCTGATCAGAAACAGGGTATATAAAGGCACATACAGTTTACAGAATATTGATTAGAATGTGAGTCTTTACAGCTAATCTGTCTTAACAGGACAGACACTTGGAGGATGTTTGCATCTTTGGGAGAGACTAGAATCAGGGGACAAAATGTAAGATTAAGAGATCTACTGTTTAAGAAAAGTTCTTTATCTCAAAGAGTTGTTAGTGTGTGGAATTCTCATCCCAGAGAGCAGTGGCGACTGGGTCATTGAACTTATTTTGGGCAGAGTTGGACAGAGGTTTGGTGGACAAAGGAGTCAAGGATTATAGACCGCCTTTAGCAAAAAGAAATTGAGACCACAATCAGATCAGCCACAATCTTATTGAATTGTGGGGCAGGCTCAAAAGGGCTGAATGGCCCACTTGGATATCCTATTTTCTTATGTTCCAATGAGTTGATTGAGCATTTAGGATTTTCGAATTAATTGTTGGGGGTAAATGGAGAGAAACCTTGTAGTTGGTGGGAGAATCGTAAACATAAAATCATAGCTAAGCCATTTTGAAAAGAAGTTAAGACAGGCAAGATGGTAGAATCATGGAACTCATTCCCACAATAAGGCAATAAATGCCAACTCAATACTTTTGCTTCTGAGATTGACAGACCTTTGCAAGGCATGGGTATAAAAGGATGTGGAGATAAGGCAGATGGATGGAATTAAGATACAGATCAGCTATGATCTCATTGAATTGTGTAATAGGCTCAAGGGCTTGACTGCCCTACTCAAGCTCTGTTGCTCCTATGAGTCTGTGTGTAAAAAAAAACACAGAGACCATCGCAGAAAGCAGAGTTTGCCAGAAAAATTATACAAACGCAAATCATTAAGCCAGTGCTTATGGCGTTCGTCATGGAGATAAGGAAGTAAGGGCTTCAGTGATCATTACTACCATCACCGCTGCCACATCCCAAACACCATCTCACCAAGTCTTTCCCAGGTTTAAACCTCCTATTTGTACAAGGTATTATGTAATGAGCTATTCCAATGGCTCATATTCTGGCATTAAAGCATTCATCACTGACACGTTGTGGCAATTGATGCTCTTTACTTAATGATTCCTTTCAATACTGCATAATTTATTGTCCTTTATTGAATTGGTACAGCGGAGTTAAAAATGTTAACGTAATCATGCTGACATGTCTTGCATATTTCAAGCCATTTTATTGGCAGCCACACCATTTCCCCCTCGCTGAAAATTAAAATCTAATTTAAACTTGTGAATGCCCTGAAGGAATGCATGTATTTCCACAAGTGCATAATTGTCCATTAGCAGTAAAAAGAAATGCCTGTACAACAATTAATTTTTATGATGAAGATCAGGTTTAAAGTAACCTTCAAAAACAACTGTGTTTCTGTAAAAATCAAACATTTCCCAAGCTGATCAGAACAAATTCCACAAAAGACTAAATAATAATCCCCATCCTCCAGAAACATTGAAAATTACAACTCCGTGTTTAGCTTTAATTTTTGGATGGGGAGCCTGAAAAAGTATCTAAGTTTCATGCTTTAGTTTATTATCATATTTTATTTCTAAAAGTATTGGGCCTTTGGTCCAAGTTGCAGAGATGGGAGAATTTCTGCCGCTGTGAATCCGATATTTAAAAAATGGTGGTTCACACTTCCGATTTCCATTGCAAGTAATGGGTTGGATTAGAATTTGTTCCTGCTGTGCCCCTCAAAACAAGCGTGGAGATCCCTGAGCACGGAGCTATGCTGGGTGAAAAATCCCCCTCTCTGCTCCATTACATTGTTGAATTTAATAAACGTTACACTTCGAGTTAAAACTTCAAAGTGTTTGATGAAGCCTGTCTAAATCATAAGATTTGCATTTTGAATTTGGCTATGATAAGCATGAGATGTTTCACTGCAGGTGTGATTCAGAAGATCCACTAGGGAGCTTTTAGCAAACAAAATTTATTCAGGAATATAGTTAACATGTACAGCAAGAAAATTAGCAAGAACTTTTATCAATTATAAACAAGAAACAAAACAACCAGAATAATGTAAACCTTTATAATTTATAACTCTTAATGAATATCTCTAATGTGTTCCAATTAAAACCAAAAATCCATAGTCAACAAAAACCTCTTTCGTAAGTTTAACATGGTGCAGACTATTGCTCACATGATAATGGAAATATGATTTCCTTGGTTAAAGTCTGCGGTTTTCTGGTTTCATTCCAAACTGTTTGAACACAAGTCGGCTTCCTAAAACATCAGATACTCTGGTCCAGCCCCCAAGAACAACTGATTTTCACCCTTCAGGAAACCAACAGAATTTTCAAAACATCAGGGAGAGAGCAAAAGCACTTATTTTTAGCTTGCTGTCCTTACTAAAATGCAAACTCAACCCTGCAAACTGAAACTGAAAATCAACCTTGCCACCTGACCTGCCCACAATTTTTGTTTCTTCTCCCAATAATGACATCATTTACTGCTGTGGGCATGAACTAACTCTCAAAAATGCACTAATATCACATAAATAAATGATTAAAACACAAACCAGCCTCCAACTCTCAGTCACACACACATACATCCTGTGCCACATAGAATCACGGAGAGAGAAGAGGCCATTTGACGCAATGAGTGTGCACCAACATGTGAGAAACACATGGTCTCCCACCTAATCCCATTCACCAGCACTTGGTCCATAGCCTTGTATGTTAAAACATACCAAGTACTCATCCAGTTACTTATAAAAGGATGTGAGGCAACCTGCCTCCACTATACTCCCAGGCAGCGCATTCCAGACCACCACCAGCCTCAACACATTTGGGCCAAAATCTTTCATTTCATCAGGCTTGAGTGTTTTTAAACTTCATGAACTTTGCTGAAAGAAAGGTAATTGAATTGTTTCAGTTAGAATGAATACTCTTCATCATCTGAGAAACGACAATAATCTCAGCCCTGATAATGCGTTCTTCCTTTCTACCTCAGGCACAGGACAGGTGGAGGGCACTGAAGGCCTGATGTTAACTTACTGGTGGAAACAGCATATTGGCAGCCCTAAAATAACAATGTTCCTTTTCAAGTTGCCAAGCACTTGCTCTAAAGTTGTCCATAATCAATTTTCTGGTAGTTTTCTGTTCCACTGGACATAGCAGAAACATTATCAGTGCATGCGTATTCTGAAGTTCAGAAGCAGTGTCAGTGCATGCGTGTTCTGAAATTCAGAAGCATTATCAATGCATGCATGTTTTGAAATTCAGAAGCATTTTCAGTGCATGTGTGTTCTGAAGTTCAGAAGCATTATCAGTGCATGCGTGTCCTGAAGTTCAGAAGCATTATTAGTGCATGTGTGTCGTGAAGTTCAGAAGCATTATCAGTGCATGCATGTTGTGAAGTTCAGAAGCATTATCAGTGCATGCATGTTCTGAAATTCAGAAACATTATCAGTGCATGCGTATTTGAAATTCAGAAGCATTATCAGTGCATGCGTATTGGAGTTTTATGATATATGTGGGGTCCCAATGCTGTTCAAGTGAAATCTGGATGGACTTTACACTGGGCGATGAAGCAAGAAAGTTCCAAAAGGGGAGGGCAGAATTCTTTTTGTGAAGCTCTCCTCCAGCCTCCTGAAGCATATTGTATATTGCTGCCACCATAGGTACCCCACCACTTTTCATCAGTGGGTTTCTCACACTCACGCAACTACACAACTCCTCCCCACCTCTCCACCCCCCCAGTACCCTCTGGAGCTTGCTGCCTGTTGGCTGGCTGACATCCAGACCTATCAATTTTGAACCTGCTCAAAGCCAGAGAGCTGCTTTGAGATACCTGATTGAAGCACACAGCTTTTCGATGACATGGGAATATGGTCCAACTTTGAAAATGGCACGGATCTCCATGCTGGGAATACGTGTGGCCTGGTTAACATACTGACTTTCCACGGGTTGTAGGCCTATCCAGTGTAGGCCTATACCCAAGCAAAGCCTTACAATTAGAATTGAGGCTTTGCGACTTGTCATCTATTGGCTGCTGTTTCCGGATAGCACGTAGACATCAATAATTTTGTTCCACAAAATTGCTTTAATTGCTTTAAGGCTCTGGGGAACACATGGACTAAAGCTCACCACTAGTTCCTTGGACAATGCCTTTCTTTATTCATTCATGCATCGCTGGCTGGGTCATCATTTATTGTCCATCCCTGAGGGCAGTTAAAAGTCTGCCACATTGTTCTGGAGTCAGGTACCAGTTAAACCAGGCAGGACAGAAGACTTCCTTCCTTAAAGGATATTAGTGAACCCAGATGAGTTTTCATGACATTTCGCAATATTTTGTGGTCATCGTTGGACTTTAGGGCAGCATAGTGATTAGCACTACTGCCTCATAGCATCAGGAACCCAGATTCAATTCCAGCCTCAGGTCACTGTCTGTGTGGAGTTTGCACAGTAAGAAGCCTGACAACACCACGTTTAAATCCAACCGATTTATTTGATAATAAACTCACAAGCTTTCGACCTGTGTGGAGTTTGCACATTCTGTCCGTCTCTGCGTGGGTTTCCTCCAGGTGCTCCAGTTTCCTCCCATACTCCAAAGAATATATAAAGATAAAGGCATCATGGAACAGAGGTGTTTAAGATTATTAAAGAAGTCAACATGTCCAGAACTACTTCCTCAAACAAAAAAATAATGATAATCTGGAACTCTCCGCCACACAAAGCTGCTGAGGTTTGTCAAGTGATTATTTAAAAACTGAGATTGCTGGATTTTCATTAGGCAAGCGTATTAAGGGTTACAGAAGCAAGCATGGTATAGATTTGTGCTTGAATGGCATAGGCTTGAAGGGCTGAATTAGTCTATTACTGGTCCTATATTCCTGTATACCAATGTTACCAAAAACGTTTTTTTAATGCACCCGATTGTCTGATACCAGGGCTAGGGAGGCAGTGACCTAGTGGTATTGCTGCTGAATTAATAATCCAACTAGACACCCAAGATAATTCCCTGGAGTCCAGATTCGAATCCCGCCATGGCAGATGGTGACATTTGAATTCAATTAAGATCTGGAATTAAAATCATAGAATCTCTACAATGCAGAAAGAGGCCATTCAACCCATGAAGCCAGCAGCAACAACAATCCCACCTAGGTCCTATCCCTATAATCATGCATTACATGTACCACGTTAATCTGTTAATATGCCAACTAATCCCCCTGATTAGCTGGGCAATTTAGCATGGCCAATCAACCTAACCCGCACATCTTTGAAGTGGGAGGAAACCAGAGCACCTGGAAAAACCCATGCAGACATGGAGAGAATGTGCAAACTCCACATAAACAGTGGCTCGAGGGCAGAATTGAACCTGGATCCCTGGCACAGTGAGGCAGCAGTGCTGACAACTGTGCCACCATGCTATTTACTGCACTGCACTGCTGTGTGCTGCTATGGATGAATAATTTTGGGGTCATTGTGTTTAACTCCTTGGCAACTGGAATGTGTTTCATTAATATAAAGTTCAGGGATCACAGACCAACCAGCATCGTATCCAACTATGGTAATCCAAGTTAAGTGCTGCATTACAGACTTTTATTACACTAACAGCAAATGTGCTGGCTGACTTCAGAATCTTAGGTCAGGGAGTGCAGAGAAGCAGCTGGCAGTTTGATTCCTGATCCTTAGCCAGTGATCTTTGCTGGGGAAAGTGTCTGTGCAAATGTCAGGTATGGGAGGATCAGACTGTACAGGTTAATGCAGAGTGGAAACCTGCAGGGCAGCAATGCTGTCAGAGGAAGGGTGAAAATTGGAAGGGAGAAGGTGTGAGAGTTAATATGAAGCCAATGTTGCTTAATGACAAAGCACCTGTATTGTATCAGGCTTTTAGTTTGCCCAGGGGTTTGAGAGCAAATTAGATACATTTCAAATGCTGTCACTGTTCAAAAGGAGCAAATGCAGCAGGTAATCAGTGAACACAGAATTCACACAAACAACAAAATGGTAATGCCCAGATAAGCTATCATGATTGTAATAAATCTTCGGAGGCAGAGATCCTTTCACTAAAATGCTTTCATTTACAAACTCTAACAGCAGTACACAGACTACTGAGAGTCATTTAACCAGAAGTATCAGTTCTTCTGACACTCCCAAAGATAGACTATCTGCTAAAAATCAGCAGTCTATCTTTGGGAGAGGCAGAGGAACTAACATTCTTGGTTAAATACAAGACAAAGACTCCCACCAATTGGATCCTTAATCAGGGAGTCCAATAGGCCAACCACAATGACCTGATTGAAGTCATTATAGTGATTAAGGGATAAATATCGGCCAGGACACTGAGGAGGAGGGGAATGAACTTACTCTTCATTGAAATGGTGCTCTGGATCCTTTATGTGACCTGTAAGAGAAGACAGGGACCGTAATTTTCCAGCTGTTCATGCCCGCAGGATTCTTCAGTCCCATGGGCAGCGTGGTCCTGCCCGTGGGTTTCGTGCTGGCATGGAAATTCCCATTGACAGCGGTGGGACCAGAGAATTCCGTCACTAGCAAACAACACAGCACCTCCCACTGGTGGGAAATACATGATTGGGAGGCTGGTGAATCTCACCCACTGTTTCAGCTTAACGTCTCATCTGTACTAAAGAACTTTCCATAGTATGGCACATCCTTAGCGTCAGCTTGGATTACATGCTTAAGTCTCTGGAGTGAATTTGAACCCATTGTCTTTTGGCTCAGAGGAGAGAGTGCGATCCCTGAGATACAGCTAGCGCTGAATAGGAGGGCCGAAGGGCCTGTTCCTGTACTGTACTGTTCTTTGAATAAGATCATAGAATCGCTACACTGCAGAAGGAGGCCATTCAGCCCATCAAGTCTGCACCAATCACGATCCCACCCAGCCCTATCCTCACATCCACATGCATTTTTCCTAGCTAATCCCCTTGACACTAAGGGTAACTTAGGATGGTCAATCCATCTATCTATCAATGTCAATGGTCAATCTATCCCACAAATCTTTGGACTGTGGGAGGAAACCAGAGCACACAAAGGAAATACACACAACACAGAAGAAGAATGTGCAGATTCTACACAGGCACTGACCCAAGCCGGGAATTGCACCCAGGTCCCTGGCGCTGTGAGGCAGCAGTGCTAACCACTGTGCCACCGTGCCTGATAAAATGATCCTGTAATGTGGAGACACATGGAATACATGCAATCAGTTGTTACCAGCTGATTTACATAAACACAATATCAATGATTATTCTCGCCCCTTCCACAATATGCAAGAGATGAATAAAGCGTCAGATTGGTACATCAGATTATAAATTGACAATGGCTGATGTTTCTGACCAGGAATGCTGTTCCTGGAAGAACGACAGTTAGTAATAGTAACTGGTTCAGCCTGAAGCCAGAAAGATCACTGTAGCAAAGTGGGTTTCTTATAAAAGTTGTTGTCACTTTGTATTACTTCAAACAATTTGCCCTAAGAGCAGATTGAAAGAGAATAAATGCGGACTGACAGTCTGAGGAGCTGCTGTGCCAATCATTTTCAGAAAAATTCATAAAAATTTAAATGGTTAGAGTGTAGAGAAAAGGCAACCTTAAGCACCCAACACCATGTGGTACAGGTGAAAACTGGATATAGCCTGTTTGAGGGCACTACATTCGCTCCGAGTATCGCACACAAACTTGGTGCTGCCTGTTCATCTGCATCACTGTAATGTGTAGCCCAGCACTAAACATGCTGATGACTGGTTGCAAAGCTTAGATTCCAGGCAGACTGGCACAAGTCACAATTAACCTGCATCTCTTAAAAGTGGCAGTGGCTTGTGGGGGCGGTTGTTTGGTGGGGGAAGATGTGGTGCCTGCTGACTGCTGCAGGGGTTGGAACTGTTTGTTCAAGAATTGCTCAGGAGGTAGCAAGGGAAGCAAAGGAGTTGTAGTCAGAGAGAGAGAGGGAAAGAGAGCTTCAAGATACTCTGATACAGCGATAGCATTCTTAGTTATGGAGGTGGAAAAGAGGAGAGACCTGGCGATTGTCCCTTTAAGGATCAATCTGCAGAGTAAGGGTCACTGGGAATAGAGCAGTGAGCATGTTGGGGGAATCACCCTGGTGAGCTGGGGTTGCTGTTCCAGAACCTTCCTGGGAGCTGGCTGCAGCCATGAGGCTGTCAGCCTCTGTGTTGCCTTTCCTTTTAGCTAAATATATTGTTGTTTTCCCTTTAACTGGTGAAAAAGAATTTTTACAAGAGAGTTTGTCTTTCCGCAGGGGATAGGAATGCCTCCAGGCACACTGGAGGGAAACGGGAACAGTGAGCCAGGAGGTCAAGGCAAGAAATTTGCCCTGAGGCCCAGCTTCAGCACTACAAAGCAATCAATAACCACACACAAGTGGTCAACATCAGTGAAAGCAGCTTCAGCCCACCACCCCCACACTATCAATGTACCACTCAGCAACAACCTGAAGCAATCAGTCCCCATGTGCAACATTCATGCACTCTACCTCACCCTCACATACTTACTGCTGTAGACTCTCATCTACAATATATTGCTTCAACATGCTTCCAGCTATTTAACGTTACCCAAACTCGTTGTAAGACAGGCAATGAAACTCATTCCTCTCTCTTGCAGATTATGGCTCCTGCTCTGACCAAGACCGCAAGAAACTACAAAGTGTTCTGAACGTAGCCCAGTCCATCACACAAACCCAGCCTCCTACCCATTGACTCCGTCTCCTACACTCCCCACTGCCTTCGAAAAGCAGCCAACATAATCAAGAACTCTATGCACCCTGAAGATTTTCACAGTAACTTCATTGCAGCGTTAATGTAAACCTACTCATGACACTAAGTAATAAACTAAAAGAAACATACTCTCCTCTGCTTCTTCCATTGAGAAAAGATACAAAAGTCTGAGGTTACAGACCAGCCAACACAAGAACAGCTCCTTCCCTGCTGCCATCAGACATTTGAATGGACGTACCTTATATTAAACTGATTTTTCTTTATACCTTAGCTCTGACTGTAGCACTGCATTCTGCACCCTCTCCCTTCCTCCTCCCTAATGCATTGTACAAATTGTTTGTATCATGTGCAAGAAACAATACTTCTCACTGCATCCCAATACATGTGACAATAATAAATCAAATCAAATCAAATCAAAACAAGTGAGATAAGATGGGAGCAACAAAGATTCAATAGGAGTCAAGCATGTGTGTGTTTAGCCCTATGATGGCGTCAGTTCTCCAGACTATTTTCACGAAAGGCACTGAGACTGTTGAAATCAGCATCACTGAAATCATCCATGACTTTGACTGGCTGCTCATGCCAGATTATTGATCAGTTTGACATTAAGTTCCGTGTCTCATATATCTTCTCAAATCTCTCCCTTCACCTCCATCCCACAATCTGTCATGAAGCACAAATTGCTGTGTGTCTTGAGCTCTCCACATTCCACATCACAATCCTCTCCTCCTACTATTTTACATTCAGACACCCAACAAATGTTACATGATCAGTCAATGCAACTCACTGATGAAGGGTGCAGATATCTAATGAAGAAACACCGCCACTTGATCAAATATTCATGACTGACAGCACAGATCCTGTATGGAAACATATAAACATAGAAAATAGGAGCAGGAGGAGGCTATTTGTCCCTTCAAATCTTCTCCACCATTCATCATGATCGTGCCTAATCATCCAACTCAATAGCCTGATCCTATTTCCCCCTCCATATCTTTTTGAAAACATACAGCGTTTTGGCTCCAGCTACTTCCTATGGTAGCAAATTTCACAAGTTGACCACTCTGGGCAAAAACTTCTCCTCATGTCCATCCTAAGTTGTCTATCCTCAGACTGTAACCTCTAGTTATGAACACCCCAGCATCGGGGACTATCCTGTCTGGTCCTGTTGGAATTTTCTAGGTTTCTATAAGACCCTCCCCCATTCTTCTAAGCTCCAGCGAATACAATACTAAATCTCTCCTATGTCAGTCTTGTCATCCTCGGAATCAGTCTGGTAAACCTTCTCTGCCCTCCCTCTAGAGCAAAAGCATCCCTCCTCAGACAAGGAGACCAAAACTGCACACACTACTCCAGATGTGGCCTCACCAGGACCCTGTATAATTGCAGCAAAGCTTCCCTGCTCCTGCACTTGAATGCTTTCAATATGAAGGCCAACATACTGTTTGCATTTTTTATCTGTCTGCTGCACCCTGCATGCGTACCTTCAGTGACCGGTGTATGAGGTCACCCAAGTCTTGTTGCATTTTCCCTTCTCTTAATTAATGACCATTCAGATCATAATCTGCCTTTCTGTTTTTGCTATCAAAGTGGATAACTTCACATTTATCAAAATTATATTGCATCTGCCATTCGCTCAGCTTGTGGAAATCACACAGAAGAATCTCTACATCCTCCTCAAGCTCAACTTTCCACGTAGACTTGTGTCATTAGCAAATTTGTAGATATTACTCAGATAAATCTTACAGGCCACTGTTCCTGCCATTTGGTACCTCTATTACAGTTCATAGAGTGCTTCCGTTCTGTGTTATCATCCAGAGTCATGATATGGAGATGCCAGTGTTGGACTGGAGTAAACACAGTAAGAAGTCTCACAACACGAGGTTAAAGTCCAATAGTTTTATTTGATAGTAAACAACCCAAACTCTTGGAATGCTGTTCCTTTGTCAGGTGAGTGGAGAGTTCTGTCAGAATTTGATAGTAAACTTTGTTTATATCAAATAAACTGTTGGATTTTAACTTTATGTTGTGACACTTTTTACTGTGATCATCCAGAGTACCAGGAGAGCTGACACTTCTGTTTTATATATATAGAAAAGATTCCCTGATTAGACAAGTGATCATTACCTCAATCGGGGAGTTCATATTCTAAGGGACCAACTTCAATGGCCTCATTGAAATCATTACAACTACATTTCATTCCATCATCTAACTCAATCTAAAGCAGTGATTAGCACTGCTGCTTCACAGCGCTGGGGACCAGGGTTCAATTCCAGCCTTGGGTCACTGTCTGTGTGAAGTTTGCACATTCTCGAAGTGCCTGCATGGGTTTCCTCCAGGTGCTCCAGTTTCCTGTGGGAGGAGCAAGGCAAGTTTTTTATACAGAGGGTGATGGGAAGATAGTGGAAGCAGATATGATAATGACTTTTGAGAGGTGTCTTGACAAATATATGAATAGGATGGGAATGGAGGGATACGGTCCCGGGAAGGGTAGGGGGTTTTAGTTCAATCGAGCAGCATAGCCGGTGCAGATTGGAGGGCCGAAAGGCCTATTGAATGCTGTAATTTTCTTTGTTCTTTATGTGTGGGTTAGGATGATTGGCTAAATTGACCCTAGTAGCAGGAGGATTAGCAGGGTAAGTAAGTGGGGTTATGGGGAGATTAGGGCTTGGGTGAGATTGTGGTTGGTGCAGAGTCAATGGGCCGAATGGCCTCTTTCTGCACTGCACTGATTCTATGACTCCATTCTATGATTAATATATATTATGAATAGCAGCAACCCCAGCACTGATCCCTGCAATACCTCACTAGTCACTGCCTGCAGTATGGAAAAAGATCCTTTTACTCCAATGTTGTATATCCTGTCTGCCAACCAGTTTAGTATCCATCTCACTATACTATTCCACATTCCCATATGCATTAATTTTGTACTCTTATCCTATCATGCTGAAACCTGCACCATCATGGAAATAGCTTTTGTGACCACAGTCTTCATTTATCTATGTTGGAAGAGAAAACTGCTCGAAATGAGAAACTTATCTCAATCACTTCAACAACTTCCATCTGAGATGAGCTCTGTGCAAGTAGCGTAAAGTTGAAAACAATGATTAGGGCAATGGGGGTTCTTTAATGTTGGTTTTTAAGTATTCACTTTTTTTTCTGTTTGCTTGCATCCTCGGAGGGGCATTCATTATTGTCACTTTGGTAAACGTTCTTGGCTTATAAAGGATCTCCCATAGAAAGAGCATCTCCTGGCGTGAGCTAAGATGATTACCTTCGTTCTTAGGAATGGTCCAATACACAAATTAAAAATCAATCTCTTCAGCCTTATCATTGCTGTAGCTTGCATCGTTTTTGAAGCACTAGTAATTGTCTTATCAGGAACAACTGCTCATGTAATAGACAAGAATTCTAGATGATAAGCAGAGCAATTACGTTGCATCACCATTTTAAGGCAGCACAGTGGCACAGTGGTTAGCACTGCTGCTTCACAGCGCCAGCGACCTGGTTCAATTCCCAGTCACTGTCAATGCAGAATCTGTACCTTCTCCTCATGTCTGTGTGGGCTCCCTCCGGTTTCCTGTTACAGTTCAAAGATGTGCGAGTTAGAACGTAGAACATAGAATATTACAGCACAATACAGGCCCTTCGGCCTTCAATGTTGTACCGAGCTATGTCCAATCCCAAGACCAAGCTATACCCTCGCTATAATTCTGGAGTGCTCCATGTGCCTATCCAATTTGAAAGTTCCCAAAGTGTCTGATTCCACTATCACAGCAGGCAGTACATTCCACACCCCAACCACTCTCTGGGTAAAGAATCTACCTCGGACATCCCTCCTCGATCTCCCACCTTAACTATAATCTTATAGTTATGCCCCATACAAACAGCTGCATCCACCCAAGGAAATAGTCTCTGCACGTCCACTCTATCAATCTCTCTCATCATCTGATAAACCTCTATTAGGTCGCCTTTCATCCTCCTCTGCTCCAAAGAGAAAAGCCCCAGCTCCCTCAACCTTTCCTCATAAGACCTACCCTCCAAATCAGGCAGCATCCTGGTAAATCTCCTCTGCGCTCTCTCCAATGCTTCCACATCCTTCTTATAGTGAGGTGACCAGAACAGAACACAACCTTCCAAATGTGGTCTCACCAATGTCCAGTATAGTTGCAATGGCCAATCAACCTATAATTAGGTTGATTGGCCATACTAAATTAGCCCTGAGTGTTCTACAGTCTGGAAGACCTGCTGGTTAGACGCATTAGCCATGCTAAATTCTCTCTCAGTGTACCCAAACAGGCGCCAGAGTGTGGTGAACAGAGGATTTTCATAGTAACTTCATTGCAGTGTTAATGTAAACCTACTTGTGACACTAATAAATAAACTCAAAAAAAAATTCTGAAAGATGTGTGGTTTAGGTGGATTGGCCATGCTAAATTGCCCCTGAACTTCAGAGAGATTAGCAGGGTAAATACATGGGATAGAGCCTGGGTGGGATTGTTGTCAGTGAAGGCTTGAAGAGCCAAATGGCCTCCTTCTGCACTGTAGGGATTCTATGATGATTCAGTCTGGCTCCTGCTGCTTTGTTATTTCAATAAAATGAGTTGATTTAGGCCTGAAAGTTTAATATTCCCTCCATATGTTAAGGAGGTTTCAGCCAATAGTTGATGTCAATCAAAATAGAAATGGAAAACCAATTATCATTTTGCCCTAAAGATTTAATTACTCCATGTATATTTAGTGAACGTAACAGTTTCCAGTAATTATAAAGCAGGAATAACTTAGAGGGCTGCATAAAACTTGTTCACAAACCTCTGGAGATTGCTGCTTTGTGGTAATTATATTGCGAGCATATTAAATATGCAAATTCACTGGCTTTCTCATTTTTAATCCCAGTTTAGAAAGGCTGCAAAAATATTTGTGAGAAATTACTTACTTTTTATAGATAATTACAGGAAGTGTCACAAAATTCCATGCTATATAACTGCAAATTTTTGGATTATGAATGCTTTTGTCAAGCTCTGATTTATTTCATTGGCGTCCTTCAAAGTTCAGAATATACAGTGTTCTGCAAGTTAATTGCTTTTGCTCCTCTAATAATTGTCTCAGTTTGTTGTTCTTAGTTTTACTACTGGCCATCACTTACTGCTAAAGGTGCTGTTAGTGCCTGGAATGACATACCCAGTTGGTAGTAAGTGAGTTATAAATTTACTAATGCTCTAAATATCCGTGTTTTGTATCCCCGTTAATGTTAATTCGACATCCTCAAATTGTCAGATTTAGTGGCATGCCCAAGTAGCCTCCCCTGCTGAAGTCATCTGCCATTTACCATGTAAATACAGATCTGCAAGAAATCAATACAGAATAATGATTAAAAAAAATTGCTGTCATTGTTCTTTTCAATGGATTTTTGAAAGGATGCAAGTGAATATCACTTGAATATACATCCACCACGCCCTTTGCCCACCCCTGTATTCCGGTCACTTCTGGCTACCGTCCAGCAATGCTACTATAAAAGAAAGATTTCCATTTATATCACACCTTGCAGGATCGCGGGAGGTTTCAATGTGCTTTAAAAACAATGAAATGTTCTTGAGGTTTAGTCCCTGTTGCATTGTTGGGATTGCAACAGCCAATTAGTGCATAGCAAGCACTTACACAGAGTAATGATGTGAAGATGTTGGTGTTGGACTGGGGTGAGCCCAATAAGAAGTCCAGGTTAAAGTCCAACTAATTTATTTAGAATCACGAGCTTTTGGAGTGCTACTCCTTCATCAGGTGACTCATTCACCCAATGAAGGAGTTGTGCTTCGAAAGCTCGTGATTCCAAATAATAAACCTGTTGGACTTTAACATGGTGTTATGAGACTTCTTACAAAGAGCCATGTATAAGGACGGGGCCAATAATGTGATTTTGCGACATCAATTGAGGAATAATACCTGGCACAACTGTCCTGTTCTTCTTTGAAATAATACTATGCTGTCTTAAAAAGAGAGGCAATGGCCTAGTGGTTTCATCACTAGACTATTAATCCTGAAACTCAGCTGATGTTCTGGGGATCTGGATTTGAATACGTCACGGCAAATTTGAATTCAATAAAAAATATCTGGAATTAAGGCTCTGCGACATGGTGGCACAGTGATTAGCACTGCGGACTCGCAGTGCCAGGGACAGAGGTTCAATTCCTGGCTTGGGTCGTTGTCTATGTCGAGTTTGCACGTTCCGGCCGATCTGTGTGGGTTTCATCTGGATGCACTGATTCCCTTCCACAATCCAAAGATGTGCATGTTAGGTAGATTGGCTGTGCTAAATTGCACATCAGTGTCAGAGGGACTAACTAGGGTAAATGTATGGGGTTATGGGAATAACGGCCTGGATG
Organism: Sphyrna mokarran; assembly: GCA_024679065.1. NCBI lineage: Eukaryota > Metazoa > Chordata > Chondrichthyes > Carcharhiniformes > Carcharhinidae > Sphyrna > Sphyrna mokarran. The sequence goes on along the minus strand of JAGIQG010000008.1, from coordinate 17,931,803 downwards.
GGATTGCGGTCGGTGCAAGCTCAGTGTGTCGAATGGCCTCCTTCTGCACAGTAGGAATTCTATGATTCTACGATATTGATGACCATAAAACCATTGTCATTGTTGGAAAACCCATCTGGTTCACTAACATCCTTCAGGGAAGGAAATCTGCCATCCATACCTGGCCTGGCCTACAAGTGACTCCAGAGCCACAGCAATGTGGTTGACTCTCTCTTAACTGTCCTCAAGCAACTAGGGATGGACAATCAATGCTGACTAGTCAACAACATTCATGTCCCATGAATAAATAAAAAAAAATCTGAGTTCAAAGTTCTGTTCTGTTTAATGTGTAAAAGTGACTTAACTGCTAACTCCAACTGGTTTTGCAAAGTTGCATTAAGCAGGAGAGTATTTGGACAAAATTATACTTGTAGAAGGAGCAGCACGCAGTTGTGAGAAAAACATGTGATATTTTACTTCAAGGAATAACTTGTGAGTTAGGCTGCTCTGGAAACTTACATTCGGACATAAGTAGGGGCAGAAGTAGGACATTCAGCCCTTCGAGCCTGTTCTGCCACTCAATAAAATCATGTCTGATCTCTTCGTGCTTCCAGTTTCACATTCCCAGCAACCCCCGATCAGTTTGGATGCCCTTGCCTAACAAGAGTCTATCTGCCTCTACATTAATAATATTCAGTGATCCCACATCCACCCTTCTGAGGCAGAGTTCCAAAGTTACACAATCCTCTCGGAGAAAAAAAAGATTATTCTCATCTCTGTGAAAGTTGAACCTTCAATTCCTGGCTCTGGACTTGAGGAAATATCTTTTCTCCAACCACCTTATCAAGATCGTTCAGAATCTTATAGACTTCAATCAAGTCACCCCTCACTCTTCTAAGCTCCAGTGGAAACAAGCCTAGCCTGCTCAACATATCATCAGTAAGAAGTCTGACAACACCAGGTTTAAATCCAACCGATTTATTTGATAGTAAACTCGGTTGCATTTAAACTTGGTGTTGTCAGACTTCTTACTGTGTTTACCCCAGTCCAACGCCGGCATTTCTACATCACAACATATCATCATCAGACAATCCACTTATTCCTGGTATCAATCTTGTAAACCTCTTTTGAACCACCTCCAATGTATTTACATTTTTCTTTAAATAAAGAGATCAAAATTGCAACTAGTATTTAAGGTTCAGTCTCAGCAGTACCCTAAAGAACAACAACCTTGCTTTTATGTTCTATTCCTCTCGTAATAAAGGCCAACAGTCCACTGGCTTTCTTGATTACATGCTGTATCTATTTGCTAACTTTTTGTGACTCCTGCACAAAGTTGATCCCTCTTCACAGAGAATTCTGCAGATGTTCTCCACTTAAGTATTCTGCTTTTTTAATTCCTTCTGCCAAAGTGAATAAATTCACATTTCCCCACAATACACTCAGCCTGTCAGGATTTTGCCCATTCACCTATCTATATCTATCTGCAAACTCCTTCATCAGAATTCTACTGTCCGGCCTGTCAGCGGAATTGGAGTGGCCGAGGGGCGGACAATAGGAAGGTCCATTGACCTTGCTGGGATTTTCTGGTCTCGGGTCAAGCAAGACCGTAAAATCTCCCTTTTATGTCTTTTTCACAACATGTTTCCCTACCTATCTTTGTGACACCCTCAAATGATGCTACCAAGACTTTATTCCCTACCACCCCCACATTTAATTGGTGATGTAAATTGTAAGATGTTGAGGTCCCAGCACAAGCTTTTTTTTATTCATTCATGGGACATGGGTGTCACTGGCTGTCCAGCATTATTGCCCTCTCCTTGTTGTCTTCATTCAGAGGACAGTTGAGAGTCAATCACATTGTTGTGGCTCTGGAGTCACATGTAGGCCAGACCAGGTAAAGGCAGCAGATTGCCTTCTCTATAGAAGATGAGTGAATAAGATAGGTTTTTCTGACAATCGGCAATGGTTTCATGATCATTTGTAGATTCCTAATTCATTCTTTTTAAGTTAAATTCAAATTCCACTTCCTGCCAAGGTGGGATTTGATCTCAGGTCCCCAGAATATTAACTGAGTTTCTGGATAAATAGTCTAGCGATCATATCACAAGGCCATTGCCTCTCCTGTTGTGGGATTCCACTCATCTGACATCAGACAAAGATTCTTTTATGCAAGCTCTGTTCTCTACCAGCCTGCCAATCTTTTATGCAGACTCATAAATTACACATATACCATGAGCTTCTATTTTCTATAATCACCTTTCATGAAGCACCTTACAAAATGCTTTCTGGAAATCTTTCAAAGTATTTTAGTATGTTGGTTAAACATGATTTCCCTTTCATAAAAACTGCTGATTCTTCACTATTATATTGAGCAAGTCTAAGTGCCCAGCTATAACCTCTTTAATGATTGATTCTAACACTTTCCCCACAACAGATATCAAACTAATTGGTCAACAGTGTTCTGTTTTCTGCCTTCTTTCCCACGTGAACAGAGAGGTTAGTTGGAATTCTCTCCGATGGGATCTTCTGATCCCACCGATGCCGCATTCCTCCTGCAGGATTCCTGGCGGCATGGGATGGAGTCAATGGAAAATCCCATTGACAGCAGTGGGACCAGAAGATTCTGCCACTGGCAAATGAGCACCACGCCATGTCATGTGAAATACACCACGGAGAGGCCAGAGAATCTCTTTTGTTACATTTTGCTACTTTCTAGTTTTTTTTGGAAAACTTTCAGATTCCAAGGAATTTTGGAAAATTAATGACAACTTATCCATTAGCTCATTGGCCACCTCTTTAAGATCCTATTATTAAGTTCATCTGGACCCTAAGACTGGTCAGCACACAACTCTATCAGTTTACTCAATAACACCTCCTTAATAATAATAATTTCCCCAATTTTAACAGCAGACAACATTGCAAGTTTAAATGCCAACTGAACTGCCAATATTTGGAAAGCTTGTTTCTCATAAAGAGAAATATGGCCAGAATCTTACCACTGTTCATGCCAGTGGGGATTCTCCCATCCTGCCGCAGTGAACAGAGATTTGGCTGGCCACCAAACTCTCCAACTCGGTGTAAGTGGCAGGTAAAATTGTGCCCAATATATATTTCTTCACAAAAAAAGTAAAAATTGCCTGGTGTTACTGCCAATGAGATGATGTTATTACAGCATCGATAATATCACTGGAGTTTCTTCATATAAAAACCCATAGCCATAATGAAATAATTCTTTTGAATAAGCACATACCATGCAGGTGAATCTCAGATTGCAGGGAAAATGTTCTCCAGGTTAATACAAATTGACAGTACAGATGACTGCTATAGTTGGTCATTTGGATAACATGCTTTTTATCAGCAGCTAATTGTATTTGATGGGATAATGATGGGATAAGCACTAAGGATTAAATATCATCATAATAAAATTAATTAATAACAGGAAACTTTTTGTAACAATTTATTATATAATTTATTGGATTGATTGCATCACTGACCAAAGGAATGATGATAATGACACTGATTGGTTCATATTGGTCATGAGATGCTGCTGGAAAAGTATGATATTTGATCCTAATTTTTAGTAAAGCCTGAATGGTCTTTTATGGTCCCGAATCATCTACCCGTTAAGTGAATAATTGTCTTGAGAAATGTACAAAACACTTCATTGGGGATTGTGCTGAGTTCAAAGCCTACAGTGGCTGCAGAATGACCTGGCAATCAACTAGAAATAAATCCATTCAATAATTTACCCAACAGAATAGATAAACAACATTGAGTCCCCTTAAAATTTCAGCTTCTGAGTGGATTCAAAACTAAAGACAACCCCCAGATGAAAGTTAGAATTTTATTTATTAGCATGGCAATTAGGCTTACATTAATACTGTAATGAAATTATTATGAAAATCTCCTAGTTGCCACACTCTGATGCCTGTTTGGGTACACTGAAGGAGAACTTAGCATGGCCAATGCACCTAACCTGCACACCTTTTGGAAGATGGGTGGAAATCGGAGCACTGGGGGGGAAACACGCAGAGGAGATGCAGACTCTGCACAGAGAGTGACCTAAGCTAGGAATTGAACCCAGTTCCCTGGTGCTGTGAGGTAGCAGTGCCTGTCACTGTGCCACTGTGCTGCCTTCATCACCAAAAGGCCCTGCCTATAAAATTAAGAGTTGATATCATTTCACAAAGTGATTGCGAGGAAGCGATTATCAGATGGGGGGAGAGGAGTGTCAGGTGTTTCTCCTTATCAGTGGGTTGAAGGGCTTTTTCTGTACAGTACGATTCTATTCATCTTCTAAATCACCCCCAATTCAGGTTAGAATCATAGGGCTGAACTTTCCAACCATTCACACTGACAGGATCTTCCAGATCCGCTGATGGTGACCTCCTGTGGTGGCATAGCTTAAAACAACACAAAATGTCATTGACATTGGTGGGACTAGAAGATCCCACTACTGGTCAAGGCAGAACATGTCATGGGGAGGTGCGATGGTGGAGAATCCCACCTACAGAGAGAAAGGAGACCATTGGTCCATTTTCCCTATGCTCGCCCTTGCAGAGAGCTTTTGACTAGTATCATTCCTTGATCTCTTCCCATATCCTAGCAAACATCTCCTCAATGTTTATTGCTGCTGATTATTCCCAGGAGTGACAACTATTGTTTAATTTGATCTCAATTTGGTCTGGATCCCAAAACTTACAAAAACTAATAAGTATAAATTATGTTCAATCTAACATACTCCTGGAATGGCAGTGCAATACTATCCAGTATGTTGCTGATAAGGAGTGGCAGGTGATTTGGAAGAGAGGAAATAATTTTATCAAAATGAGATAAAAATAAATTAATGGTTTTATTTATTTTTAATTATCAAGAAAATGAGAGGAGTTGCAGAGATAAGCCTCACTAATGAGCAGATAAATGCTGGCTCTCCCACCTTTAAATCCATTCTGATATTTGTGCAAAAAAGGAAGAAAATTATGATTTTAATATCTTACTGAAAGTGGATTAGCTTCAAACTTATAATTTCCTGAATAATGTATGCCAGTGATCTTTTGAAGATGTAATGTAGTCATTTTATTTAAATGGGCTGGATTTTACATATTGGGAAACTTGTGGGTGGACCTGTTAGTTATGATGTTCTGGCAAGGTGGCAGACCCCCCCGCAGATTACAGTCTCCACATGATTATAGGTCGCTGGTGAGGCACTGGGTAGGTCACAAGTGAATGCCCAACTGAAGGCCTCAGGGCACTGCCCCTCTGATGAGAGTGGATAAGGCCTGCAGCCAATGTGTAGCTCAGCAGGTTTAATCCTGTGGGTTGCTGGTTATTGAAAGGGGTGGGGGAAGTAGGGAAGGATACTCTCTGTGTCAATCGGAGGCCCATCCCATAATTTTCCCTCCTCACATCTATTCTTCTCCGGTCTCCTCTAATATGCATTCACCCCTCCCCTTGCCTTTCACAGGGGCCTGTTAGCCTGTCGCAGTGAGTTGTTGGATTTACTCAACATCACCTTCTTGCCCTGCTTGCAATACCAGCAGTGGCCACTGATCCTGCCTTGCGCTGCTGATGTGCAGAGCTGGCACCCTCCAATCGCTCCATGAGGTGGGACATCCTCCTGTGGATGGATAGAATTCCCACCTCTTGCCAATTAAATATTTGTCACCCAAACAAAGCGGGGTGAGCTGGTTAAGTAAATGCTGCCTAACTCCTGAAACTTACACTAGGATGCAGCGAGCCTGCCATAAGCCCAGTGTCTCAACTCAGGCCTGTGAATGGGCCTCACATTGCACGGCTCTGAGAATACTCATATTCTGGTCCCTGTGTCTCAGCTGTTGATTTAGGTCTTCAGGCCTAAGTTTAAATTCCTCTATTTTTCTCTTTGCATGGTAGGTTTTTCTCTATGACCATCCATAAAACTTCCTTGGCCTACCATGATTTCATACGATATAGGCGCAGAATTAGGTCCCTGTCAGGATGACCAGGTATGGTAAGAGATAAGGATTATGGGGATAGATCCTGGGTGGGATTGTGGTCAGTGTAGACTCGATGGCCCATGTGGTCTCCTGCACTGTAATCTATGATTCAATGATTCTATGGTGGCACAGTGGTTAGCATTGCTGCCTCACAGCGCCAGGGACAACAGAGTCGATTCCCAGTTTGGGTCACTGTGTATGTAGAGCTTGCATGTCCTCCCTATGCCTGCATGGGTTTCCTCCAATTTCTCCCCACAGACTGAAAGATATGCTGGTTAGGCGCATTGGCTGTGCTAAATTCTTCCTTGGTGTATCCAAACAGGCACAGGAGTGTGGCAACTAGGGGATTTTCACAGTAATTTAATTGTAGTGTTAATGTAAGCCAATTTGTAACGCTGATAAATAAAGTTCAAAACTTAAAAAATACTTTTTCAGTATACCTCCTTCCAGTGTACCTCACTCCAGTACATCTCACTTCAATGCAGCTCCCTCCAGTACAGCTCAATCCAGTGCCGCTCCCTCCAGTACACCTTTTAGTACATCTGGCAATAGTGCAAATCCCTTCAGTACACCTCCCTCCAGTGCAGCTCCCTCCAGTGCACCTTTTAGTACATCTGGCAATAGTGCAAATCCCTTCAGTACACCTCCCTCCAGTGCAGCTCCCTCCAGTGCAGCTCCCTCCAGTTCACCCCTCTCCTGTGCACCTCCCTCCAGTCCACATTCCTTCTGTATACTCCCTTCAGTGCCTCTTCCATCTCTGTACATCCCTTTAGTGCACCTTCCTCCTACACAGCTCCCTTCTGTGCACCTCCCTCCAGTGCACCTCTTTTCCTCCTACATACCTCCTTTTTCTCCACATGTTGAGCCCACCATGGCTCATCATTGCTGGCATAGTTCACAATAACTTTTCCATTTCTGTTATGTTGTCAAACCAGGCGCCTCCCATCCTGATCTTGTCAATTTCAGATGCTCAGTTCTATCCACATAAGCCATCGCTGTCAAAATTGCCAGAGGGAACAGAGCCACCAGCCGCAGTGAGTGAGCTGCGCAAGTTTAAATACCCAGCTGGACTGCAGTTTAACCTCCTGGTGGTGCGGTTTCCCAGGCCCTGAGAAGCCTTTCCTGTTTGTGTTAAATTCAGAGCCAAGTTAAAAGCAATTTGAAAAGAGATCACCTGTGATCGATTGTGAAATGCTAACATTGGCGGGCAGGTTACACACCAATATTCAAAGAGGCCTCTGAAACCAGAATGTTCGTACACTGGAGATGTTGCACTCCCTTTTTCCATTCTGAAAATTGGAGATTTTAATGCTCCCCCACCCCCACCATCCAGCTGCCCCGATCAGTTGTCTTCCTCTTCATGTTACCAGGATTGGAATCGGAAGTTATTGACAAGTGCCTCTGCCAACTTTATCAAAAAGTAGGTCTTTGCAGGTTCATTTTGATAATCTCTTGGTTCTGATCTTCACGTTCCTGCAAGTTCTGATATTGACGTTTGGATTTATTTCATGAGTTTATTTATCAGTGTCACAAGTAGGCTTATATTAACACTGCAATGAAGTTACTGTGAAAGTTCCCCAGTTGCCTCAATCTAGTGCTTGTTTAAATTTTATTTATCAATGTCACAAGTAGGCCTACATTAACACTGCAATGAAGTCACTGTGAAAATCCCCTTGTCACCACAATCCAGTGTCTGTTTAAATTTTATTTATCATTGTCACAAGTAGGCTTACATTAACAGTACAATGAAAATCCCCTAGTTGCCACACTCCGGTGACTGTTCAGGTATACTGAGGAAGAATTCAGCACGGTCAATGCATTAAACCAACACGTCTTTCGGACTGTGGGAGGAAACTGGAGCACTCAGAGAAAATCCGTGCAGACAGTGTGCAAACTCCACACAGACAGGAAACCAAGCTGGGAATCAAACCCAAATCCCTGGTGCTGTAAAGCAACAATGATAATCACTGTGCTACAGCCATTGCCTGAATGCAGCAAAAGCTTGTATCCAACTGTTTCACTGGTGGGACCATTTTTTGCTTGTTCTAAAAGTTACATATTTTATATTTTTCACTGGATGCCACATTTTGTGTTGTGCTGCTTCAGAGCCACTTCTTCCTTAACCATTATTAAATGGTTAAAAGGTACACCAGCAAATGTAACATTTCCTCTAATAGAAAAGAGCAGTGGAAAAGAACTGCTTCCATGCATTCTCCCTCTCCTTGACAAAGATTTGACAGGGTTTTTATAGTGTCCTAACACACCAGGCATTCAATTAACTTGTCAAGTAGTTGGAGGGAACCGGCCAATCAAGTGTCTTGAAACCAGTGAATTATTTGCTGTAGTAGAACTCTTAAATCAGCCACTATTATTAAATTTTAGGGCAAAGAAACAAGCTAATGTATCAATATAATTAGTGCCTTTCACTTTCTTCACCACCGAGCCATGCAATCAATAAAAAAAGACATTTATTATCCTCCATGTACCTGTTGAATCTACATCCGAATGCTGGCCATTTATTTTGCCTTCAGATGCAGACAGATATCAGCAATTTCAAAGCAAGAAGGTTGCCATTAATGCTCACTGCTTCTATTCTGCTTTGAATCATAGAATTATAGAAACCCCGACAATGCCAAAACAGGCCATTCAGCCTATCAAGTCTGCACTGACTCTCCAACAGAGCAACCCACCAAGAACTAACTCAGTAACCTCACGTATGGGCAGCACAGTGTTTAGCACTGCTGCCTCACAGCGCCAGGGACTTGGGTTCAATTCCCACCTCAGATTGCTGTCTGTGCCGAGTCTGCATGTTCTTCCCGTGTCTGCTTAGGTTTTCTCCAGGTGCCCCGGTTTCTTTCGACAGTCCAAACATGTGTGAGTTAGGTTGATTGGGCATGCTAAATTCTTTCTTAGTGTACCCAACCAAGTGCCGGAGTGTGGTGACCAGAAGATTTTCACAGTAACTTCATTGCAATGTTAACATAAGCCAACTTGTGACACTAATAAATACACAAACCTATTTATCCCTACTAATGTAGAACACTAAGGGGCAATTCAGTGTGGTGAATCTACCTAACCTAGGCATCTTTGGACTGTGGGAGGAAGCCGGAGGTAACCCACACAGGTATGGGGAGAACATACAAACTCCACGCAGATAGTAGCCCAAGGCCAGAATTGAATGTGGGTCCCTAGTGCTGTGAGGTATCAGTGCTAACAACTGTGCCATCATGCTCTCTTTACACACACATGCACATGGGCAACTCATGAAATGTTACTGTCTTGGCTCAATATTTATGATCCAGTTTCTTTATCTTTTGTCTGTACTGAAAGTAACAATATTCATATAATTACATATGACAGAGACAGATGCGTCTGGGAATTTCTTTTTGTGCAGTTGGATTAAGTACATCTCAATCATTGTCTCTCACATTGCATATTCTGTGAGAATATTTTTTGCCAAAAGAAATTCAAAGCAGCAGATTAAGAGGAACTCAAGTGTGCTGTCAATGGAAAAGGCTTCACACCGAATGGGCATTGGATTGTTTCAATGAGAAACATGTTTTATTCAGCGTGATCTGTTTCAATAACTCTCTCAATGATAGAAACAGAATATTATGAAGCGAGTTAAGCAAATGTGCACATATCATAAGAAGGAACATAATCTCTGTTTTCCTACTCTGTGCTTAAATCCTTGCAATTGATGTACCATTTTTTGGATAATATACTAAATTGAGGCCCCATTGGTTTCAAGAAGTGAGTGGTATAGACCCAGCAGTACTAAAGGAAGGAAAGCGAAGAGTGTTTCTTATGACCCCAACCCTATCAAGCCACTCACTATCCTGACCTGATAATGTGTTGCTTTCTCTTCATTGTCACTGGGTCAAATTCCTGGAACACCTTTCTTATCAGCACTCTGGGAATACCTATACCACATGGACTCCATTGGTTCAAGAAAGCAGCTCATTGCCACCTTGTCAAGGTTTGGACAATAAACGCTGGCCCAGCCAGCAATGCCCACATCCCATGAATGAATAAAAAACAATCTAGAGATAAGTTCAACTCTTTAGCCCAACCTATACAAGTTGAAAGTTTCTGAAGTTGTTGATCTTAAGAAATCTGAGCAATAGGATGTTCGCCCGTCCAGCATGCTCCACCACTTATTAAGATCATGGCTGATCTGATTGTGGTCAGCACTGTAGCACAGTGGTCGGCATTGCTGCCTCACAGCGCCAAGGACTCAGACTGATTCCAATGTAGGTCAGTATCTGCGTAGAGTTTGCAAATTCTCCCCATGTGGGTTTCCTCCGGGTGCCCTGATTTCATCCCATAATCCAAAGGTGTGTGGATTAGGTTGATTGGCTATGGTAAATTGCCCCTAGTGTCAGTGGGTTTAGTGAGTAACTAAGGGGTTGCAGCAATAGGGGTTGAGTGGGATTGTGGTCAGTGCAGATGTGTTGGGCTAAATAGTCTCCTTCTACACTGTAGGGATTATATGATGGTGGCCCTCAGTTCACTTTCTTGCCATTCATGCCTACAACATTTGACTTGCTTGTTGATCAAAATATCTAATGTGATCTTGATGTCAATGACCCAGCCTACACTGCTCTCTGTAGAAGAGAAGATTAGTGACCCTCTGAGAGAAGAAATTACTCCTCATCTCCATTTTTAATGGCAGACCCCTTATTTTTAAACCATAGCCCTTAGTTCTCATGTTGCACAACACCTGAATCTATCCAATCATATAATAAATAAGATATTCCATAAATCCAGATTCTCTTCACCATTCACTGAAACATTGATTGTTATTTCTGTTTTGAAATGTCCCAAATTACAGTTAAACTGCCTGCACGATAGATCAGCCTGTGTGTCCCTGAACCAACAAATTATAACCATCACCCTGACAAGATGTTATTTATTAAAATGGAAATTGTTGATTCAGATCAGTACCAGATGTTGCGCACTATCGAGTTTAGTCCATGCATATTGATTTCTGCACTAATTTAATAAAGAGACAGGATAGTACAATGGATGCCGTACGATTCTTTCAGCTGTATCACTTCTGAATCTAATCCAGATTGAAAGAGCAAGAGACTGCTCACACTTTCCCTCTCGTTCCCTCCCTGTGTGATGAAGAGTTGAGCCATCTTGACCACATTTCATTGGAGGTTGCCCACAATACCAGGTTATTTGTGTACTTTATGAAAGATAGCTGGAACTGTGAATGATGCGCCACTGCAATTGAGGATGCTATTGTAAGATTGGTTCTTGGAAGAACCTTCTCTGGTCTCCTATGTCTGTCTCTGTAGCCAGCGAGAATAGAGAATTTGGCGTTCAGCCAAAACTCCGTTTGCTTCAAAGGGGCCAGCGAGTCCCAGTCGCTAGCAAGGTCAGAGAATTCTGGCCAAAATCTTCCTCCATTTCTGACACAGAGAAGGGAATTCTCTGACCTCGCCCATGGTTGGAGTTCTCTGGTCCCACTGCAGTGAATAGAGTTTTGGCTAGGTGGCAAGTTCTCCGTTCTTGCTGGCAAGGCAAACAAGACAAGAGAATCCCGGTTTTTTGTTTCCCAAGGCAAACTGATTTGTGCCTTAATCAACAGCATCCTCACACGCATGGGCTGAGGTTCTCTGGCCCCGCCAGCCGCTTGTTTTTCAGCAGTGGAAGATGAAATGTCATTTGCTAATGATGGGATTCTCTGCTCCTGCAACTGATTTGATTTGCTTTGATTTATTATTGTCACATGTATTAGCATGCAGTGAAAAGTATTATTTCTTGCGCACTATACAGATAAAGCATACCGTTCACAGAGAAGTAGAGAGTGCAGTGTTACAGTCATTTTAGGGAGTAGAGAAAGATCAACTTAATGCAGAGTAAATCCACTCAAAAGTCTGCAGGGAAGAAGCTGTCCTTGAATCGGTTGGTATGTGACCTCAGACTTTTGCATCTTTTTTGCATGGGAAGAAGGTGGAAGACAGAATGTCCCGGGTGCATTGGGTCCCTAATTATGCTGGCTGATTTGCCGAGGCAGTGAGAAGTCGAGACAGAGCCAATGGATGGGAGGCTGGTTTGCGTGATGACTTAATGTTTTATATCACTTCTGATCATGCATTCTGGCTTGAAATGCCCAAAAGTCATCAGGCTGTCTCTGTAGCATAAACCTCTGCTACCAGGGACATGTCTTGCATCTTTGACACCATTTGTTCCTCTTGTTGACTTGGACTCTTGAAAATCTTTCTTTTGTTTTAGTGAATGGATCATGACTGCAGTCAAAGCTAGGTTGTAGAGAAAGATCAATTGAATGTGAGGTGGGTCCATTCAAAGATCTGATAGCAACAAGGAAGAAGTTCGTCTTAAGTTGGTTGGCCCACTGTGAAAGGGATTACTTATTGAAAGCAGCCCACTCTGCTGGGAAAGCTGCGAGCGGGGTTGCGTTGCCTGCAGGACCAGAGAATCCCGCCGGCATGAATTCTCAGAGAATTCCGGCCATTCACGCTGGTGGGATTCTCTGGTCCCATTGGAAATTCCGGCCATTCACGCCAGCGGGATTCTCTGGTCTTACTGAAGAATTCCGGCCATCCATGCACAAACTAAATAAGAATGGTGCGACGCGTTTCGAATATTTGAAGTTTGCATGGTGCTGTAAACAGAACGTAGCCTGTCAGCATTTTGCTGCCATGCCATTAATATTATTTTTTTTCAGTGCATAAGACAGCTAACTTCCAATTTATCACAGTGAGCATCGTAAGCTGCACATTTATATTGAGAATATCTGATTATCTCTGAGGTCAGAATACACCTGCGTGGAACAATGACAAAGAGACATTGAAGTTAATATGTTTGGAGCGAATGAAAACTAACCACCGCTGTGAGATTTAATTTACACTTAATATGCCGGCTGTGCAGTAAGTAAGATTAGAGTTGGCAATCGCCTTTTTGGGGTGGAGTTCCAGTGATGCAGGACTTGCATTTGGCCTTCTGTGTTCACCCCCAACAGTGGCCCATTTGCCTCGGTCAGATATCTGCGTGACAGGCCTCAGGCAGGGCCCTTGCCACCGAAAGAGAAGCTGCCAGTGCGAAAGCAAAAAATTCCAGTGAGGATACAGCAGGGCTAAAACGAGGAGTTTTACCACCTTGCCCGGCTTGGAATTGGGGCGGGCGAGGTTCGCAGAATGGAATTCTCCATTGGCCTTGGATTTGATTTTACGAGCCTTGCTCAAGCGAAGCTACAAAATCCCGCCTGAGAGCACCACATGAGGCAATCAGGGACTTTAAACAGTGGCGTTTCTTTTAAGCTTTCATTTTTTTTCATTTTTCGTGGCAAGATTAGCATCTGTTGCCCAAGGCTATTTGCCATGTCAGAGGGCAGTTCAGAGCCAACCATGTTGCTTGTGTGGTCCAGAGCTACATGCAGGCCAAGCTGGGTAAAGATGGTAGATTTCCTTCCTTGAAAAGGTATCAATGAACCAAATGGGATTTGGTGGCAATTGATGACTGTTTCATCGTCACCATTACAAAACAGCCTGGGTGAGATTGTTGTCGGTGCAGGCTTGAAGGGCCGAATGACCTCCTTCTGTAGTGTAGGGATTCTATGATTCTAACCCTCATCCCTGTGCTAACTGGCCAATCCACCTAACCTGCAAATCTTTGGGCTATAGGAAGAAACTGGAGCACCCGGGAGAAATCCACACAGATATGAGGGGAACGTGCAAACATGCAAACTCCACACAGACAGCGACCCAAGCTAGTTTTCAATTCCAGTTTTGCTGATTGAATTTAATTTCCAGAAGATGCCATGATGGGATTTACACTCTTGTCCCTAGAATATTCCGTGGGCCTGTGGATTACTAGTCCAGAACATTTCCACTTTGTCACTTTAATGTGGTGAAATGTCTCAGAATGCTTTACAAGAGTATTACCCAAACAATACATCGAACAATGTGAGGCACGATTACAACAGGCAACTAAAAGCTTTTTGGAAGGGACCTGGGTTCAATTCCGACCTTGTGTAACAGCTGAAAAGACCAGATGAAGAGGTAGAGATGTTGAGGGAGGAGTATTCAGAATTTAGATTCTAGCCAGGATAAAGATTTGGTGACCAATGGTGGCACAGTTAAAATTGGCGATGTGCAAGGTGCATTAATTGGAGGATACCAAGATCTTAGAGGTTGGTAGGACTGGTGCAATCTACAGAAACAGAAAGAGGAGAAGCCTCGGTGAGATGTGAAAACACATTGGAAGATTTTAAAAATTGAGGCATTGAAAAAACAGGACCCATCCAGTTAGCACAGAGATCATGGTTAGAGTCATAGGATCATAGAATCTCAACATATAGGAGGCCATTCAGCCTATCAAGACTGCACCGACAATAATCCCACCCAGACCTTATCCCTGTAACCCCACATATTTGCTCTGTTAATCCTCTTGACACTAAGGGTCAATTTAACATAGCCAACCAACCTAACCCACACATCTTTGGACTGTGGGAGAAAATCCACACAGACATGGGGAGAAAATGCAAATTCCGCACAGTGACACAAGGCCAGAATTGGTCCCAGGTCTATGGCACTGTGAGGTAACAGTGCAAACCACAGTGCCACCGTGCCACCCTCGTCCACTGACCTGCAACACTTTGAATGGAATGAGACAAAACAAAATAGTGTGGATATTTCTGACAATTCACTCTCAGGACAATCTTCCAGTGGAGCAGGGCTCACACACGGGCAAAGGGGCTAGCACTTGTTTCAGATGTGTGCACCACACAGGAATTCTTTAGACTGTTGCAAAACAGGATGAGTGGCACACTTGCAGCTCATCAGACTAAAGAGATGACAGGGCATGCAGCGCCCCCCAAAAAAATTCTTAGTTTGTCACTGGATTTCCAGAACTTGGTGTGTTACAGAATTCACGGCATTCCTCATTTTGGATCTAGAATCATAGAATTCCTACGCTGCAGAAGGAGGACATTGCCTGCACTGACAGCAATGGTACCCAGGCCCCATCCCCGTAAACCCACGTATTTATCCAGCTAGTCCTCCTAATACCAAGGGTCAATTTAGCAAAGCAGTCCACCTAACCCACACATCGTTGGATTTTGGGAGGAAACTGGAGTGTCCGGGGAAAACCCCCGCAGATATGGGGAAAATGTGTGAACTCCACACAGACAGTAACTCAAAGTCAGAACCAAACTCGGGTCCTTGGCACTGTGAGGCAACACTACAAACTACTATGCCACCATGCCGTCCCCAAATCTGCTTTGCTAATGGGATGTGTACAGAGATACACAACTTACCAGTTATTTAAAGTTCAGTTTAAATTGCAGGACCAAAATGAGAGTGCTATAAACTCTTGGTAATATGTGTTCCATTAATCACTAGTTAAGAAGCAATTAATAAGCAAACAAAAAATCACCTGGTCTGTTCTTTTGCATGCATTAGAAAAAAAATTATTCCCAACTAGCGAATTCAGTGGGCTGCACCGTATTTGGCGTCTGCTCCATAAGGATTGGTGCACTAAATTGTTACCTCTTACTACATATTTACTGCAGTCTCCAGCTTCACTACTGAGTTAGCCTGGGTCATTCCAATTTCAAATGGTGCCTTGAGAAACAAATACACAAATCGCTGGGCAGCATTTTCCTTTTTTATTAAGCGTAAATCTCATGTTGAATTTTTAAACCTGAAGCAACACTGGTGTACGTGTAAAATCAGATTTATTTGCACGCATGAGATGCTCAACAAGGAACATAAGAACACAAGTAAGTGTAAATTGATTCCACAGTGCAGCATCAATAGCCTCAACACACAACAGGTCCAATCATTAAGAATTCATCAATTCTTATTGAACTGGATGCCTGCCCACTTCAGTCATTTTTCAACTTCAGTAATACTTTGTAATTCAAAGGCATTCTCACCAAGCAAGTCATAAATTTATTTCCCAGGGAAAGATTAAAATGATGAACAAGCTTCCAGACACAATTTGATCACATCTGGGGAAAAAAAGTTGCAATGTTCAGTTCCCTTCTTTGAATAAATGGTATTATGTTGCATGACAGTCATAGAAGAATCATAGAATAGCACAGGACAGAAAGAGGCCATTCGGCCCATCAAATCTGTAGGAATGCAATCCCACCCAGGCCCTATTCCTGTAACCCCACCTATTTACCCTGCCAATCTCCCTGACACTAGGTTCAATTTAGCGTGGCTAATCAACCTAACTGCACATCTTTCAGACTGTGGGAAGAGATCGGAGCACCCAGAGAAAACCCACGCATAAATTGGAAGAACGTGCAAATTAATTGAAAGCTGTATGGATGCCTGTACAGAAAGCAAAGATTTGTCTGAAATCAATTTAAACTTAAGTGAACATTTTAGCTGAAAGACAGAACTCCCTGGCAAATTGGACAGAAAAAAATTGATCATATTTTTCTTCTGGGTTAAAAATGGGAATAAGCAAAGAAGGTCTAGATTTCTTCAGATTTTTAAAAGGGATTTAATATTACCGTCTTTTTAGAAATGTTTTCCACTGACTCTGGAGAGTTGAGAAGGGCTGGGAAGAGTGAGATTAATACATATTGACCAACCAACTCGAACAGAGTACATGTACTGTAAACCTCAGTACTGAGCCTTGAGCCTCATTTAAGTTAAACTGGCAATTTGTGTGTCTCCATACACATCTTGTTGGCTGGGCGGATTTGGGGTGGCATGCTGGAGTCACATGTAGGCCCTACCAGGTAAAGGCAGCAGGGTGGCATGGTGGCACAGTGGTTAACACTGCTGCTTCACAGCACCAGGGACCTGGGTTCAATTCCCGCCTTGGGTGGCTGTCTGTGTGGAGTTTGCATGTTTTTCCCATGTCTGTGAGGGTTTCCTCCCACAGTCCAAAGATGTGCAAGTTCGGTGAATTGGACATGATAAATTGCCCCTTAGTGTCCCAACATCTTGTAGGCTAGAGGGATTAGCAGGGTAATTCTGTGGGTTTACGGGAATGGGGGGTGGGGACAGTCCTGAGTAAAATACTCTTGCGAAGAGTCAGTGCAAATTTAATGGACTGAATGACCCCCTTCTGCACTGGAGGGATTCAATGATCTATAATATTTCAGGACATTGTGTTGCTGGGGTGGGTGTTCTTTGTGTTGGGTGGATAAGGATTGTGTGGCTCCACATACAGGACAGGGTGTGGCTGGGGTGAGTAGGGTACAGGCTTAATGTGTGCGAAAAAGTGGAGATGGGAAGCTGATCAAGAAAGATCCCAAGGAAGGAAAAGATTATGAGAAATTGGAGGCTTCTGGAGATGTGGCAAATCATTAGTGGGGAAAATAGTCATGATTAGAATAGAGGCCAGTGATCTAATGGTGGCAGAGTGCGACACAGCTTTCCAGGCTCCATGTTCAAGTAAGCCTGCTGTTCTCAAAACATACATTTTCGCTGGCAGCCTTTTATTCCTTTAAGCACCACTGGACATGTATAAACTTGGTGTAAAAATTCAGGAAGCTGACTAGAAAGAAACAAAGTTTTAGTCTCAAAATAAAAGTTAAATCACAACAGTGTGGTACATATACAATGAGTCCCATCTGCAATGACAAAGCCCTGGACCCACTTAGGGGTCTGCTTTATAAAGGGCTCGGGAGACAATCTCCACGCTAGTGGGCAATCATCTATTACTACAGAAACTCGTATTCCACAAGCCCTACAATGAGCGATCAGTGATTCCCCATAGTTGCACTGAGGATTATCACACTTGGTTAATCACCCAGATACAAGGTTTGGTCAGAGTGGGGGAAATAGATGCATGCAAATTTATGAAGTTACAAAGTCAGTGCAATTTAGTCAAATTTGTTGGTGCAACTAAACACAGAGGAGCACCAGAATCAAGAGAGACTTTCAGAGTTCATATCAAGTGGTGTCAAAGATCTAAGGCATGTCCCTGATAGCAGGGGCTTACAATACAGAGAGCATGGTGAGTTTTAGGATTTCAGGCCTGAATACAAGATCAGAGATGATATAAAACAGAGTCATCACGCAAACCAGACTTGCATCCATTATCCATTCTGTCCACACTTCCCGCTGCCTTGGAAAAGTAGCCAGCATAAGTAAAGACCTCAAGTACCCTGGGAAAAAGGTACAAAAGTATCAACTACTCAAGAACAGGTTCTTCTCTGCTGCTGTCAGACTTTTGAACGGACCTACCTCTTAATCTTTCCAAATACCCTAGCTGTGACTGTACACTACGTTCTGCACCCACTCCTTTCCTTCCCTATGAACAGTGTGCTTTCTCAGTATAGCACGCAAGAAAGAATACTTTTCATTGTCTACTAATACATGTGACAATAATAAATTAAATAAAAATCAAAGTGGTGTGGAAAATGTAAATCTAGAAGTCTAATTTACATGAATTTGAGGAAATAGGGAAAGTGGATATTGGCTGGTATTAGCAAGAAGTAAATTGAGAATTGCTTTCAGAAAATCCTTCTTGACACAGATGGTGAATGATAGACCTCTGGGCAGACTGACAGAGATGAAAACCTTGTTTGTAATTAAGGAACAGTTGGATGTTAAAAAGGAGCAAACTAGACTGCCTCCGAAACTACTATCAGCTGAGTGTTCAGCATTGTCTGTAATTACCTTCTGATTTAGTATGTTCTTTTATAATTAAAATTACATAATGTATGTAACAATCAGGGAATAATTTAAAATTTAAAGAGGTAATATTGAATTAAGTCAATAATCAGGGTTGAGGATAGCAATCCACGATTAATTTGCACCTGATTTTAGTAATACCGACAGCATCTAAACTTTGGAGGTGATTCTCCCCAAAAAAGTGTTGAATTTGTGTAAACTGGGGTACATCAATTTTCAGCACAATTGTTTCACAATGAATCTCCCACACTCTGTGCACTATAGAGAGCACCACCATAAATCACACTAAAAATCAGGGGACTATATCCCACCGAATGGCTGGTAGCACAGCACTGAGTGGTCCATTGCGCAGCAAGATAGTGTGTGCACACTGGCCCTGCACTGCAGGCCTCCTGATCACTGGCTAGCCCACGACTTCTGCATTGCTGCCCCCCCCCCCCCCCCCCCCCCCCCACCCCGTGACTCGATCACTTGCTCCCCCGCCACCCCGAACATGCCTGGCTAGCCCCGATTTCTCCTCCACATAGTCCCGATCTCCCAATCCTCCCTGCCCCCTCTCTCACTATCCCAACTGGCCTAACGCCCTCACCAAGCTACCACCCACCTCCGCCTACACCCCTCTCCCCCCACCACCGAACCCAATGGCCAATCCTGATCGCTGGCCTCCCTCCTTCGTCACTCAGCCCAAATGCAGAGTGGCAGTGAGACTCTTCATCCCCCCAGGGTCCCCAGCCCTTCATCAGGTTCTAAAATGGCATATAACCATCAGTAAACAAACTGTAAAGAAACTGTATGTCTAAGGAGGGGACCCCAAGTTTATGCAAGGATAGAGCCACGGACACAAGAAGACCCACTGAGTCTGCACCTACATTTGTCTGCATGGGTTTTCTCCGAGCGCAACAATTTCCTCAAAGATGTGCAGGCTAGGTGGATTGGCCATATTAAATTGCCGCTTAGTGTTCCAAAATGTGTAGGTTAAACGAGAGCGGGGTATTGAGTAAGATACCCTGTTAGAAAGTAGGTGCAGACTCAGTGGGTTAAGTGGCCTCCTTCTGCAATCATATCACAATCCCTTGTGATTTATAAGCTGCAGGTAGTGTAAATGTGCACCTTTTCTAATTCCCTTGCTCTTCCCTCACCCACAAGTCTACTCTTGTGCCTTTCAAATCGCTAAGAGTTTCCACTGGAGCCCACATTGAAAGGGTCAATTTCACAAGGACATTTATGGACCTTGCATGATACAGCATCAGACATTAGTGGAACCTCAGACATAGGGCATGAGCTTGTTACCATGGAAGCTCAGACTGCTGCCAGCATGGCTACAGATAACAGCCTCAAAGAGGTTTTCAGACTCCCACCATTGTCCATCAACCTATGCTCTAATGGGTGAGGCACTGCCTGGAGGAGTGACAGTGCCCCCATGCTGCATGAACTTGCTGTCTTTTCTCAAAATTGAGCCAAAAAATGCTGTGAAGAAGGCACTCAGCATGCTTGGTTTCATTGGATAGAACACTGAATATGGGAATTGTGATTGTTGAAGTTGTACAAGACATTGGTAAGGCAACACTTGGAAAACTGTGTATAGTTTTGGTCACCCTATTATAGAAAAGATATTAGTAAACTAGAAAGAGTGCATGATGCTGGGATGCTACTGGGACTTGGTAGTTTGAGTTATAAGGAGAGGCCGGGTACAGTGAGACTTTTTTCTCTGGATGCAGGAGGCTGAGGGGTGATCTTATAGAGGTCTATAAAATAATGAGGGGCACAAATCAGCTAGATAGTCAATATATTTCCCCAAAGGTAGGGGTGTCTAACACTAGTGGGATAGGTTTAAAGTGAGAGTGGAGAGATACGAAAGGGTCCAGAGGGGCAAATCTTTCACACTGAGGATCTGAAACAAGCTGCTAGAGATAGTAATAGAAGTGGGTACAATTTTGTCTTTTAAAAAGCATTTTGATAGTTAAATGGATAAGTTGGGTATAGAGGGCTATAGGCCAAATGCGGGCAATTGGGACTAGCTTCGTGGTTTAAAAAAAGGGTGGCATGGGCACGTTGGGCTGAAGGGGCTGTTTCCATGTTGCAAACCTCTTTGACTCTCAGAGGACGGCAGTCAACTGCCCACCTCTGCCAATCTAGCATTGCCCCTGCTGCTGCCTGTGAGCCTGTCCAGACTGCTCATAGAAATCATACAAGAAACCATAGAAATCCTACAGTGCAGAAAGAGACCATTTGGCCCATCGAGTCTGCACCGACCACAATCCCACCTAAGCCCTACCCCGATATCCCTACATGTTTTACCCATTAATGTAAGCATCCCAGAACACTAATGGACAATTTTTAGCATGGCCAATCAACCTAAACTGCACTTTTTTGGGCTGTGGAAGAAAACCGGAGCACCCGGAGGAAACTCACACAGACACAAAGAAAATGTGCAAATTCCACACAGGCAATGACCCAAGCTGGGAATCGAGCCCGGGTTCCTGGCTCTGTGAAGCAGCAATGCTAATCACGGTGCTACCATGCCGTCCCCTTGAAGGGATTTGGAAACAAAGTAGTTGTTGTCACCCATGTAGGATCTCTTGAGGCCAAAGTTGCCTGAGGCTGTCGTGAAAAGGCTCCTGCAATCTTTTCCATTCCGTGTCAGCTGCTGGGAGAAGAGCATTAGGTCACACAAAGGCACCCTCTAGTGGGGAGGTGACATCGCACAAGGATGATGAGTTGACTTTTATGCAGAGTTAAGGGTAACTTACTCGATAAAGCAATTGCGAAATTATTGTTTTGACGTAGCTTTTATTTTCTCTTTATAGCCAAAAATGGGTCTGTCAGGATAAGGTGGGTGACTGCTGAACAATGGGGATTGTGGATAAAAGCAAGTTACTGCTGATGCTGGAATTTGAAACCAAGAGAGAAAATGGTGGAGAATCTCAACAGGTCTGGCAGCATTTGTAAGAAGAGTTTCAAGTCCAGATAACCCTTTGGTACCAAAAAAGCACCCTGGTACCAAAACTACAGCTGTTCAGATATCTTTTGTTCAAGCCTTTTACTCAATTGTAATTCTGCAAGATTATTTCTATCCCATGTTTTCTGACTTCCGGCTTTCATTTGCACTGAGCTCAGTTAGAAGATGGAGCCACTGCCTCTTTCTTATGGTACCTTGTCTAAATCCTCATTCATCACATGCGAGTCCAGAAAGTGAGAGTTAGCTGCGAGATATATGATTGTGTAGAGAGCGTGACATGTGAACCTAAATTGGCTTGAACTGCCATCAACAATATGGATTAATGGAGGATGATCAGATACAGAGATTACTGCAGCCAATTGCAGTGTGTCTACTGCCACTCTGAATGAACTCAGTTAATTTAATGTAGGTCTAAGATCAAACATGAGACCTACTTAGTCTGTGTGGCTTACTGACATGACTTGCCCAAGAATAATTTTTAGCACAATATTCACACAGTTAGGTATTAATTTCAAAGGACAATAGGAAAGGCCTATTTCTTTTCTTACTCAGGTAATTGCAGTTCAATAGCATCCTTGCTGCCCAAGTGCTCAATAAATGACTTTCATAACCCTTTCCAGAAACAAAAGTTTTACCAAGATATGTTTTACCAAGATATAGAAGCAGCACGGTTGGTGGCACAGTGGTGAGCACTGCTGTCTCACAGCACCAGGGACTGGGTTCAATTCAGGCATCAGGTGATTGTGTGGAACTTGCATGTTCTCTCCACGTCGACGTGAGTTTCCTCCAGGTGATCCGGTTTCCTCCCACACTCCAAACAAAGGATGATAGAATTCTTACAGGGCAGAAGGAAGCCATTTGGCCATTGAGCCTGCACCAACAACAATCCTACCCAAGCCCTACCTCCGTAACCCCAGATATTTACTCTGCTGGTCCCCACTAAGAGGCAAATTAACATGGCCATTCAACCTGATCAAACTAAAGATCTGAGGATTAGATAGCTTGATCATGCTAAATTGTCCGTTAGTATCAAGAGGATTAGCAAGATAAACAAGTGGGATTAGAGGGATACAGCTTGGGTTGGATTGCTCTCGATGCATGCTCGATGGGTTGAATGTCCTCCTTCTGCATTACAGGGATTCTATGATTCAACATCAATTGGAAATTTCAGAGCAAGGAGAAAATATCTACCAAAAAGCCTGAGTAACATCCAAAATGAAAGCAAATTACTGTGGATGTTAGAACAATAACAAAAAACGCTGGAAAATCTCAGCAGGTTCTGACAGTATCTGTGGAGAGAGAATAGAGCCAACATTTTGAGTCTGGGTGACCCTTCATCAGACTAATATCCATACCTGGGTACAAGAAAATAAACACTGAAGAAATCTCACAACATCAGGTTAAAGCCCAACAGGTCTATTTGGTAGCACAAACCATATAAACTGTTGGATTTTAACCTGATGTTTTGAGACTTCTTTTTGTGTTTATCCCAGTCCAATGCCGGCATCTCCATTCTGAGAAAGTAAGCCAGACAAAGGTTTTCAACAAGGTCAATATTTACCACCTATATCAGGCATCAGGAACTGCCATATCCACAGTGTTATGTCCAACATAAATTCCGCCTAAGGCAAGTGGAAATTTACAATGTTCCCCCTCACCACTTTGATTCCATGGCGGGTGGGGTGATAGGATTCCAGCGAATGTGTTGACACCTTTCTTGTGTTCAACTGTAAATTGGCGAAATGGCAGATAATAATACAGGCAATATGTAGCCGAATATGTTTATTTCCAATCAAAGAAGATTTAAAAAAACACCAAGTTAGCAAGTAATAACTGTGCAGTCGGAAACAACTCAATGAGAAAATTATTCATTAACTTACAGTGGTAACAAATTGGCATTCAAAGTAAATCTCAGATTGTTATCCACTGTCTGTTTTCTCATCCTAGATTTTTGATTTAATTTGATCTGATTTATTATTGTCACATGTATTAACATACACTGAAAAGTTTTGTTTCTTGCATGCTATACAGACAAGAGGAAGAAACAAGAGAGTGCAGAATATAGTGTTACAATCATAGCTAGGGTGTAGAGAAAGATCAACTTAATGCAAGGTAGGTCCTTTCAAAAGTCTGAAGCAGGGAAGAAGCTGTTCTTGAGTTAGTTGGTAAATGACCTCAGATTTTTGTAAAATTTTCCTGATGGAAGAAGGTGGAAGAGAGAATGCCCGGAGTGTGTGGGGTCCTTGGTTATGCTGGCTGCTTTTCCGAGGCAGTGGGAAGTATAGATAGAGTCAATGGATGGGAGGCTGGTTTGCGTGATGGACTGGTCTTTGTTCACGACCCTTTGTAGTTCCTTTCATGGAATTCTATATTGCAGAAGGAGGTCATTCCGCCCATTGAGTCTGCACCGACTACAATCCCAACAAGACCCTAACCCCATAACTCCGTGCACCTAGTTACTGCTTCTGACGCAAGGGTCAATGTCAGTCCACATAAATGGCACATCTTTGGACTGTGGGAGGAAACCGGAGCACCCCAAGGAAACCCAGGCAGACATGGGGAGAGCGTGCAAACTCTACACATTCAGTGACTCAAGATGTGAATCAAATGGCTCTCTGGCACTGTGAGGCAGTGGTGCTAACCATTATGCCACGTTTAGCTCTGACGAAGGGTCATTCAGACTCAAAATGTTGGCTCTATTCTGTCTCCACAGATGCTGTCAGAGCTGTTGGAGTTTTCCAATGGTTTCTGTTTTTATTTCAGATTCCAGCATCCGCAGTATTTTGCTTTCATCTACCTCTTTCCCTTTCTGTAACCTGTTGACTTGTTTAAACAGTAAGAACTCTCACAACTCCAGGTTAAAGTCCAACAGGTTCATTTGTAGCAAACGCCACTAGCTTGGAGCTGGCTGTTCCTTTGCCAGGTGGGTGGGAGTTCTGATCACAAACAGGGCATACAAAGATACAAACTCAATTTACATGAACAATGATTGGAATGTGAGTCTTTACAGCTAATCAAGTCTTAAAGACACTGTGAGTGGAGAGAGCATTAAGCACAGGTTAAAAAGATGGACATCATGCTCTGTTTAAAGCCATTCTGCCATGCTCGACCAACTTTGGGACAAGTGTCCAGAGAGAAAGCCAGAGAATGTTAGCACTCATTTGCCTCAGGTCAATGCAGTTGACATAAACAGGAAATTTCACTAAATATAATGGTGTAATCATCAGGAATTTAGAATCAGTGACATAAGCTAATTAGCTTTTGAGTGATTGTCACCAAGCGAAATATGATTAAAATTATATGAGCGAAACCCACACATTATAATTACAAATGGTATTCAGTGTTCTATTCCTTTCTTGCGAATTCAGAAACATCTCACAGTATTAGAATGATTTCATTGCCCTGAAACTTGGGCCCAAATCCACCAAAGAATAGCAATCACCACTGGTTGACTGGATGTAAGTCAGAGGCTTGAGTGTGTGGGTTGGGTGGTGGAGACTGGTTGTTCCAAGTCAGTGGGGATGTCGGGAGATGTTGGAGGGATTTGATTTGGTTTGATTTATTGTTGTCACATGTATTGGGATAGCTAGGGTATAGAGAAAGATCAGCTTAATATATAAGTTCATTCCAAAACCTGGCAGCAGGGAAGAATCTGTTCTTAGGTTGGTTGGTACGTGACTTTTGTATCTTTTTCCTAATGGAAGCCCTTTTAATGAAGTTATAGGGTGGTGGTGGCCAGACAGATTGAGGATTGAGGAATATCAGAGGGTCAGGGAGGAGTCAAGGGATGGAAAGAGCAAACAGATGGTTAGCTGGGATTAGGACAGCTTTACTGTAACATGGAAGAGAAACTGACCATTGAAATTTCCATTCTCATTGGCAGCACCAGAAGGTCCTATCAGCTTGAAGGGCGGGAAAATTCCAGCCTATGTATCAGGATTTCTGCAGAATCCTGATGCATATCTTGGGGCTACATCCACAAAAGTCTCCAATAATCTGGAGACCAGAAGGTCTGGGCCATTGACTCAGTTTCTCTCTCTTTCTATACAGGCTCCTGGCCTGTTAAATATTCCCAACATTTCCTGTTTTTATTACAAGGATGGCAATAATGTTTGAATTAGATTTCCATGAATGGGATAATGAGATTGATGAGAGAAAGGAGTAGATTTCTATAGCAGGGAAACTATTTTAAGAGATCGGTGCTGCAAGATGTGTTATATTTCATAGATTTTATTTTAGAAAGCTGGTGATGATATACATTGGTAAACCTATCTATGTTGAGTCTACAGCAATAAAGAATAAAGTTCATCACCTCAGAGACCAAAGGAGTACCTGCAAACCTACCTACAGCTATGTAGTGTACTACAGTAGGAAGAAAGAGAGGCATTTACATTGTTCCTTTCATGATCACATGATGTTCCAAAACATTTTATAGAATACCTGCAGTGCAGAAGGAGGCCATTCAGTCTATCAGGTCTGCACCAACAATAATCCCACCCAGAATCCAGGGTGGTTCGGGAGTGGAATGCCCTGCCTGCAGCGATTGTAGATGCGCCAAGTTTGGTGGCGTTTAAGAAGTTAGTTGATAAGTATATGGAAGAGAAGGGAATGGTTTAGTTTGGAGGGGCATTGCTTTTTATATTGGTCGGTGCAACATCGAAGGCCGAAGGGCCTGTTCTGTGCTGTAATGTTCTATGTTCTATGTTCTATAGACCCTCTCTCCTTAAACCCATGTATTCATCTCGCTAATCCCTCTAATCTACACATCCCATGACACTAAGGGGCCAATCTGGCCAATCAAACTAGCCCACACATCTTTGGACTGTGGGAAGAAACTGGAGCACCCGGACGAACCTCATGCAGATACAGAGAGAACATGCAAACTCCACACAGACAATGACCTGAGGCGGGATCTGAACCTGGGTCCCTAGAGCTGTAAGGTAGCAGTGCTAACTATTGTGCCACTGTGCCAATCATGTACTTTTTAGTCATTGTTGAAATGCAAGAAATACAGGGGTAATTAACCAGGCTGAGTGCGATCAAGTGGAAGGTGGGGTGAGGGGGCAATCAAGCAGAGTGATGATTAGGGGCGTTGGGTACCTGACAAATGTCTCTCAGTCCTGTTGCACAAACTAGAGAGGTATGCACGTGCACAATAACACCCACTAGTGTGAACAACCAGCTTTCCGGAGAGAATTGACTCTGTCCATATCCTCTACAGGCGAGAATCAGATCATGCATTATTTTTTTCCACTAAATGGCATAAGATTTCATTTTTGGCTTCATCGAAAAAAGCTGATCTGAAGTTCTCCCTTTATCATGATTGCTCAGCACATAGATCTTTTTTTTTGGTAAGATTGCCCCAGTGAGGCACTTACTTGATTGCTGGCTTAGTTTTCATGCTCAGGTCTCTGGCGTGGGAATTGAACCTGCAACCTTCTCAGTCACTTATCTGATGAGAACTTCAATGCAGTTTCAATGCGCACAATTATACTGTAACATTGCAATATTTGTTGGATTAGAGTACTTATTACCCGATTGTCAACACACCATTACTACAGTGTTCAACCACAGATCTGCAAATGTTGCAGTCCAGTAAACGCAAATGTGGCTCATTTGGAGTCGTTGGTTTTACACTGGGACCTTTGTGCCATATTTGATGCACAGTGAACATAATAGTGTGTGTAAATCATGCTATAATTAAGGCATAAATGAGATTGCTAATTTATTGTCAAACTGGGGACAATTTCATACTGTGACACTGTACATGGAAGTGAGTTGAGACTACATAGATTAATGCCTTGCCAGGCTCTTAACATCAAGGGAGGATACTTTCATTTGAATAGTTTTGCCTTGATTAAAAGGACAATGCTAAAGAACTCTACTATTCAGATCTTTTATGTTATATTTAATATTTTATTACATCAGAGAATATTCTAGTAAATGGCTATTATTAAAGTGAGCAACATTTAGAAAATAACTATAGCTCCAAAATCGTTCAATTAGAACATAAAGCGGTACAACACAGGAACAGGCCCTTCAGCCCACGATGTTATGCCGAACATTGTGCCAAATTAAACTAATCCTGTCTGCCTGTGTTTGGTCCATATTTCTCTATTCCTTATGCATATTCATGTGCATATTTAAAAACCTCTTAAATGCCCCTATCGTATCTGCCTTCATCACCATCTCTGGCAGCACAACTATTTCTTAAATTTTCTTAACTAATTCATCAAATTTCACAAGTGTATTGTCAACACACTGGTCAGAATTTTACCATCCCAACCACCACAGAAGTGAGTGAGGCGCAGACCATGGAAAGGTCCATTGACCTCGGGCAGGATTTTATGGCTTTGGGGCGAACAAGGCCGTAAAATCCTCCCCAGTGTGTAGATAATAACGAATGATCTCATTTATAGTTTGTTTAATTATTGATCAAAGTGACTGGCAGAAGAGATTGATTGGCTATTCCTGTAATTCCTTCCTCAGAAAGTTGAAATTCTTTTCTCAGAGTAATAATCTCTGTGCTGAATATCTGAAGGGATTCCCCCTTTTGTCTGCTGTTAGATTAGTTGACATGCTACAGACACAGTGGAAAAAGAGTCTGTTTTCATGATTTTTCACTGAAACTGCATTTTTAAAAGTTCATTTGTGGGATGTGGGCACCGCTGGCTGGGCCAACATTTGTTGCCCATCCCTAGTCGCCCTTGAACTTAGGCCATTTCAGAGAACAATTGAATGTCAACCACATTACTGTGGATCTGCTGTCATGTAGGCCAGAGTGGGTACAGACATAGATTTCCTTCTCTAAAGGATATTAGTTTGAAAATGATTTCATGGTCATCAGAAGATTTTTAATCCCAGATATTCTTTTACTGAATTCAAATTCTGCCATCTGCTATGGTGGGATTCAAACCCAGACCACAAAATATTAACTGAGTTTCTGGACTAATAATCAATCACTGTAGTAGTGTACTCATTCAGACTGGTCGCAGAGTTTTTCAATACTGACAAGTCTACTGACTCTAAGCAGTCCCACAGGAGATCATCTGATTCCTCAGATTGCACGATTTTCTTTGACGGGTTTTCCTGCTTCAGTTTTTGCTTATTAGCCGGGAGCAGGAGCACAGCCTTGTGGTCTGATTGCCAAAGTGTGGGCGAGCGATAGAGCAGCAGGAATGTTTGATATTTGTGTCACAGTTGTCTCAGATGTTGTGCCAATGTTACAGCAACTCACCTGAAGATAAGGAAATTCTCTATTGTTCAAACAATGGAATAGCAATTTACATCCTGTGACAAAGAAAAAGTAAAATGCCCAGGAAAAGTGAAAGGTTCAAGTGTCAAACGATTAAAAGGATTTTGTGAAAGCATGGGCCACAATTCTCCCATCGCGACCCACAGCTTTTCTGATGGGTCACTGTGGGAGATATATGTTGTCAGCCATGTGCTGGGATTTGCGCGTGCACCAGGAATGCACGCACTTCTCCCAGAGACAGCGAACAGTCGCCAGTCAGGTCACGCTGGAAACTGTTGGGGAGGAAGAAAGTAACTTGCATCTTTTTAAAATGTACTTCAAATATGTTTCAAATTTAATTGTCAGGAGCTTCCAGGTCCTCATTGAATCGCTCACTCTGCCAGGAGTACACCATTCTGGCAGGGGTCAGGGATCTAGTGGGAGGCCTTGTCGGAATGAAGGGGTGGCAAACAGGACCACACAAGAAGTCAGGCAGCAGGAGGATGGTGCCCCCTGGACATGGGCACCATGGCAGTGCCAGCCTGTACCCCCAGCAGTGCCAAAGGGGCAAAGTTCCCAGACCCAGTGGTCACCTTAGCACTGCCCATTGGGCATCGGGCAATGCCAGGGGGGGCTGGGTCTATTGTGAGTGGGGCCCAGAATGGTTGGTGAAGGTTGGGTATCCCGCTGCCACTCAATTTGGGATGGAGGTAGTGCTTATGGCAGATGGGGATGGGGCTGGTCTGGCAAGGAGTCTGCCTCTTGGGGCATCTGATCCCGGTGATGGGGATCAGGCTGGGGAGGGGTGTCTGTCGGGGTGAGGAGGGTGGGGGATTGCTACTGCAGGGGGTGGACAGTAACTCAGGGTGTTCTGGGATATGGGGGGGTCAGGGCTGGCCCGGGAATTTGTTTTGGGGGCACAATCGCGCCATGGATGGGTGGATGCTGCAAGAGCAGCATTGCAGGGGTCCTGGGCTGGCTAGCAATCAAGCTGGCCAGCAAACGGGGAATCTGACAAATCGGGGCCACAGATTTCCAGAATTGTCAGACTCTGGCTTGAATAGGCCCTGTCCCTCTGGGTTTGTAATGATATTCGCAACTGGGATCTCTACAGTGCATGGAGTACAGAGATTCAGGTGAGAAGCTGAACTGTGAAAACAGTTGGATTTAAAAGAATTTTCCTCAAATTCAGCACTTTTGAGAGAATCGTGCCCGGTTCTGTATTTGGACAGTGGATATCAACTGAAGCACAATCCATTGAGGACAGGTAAAAGATAAGATGACTAAATATTTACCAACAATTCAATTAAATTTAATGGCATAATTGCAATCCACTCATTCAAAAGAATATTCATGACTAGAATCATTGGGCCAGAATTTGTTGGCACATTGTTGTGTATGCTGTTCTTCATGCGCAAATTCTCTAGCATTTTATGGTGAGGAAAAGTTGTTCAAAGTTGCATGTTACCTGTAAATTGTTGGATGATTTGAACCAGTCTGTCATTATACAGACATTCTACAGTGCAGAAGGAGGCCATTCTGCCCATCAAGTCTGCACCAATCAATCCCAAGCAGGCCCTATCCCCATAATCCCATGCATTTACCCTAGCTAGTCCCCCAACACTAAAGGCAATTTAACATTGGCAATCCACCCAACCAGCACATCATTTGGCTGTGGGAGGAAACTGGAGCACCTGTAAGAAACCTATGCAGACACAGGAAGAATGTGCAAACTCCATACAGACAGCGACTGAAGTCAGGAATTGAACCTAGATCCTCTGTGCCACCATGCCATCCATCATCCAGTGAAAATGCCAGTTCATACCTCAATTTGTTGTGAATCCATAGAAGTTGTTGAATTTTTACCTAAAATTCGCAGATTAAACTCGCCCGAGAAAATAATTGTTAGCGTTTCACTGTTTCAATGAAGAGGTTCATGTTCCAAAAATGTTGCACCATCTCTCTCGACCAGGAATGATTTGATTTCGGGGGGTGGGGGGGGGGGGGGGGGGGGGTGGTTTTCTGACAGGCTTTTCCTACATTGTTTTCTGAGGATTGAAAAGTTCAGCACTTCAAATTTATCTTCTTACCTTTTCTTTGGGTAGAATTTTATGAGGATTTGGCAGAGTGTTGGTTCTGTTGAGAAAACTCCAGTTCCACTGGCCAGTTTTCTCTCCAAATCGGGTGACACCAACTGCAAAGAAGAGTGGGCGTGGTTCACACCATCAGTCAGGTGGGGCGGAGGTTCTTAGAGGCGGAAATCTTTTTAAAAGGCACCATGATCACTGGAAGAAAAAAATTAATCCTCTCTTCCACCCACCCTGCCCCCTCCATCAACGTACCTGTGGCATCCCACCCTCCACCAGCTCCCCCTACCACAATCATCTCCAGCTTCAACCGCCCTCCCTCCACCACCGCCCCCTCCCCCCCCTCCACTTCCCCACTGCCAATTATTGCTGGTATTAGCCTCCTTCCCCAAGTCCACTGGCAACGGCCTCCCTTCTTCCCCATCATTGTCAGCATCTGCATCACTCACACGCCTGCTCCACCCCCATCACAACAAATAAATGAGTCCCCACACACATGAGACTTTTTCCCGAGTGTCTACCCCGGCACTGCCACCCCTTCCCCACCGCAACGCGTTGGCATGGCCAGCTTGACCTAGTGCTGCCAGGTTGACTTGGTATTGCTTGGACACTGCTTGGCTACAACATTCTCCCCCGCAGAGGCCCAAAGATGGGATTGACCTTTGCAGCCTCCCCCCAGCCTGTACCCAGGGTATCTCATGGTAGGTGGTAAATCTTGGTGGCCTGACGTTACATTAGCCAAGTGTGAAAACTTAGTGAGGGGTGGGGTTGGGGTGGGAGGGGAGGTGGGGGGGGCAGCGAGGAGGTGTTTAATTATATTTAAATTTATTCAAATAAATGCAAGTCAGGTTCTCACTCATTATGGGCATGAACTTGCTGATGTCACTAGCAACGGGGTAATTTGAAAGCACAATCTTGCTGGCAAGATTCACAATCTTCAGGTGTTGTTGGATCTTGAGCCTCCACCAGCGATCGCACCGACAGACAGTGCAGGCTCACCCTTTGTCATTTTTCTCTCTCTTCATCTGAATTTTCTCTCCCTTTGTTTTTGTCTTTCTACTTCAAATGCTTTCTTTTCCCATCGAATCCTACAGCTCAGAAGAATCTATTCGGCTCATCGAGTCTGCACCAACCACAATCCCACCCAGGCCCTTTTGCCATAACCCCATGCTAGTTTCCCTAAATTGACACTAAGAAGCAATTTAGCATGGCCAGTCAACCTAACCCACACATCTTTAGATTGTTGGGGGGGAGACTGGAGCACCCAGAAGAAACCCAAACAGTCAAGGGGGAAACACGCAAACTCAACACAGACAGTCACCCAAGCCGGAATTGAACCCAGGTCCCTGGTGCTGTGAGACAGCAGTGCTAACCACTGTGCCACCTTGCTGCCTATAGTTCCTCCCTTGCCTTCTCAAACCTTCAATATCTTTGGTCAAGGAGATAGACGATTGTCTATCCCATCACCTGCTCACGCTTCCACCAATCTGCAATGCAGAATTTGCCTAGCTGAAATGTGAGGGAAGAAATGCAACTTGGGGCACACTCCAAGCATTGTTCTTTGTCGATAAAGAGATAGCATTAAGTGCTGCATGATAGGAGTGCACAATGGAGCACGCTGCTTCAGATAAAAGGAGGAATACGAGATGATTTATCTGTGAAATAAATTTGTTTGAATAATAATCTCAAAAATACATCATTTCAGCAACATAATGGTCCAAGTGTGTGACCTATACCTTTAATCTCTCCATGATATAGAATCGCAATTGCATTTTGCCATTGTTCATCAACTTCAATGTGGAGTTCATTTTGCAAAAACACAAACAAATATCTTTCAGATCCTTACCTAGAATGTCGAGTCTGCTTCTGAAGCGTCTGCGTTTTGATTTTCAATGAAGAGGCTTGGTGCTGATATGATTGTATTGAAAACACTAGCAGATGGTGTTGAACTGTAGCCCAACAAAGACTGTGGTCTGATACTATTTGACAGGCTGACATAAGGCTTAAGTGTCTGTTAGCCAATACACATCTATTGCTGCATTATACCAGTTCATTGTCCTTTAAAGCAGAACTGATAATGTCAGCAGTGGTTATCGTAACTGTAAATTTGAGCAAAATTGTTGGCACAAAGCACTAGTTCCAGAATTTTATTTATTGGAACTTCTCCAACACTTGTTCGGTTTCCAATTGGATTCAGATCCAGCTTTTGCTGATACAGACAAGAAGCACAGCACTAAAGAATGCATTTAATTGCATTTTATCATACAAGGGGATAAATAGGGAAAAGCTCCTCAGGGCGTTTCTGATCCTGGTAAGTACTCAAGGGACAACAATAGCTCATTGAGGCAGTAGGCCAGTATTTTACAAACTCTCTCAGGCAAAGCTTATAAAATCCCGCCCGAGGTCAACGGAGAATTCCATTCTGTGAGACGTGGCTGCTCCAGTTCCGGGTAGGTGTGACAGTAAACTACCCCAGTCCAATGCCGGCATCGCTACATCAGCAAAATTCCAGCCATTGGAACTGTTAACTACTTTCACAAGGACTTAGGTGTCAATATGTAAATCTCAGTGCATAAAGCAGTGAAACATATTAACTGTGAGTGATCCGGATTATTGGGTGGGCACTTGAGGTCTGTTGTGTCCAGTTGTACATAATACCACATAATGCAATGGACAAGTACTTACGAGCTGCAGGTTTATAAGAAGGTGATACTAGACTCATTAACTTAAGCTTAACAATTTAATGAATAACTTTAACCAGTTTTTTATAGTCTATTTATTAGTCACAGGTAGGCTTATGTAGACACTGCAATGAAGTTACTGTGAAAATCCCCTGGTCGCCACACTCCAGCGTTGTTTGGGTACACTGAGGGAGAATTTAGCATGGCCAATACACCGAACTAGCAGTGGGAGGAAACTGGAGACACAAAGGGGAATGTGCAAACTCTGCACAGACAGTGAACCAAGCCAGGAATCGAGCCCAAGCCCCTGACAATGTGAGGCAGCAATGCCACTGTGCCACCCTCATCATGGTTTTGGGACTTGAATAGCACCATTGGAATTGATGCCCAGAGAAGTTAGGTGCTGGATTGGTTACCCTGTTCAGCAACAAGAATACCTATTCCTTACATAGGAATCTGCCAGTTAATTATATTAATTGGATGCATCCAAAAATGTCATTGTTTATTGCACGATGTCCCTGGCTTTCACCACTGTAACTATTTAAAGCTCTACTCGACAAACATCTGTGCAGGTTAGCTAAAGGAGGCACAATGGATTCTTGCCTAAATAAGAGTTACACTTATTCTAAATGGCTGTCACCCTATTGTCCTAAAGGTGGAAACATGTTTGTGGGAAGCACAGCCTGTCAGCTGTGTCCAGATTTATTATTGCCTGCTTATAATGGAGCACCCAGAAAAGGACAGGCAGCAACAACAATGATCTGGGAAGTATGTCTGAACATGGAACCAGTCATTCAGTTAGAGCAGTAAGGCTGGCGATAGTAGTAGATGACATATTTATCCCAGCTGTACATCAAAACTCCCCCATGAATAGAAACGCATTTCTTCCCGAACCAGATCATAGAATCTCTACAATGGATGAAGAGGCCATTCAACTCATCAAACCTGCACCAACAACAACACCCTATCAACCTTACTCCAGGTTTTTACCTTGCTAATCGAAGCAATACTTGAGTATGGCCAATCAACATTACATGGGGATCTGCCTGTTAATTCTATTAATCAGATGCATGTTCATCCAAAAAAGTCATTGTTTATTGCATGGTGTCTCTGACTTTCACTGCTGTAGCTATTTAAAGTTCTACATATTTGGGCTGTGGGAGGAAACAGGAGCACCGGGAGGAAACCCACACAGACGCACATGGGGAGAACATGCAATCTCCACACAGCCAGTCATCCAAGGCTAGAATTGAACCCAGGTCCCTGGTGCTGTGAGGCAACAGTACCAACAACTGTGCCACTGTGTTGCCCGTTAGAAACATATTGCACAAAGTATTTATTTGCCCATTGGCTCATACTTCTTGAGTATCACATTGAAAAAGAGCTCAGGTATCTCTTTCACTTTCTGGGCAATAACTAAACTTTTAGATAAATAGTCAGAGAGTGGGAATTCTGCTTGGTTCTATTTTAACTGTTGAGAAAGGATCTCTGTACCTGAGTCTAATCACATGTGTCCAGAATCCTCAACTCATCATGTGCAGGAATTGGAGTGTTAGTCAAGCAGTGCCAGTCAAAAAAGAGCCCTCTGATCTCACCCCTTTTGGTTTATAGTCCTGTGTGTTTTTTTTAAACCTTATAGTGCAGAAGGAGGCCATTTGGCCCATTGAGTCAGCACTGACCACAAACTCACCCAGTCCCCAAACCCATAATCCTACTTCATTTACCCAACTAGCTCCCTGACACTAAAGGTCAATTTATCATGGCCAATCAATCTAACCAGCATACCTTTGAACTATGGGAGGAAACCGGCGCACCTGGAGGAAACCCATGTAGACTCAGGGAGATTGTGCAAACTCCACACAGACAGTGACCCAATGCCAGAATTGAATCCGGATCCCTGGCACTGTGAAGCAGCATTGTTAACCACTGTGCCACCGTACCACGCATTGAAGCATTATTTTCCAAATACCCCTCACATCTTTTCAGGTCAGGATTTCAGACCTCCACAAGTCTCTCAATGAAAGATTTTCTCCTGAACTTGTCTCTAATCCTGGTACCAGTTTTAAATCTATGCCCTCTACTACTAACCTCCCTACTAAGGAAACTAGATCCTTCCTTCTATCTACATCTCTCATAACTTTATACGTCTTATTCAAAGAAAGGCTGTAAAGACATATTACAGTTCATGCTATCCAAACTTTTAATAGCTCTTCTAATAAATGTTCATGATGCTTGAATTTCCACTGAGTTTCAGCCCATTACTTAAGCAAATATTCCCTAGAAGTGTTCCCTCAGTTAAAAAATAAATCTGTAGCTAATAAATCAGCTGTCTTTTTGCCTTACTGATATTAATGCATTGAATGCGTATTTCCAGCCTCTCTGCTGTTATCCATACTTGAACTGTTTGGGTATCACTCCAGTTCTTGTAGAGGATTCTGGACACATGTCATTAGACTAAGGCACACAGCTCAGTTTTGAGCACCATGATTTGATGCTTTTAGAATCATAGAATCTAAATTTAAAGGCTGAGACTTGGGTGTACAGGGTTCAGTTCCAAAATATGAAGTGGCACAGTGGTTAGCACTCACTGCCTCAGGGATTTGGTTCAATTCTGGTCTCAGATCACTGTCTGTGTGGAATCTATACATTCTCCCTGCACCTGCATAGATTCCCTCCGGGTGCTCCGGTTTCCTCCTGCACTCAAAAGATGTGCAGACTAGATAGATTGGCCATTGACAAATTGTCCCTTTGTGTCGGGGGGACTAGCTATGGTAAATACAAGGGGTTATGGAGATAGGGCCTGGGTGGGATTGTGATCAGTGTGGTCTTGATGGGCTGAATTGCCTCCTTCTACGCTGTAAGATTCTATGATACAAAAAATAGAATTCTGCATGACATAGTGTTAAGCTTAAACAGGCTGATGGAGTGGACAGACACATGGTGGATGAAAACTCACACAGATAAGTACAAAATAATACATTTTGATCAAAAGAATAAGGAGGGCAATAAAGTGTTTGATTCTAAATGAGGGTGCAGGAACAGAGAGGTAATTGTGAGGAGATATGTGAACAAATCATTGAAGATGGTGTGGCAGATTGAGATACTGGGCTTGATAAACAGAGATATAGAAAACAGACACAAGGAAGTTATGCTGAACCTTTTTAAAAAACAGTTAAACTTTATTGCAATATTGTGCCTAATCGTTGAACCATAGAATCCTTACAGTGTAGAAGGAGGCAATTCGGCTCATCAAGCCTGCACTGACCACAATCCCACCTAGGCCCTATCCCCATTACCCCATGTATTTACCCTGATAATCCCCTGACACTAAGGGTGGGATTTTATGGTCTCGTTCAGACAAGATCATAAAATCCCACCCGTGGCCAATAGAGATTTCCATTTTGTGTTTTCGATCAAAAGGCAAATTTAACATGACCAATCAACCTAACCTGCATATCTTTGGACTGAGAAAGGAAACTGGAGCACCTGGAGGAAACCCACACAGACATGGGAAGAACATGCAAGCTCTACACGGACAGTTACCTGAAGCCAGGATTGAACACTGGCATCTTGTACTGCGAGGCAGCAGTGCTAACCACTGTGCTATCGTATTGTCCTCTGAGCACTGCACTTTAGGAGGGACGTGAACATATCTTAGGAGATGTAGAAAAGATTCACGGGGATCTGAAGAAAAGTCATGTGAATTTGAATTATTAACTCTGTTTCTCACTCCATAGATGCTGCCAGGCATGCTGAGTCTTTCCAAAATTTCCTGTGTTGATTTTATGAGAATACTTCGTGGGAAGAGGGAGTTCAGTTAACTTGATAAATTGAGGCTAGGGTATTGGTTATAAAAGTGAAACTCAGAAGGAGATTTGATGCATGCGTTCCATATCAGAAGAGGTATGAATAGAGTAGTTGAGGAGAAACTGTTCTCAGTGGTAGAAGGGGCAAGAACCAAAGGAAATTATGTTCAGGAGACTGGCAAAAGAATTGGGAGCAATACAAGGAGATCTTGTTTGTTTATTGATTGATTTCTGAAATGTGCTAGTTGATAATGTGGAAGAAGCAGATCCAATTGTGGCTTTCAAAGGATAAGTACCTAAAAGGACAGAAAAAAGGAGTGGCAGCGAGAAGCCAGTATGAACATAAGAGGCCGAATGTCCACCTTCTTTGATTCTATGAACATATTCAAGAAGCTTGTTAAGAAAGAGAAAAAAAGCCTTTGGTAAATACATTTATGCATCAATTCTTGTTTCCTAATTGACAATATATAAGTAGCAAAAGTTGAAATGCATTCTGTAACTCTGCTGCATTTATTTCTCATTAAGTTTGTTTCTCACTGGGCAACATGATGGTATAGTGGTTAGCATTGCTGCCTCGCAGCTCCAGGGGCCTGGGCTCAATTCCTCGTTTGGGACTGTCTGTATGTTCACTTTGTTTCTGCATGGGTTTCCTCCCACTGTCCAAAGATGTGCAGAACAGGTGCATTAGCTGAGCTACATTGTCCCTGAATGTTGCAGAATATGTAGGTTAGAAGGATTAGTGGGGAACATATGTGGGGTTACAGAGACAGGGCCTAAGTAAGATTGTTGTCAATGCAGACTCAATGGGCTGAATGGTCTCCTTCTGCACTGTAAGAATTCTATGAAGTACTTTTGTTGTTTGTGTTGACAATTAAAATCTTCATCCAGACATGCAGTCTCAGTCTTTATGCCAGTTCTCCATCAATCCTTTGCTTTTGTATCAACTGTTTGTTCTGAAGTCTGGGATGATACTTTCTTCCTGTTGTGAGCAGGTGAAGAGAAGTACTGCTTCACAGGATCCACCAGTTGTAAGGACATGAAGCCTACATACATGGCATCACACCAGCTCTGAAATTCAATTACCACATTATTTATTTGTATAGTAGGCGGTATGGACTGAATTTTTCTCCCCCTCCGTGGTGTGTTTCCTGCTGTCAGGGAACGGTGAACCATTCACTGGCAGCCGGATCTTCACTGTTGTCAAGACACTTTCCCACTGAACATACTTCTCACCATTGGGAAACCCGTGGTGGGAATAAACCAATAGATAACCTGGTGCTTTCGTCCTGGCAAAGTCTCCATCCATCAGAGGTGACTTGCCCACTGGTTGCCATGCCTTTTCTCATGCAGTATAAATTGCTGGTCCCTTTGAAATTTAACATTATTGCATCTGTCCTGATGAGTGCAAGACAAACAGCTTTGACAGCATGTCTCCTTTTCAATAATTATGATCTCAGATTTGGGCCCAATGATGAAGAAGGCATGGTGATACCAAAAGAGCAAATACTGGGAAATCTGGCAGCATCTGTAAGGAGAGAAAAGAGCTGACGTTTCAAGTTCAGATGACCTTTTGTCAAAGCTGAAGGCATAGAAAATGAGAGATATTTATACTGCAGGGGGAGGGAATGAAAGATGAGTCATAGCCACAGAAACCAGAAGAAAAGATTGCTAATAGCTGTCCGCAGAGAGAATAAAGGGTGTGAAGGGCCAAATGGCAGAGAAGCTGTAAATGTGACAGATGGAAATGTTGTGGGGTGGGGAGAGAAGATGGAACAGAGGTAGAATGTAGAAAAGGAGAAGCAAGGGGGAGAAAAGATAAGGGAAGGTGGATGAAGTAGGGGAAAAGAGTTGGGGAGGGGAAGAAAAATGAAGAAACAATAATGAAATAAAAGGTAGAGAACAGTAAAAAAATTAAATAAAGTAGAATGAAAACAAAGGGGACCTAGGTGGGGTAGATACATGCTGATATCTGTCCAATTTGGGAATGGGTCATTTGTTACCATTGTCATCCTAAGAAGTCTCAGAACACCAGGTTAAAGTCCAACAAGTTTCTTTGGAATCACAAGCTTTGGGAGCACTGCTCTTTCATCAGGTGAGTCATCAGATGAAGGAGCATCACTCCAAAAGCTCATGATTCCAAATAAGCCTGGTGGATTTTAATCTGGTGTCCTGAGATTTCTTACTGTGCCCACCCCAGTACAATGCCAGCATCTCCACCTCATTGACATTCTAGGTGGTGTACACTGTGGGTCACGCAACAGCAGCCTCACCATTAATGGATTTGAAGCCAGATCCATTATATTTGTCAGGGTAATGCATCCCCACAAAGCATTCAACGCAATTCCAACTTACTTGCAGGAAATATTGAGGCCCTCACACTGTTCTGCTGGTTCAAAATGGGAAGGGAATCTATTGCATTCAGCAGCACAGCAGAGGAAGAAATCTTTCATCTATGATGGCTGAAAAGCTATTTTATTTTGGATAGAGCTCCTGGGTAAACAAATCTAGAATGCCGGAGGCATAGTTTCTCTCTAATAAATGTGCACTATGCATTGCTTCGAGAAAAATAAATGTATTCTCGAGCATGCTTGGCAGTCACACGGTAATTGAGTTAGCAAGTGCCATTTCAGATTTAAGATTTATTTCAATATATATGCTCCAGAACACCAGACAGGCGCATTTATTTTGATACAACTCCCCCATCATCAGAACAAAGAGAAAAAAAAATCAATAACGTTATTTTATTTCTCACCTACTTCCAAGTTGTGAGCAATCTTTACACACTTGCAAAACAAAAATACTTCAATATTATTGCGCCATACATGCCCCACAGCTCCTCCACAAGGGCGGGTAAGTGAGAAACTGGAGGTACAAATTGGAAGCGAGATGCTTTCCTGGAGAACACCCTCCCCTAGAAACAAAGAAATATAGAAGCAGGAGTCGGCCATTCAGCCCTTCGAGCCTGCTCCACCATTCATTTTGATCATGGCTGATCATCAATTCTATATCCTTATCCTCCCTTTCCCCCCATTTCCCTTGATCTCATAAGCATTATATCTAATTTCTTCTTGAAATTACACAACACTTTAAGACCATAAAACCATAAGATATTTGATTTGATTTGATTTATTATTGTCATATGTCTTCATATACAATGTATTGTTTCTTGCACACTATACAAAGCATACTATTCATAGAGAAAGAGACAAGAGAGTGCAGAATGTAGCATCAATAGCAAATCTCAGATTTTTATCCACTGTCTGTTTTCTCATCCTAAATCTTTGATTTGATTTGATTTGATTTATTATTGTCACATGTATTAACATACAGTGAAAAGTATTGCTTCTTGCAGGTTATACAAAGCATACTGTTCATAAAGAATGAAACGAGAGAGTGCAAAACGTAGTGTCATAGCTAGGGAGTCAAGAAAGATCAACTTAATGCAACATACAGAAGTCTGACAGCAGCACGGAAGAAGCTGTTTTTGAGTTGGTTGGCATGTGACCTCAGACTTTTATATTTTTTTCCTGGTGGAAGAGAGAATGTCTGGGATGCGTAGAGTCATTAATTATACTGGCTGGGCAGCAGGAAGTGTAGACGCAGTCAGAGAATGGGAGGCTAGTATAAGATACAGGATATAAGAGCAGAATTAGGCCATTCGACCCATTGAATCTGCTCCTCCATTCATTCATAGCTGATATGATTCTCATCCCCATTCTCCTGCCTTCTCTCCATTACTCTTGATCCCCTGATTGATCAAGAACCTATCTATTCCTGCCTTAAATACTCAATCACTTGGCCTCCTCTGTGGCAATGAATACAACAGATTCACAACCCTCTGGCTGAAGACATTCCTCCTTATCTCAGTTTCAAAGCAGTATCCCTTCACTCAGAGGTTCTGTCCTCGAGTTCTAGTCTCTCCTATTTGTGGAAGCCTCCAATCCACCTCCACTTTGTCTCAACTACTTTCTGTGGTTCACCACCCTCTGAATGAAGTATTTTTTCTTCACTTCAATTCTAAAAAATTTACCTCTTATCGTCGAACTATGATCCCTAATTCTGAACTCCCCCAACGCTGGATTATTCTGGCACAAATCTCTGTGGTTAATTAGAAAATATCATTGGCAACAATCCATAAAGAAGCCCCTTTCCTCAGTCAAACTATCGCCTGGCAAATTCAATATTATTTTGGAGAGGAAGCCTAAATGAGGTGAACAGGAAAAGAACCAAAAATTAGGAGAGGATCAGAGATGTATTTTTCCAGGGGATGGGGGGGTGCGGGGGGTTGGTCTATCTGAATCACCATGATGAAAAGTATACAATTCAAACTACTAAGAAATGTACATTTACCTGTAGGAATTCAGTATGAACACACTTTCACTAAAGGGACACATTCCAGTTTCTTCAGTCTAGAATCTTAGATACAAGGGCAAGGAATGGCCAGGCTAAAGATTGGGGACTCCCAGGTATGCAAAGAGACACCACTGGAATTAAACCAGGATAGTTCATTGATCTTCTCCATTCCCCTCACATGGCAAGGATTAGCTTGTGAACCAAATATCTGACCTGCATGTTGATCTTGTGATCTACAAGAAATTGCAAAAAGTAAAAGTTTTCATTGATAACTCTCCATCTCCAGGGTTCATGAGTTGGAAGCAATGTCCTAGTGGTATTATTGCTAGACTATTAATCCAGAAAATCAGTTAATGATCTGGGGACCTGGATTCGTAATCCCATCATGGTAAATAGTGAAATTGGAATGTGATTCGAAAATATTTGGAATTAAGAGTCAACAGATGACTACAGATGAAGATAGTATGTCTGCTCTGCTCGGGGTCCTTAATTATGCTGAAACGACCCTGTTTAATGATTTTGCAGACTGGCAATGAAGGGAGCTAGCTTAAAAATCATTGAAGCATTGCTTGCATAGTGTTGGAAGGACTGGCAGAATCAGAATGCCTCCAATTGGAAATTAATCTTGTCCAATATATTTTAATTTATTTTTGAAAAATAACATAAGTAGATTATACATTTGTACTGGGATCAGAAATTACAGCAAACACAGAGAATAACTTTTCTCTTAATTTCCTATTAGAAAATACCATACTTGCCTGATGTATCATGTGGAACAAAATCTAGACTATATTATCAATAATACCACCCACAAGCAAATGGCCTCTAATTCTCATTGTGGAGCTATTTTTAGTCAGTGAGCTGCTAGTCGCATGAGATTTAGAATGATTTTGTTGATTAAATTTATACCAGAAAGGAGGGACCTGAGCAAATTTAAACCAGGCTGTATATTTTTGTGGCCATTGATGGATGTTGGGTAAACTTATGGAATCCCTCCAGTTCAGAAGAAGGCAATTCAACCTCTCGAGTCTGTACCGGCTCTTAGAAAGGGAATCCTTCCCAGGCCCAGCCCTCTGCCTTAACTCCGTAACGCTTCATATTTATCATGGCCAACTCACCTAACCTGCACTATTAAGATCTTGTGGATCTTAACATTTCACTAGTTGATGCAGTGGTAACTACCCTAGAATGATCTGGAGTAGGTGGACAGGAATGTAAATGAGGGTACATTTACTTGCTCCAAAGAAAAATATTCCTGTTTTCCTGTCAGCTTGGGCACTTATCCCAATTTGGGAGAATC
This sequence comes from Sphyrna mokarran, assembly GCA_024679065.1. Classification (NCBI taxonomy): domain Eukaryota; kingdom Metazoa; phylum Chordata; class Chondrichthyes; order Carcharhiniformes; family Carcharhinidae; genus Sphyrna; species Sphyrna mokarran. The sequence goes on along the minus strand of JAGIQG010000008.1, from coordinate 17,888,791 downwards.
ACTAAAGTAAAGTTTATTTATGAGTCACAAGTAGGCTTATATTTAAATTGCAATGAAGTTACTATGAAAATCCTCTTATCACCACACACCTGCATCTGTTTGGGTAGACTGAGGGAGAATTTAGTATGGCTAATCCACTTAACCAGCACACCTTTGGACTTTGGCATGAAACCGGAGCATCCGGAGAAAACAAATGCAGACACAGGGACAATGTGCAAACTCCACACAGACAGTGACCCAAGCCAGGAATCAAACCCATGACCCTGGTGCTGTGAGGCAGTAGTGCTAACCACTGTGCCACCGTGTCACCCAATGTTTTACGGTCTTGAAGAAAATGTGAAACTATTTTATTCGCAAGCATTGTGATATCACAAAATGAGCAACAACGGAATTGCCAACATGTCAAGTAAGATTTTAGAGATATCTGTGGGCCTCAGGCCCTGAAGCAACTTGTGCTAAAAAAGAAGAAACATTGGTTCTAATTATCTTTCTGTACTTTTTTTTCATTTGAGCCATGTTCTTGACTTAAGGCTGTGGACCTACAGAATCTTTGTCACCTTTACATTGCTTGGCAATGAAGGATTATTGGGGATTCTGATATCTGCTCCAGCTCAGGGCTTAGAATAATCTGTACTAATTATCCAGATCCACACAAGGTTCAGATTTTGTCTGCACATGTCATCCTGTTGTTCGCTGTACCCCGGATTCACCTCTTTTTTTAATCGATCCTAATAGAATAGTAAATTATTTTTAAAAATCATATGAGGTTGACCTTAATTACGTCAACTTGTGTCAGCAAAAACTGAGGCATGTCATAATAAATTCATGCAACTATGCTGACACACAATGAAGAGTAACATAATTGAACCCTATTAAATGAAACATTCTGATCTATCGCTTTTAGAAACTCATCAACATATGAAAAGCAACATGAGTTAAATCATAAGCTGTCATATATTCTAACAAAGAAAAATTGAAGTATTAATTTTCTAAGTTTCTCCTCAGTCTTTCCCTTTTCCTTTACGCTTCCATACTGTTTAATGATTCTTTTGTCCTTAAATTCCTTTTTGTTTTCTCTATCTGCTTTCAGCTATCTCATCTCATTTCCTCATAAAATCTATGCTTTATCCCTTCATAAGATCATGATATAGGATATAATATCCTATATCTTACATGATAGTAAGATATAGGAGCAGAATTAGGCAATTTGGCCCATCGAGTCTGATCCACCATTTGATCATGGCGGATATGCTTCTCGTTCCCATTTTCCTGCCTTCTCCCCATAACCCTTTAACCTATTACCAATTAAAAATCTGTCTGATTTCTCCTTAAATTTATTCACTGTCCCAGCATCCACCGCACTTTGGGATTGTGAATTCCACAGATTCACAATCATTTGGGAGAAGTAGCTTCTCCTCAACTCTGTTTTAAATTTGTTACCCTTTATCCTAAGACTATGACCTCTCATCCTAGAAAGCCCCTCAAGGGGAAGCATCCGCTCCACATATATTTTATTCATACCTTTTATCATCTTATATACCTTAACTTGATCTCCCCTCATTCTTCTAAATTCTAGAGAATATTGGCCAAAACTGTTCAATCTCTCTTCATACAACAAATCCCTCATCTCTGGAATCAACCACTTACTTGTTGCTCCCTTTGTTAACGTTTATCTTTTCTGCTTGCTGCCCATATCTCATTGTGTGGTTCTTTGACTAGATCTACATCTTGACTGGATTTGCATATAGAATTGCCAGATCATGGAAGAATCATAGAATCCCTACGGTGCAAAAGGAAGCCATTTGGCCTATTGATTCCACACTGACAGAAGTTCTGTTGCTGATCAGAATTTCCTCCACTTTTACAACATCTGACAACAACATAGATGACAGATTTGTTCATCCATTCTCAAAATACAAGACTCGCTTGGCTTGTGCATAAAACTCTCACCATGAAGGACAGTTCTGATGTTAAATGTTAACAGACTGAAAGAGAAAAAGAACAAAACTCTGGTGATAAGATTCACGTTGGACTGGTTTTGGAATTGAATATCTCCTTATAGCTCTGTTTAACACATACCTGTGAATTGTTCAGTTGTTCCAAAAAAGAGAAAATCTATTCTATAGATGCTTATAAAAATAATGCTTAGTCAATGGTACTTTTAGTCTGACTGATGCAGTGAAAGTCTTAAAACTTTTTTTGACATTTTGTTGTGTCATCCCTTCAGCTCCCAACTTAAAGTTTGAATTTATTTTCAGAAGTATCAGTCTCTTGGGGGATGGTATCATGGGCCTTTCGGTTCCCCATGACCCGAGCAGCACTACTTGTGTTGGGGTTAATACGCACCTTATCTGCTTCCCCCATTTCAGATGAGGGAAGGTTAATGAATGGAGTTTGTTAACATCCTACATGAGGAACATTGAGACCTGCCGACTAATTGAAAAAGGGATGGCATCCAATTTGGAACTGATTCTCCATTTCATTTCTGACACGCTTGTGAAAAAGAGTCTACCGGGAGCACGGGAATTATATAACTCCATACATGGGTCCGATAGATCATTTTCATGATAACATCAGTCATCGCCTCAGAAAGAATAAGGAAGCAGAATGCAATTAATTTCGGCAGTGCTTGTGACTAGGTGGACTTTTAACTCGGTGCACTCAATCAAAATGAGGATTGTGCGTTTGTAGTACTAAAAGGAGACATTTAAATTGTTGGGGATCGATAATCTAGAAAGTGAAGAAATACCCAACCTCGGGTTGTCTAATGACTGATCTGTACAATGGAAAAAATATCCAACCACCTCATCATTCATTGTAAATTGCTGACAGGTTTTGAGCAGATCTGGGTGAGACGCAGTGACCCACCTTGTGCAAAAGGCAAGGTGGCTGAAAACCGCCATGTCAGGATTGTCTGCCAACATCACTCCCCTTACCTTGAGGCGAAAGTTCACTAGATACCTGGTGCCAGTACTATTGCCACTCATTTGAGAAGTTCTATTGCAATAAAGCTCCAATCAGTCACTGATAAGCAATCTATCAGCGTTTGTTGCTCTCTGCTGATTCATCATGGGGAAAATGCTTCGCAGATACAGCTGCAGTTTGGCAGCCATTGTGAATTTGATGGAGTGCAGAGATGATATACGAGGTTGAAATGAAAATCCCCAGAAAAGAAAAAGTGCAAGCTGCTTGTTTTCTTCATTACATCTTCAGTTCATGTTAGAAAGAGACTCTTTTCAGTGAGAAGCAAAGAACTCATTCGTCCTCAACCCTCGCTGGCCTGCCTGTAATTGAGACAAATAACATCGATAGCATCGTCCCATTGCAATAAAACGTTATTGCATGGCCAAATTTGTATGTAAAATTAAAATCACATTTCAGGGTATTCAGGCTGAATGGAAAGACAGATATCTGTCAATGTCTTTGACGGCAATTCTCCAGCCATTCACACCAGCAAGATTTTCTGGTTCCCTTCTGGCAACGCAAGACGGCCGCAGGTTTCCTGCCAGCATGGGGAACCGTCGATGGGGATTCCCATTGACAGCAGAGAGGCTGGAGAATCCCATCACCACAAAGAATGTCCCACTTCCCATCAACGGGACACATGGGGCTAGGAGGTCGAAGAATCGTCCCCTTTCTCTTAGTCTGGGTTTCTAAATTACAGAATTTTGTTGATATTTTTCAATTTCTTTCTTGATGTCATCAGTTTGATACAAGATTATATCTTGTCTGAAGTCTGGTGTTGGACATACACATTGGCCAAGATTGACCAAATCTTGACCAAAAAAATTCTAAGTGCCATATTCGCATGAAAATTGGAATAAATCCCATTTTTTTTAAGCAGAATTTTCAAAATGCATCGCCCACGCTCTGTGCATCATGAAGTGCCCTAGCGTCAATCTCAATAGAAACCAGTGGGCAGGGCCCATTCTCGCCCGAGAGACAATCAGCATAGCACTGAGCAGGACACTGCAGATGTGCTGATCTGAGAGAGTGGAGATTGGCGAATGCACAGCATCCCCACACTTCCAGCCCCGTGACCCTACATCCCGAGCCATGCGACCACCCTAATCCCTGATCGTGGAGCTCCCAGGGAGTTGTGAGCTGCACCCCCACCCGCTGCTCTCACCCCTGTCTGACTCAATCTACCTCCCCCACCCGTACCACCCAGCAGCCTGATCTTGCCGAATGCCGCAACCACCATTGGGCTCTAACTCCCTCAGCAAGCCAACTACCATGCCTCCACTCTCCACCCGATGATTGGCCCAGTTCAGCCCTTCCCTCCCTCCCTCACTAATCCCAGATGCAGAGTAGCAGCAGGAATACCCCCCACCCATGCCCACTGATCTCCTCCCAAACAACTCACCCCCATTAGGCCCTCCCCTCTCTGATCCCAGCCCCTTAGCACTGCCCAATGCCCCCTTTGACTTTTAACCCAGTCTTCAGATATAATTGTTTTTACCTCTGATAGAAACCTATAAAATGGAAAGTTTTGGGGGGTGTGGAGGCTGGATCTGGATGCTGAATTTGATAATCAGCCATAATCAAAATAAATGGCGGATCAGGTTTAATGAGCCAAATGGCCTACTTCTATATCCATTTTCCATATTTCTATATAAAGGTGATTAGTGGACCTAATGTATTTTTACACCAATTCAGTAGTTACAGTGTCACCATTACTGAGGTTAACTTTTTATCCCAAGTTTATTCAATTTATTGAACTTAAATTTCCCAGTTGCCTTGGTGGGATTTGAACTCATGCCTCTCCGGCCTTAGTCCAGCAACATAATCACTGCAAAGTTACTTTTTTAAAATTAATTACTTTTAAAACAATTTTGGAATGTCCTGAGTACATGAAAGATATCAATGCAAGTCTTTTTACATACTACAAAAAGAAAAGTTCTGGTTTAAGCATTCCAAACTATTGGCCACCACAGATATTATGCATGTGTCAGGATGCCTTGCCTGAACTGCCGAGGAGATATGTTGTTATGCATTTTTCACGGTTTAGTTGCATTATTAGATTTCATGCAAGAGATGAAGAATTGCTATTATCAAACAGGGAATGAACACACTGCATCAGTTATATGCTTTACACTAACATAAACTGACTTGTTCCAAACAACTCACAAAGTGTAACCAAGTACATCATTCTATCTTTAAACGCTCGGTAAAGCAAGCTTGTAATGCGATTCTGTGTCTGACAAAATGCTCAGGAAAGCCAAGGAAGAAAAATTTGGCTGCACAGATATCAAGGAGGTGACATCTGTTTCAGGAGGAGTGAGCTTTATTCAGGCAGATGAGGGGGTCAGCTCTTGCTTCCAAATGGGTTCAAGTTGTATTGATTTTCATCTGAAGTCCTTTGAAAAGAAAATCAGGAAGGCAATAGAATGGGGTGGGCTGAATTAGTGGCGCCCACCACCCAATGTCAAATTTACCCACACCATTATGCAAGGAGGAAGACTAAGGAAATTTGGGATGTCAGCTACAACTCTCATCAAATTTTACAGGTGCACCATAAAAAGTATTCTTTCTGGTTGTATCACAGCTTGGTATGGCTCCTGCTCTGTCCAAGACCACAAGAAACTACAAAGCGTCGTGAATGTAGCCCATCCATCACGCAAACCAGCCTCCCATCTATTGACTCCGTCTACGCTTCCTGCAGCCTCGACAAAGTAGCCAGTATAATTAAGGACTCCACGCACCCCGGATATTTTCTTTTTCACCTTCTTCCGTCGGGCAAAAAGATATGAAATTGTGAAGTCACGTACCAAGAATAGCTTCTTCCCTGCTGCTGTCAGACTTTTGAATGGACTTAACTTGCATTAAATTGATCTTTACACCCTAGCTATGCCTGTGACACTATATTCTACAATTTCTTGTTTCCTTCTCCATGAATGGCATATTTTGACTGTGTAGTATGCAAGAAACAATACTTTTCACTATATGTTAATACATGTGACAATAACAAGTCAAATCAAATCAAATCAAATCTGCAGGTAAAGGAAGTATTGATAAATAAATGGTGCTGGTAGCTATTGATTAGACTGGAGTAAATGATGCAAAACTATTGCAGAGCATGTGTCATACATGGTCCACCCATCATTGACCAGTATAAGAAAACAGTCCTAAAACAAGAGCTAGGCCCTTGTTAACATATATCAGGTGACTAATGTCTGTTTAGGTCAGATTCTTGGCAGTTGTCATGTCTCCCATGGAATCGATTATTCACTTCACACTTTAAAAAGCCAGGAGAAAAGAGCTCAATTTCACAGGCCACAGCCAGAATTTTACCATCCCCCATGTCACAGGAATTGGAGCAGCAAAGAGGTGGATCATGGAATGTTCATTGATATAGGTTAGAATTTTCTGGTTTCAGAAATTATGGCTGATTATCAGAACAAGCGAGGCTGGAAAATCCCTCCTAATGAGTTTAATAGATGAGTTTGGTTCTGCTTATGATTTAGTCCCTTCTTGATTATGTCACATTTTTGTATAATGGAAACATCCATTATAATGCACTTCCACACAATATGGGTAAAAAGTGATTGTGTAGCACCACTTCAAGTGATGTTACATAGATCACATTGATTCCCTGCGGGCAGACACTGCTGTGGCTACTGTTATTTGTCATTCATATCATTTTAATATGGTGCATGAGCCACACAGGCAACATTAACCTGTGCAAGTCTGCCCTTGGAGAATCAATGCTGTTGCACAGTGCCACAAGGAATGGCTTTATATAAATAAATATTTCCTTTGAGAAATATATTTTATATGTTTACAAGGTGATGGTTTATTAACATTAAACTATTGATCCAGAAACTTAGCTAATATTCTGAGGACCTGGGTTCGAATCCAGTCATGGCAGCTGGTGGAACTTGAATTCAATAAAAAAAATTTAGAATTAAGAGTCCACTGATGATCATGAAACTATTGTCGGAAAAACCCATCCAGTTCATTAATATCCTTCAGTGAAGGAAATTTGCCATGCTTACCTGGCCTGGCCTACATGGGCAACATGGTGATGTGCTTGTTAATATTGCTGCATCACAGCACCAGAGACCTGGGTTCAATTCTCGGCTTGGGTCACTGTCTGCGCGGAGTTTGCGCGTTCGCCCTGTGTCTGCGTGGGTTTCTTCTGGGTGCTCCAGTTTTCTCCCACAGTGCGAAAGATGTGCTGGGTGGGTGCATTGGTCATGCTAAATTCTCCCTCAATGTACCCGAACAGGTGCCAGCGTGTAGTGATCAGGAGATTTTCACAGTGAATTCATTGCAATGTAAGTCTACTTGTGACACTGATGAAATAAAATAAACTTTAAATTTTACAATGTGACTCCGGAATCACAGCAATATGGTTGGTTCTCAATAGACCTCAGACAACTGGAGATGGGCAATAATGGCCAGCCAGCGATGCCCATATTCCATGAATGATTAAAAAGAAGATTTCATAGCAGGTAGATTTCCACTGTCACAGGCTGTTGAGATCCCTTGTCGTATGTCTATCTGGTAGCTCCAGTTCTAATGAAAGGCCATCTCAACTTGAACTCTAATTCTCTCCACAGACACTGCCTAGTAAGAAGTCTCACTATACCAGGTTAAAATCCAACAGGTTTACTTGGTATTACGAGCTTTCAGAGTGCTGCTCCTTCATCAGGTGAGTGGCACCCCAGTCCAACACCGGCATTGCCCGCACATCATGGACACTCTGACAAACTGGGCTTTTTCAGAATTTTCTGTTTTTATTGCAGATTTTTCATGTTCTTTTCATATTATTCTTGCATCTCCCTATTTTTTGAATGAGTGCCTTGGCTGTTTTTCAAATCATGCAGCGTCCTGCTGTTAGGCTCACGTCACGCATCAGATAGACTTTGCTTTTTGCTTCAGTGACAGATGTCAATGCTGCTGATTAGGTCCCAAACTGGCCTTTGTTGTAGGTTTCACTTTCATCAAACGTTGCAGCCTTTGTGTCATAGGTGATTGAACTGGGTGAATTTTAAATATCATCAATGTTATTACAGACAGGGTCCTAGAGGGAATTGAAACCTTTCTGCTTTTTCCCTTACTGTCCATGATCAGTGTGTTTTTTTGAACAGGAAGGTCTGTGTTTCTTAGCTGCTGATTTGTGTGCATTCAAATTAACTAACAGCAGGATGCTTCCATTGGTTTAAATAAAAATTATTTATTCGCACATTCGCCCCAAAAACCTAAATGTTACCTCACTCATGCACACCCATGTGAAAGGTACAGTTCAAGAAAATAGTGCATTTTTATCAATTTCCAAGCAAAAAAAAAGTTCATAGTTCAAGCTTTCAGTTTATTGTTGGACAAACAGTTGTTGCAGGCCTATTGAAGGCAATGTTTCCACTCTGAAAGTTTAGCTTGGTTCAATAGCTGGAGCTGTACTTCAGAATTACTGCAGGATCCACCTCAAAGGGATAGATGTTCAGCAGGTCATGAAGTGAGTCCCTTGTAGTTTTGTTAGCAGGAGGTCAAGTGTCTGTTCTGGGGCACTTTGAAAAAGAGGAACATGCTGGGGAGACTTTCAAGATGTAACTGTCTCCAGGTTTTTAAAAATGCATGATATCACTGCCTTTGGCTGCTGCTGATGTTGTCTGCAGAAGGCATTCTTGCATAGACTGCCTGTTCTTTCCAGTGCTCAGAATGATAGATCTGCTCTCCGAAGGCAGTTTTTATCACATGGTCAAATGCCATTGTCCATCCAGAAGTGTTTGGAAGTCCAAAGCCATGCGACAAAATAAGAAATGATGTCCATTCACAACCTATTAGCCCTGCAGTTGTCTTTTGTTCATTTTTGAACTTAGAGCCAGTAAGTCTGGAAGTGTGTTGACTTTGAGGTTTGAATAAACCACAAACAATAGCAGGTGTAAATTCCACAACTGGGGTCTACCTCGGTATTTCCTTTCAAGAAGGAGGTCCCCACCCAAGGTAATTCAAGTTTAAGTTCAGTTTACTTATCAGTAACATATTTACTTATTTACTTATTACTTATTTTGTAGGTCTTATGATAAAAATTTGAGGGAGCTGCGGCTTTTCTCTTTAGAGTGGAGGAAGATGAGAGGCAACTTAATAGAGGTTTATAAGATGATGAGGGGGATCAATAGAATGGATGTGCACAGACTATTTCCTCAGGTGAATGTAGCTGTTACTCGGGAGCATAACTATAAAGTTCATGGTGAGAGATATGGGGAGGATGTCTGAGGTAGATTCTTTACTCAGAAAGTGGTTGGGGTGTGGAATGCACTGCCTGCTGTGATAGTGGAGTCAGACACTTTAGGAGTTTTTAAGCAGTTATTGGATAGGCACATGGAGCACACCAGAATGATAGGGAGTGGGATAGCTTGATCTTGGGTTTATACAAAGCTTGGCACAACATCAAGGACCAAAAGGCTTATACTGTGTTGTACTGTTCTATATTCCAGTGTCACAATTAGGCTTGATATTAACATTGCAGTGAAGTTACTGTGAAAATTCTCTAGTCCCAACACTCAAGTACCTATTTGGGTACACCAAGGAAGAATTTAGCGTGGCTAATCCATTTAGCATAGCTTTTGGACTGGAGCACCAAGAAGAAGCCCACGTGACATGGGGAGCAAGTGCAGACTCCGCACAAGTCTGGGTGACCCAAGCCGGAATTGAACCCGAGTCTCTGGTGCTGTGAAACAGCCGTACTAACGACTAAGCCATTGTGCTACCCAATTAGAGAATTGGATGGAGATTTGAGATACTCCTGAGGCCATGCAAAAATTGCAAGTCACCTGGCCACTGGCAGCCATCTTAAACATCTCAGTTATGTCAATTTTTAAACAAAAGTCAGTTCCATAAAATTATATGCTGAATGCAGTCCATGTTTAAAGATATGAATATGGCACACCTTCAGTAGATATGGTGATATCGATCCCAGCATTTCCATGTAAGCTTTCAACAGCTAACAGTCTACTCTTTGTAAACATGAGGTCATCCAAAGTCCACAGCCCATCCTGGTCACTTGTCACCCCTGTGCTCGCAGATGTACAATGGCTCCTTGTCTAACAATATCTTTGGTCTGAATACTTGAGCATCCTGGATTGTAATCAGTCCACCAATGGTGGTCATGCCCTTAGTTATCTTGGCACAAAGCTCCAGAATTCCATTCCTAAATCATTCCATCTGATTATCACACTTTATTCCTTCCAGACACTTGTTAAAACCTATCCCTTTGAAGAAGCATTGGATTATCTGCCCTTATATTTCTCGAATATAAAAGAAAATTACTGTGGATATTGGAATCTGAAACAAAAACAGACCTCAATAGGTCTGACAGCATCTGTGGAGTGCCAATGTTTTGAACATGGGTAACCCTGGTTCATCTTGACTCAAAACACTGGCTAATATTTCCTTCCCCAACTTGGTGTTGACTTTGTTTTACAATTATCCCGTGAAGCACACTAAGAAAGTTCACTCATTAGTAGTGCTATATAAATGTACATTGTTTTTAGAATCCCAACAGTGTAGAAGGAGGCCATTCTGCCCATGTGCACCAACCACAACCTACCCACGCCCTATTCCCATAACCCTATGTATTTACTCTGCTAACCCTCCTGACACTAGGGTCAATTTAGCATGGCCAATCAACTTAATGCTCACACCTTTGGACTATGGGAGGAAACCAGAACACGCAGAGGAAACCCACGTGGAAATGGGGAGAATGTGCAAACTCCACACAGGCAATGTCCCAAGGTTGGAATTGAAGGTGGCAGTACAGGTGGAGAAGGCCTATGGTATGCTTGCCTTTATAGGGAGAGGAATAGAGTATAAAAGCTGGTGTCTAATGTTGCAGTTGTATGGAACGTTGGTTTGCCCACATTTGGAGTACTGCGTCCAATTCTGGTCGCATTACTACCAGAAGGACGTGAAGACCTGGAGAGAGTGCAGAGAGGGTTTACCAGGATGCTGCCTGGTATGAAAGGATTGAGCTTTGAGGAAAGATTAGGCAAAGTGGGGCTGTTCTCCTTAGAAAGATGGAGAATGAAGGGAGATTTAATAGAGGTGTATAAGATTATGAAGGATATAGATAGAGTGAACAATGGTAAGCTTTTTCCTATGTTGGATACAAAAATTACAAAGGGCCATGGGCTTAGGGTGAGGGAGTTGAGGTATAATTCGGATGTCAGAGGGAGGTTTTTCACACAGAGGGTGGTGGGGGCCTGGAATGCACTGCCAAGTAGGGTGGTGGAGGCAGGCATGCTAGCGTTGTTTAAGGTTCACTTAGATAGGCACATGAGTGGACTAGAGATGGAGGGATACAGGAGGCTTTTCTAAATAAAGACCAAGAGCCTTGGGACATCCCTGGGAATCAATTGATTCCTATGGACCTTCCAATATATTTCATGGCTCACTTGTTTTACTTCTGCACTTCTGGGGATTCCGTAAATTTTTTTTTTAGAGCAACACAGCACGGGAAACAGGCCCTTCGGCCCAACGAATGTCTATCTAAGTTGTGCATGTTTATTGATATCTTTTCTTTTACTTCATAGGTGATTTGGTCCGCCTTGTTGACCAACAAGGGGCGTACACACAGTGGGTCGTGCGAGCGCTGCTCTGGGATGTTGCTTCAAGAGTTGCCTGGTGCTTCACGTCGTTAGTGTACGCTTAAACTGGACTATCTGACGGGTAACATGAAAGCTCAGTGACTATCATTGTTTGCTGTGCAGATACATGGATTTGGGCTGGTGTCTGCGGGAGTTTGTATGTTCTCCCCATGATTGTGGGATTTCTCCCAATGCTCCAGTTTCCTCCCACACCCCGAAAACGTGCTCTTAGGCTGATTGGTGTAACAAATTGTCCATAAATTAGTCTTTCCTCAATCTTGTCCAATAGGCATAGACTAAGGTCATAGGTATAGGAAGGCATTCACAATGTTAAAATGGCGGTGTGGGCTCGTTGAGCTGAAAGGCCTGTTTCTCGTGCTGTGTTGTTCTTTGCAACCCAGGTCCCTGGTACTGTGAAACCGTAATGCTAACTGTGCCACTGTGCCATATTTGTTGTTGTAAAACAGCAGATAATAATCTGAGGCAGATCCTCTTTTATGGATTGGAAGGTAATCATGAGTTACTGTGCTTCAAAATTGGTTTAATTTACTTTTTATATTAGTGTCTTAAGTAGGCTTCTTACAACGAAGTTGCTGTGAAAATCTCCTAGTAGCCACAGTCAGGTACCTGTTCGGATGCACTGAGGGAGAATTTGGCATGGCCAATGCCACTAACCAGCGCATTTTTCAGACTGTAGGAGGGAACTAGAGCACCTAGAGGAAACCCAAGCAGATACAGGGAGATTGTGCAAATTCTACATAGACAGTGACCCAAGTAGGAATTGAACACAGGTTTCTGGATCTGTGAGGTAGCCTGTATCCTACTCTGAATGACATAGAAAACATAGAAACCATAGAAAATTACAGCTCAGAAACAGTCTTTTTGGCCCATCTTGACTGTGCCAAACCATTTTTTGCCCAATCCCACTGACCTGTACTTGGACCATATCTTTTCACATCTCTCTCATCCAAGTTTTTCTTAAATATTAGAAGTGACCCCACATTTACCAGCTTATCCGGCAGCTCATTCCACACTCCTACCACTCTCTGTGTGAAGCCCCCCCACCTAAAATCTCCTTTAAACTTTTCCGCCTTCACCCTTAACCCATGCCCTCTGGTTTTTTTCTCCCCTAGCCTCAGTGGAAAAAGCCTGCTTGCATTCACTCTGTCTATACCCATCAAAGTTTCATACACCTCTTTCAAATCTCCCCTTATTCTTCTACTCTCCAGGGAATAAAGTCCTAACCTATTCAATCTCTCTCTGTAACTCAACTTCTCAAGTCTTGGCAACATCTTTGTGAACCTTCTTTGCACTCTTTCAACCTTATTTACATCCCTCCTGTAACAAGGTGACCAAAACTGTACACAATATGTAATTCGGCCTCACTAATGTCTTATATAACCTTATCATAACACTCCAACTTTTATATTCGAGACTCCAATTTATAAAGGCCAACACATACATAACACAAGAAATTTTGCCTTGGGTTGGACATTTAGCCAAAAGGCTTCTTTGTGTTTCAAGAACAGCTCTCATTTGCTAAACTCATGTGTCAATTGTGTCACTTTGTTGTTGCGAGTCACCAATTGATGGCTCCCGGTTGATCATTCGAAGCACGTCCAACCTAAATTACAACTGATACTGCCTTCTGCTGCAGTGTAATTAAAAAAAATAACTGAAGTGAAATTATGAAACAGCCACATCAGAGTGTGTAATTTGTTATGTTCGTTATTTTCTTACAGAGATGATGTTGACAAATTGCTTGTTACTGTCTCTGTTTTATAGTCTACTATCAGTGATCTCATCTGACCCATTCCGAGATCGTACATTTTAATAATACTTTCTTGGCAAAGACTGATAAAGAAATACTGAGTTTTAGATTTTAGTCTCTGAAGGGGGAGATGGCGGCTGCATATGAGATAAGAGCACTCACTGCATATAGGATGAAAATAACAGTTCTCCATTGTGTTAAAGTACATTTAGACAGTGCAAGGAATTATTTAGCCACTGAGCATTTCAAAGTGATGGTTGAAAAAAAAAACGATGCGTTGAAAGAGAGAATAATGGTGTGATGCTTCCTTTCCGATTTCCAGCGTTCCTAGCTTTGGTCTGAGTTACACAAGCTCTCTCTGTTTAACATCCATTGTGACACCTCAGCTTCTTTCTTGTGACAGATGTTTTACGATGTTTTACAGGTTCTTGACACAGATTGCAGTACACAAATAACCCATCTCCTCTTGGGACACATCTGACAGGTTTAGAGTTCAGTGACATTCCAACCGGACTCTTGAAAATTCCACCCTAATCTGCGATGGGGAGGAAATTTCTTCAGCTTTTGAACGAGGAGCCAATAACTATTGTAATAAGCCTTTAAAGGATAGCAGCGTGCCATCGTAAGAAGGAAGTGTGTCGTGCAACTCAACCTCAGTTTCACTGTCAGCAGAGCGCACACACACACACGCGCGCACGCGCACAGGCACACGCACACACACACGCACATCTCTGCTAATGATGGCTTCAAGAATCCACCTTATGCTGCCTTATGATACCTTACCATAAACATTTCCATGTGCCAAGTTTAAATAAATCAACCCACAACATGCTTACACAATCCCTTATGAGTGAATGGTGAATATAGAACATAAACAGTAGAGCACAGTTCAGGCCCTTCGGCCATCGATGTTGTGCCGAGCTATGCCTGAATCCAAGATCAAGCTATCCCACTCTCTATCAATCTGGTGTCATCCATGTGCCTGTCCAATAACTGCTTGAAAGTTCCTAAAGAATCCCACTCCACTATCACAGCACGCAGTGCATTCCATACTCCAGCATTTATATCATTAGAAAAACAAGACAGAAACTTGAATATTTTGCCAGGAGTGTTTTTTTCTTAATTTATTGTGAATTCTTGGATGACTCAGAAGTTGTAATTCCTACAATGCACAAGGAAGCCATCCAGCCCATCGAGCCTGCACTGATAACAATCCCAACCTGGCCTTATCTGCTTAACCCTACTTATTTGCCCTGACAGTTCCCCTAACATTAAGAGGCTAAATGAGGTTCTAACTAGGTACTTAAACAGAGTACATTTCATTAATATTGATAAGTAGTGATCTTGAAAAAACTAATGTTATATCTGCGGAGTGTCAAGAATCTGCAAGAATTAGACATTCTACATATTTTTGAACTTGTTTTTGGTGGCAAGGTGGTGCAATGGTTAGCACTGCTGCCTCAAAGTGCCGGCGACCCAGGTTCGTTTCCGGCCTCAGGTTTGTCTGCATGGTTTCTTTCTGGTGTTCCGGTTTCCTCCCTCACTCCAAAGATAAGCGGGTTAGGTGGAATATCGTGTTAAATTGCTCCTTAGTGTCAGGAAGATTAGCAAAATAAATATGTGAGGTTACGGGGATAGGGTCTGGGCGGGATTGTTGTTGATGCACTTTCGATGGGCTGAATGGCCTCCTTCTGCACTGTCGGGATCTTACGAAGTTTGATTATCTTTAATTTAGCTTCTGTAACTACCCATTGCATGACGAATTCATCTAACCCATACCTCATTGGTATATGGGAGGAAACCTACACAGACACAGGGAGAATGTGCAAACTCCACGCAGACAGTTACATGAAGCTGGAATTGAATGTGGGTCCCAGACATTGTGAGCCAGCAGTGCTAACCACTGGACCACCATAACACCCAGTTCTTTCATTTCATGTGGGAAGGAAATTCTACCTGCCTGGAAGCAAACTCCGGGAATGTAACCAACTATGTCTCCCTTCTAGGTGCAATATACCATGGGATAAAAAAAAATTCCAACCCTTTATCAAATGATGAGTAGCCAAACATCTCATGTGATCCCTTCCCTCTGGTTGCACCAAAGAGCTGTACAAGAATAGATTAAACCAAAGATATACATGGACACTTACGATAAATACTCTGCAGAATGCTTGCGTACATTTTCAAACAATAGAATGTGCTCTGATGTAATGCTTGTAATTGTTAAAGTTGAAAAACAGATAGGCAGATGAAAATGATTCCAGTGTAAACCTACCTTGCTTTAGTTTAACTTTATCGGCTGTAGAATTTTGGCACTAAATTTACTCAGACTTTCTCTTGTGACCTTCCTCTATTTTGTCAGAAGTACCACAGAAATTCTGTTTACATAGAAACATTGAACATCGAAGCAGGAATAGGCTATTCAGCTCTCCTAGCCTGCTATGCCATTCATTCTGATAATGACTGATCATCAAATTCAATATCGTGACTCCCCTTCCCTCCAATATCTCTGTTTCCAGGAGCTAAATCTAATTTCTTCTTGAAACCATGTAATATTTGACCTCCACTACATTCTATGGTAGTGAATTCCACACATTCACTACAGTGTAGGTGAAGAAATAAGTCCTCACCTCCATTCTAAAAGGTTTATCCCTTACCCTCAAATTATGACTCCTATTCTGGATTCCCCCCTACCATTGGGAATATTCTTTCTGAATCTACCCTGTCTAACCCTGTTAGAAATTCTAACTTATCCCTTCTCACTCTCCTAAACTCCAGTGAGTATAATCCTCTAAACCAACTTAGTCTCTCCTTGTATGACAAGTCTGCCATCCCAGGAATTAGCCTGGTAAACCTTCGCTTGGAATCTCTCTATAGCAAGGACATCCTTCCTCAGATGAGGACACCAAAACTTCACACAATACACTAGGTGTGACCTTACCAAGGCCCTATACAAATCCAGCATAACATCCTTATCCCTATACATTGACTGTGCCGATGTCTCCCAGGATTCCTTTCAATGACGTCTCCCTTCTGCCCTCTGAATGATTCCGTGAATGTTTTGCTCTGGTGTGCTGAAGCAAGCATTAATTCCCAAAAATACATTGATCCTCAAATATTCTGCATCGTGTACCTAATTGCTTCATAGGTAAAAAAACTACAGTGCTGAAGGACACTTCTATCCGATCCACAGAACTCCATATACTTACCCTACTAATCTGCCTGACACAGCTTAACATTGCCAATCAACCCAACCTGCACTTCTTTGTAGTGTGGGAGGAAACCAGAGCACCCGGAGGAAACCCATACAGATGTGGGGAGGACCTGCAAACTCCACACACACAGTCACCAAAACTGGAATTGAACCTGACTCCCTGGTGCTCTGAGGCAGCAGTGCTAACCAGTGTACCGCCCACTGTGAGTTTGCTTGAATTCACACATTTACAGTATAGAATAATAGAATAATTATGCTATCTCACCCGAAAGATATTCTGCCATCAAACTATTTGTGGTTGAACGACTAAACAATGCGAACGAGTGGTTATTGCTACGGCTCATTGGTACTGGAAGCTGTAGTTATTGCATAACAATGCTTTGAAAACGAGAACCACCATAAAAATAATGGCTCAAGCGAAATCAATGTCACTGAAGTCGCACAAATACATTGTTGGGGACAAACTTTCATTTCACAATTGTAAAGATGTGAGACTGACGCATCGGTTTTTACTGCCGCAGAATGTGTTGATGCTCTTCGCAGAGGCTTCATCCAAAAAATGATCACTGAGTTCAGCAAGGAGACATTGGTCTGAGGTTATTTTTTCTCCCCTGCAACAAGCTGCCACCGATCACCGTCATTATTTCACTGAAACTGACAGCAGAGTCTGGGAGAGCTCAGACATGTTCAGAATAATGTGAAAATCCAGAAGGTGCTGTCGCTGCGTGCATCCTGCTCCGTAGGGTATCTTGTAGAAGCTCCCACAGACTGCCAACTGTTTTTGCAATCAGGAATTGATGAGGCCAGTCCAACACTGATAGCTTCACTGGAAAAGCCCTGGAAAGAGTTATCTTGTTGAATGAGGTTCTAACTCAGTTTTTAAACAGAGTACACTTCATTAATATTGATAAACACTGACCCTGAAAAAACTACTGTTATATCTAGTCGAGTGTCAAGTTCTTCCGCAAGAATTAAAAGTTCTACATATTTTGAAACTTATTTTTTGGCAGCACGGTGGCACAATGGTTAGCACTGCTGCCTCATAGCACCAGTGACTTGGTTCCAATTTCGGCCTCAGGTTTGACTGCGTTGGTTTCCTCCCACACTCCAAAGGTGTGCGGCTTAGGTAGGTTGGCCGTGCTAAATTGTCCCTTAGTGTCAGGCAGATTAGCAGGGTAAATATGTGTGGTTACGGGAATAGGGCCGAGGTGGGGTTGTTATCAATGGATCCTTGGTAGGATGAATGCCTCCTTCTGTATTGTGGGGATTCTATGATTCCATGAAGTTTGTTTGTCTTTAATTTTGCTTTAGACAATAGTCTTAATGCTCAGGCATTTATTTTGCTTATTAAAAATTAAATTCACAGAGCATTTATCTTCTTGGTTTGTTGTGTGAATACTTCAATTTGTTTGGTCGTCTACCCGGCTTGCTGGCATCGCTGGTGCTGCACACCAAGACATTCCTGTGACTTGAGGCAGAATTTAAACTGACTCTGGGTAAAGGAATATTCCCTCCAGATGTTTAGACAGTTTCCTTCGAAGTAAATGGTGAGCATCATTCCTTTACCATTGATGGTAAAACCCATTAGAACAGATGACTAAATGTTTGGTTAAAGAGGCAGATATTACTGAATGTCTTTCAGGCAGAAGATTGATGGAGAGATGGAGATGATAAGGGACAACACTTCAGAGTGCGAAACACCTGATGATTTATACTGAAATACTGCCAGAAACATTATCAAGGAGAATCACGGAATTCCTACTCTGCAGAAGAAGCCTTTTGGCTTATCAGGTCTGCACCGACTCTGACAAAGTATTTTATCCAGGCTTCCTCCCCAACCCTATCCTTGTAACATAGTGCAGAAAGAGGCCATTCAGCCCATTAAAAACCAATGCGTCAGTCTCACATCTTTACAATTGTGAAATGAAAGTTTGTCCCCAACAATGTATTTGTGCGACTTCAGTGACATTGATTTCGCTTGAGCCATTATTTTTATGGTGGTTCTCGTTTTCAAAGCATTGTTATGCAATAACTACAGCTTCCAGTACCAATGAGCCGTAGCAATACCCACTCGTTCGCATTGTTTAGTCGTTCAACCACAAACAGTTTGATGGCAGAATATCTTTCGGGTGAGATAGCATAATTATTCTATTATTCTATACTGTAAATGTATGAATTCAAGCAAATTCACAGTGGGCGGTACACTGGTTAGCACTGCTGCCTCAGAGCACCAAGAAGGCAGGTTCAATTCCTCCTGTTCCACAGAACCCCACGCATTTACCCTGCTAATCCACCTGACACGATTTAAAATGGCCAATGAACCTAACCTGGACTTCTTTGGAGAAAACCAGAGCACTCAGAGGAAACCCACACAGACATCGGGAATGCCTGCAAACTCCACACAGTTACCCTAGGCTGGAATTGAAAGTGGATACTAGCATTTCCATGGTCGATCCCGCTAACTTTCACACCTTGGGACACTAAGGGGCGATTTAGCATGGCCAATCCACTTAACCTGTGTGTCTTTGGACTGTGGAAGGAAACCAGAGCATCCGGAGGAAACCCACGCAGACACAAGGAGAATGAGCAAACTCCACAGACAGTCACCCAGAGCCACATCCCTGGAGCTGTGAAACAGCAACGCTAGTCACTGTACAAACAAATAGGAAAGCTGTTACTTGTCAAAAAAAGGACATTTGCTGTCATTCAATTAGATATGTATCACGGGATTCATGAACATTTGTGCATTGTAAAAATTAATAGTGTTTTCATGAGTCACCCTGGCAGATGCTTTTCATGGACTTTCATTCCCTCGGGGGAGTAAATTTTTAACATGCTGTATTTCTCCTGAATCTCTGGGAAGTCAGAAGCGCCAAATGATTTACACAACAGTCTTCAGAAATCAATGTAAATCATCTCTATGTAAATCATCAACTACCTTGACTTCCTGGAGCTTCAGCGGCTTTGTAGAGAGGTGGGGAGGGTGGGTGGGGGAGGTGGTGGTGAAGAGAAGAAAAAATGCACTCTGCGAAAAACAATCCTTGAAACCAGCTAGGGAATCTGCTGAATATCATCAGCGGCCATCAAAGCTGCTGTCAACTCAGGGCTATTGTGTGCACCTGATAAGATTGTTCTCTGCATACAGTTCAGCACTTGATTAATTCCCTCAGGTAGCCAAGGAAACCTATCCTTTCCCACACTCAAAACACTGAGTAGTTTCACATTTAAATTTAACAGATTTACTCATTAGCTGTTTAATTTCTGTTGTTCGACACGCCAGTGCAATGAACCACCCTGATCAGAAAGGGACAGAGAAGATGAAGACAGATATGCAGCCCTCACTTCGATAGACTCCAATCAGAATAGCACACAGATTTATTATGCTGAAGAATTTACAAATACAACATGCGACAGAGAATGCAGGTTGTACGTTGCACAGATAAGTTGACTGCCTGACAATGGTGAAGGTCAGTTCATTTGCATCAATTTCTGGCATTGAGGTGCACTGTTAAACGTTAGCCAGTTTACTCTACGCCTGTCCTTTTCCTAATGTTTTTGATAAAAGGGGATGGTGGCTTAGATCGAGCATGAACATTGAGAATGCGTGCGAAAGGGTAGGGATGTCTAAATCTTTCGACAGATCACAGGGAAACTGCCTTAGAATAGAATCATAGGATCCCTGCAGTGCAGAAAGAGGCTACTTGACCCACTGAGTTTGCACCAAAAGCAATCCCACCTAGTCCATATCCCCATAATCCCATGCCAATCTCTCCGGCACTAAGGAGCAATTTAGCATGGCCAATCAACCTAACCTTCATATCTTTGGACTGTAAGAGGAATGATGTAGAGATGCCGGCGTTGGACTGGGGTAAACTCAGTAAGAGGTCTGACAACACCAATTTTAAATCCAACTGATTTATTTGATAGTAAACTTGCTAGCTTTCGGCGTTTGTGCCTTCGTCAGGCGAATGAGGTGTTCTGGTCTCCAAAAGCACACATATCAGCACAGACAGTTTACAGATTGCTGGTTAGAATGTGAATCCTTACACCTAACCTGCTATTCAAGTCTTAAAGTGGCTAACAATGTGAGTGGAAGGAACACTGAGCACAGGTTAGAGAGATGTGTATTGTCTCCAGACAGCACAGTAAGTGCTCAATGTTCCTTCCACTCACATTGTTAGCCATTGTACAGACATCTGTAAACTGTCTGTGCTGATATGTGTGCTTTTGGAGACCAGAACACCTCATTCGCCTGACGAAGGCACAAACGCCGAAAGCTAGCAAGTTTACTATCAAATAAATCAGTTGGATTTAAAATTGGTGTTGTCAGACCTCTTACTGTAAGAGGAAACCAGAGCATTGGAAGAAACCCATGCAGACATGGGGAAGAAGTGATGGAACATGCAAACTCTACAGTCACCCGAAGCTGGAATCGAACCTGGGTCCCTGATAATATCACCCATGAAGCAGCAGTGCTAACCACAGTGCCACTGTGCCACCTTACTTTCATCAAATTCAGGCACCTATTAGTGACTGAGACAGAACATAAAGCCATACAGTATAGGGACAGGCCATTCAGCCCACGATGTTGTGCCCAACATGATACCAAATAGAATTAATCCCTTCTGCTTGTCCTTAATCTATATCCTTCTATTTCTTGCATATTCATGTGTCTATTTAAAAGTTTCTTAAGCACTCCTATCATATCTATCTTTATCACCACACTCGACAGCACCTACCACTCTCTGTGTAAAAAACTTGTCCTTCACATCTCCTTTGAACCTTCTCCCTCCCACTTTAAATGCATACGTTGAGTTACAGCTTTTAGGATTCTAAATGGACGAGATCGTAAAGGCGTGTGTGGACTGGTCGAAATTTGAATGCAAGCTATTTTTGAAAATAAAACTGCAGAAGTGATACACACTTGGTAAATCTTTGGAAGAGACTGATTGGTGGCTAACTAAAGAGGTATTTCAAATTGAAAGGGAAAAAAAGCATGCAATTCTGTGGTGATTTGTGGCAGGTCGGAGATTGGACAGAATTTTAAAAACGAACAAAGAATGACTAAAAATATGATAAGAAGGAAGAAAATGGAATGGCCCAGTAGCACAGTGGTTAGCACTGCTGCCTCACAGTACGAGGGATCTGGGTTCGATTCCCAGCTTGGGTCACTGTCTGTTCAGAGTTTGCACATTCTCCCTGTGCAGGTCTCCTCTGGATGCTCTGGTTCCCTCTCACCATCCGAAAGATGTGTTGGTTAGGTGCATTGGCCATGCTCAATTCTCCCTCAGTGTACCCGACTAGAAGATTTTCACAATAACTTCACTGCACTGTTAATGTAAGCCTACCTGTAACATTAATAAATCAACTTTAAAATATGAGTATGACAGAAAGCTACCCAGAAATGCAAAAATAAAGGATAGTTTCTGCAGGTATTTAAAAAGGGATAGGGTAATCAAAGGGAGTACTGGCCTCTTAGGGAGTCAGAGTGAGGTATTAATAAAATGGAAGGAGCATTGAACAGATAATATGGTCTAGAACCTCTGAGGAACCATTGAATTCCTACAGTGCAGAAGAAGCGCATTTGACACATCAAGCCTGCACTGACAACAATCCCATTCAGGCCCTATCCCTGTAACCCCATGTATTTACTCTACTAATCCCCCCCAACAGCAATGGGTAATCTATCATTGCCAATCAATCTAACTTAGATTCTTAGAATTTAGGAGGTAACTGGAGCACCCTAAGGGAACCCATGCAGGCATGGGGAGGATGTGCAAACTCCTCACAGACAGTCAGCCAAGGCTGGAATTGAACTTAGGTTCCTGTGAGGTAGCAGTGCTAACCACTACACCACTGTGCCGCAGTCACAGATTGCTCCTTTTCACTTGTCTGCGTGGTGAGCTGCCTTCCGACTCGGGCTAGTGAGAAAAGTGAAGGGCAGCGGGTCCCTGAGACTTCAATGTAGTGCAGCAGAAATAGGGGCAAGTGCTTTCATGCCCCCTTTTGATGGTACTAACTGCTGTAAAACAAAAAGGTTTAATTGTCCTCTCTTCTCTAGAGTAACTGTTCGAAACAAACAAACAATATTAGCCACCAGCCCGCTTTGTGTCCATTGCCCACGCTGTTTATATGCTGCCCACCCCACTCCTCCCCCAGAACTGACATCCTATAGCATGAAGTGTCGTGAGCCTGTCGTAGTAATATTCTCCTCCATATGCATGAAACATATTTTAATCCTTAGCAAGTTTATGCTTTTGAGAAGCACTTTACCTCAAGTGAGATTTATTGAGACTTATTCACCAGACGGAGATTGAGTACAGCTTGTCTCCAGCAATTTTCACTCTTAAGATAAAAACTATGCTGATAGTTTCTTTGTTTACGTGTAGCCAACTTTTTGCAGTAGTTTTTTTCATTGATTTGCCTAGAGTGTTGCTGTGCAGTGAATGATCCTGATACCTATTCTGAAATCTAAACACTTGCTGTTGGAAAAAAGAATTGAAGATAATTACATTTAGATTTATCCCTTGGGTCTCATTTCAGTCATAAAATTAAACACAATATTATGCTTCAGTCGCTGCAGCATTATAACCACTGGAAGCCATCAACAAAAGACAAGCAATAGCACGGAGATCAAAATCTCTGAAAAGCACTGTTGTTACTTACCAATGCTTGCAACTCTCACCTTAAAATACTGCTAAATGTACAATAAATAGAGGCAGATTCTTTGAAGTGTACGTTGTGATTTTGATATTTAGCAATACATTGAACTCTTAACAAGATTTATATCCCTTGATAGTTCTTTCTCAATTATAGTAAATTCTATTTTATATAGAGCATTACAGACAATATTAATCCACTTGAATCTCATTTAAGTGGGCCATAATTAACAATAGGCATTGGTGAGGTCTTGTGATGGGAATTGGTATATCCATATTGTCAGGAAATAGTTTTAAGGGATTACATTTGTGTTGATTGACATGAGAAATAATGGCTGGAATTCTGTGGCTGTTCATACTGGTGGGATTTTCTGGTTCCCCACCCCCCCATCCGACTCAAAGGTTCCCCACTGGGGATTGGCGTTTCACTGTATAGCAATACGTGTGAAAATAAGAAATCAAATCAAAGCAAAAGATCACAATAAATTTCAAAGGGTCGTGAGTGAAGCCCAGTCCATCACTCAAACCAGCCTCCCATCCATTGACTTTGTCTACATTTCCTGCTGTCTCAGAAAAACAACTAGCATAATCAAGGACCCTACACACCCCAGACATACGCCCTTCCGCCTTCTCGCACCGGGAAAAAGATACAAAAGTCGGAGGACACGTACCAACCAACTCAAAATCATTTTCTCCCCTGCTGCCATCAGACTTTTGAATGGACATACCTTGTATTAAATTGATCTTTCTCTACACCCTAGCTACGACTATAATGTCCTGCACTCTCTCCTTTCCTTATCCTATCTATGGTTTTCTTTGTCTGTATAGTATGTAAGAAACAATATTTTTTACTGTATGCTAACATGTGGCAATAATAAATTAAATCAAAACAAACAACATCAATTAGGAATTCCCATTGACGGTGGTGAAACCAGAGAATCCCTCTGTTAGCAAACAATGCACTATCGCTCATTGGCAGGAAAAGTGGGAGGCCAGTGAATCTCGCCCACTGTATAGTCTTAGGTAGATTTAATCCAATGTTTCTGTGTCTGGGACTGAAGCCAACACCTACATATATAAACACCAAAGGACTGAAAGCTGTATTTAATCTTTGGCCAGGCACAGAAACATTGAATTAAATCCACCTAAATTCAAGCTGGGTGAAAGTGTTTGTATGTGTGAGGGTTGGCTATAATTCCAAGTGGAATTTTATTGTGTTTAGAGAGGTTTATGATCTGTAGCAATAAAATGTAGTTATGGCATTGCTAAACTACAGGAAGCCCATTTTGCAGAGCGGAAAAAGTTGTCTCTGTTCATAGTTTTAGCTGAATGCAAGAGCAGTTGGAGTCAGGTCACAGAGGAGTGAATAGCTCTCTGAACTCAGCTACTAAAAACTGAACAGGATCAATGAGTTGCAAAGATGTAGGCTTCTCAAAAACAAGATACAGTACAGACAACCAGGGAACTAGGACAAAAATAAGGTTCCAGACAATTGCAATCAAAACCAAAGGTCAAAGTATTGTTCAGAAGAAATCAAGGAAAATTAAACAAACGACTCTGAAGATTAGAAGTTAAAGCAATTGTGGCAATTTGGACAGCAGTTAAAACACAAAAATGTAAACAATTCTCACAAGTCAGTCATTTCACTCAACATTCTTGGAAGTGTTTTTCCTTAGTCTCCACTATCAGATGAATAGATTACAATTCATTTTTTCATGTTTAATAATAATCCACAGGTCAGTCTTTTCACTTAATATCCTTGGAAGTGTTTTTATTTACTCGTTGTTATCACGTGATAAGGCTATTGGCAAGTGGATATTATTTAGAGGCACACCTGATGAAAAAGCTCCCTTTGATAATTTGTTTTAGGTGTGCACATCTTGGGAAATGATATGATGCATGCCTAAAGGGGGCATTGATGACAATGGATTTCTACTAGATTGGTCTACGATTATACTTGGCAAAGTACTGCAATGTTTTGCCCTTGCCTTCTGCAGAATAGCTGTCCAGGAAACTCGCCACTCCCATAGATGGCATAATGGCACAGTGATTAGCATTACTGCCTCACAGCGCCAAGGACCTGAATTCAATGCCAGTCTCTGATGACTGTCTGTGTGGAGCTTGCATGTTCTCCTCGTCTTTGCATGGGCTTCCTCCGGGCACTCTGGTTTACTCCACATGCTAAAGACGTGCTGCTTAGGTGGATTGGCCATGCTGTATTCTTCCTCAATGCACCCGAACAGGTGCCAGAGTATGGCAACTAGGTAATTTTTGCAATAACTTTATTGCAGTGTGAATGCAAGCTTACTTGTGACTAATAAATAATAAACTTTTAACTTTCCTCTCACACTCCAAAAATATGCATGCTGTGTGAATTGGTCATGCTAAATTGTCTCTTAGATTAGCAGGATAAATGTATAGAAGAATACGGGATTGGACAGGTGATGGGCCCCCGGACAGGTGTAGAATCGATAGGCCAATGGCCTCTTTCTGCACTGTAAGAATTCTATAATTACCTGTACTTAGGTGTATTGGAAATAATTACAGGCTGATAATCAACCAGTTGGCCACTTTTAAAGTTTGTTTATTAGTCACAAGTAGGCTTACATTAACACTGCAATAAAGTTACTGTGAAGCTCCCCTGGTCGCCACACTCTGGAGCCTATTTGGGTCGATGCACTTAACCAGCATATCTTTCAGACTGTGGGAGGAAACTAGAGCACCTGGAGAAAACCCATGCAGACATGGGGAGAACGTGCAAACAGCACACAGATAATGACCAGAAATTGAACACTGCACCCTCTCCTTTGTGGGACAGCAGCGCTAACCACTGTGCCACTGCACTGCCCTTCCATGGTTATCAAATTCTGTAGTGAGAGTGGAACCCACAGCTTCTGATCTAGAGGTTGGGATCCAGTATGGAATTTTAAGATGGGTAAATTGAGGTGAACTAATTGAAAGGTGGAGCAGCCTCCAGGAGCTAAGCAGTGTTTTCTAGATCCAATGTTCTGAACTGTTTTTCTTAGGTTCCTTGCAGCTTTGCGTGGGAGATTAATCTATTCTAGGAGATTTCCAAGATAACCTTCAACTCATAGTTAAAAACTGTACTTTTTTTAAAAAAAGAACAAAGTTACAAACACCAAATAATTGTACTTAATGTGCAGAACACTTCTTCAATATTTTGTTCTGCACCACTGAATGTTTTTATGATTTGACTTTCATTGGGAAAACAGGCTTAAAATTGAATGTTTTCCTCTGTGAGCAACCATTGATTGCTGTGGAGAGGTCATTAGCAGCCTTTTGTTATCAGATCAGCTCACTCTGTTTGCTGCTGGCTAAAATCACATGTACATTAAGTATGCATTATGTTGTTTGACAAAATGCAGAGTAGTTAGATAATCTCCTAGGGGGTGTGTTTTTTTCAGATACTGGAGGCACTAAAGAGCTTCCAAGATGTTGAAGATGCCATCTTCATCTGAAACACTGATTCAGTGGGGAGGTGATGCCCTAATGATATTATCACTAGACTATTAATCTAGAAGCTAATGTTCTGGAGACTCGGGTTTGAATCCTGTTACAGAAGATGGTAAAATTTGAATTTAATAATTTAAAATAAATCTGGAATTATGAACCTACTAATGACCATGAAACTGTTGTTGATTGCTGGAAAAGCCCATCTGGTTCACTAATGTCTTTTAAAGAGGGAAATCTGGTGTCTTTATCTGGTCTGGACCACATGTGGCTCCAGAGCCACAGCAATTATTTGATTTATTATTGTCACAGGTATTGGGCTACATTGTTCCTTGTACGCTATACAAAGTATACTATACATAGAGTACATAGGGGAGAAGGAAAGGAGAGGATGCAGAATGTAGTGTTTCAGTTACAGATAGGGTGAAGAGAGATATCGGTTTAATATAAAGTAGGTCTGTTCAAAAGTCTGATGGCAACAGGGAAGAAGTTGTTCTTGAATCAGTTGGTATGTGATCTCAGACTTTTATATCTTTTTCCTGATGGAAGAAGGTAGAAAAAAGTATGTCGGCGAACCATAAGGTTTTTGATTATGATGGCTAATTTTCTAAGACAACAAGAAGTGTAGACAGAGCCAATGGATGGGAGGCTGGTTTGCGTGAAGGACTGGGTTACATTCACAACCCTTTGTAGAGTTCTGTCTATTCCTTCTCTAACATCTTTGGACTCTAAATAGCAATATACCATGGCTACGTACTTTATGAATGGTATACCCTGTCGGTACAATGCACAAAAAACAATGCCCCCCCCAAGGAATTTCAACACATGTGACAACATAATGTGGTTGTGTTAACAATGTGTCAATGTGGTTGATTTTTAATTGCCCTCCAAAGGCTCCTAGGAATGAGCAATAAATGTTTGTCCCATGAATAAATAATAAAAAAACATATTCGGCACAAAATGCCATCTTGGCAAAAGACCCTTAATGTGCACTTGAAATATTCACTCATTGGAGCAGTTATCAATTGCTTAGAGTCCTGGAGATATATAGCATGGAAACAGGCCCTTCAGCCCAAATTGTCCATGCCAACCAGGTTTCCTAAACTGAACTAGTTCCAATTGCTGGTGTTTGATCCATATACCTCGAAATCTTTTCCATTCATGTATCCATCCAAGTGTCTTTTTAATGTTGTAATTGTACCCACCACTACCATTTCCTCTGGCATCTTATTCCATATACGCACCATTCACTGCCTGAAAATGTTGCCCTTTGTGTTCCTTTTAAATATTTCCCCTCTCACCTTAAACCCTCTAGTTTAGGATGCCCCCTACCCTGGGGAGTCCGTTGTTATTGGCCATCTTTATCAGAGTCACCAGGAGAAAAGAAGTGCTTAGTTATCACCATCCTGTGAGGGGTTCCCCTTCATCTCTAGGAGGATTGAGACAATAATAACATGAGGCCAGGGTAAGCAGCCCCAACAATTGCAGGAGAGGACTGGACTGAAAGGAGAACGAGGTAGACTTCTTTTGCATAAGGACATCCTCCCCACTGCCCCCCCCTTCCCCCCCCCCACCTCTCCTGTTAGGAACATAGGAGCAGGGGTAGTTTGTTCAGTCTGTTGAGTCTGCTCTGTCATTCAATGAGATCATCTCTAATCATTTATCTCTACATCACTCTCCCATGCTATCTACTTGTCCCTTAATGTCATTAGCCATCAGAAATTAATTTATATTAATTTCTGTGTTGAACTTGCCCAATGATTGAGTTCTCTCAGTCTCTGGGGAATGTAATTCCAAAGATTCACCAGCCTTTATAGTGAAGTAATTCCTCCTCATCTCTATCTTAAGTGGCCGACCCTTTATCTTGAGATGATTTTTCATGGATTTAGACTCACCAGCCAGGGGAAACATCTTATCTACACTCACTGTAGCATAATCCTGTCAGAACTTTGTAAATTTCAATGAGGTGACCTCTCATTTTTCGAAGCTCAAGGGAATACATACCTACTCTCTTCAATCTCTTCTCATGAAACAGTCCCACCATTGTAGGAATTAGTCTGGTGAACTTCCATTGCACTCCCTCTAATGGCAAATACATCCCTCCTTAGATAAGGGGAAACTATAAAAGCTGTATACAATATTCCAGGTGAGGTCTCACCAAGACTCCATACAACTATAGAATGTTATCTTTACCTCTGTATTCAGATCCCATTACAATGAAGGCCAGCATACCATCTGCCTTCCTCATTACTTGCATTCTTATTTTCTGTACTCAAGAACAAAAACACCCAGGTCCCTTTGAACACTCACCCACCCACTATTTAAGAAATACTCTGCTTTTCCGTTTTTTCGACCAAAGTGAATAAATTCAGACTTACCGACGTTAAATTCCATCTGTCTTGTTCTAACTGATTTACTTAGCCTGTCCAAGACCTCTCGAAGCCTCCTTGCATCCTTTTAACAACTTACAACTTACAGTTCCACTCAATTTGGTGTCATAGCAAATAAGAAAATATTATAATTCACCTCCACGTCCAAATCATTGGTATAGATTGTGAAAAGCGGTGGACTTAGCACTGATTCTTGCGGTATCCATGGTAACAGCCTACCATTCTGAGAATGATCTGTTTATTCCCAGTCTTTATTTTCTATCTGTTAACCAATTCTGAGTCCATACCAGTATATTTCCCGTAATTCCATAAACTCTCGTTTTATTTACTAACCTACTGGTGGGGGACTTTATCTGAACTTCTGAAACTTCAGATACACCAAATCCACTAATTCTCCTTTATCAATACCATAAGTTTTATCCTCAAAAGACTCCAATAGGCAAACACTATCCGGAGTTCTCCAGCTGTTCACTCCACAGCGGGATTCTCTGGTCCTGCTGCAGTGAAGGGAGATTTAGCTGAACAGCAAATTCTCTGTCCTTACTTGCAGCAGAGTCTGAGTGACCGGAGAATTCAGGCTATGATTTCCCTTTTATAAATTCTAGTTAACTTTGCCCAGTTTTACCATTCTTTTCTCAGTTCCTATTCCAGTTATCCCATCCTTTATATTTGATCCGAATGTTTCCCATACTACTGACAGCTCTGGAGTTCTCCATTCTTCCTCCTCTTCCCTTATTTAATAATGGGGCTACATTTGTTACTTTCCTGTCTGCAGGAACCTTAAGCTAACCACCAATGCAAGCACTATATCCCTAGCCACATCCTTCAGTACTCTGGAATAAAGTTCATTCAGTGCAAAGGAAGCATCAATCTTCAATCCAGTCAATTCCTCGAGTTCTACCTTCCGGTCCCACTGATGATGGCATGGGGTGGATTCATTGGGAAATCCCATCGACAGTGATGGGATCAGAGATGCTGCTACAGGCCAAAGATGGGCCACCTCCTGCCACTAAGAAGCACCTTGGAGCGAGGCAAAGAATCCCAACCAATATTGTTTCACTACTCAAGCTTAATCACAACTACATTAGAAAAAGACCTCCATTTGACTTCACGGAACCAGGAAAGAATCTTTTAAGCTTGTGCCATTTTTAACCACCATCCTAAAGACTGTAAACAAGCAACCTGCTTCTTGTTTTTTAATTCTTTCATGAGATGTGTGTGGCTGGGACAGCATTTGTTGCCATTCTTAGTTGTCCATTGAACTGAGTGGCTTGCTAGGCAATTTCAGAGAGAAATTAAGAATCAACTACATTTCTGTGGTTCTGGAGTTACATATAGCGAACCAAATGGGTTTTTCCAACAATTGGCAATGGTTTCATGGTCATCAATAGACTTTTAATTCTAGATTTTTTTTATTGAATTCAAATTTCTCTAACTGCCTCAGTGGGATTTGAACCTGGGCCCTCAGAGCAAAACTCTAAATCTCTGGATTACCAGTCTAGTGACAATACTACTATATCACTGCCTCCCTGAATTTTTAAGCTATCTAAGTGCGTGTGTGTGTGTACCTTATGTGTTTCGAGAGTGGGTATTAATTCCATTTACATTTTAACTGTTGTGAAAATAACTGCTTATCCTTTCTTTTAATTTAAATTTACAAGAAAGCCTGAGGGGATTAAACCACCCCTTCTCAAAAATACATCTTGCTGCAGTCAGCTGAGAGATGAGAAAGGGGAAGAAATTATTCCACATCTCTCTCGGTCCTTAACAAATGCTTTAAAATATCTCACCAGTCACAGGATTTCCACACATACATTCACAGCTCAGGTTTCTCGAGTTTTTCTGGGAGCTACTGTTTACTTTAACTCCTGGAGGTTCCACCCAGACTTAATCAAACAAACACAGTGAACATAGTTCCGTTAACAAACTAATATAATCAAACAGAGATCAATTAAACCATTGAACATTACACCCTTTGTGTTTACTGCCTTGTTCTTTCTTGGTGGAAAAGGTTTGAAAAATGCAGTTGAAAGAGCTTTGGTGAGTTATTACAGTGCATGTGGTAGATGGTGAACATACTGCTGTTTGCTATGTGCCAGGGATGGGAAAGAGTACAGGTTCGAAGTAGTCAATTTAGAGTTTCTACTAATGTTACCATGGTATATTAACTCCAGGAGTCAGCTGTAAAGAGATAATGTTTTATTGCACAAAATAAAGTATAGTAAAATCATAACCCTATGGTGAACACAAACAGGTTCCAAACGAGACAATGCAATAATGGATCTAGTCTGGGGCCTGCTTTATGCAGGGTTCAGTATATAAGGTCTGTTTGCTTTGCTAATTACCAATCCCCAGAGAGCTCATATTTAATTATTCCTACATAGAGATCAGTCAGCAACTCCCCATGCTAGTCCTGGAGGTTATCACACATTGGGGGTTATCACACAGTGCAGAAGGAGCCTTTTGGCCCAATAAATCCTCTTGACAATCTGTCAAGGCTCTATCCCTGCAACCCTGCGTATTGAACTCGCTAATCCCCATAACCTAAAGTGTTCATTCACTTAAGAATTTTTCATCTGCCGAAGAAACTAACTTTCAAAGATATCTTCTATTTAATGAGTAAATCATTTTGTTGATTTGAAAAAGTTGTCAGTAGCCATCTCACACCAAGTAATGAGTTTCGCCTGACCTTTTCCATCCACCGCACTCTCGAGCCACTGGAGCCTTCACTGCTTTGCCACATTTTTCATGCTTCCTTTCCTGTGTGATCAGTTGCCTGCTGTAACCAAATGCACATCCTCTGGGCTTCAGCGACATCTTTCATTTCTGTAATTTCTCTGATAATCAATTCTTTTTGTCGCGTGATGATCACATCTGTCATCTAATCACCTCCTGTCCTCCACCAAATCCCATTCCAGGCTGGCTTTTTTTTCCTTTCCTGCCCGTCTTTTCCAGGACTCTCTTCCTCCATTACAAACTGTTCATCCATAGCAACCCTTGGTTCTGACCCAAGGCCATCAGCCTGACTGATAACCCTACCTTCCTCTCTCCACAGACACTGCTTGACTTGCCAACTGTTTCCAGCATTTTCTGCCTTCATTTTACAAGATCATAGTGCTCTCTACAGCTGGATAAAATACTTAAGGTAACTGTCGGACAAACTCATAAAAGCAACTCTTTCTCAATCCTTTCAGAGCAAACCTTAGAGTTCCTTTTAGGCTGGTGTGATTTGGTTTGAAAGCTGTTGGGGGGGTCACTGGTGTTCATGAGAAACCTTTCTAATTATATATTTATAAATCTGACTCAAGTGCACGCACTCAGAATCATAAACAAAGTAAGCTAGGAGCTGAACTTTTAGCAAGGAATGAAGGCAAGCCGACATGAACATTCACACCATTAACAAACATGCCATTCTGCCTGACACTAAGGGACAATTTAGCCAATCCACCTAACCTGCACATTTTTGGGATGAAACCAGGGTACCCAGAGGAAACCCACGCAGAAGAATGTGTAAACTTCAACTGACAATTTCTTGGTCCATCCTACCTCAGGGACGTTCTCCTGAAGGTGGAAAGTGAGGGAAAGAGGCACAACCCACCTACAATTGACGAGTAATCAATTAAAGCTTCTTTTTATGGGATGGGCAAGACTATCACATTTTCCTGGCTCTTCAGGGAATTGCCATCCAAACCTCTCCAGTGCAAAGATCCAGCCAACTAATTTTCCAACCAAACTGAACCTCTTAAAAGGGTGGCATAGTTCACATGGCAGTTTCACAGTACCAGAGACCCCGATTCAATTCCAGCTTCGGATGATTATCTGTGTAGAGTTTGCACATTTTCCTCTGGGTGCTCTCATTTCTTCCCACAGTCTAAAGATGTGCGGGTTAGGTTGATTGGGCACACTAATTTGAGTGTCAGGGGAATTAGCTGAATAAATATGTGGGCTTACGTGAATAGGACATGAATGCAATTGTGATTGGTGCAGACTCAATGGGCAGAATGGCTTCCTTTTGCACCATGGGGAATTTTTCTATGTTTTCAAATGGTACCTCAGAATTTCACTCTTTGGCTCTGAATCATTGTATAGATCAATTGGAAAACTTTTCTTCAGTTGTTTCAAAGTTATCTGCTTTTTAACAAAAATGGGACTAATATTTGTGAGGACAGTTGACACATTTCAGTCACATTCCCAACACAGGCCTTCAACACTGGAACGGCATAGTCTGACAACACCAGGTTTAAGTCCAACCGATTTATCTGATAATAAACTCACAAGCTTTCGAGGTTTCCCTCTTCGTCAGGTGGATGGAGATTTCTGGCCTCAGATAGAGCATATAACATAGAGGCCAGAACTCTCTATCCACTTGATGAAGAGGCAAATCTCGAAATCTTGTGAGTTGGTTATCAAATAAATCGATTGGACTTAAACCTGGCGTCGTCAGACGTCTTACTGTGTTTACCCCAGTCCAATGCCGGCATCTCCACATCACAACAGCAGAGCGGCACAATGGTTAGCACTGCTGCCTCACAGCACTAGGCACCCAGGGTCGATTCCCAGCATGGGTCACTGTCAGTGTGGAGTTTACACGTTCTCCCCATATCTGCATGGGTTTCCTCTGGGTACTCTTTTTTTTTGTGGAGTTTACACATTCTTCCCCTGTTTGCGTAGATTTCCTCTGGGTACTCCAGTTTGATCCCAAAGATGTGTAGGTTAGGTGGATTGACCATGCTAAATTGCTCCTTAGTGTCAGGGGGATTAGCTAGTGTTAAAGCATGGGGATAGGGCCTGGGTGAGATTGTGGTTGGTGCAGACTTGATGGACCAAATAGCTTCCTTCTGCACTGCAAGATCCTAGGATAACAGGCAATGAATTCACAATGAACCAGCTCAGCCATTTTATCAGACCATGGCTGAGGTACAACTGAACTTCATTTACCCATTTTGGCTCTGTGTTCTACAATACCTGATCTATTTTGATACCTTGAAAGGTCTGTTTTGACATCATCAATAGACCTTGTTTCAGTCGTTCATTTGCAGAGAGAGTTTCCCACAATTTTGTGTGAAGAAATGCTTCATAATGTCACCCCTGAATAGTCTGATGCATTTTCTGAGTGAAGTGAGAAGAATCATTGAATACTTACAGTGCAGAAGGAGGCCATTCAGTCCATTGAGTCTGCACCGATCACAATCCCACCCAGGACTTAACCCCATAACCCCATGTATTTACTCTAGCTAGTCCCCCTAGTATTAAGGGTCTATTTAGCATGGTCAATTCACCTAACCCACACATCTTTGGACTGGGGGAGGAAACCAGAGCACTCGGAGGAAACCCACACAGGCACGGGGAGAATGTACAAACTCCCATGCGTGCAGTCACCCAAGGCTGGAATTGAACCGAGCCCCTGAAGCTGTGAGGCAGCAGTGCTAACCACTATTCCACTGTGCCATCCCAAACTGTGCCACCGTGCCGTCCCACCTATTTGAAAGATTATGACTGAAACATGACTCTCTTCTTTCCTGAGAAAATTTGAGATGTTTTTTCTGACTTCTGCCTTTGGTCTCACACAATATGCCACTCAGTATATTTAGTATTTGCACAAATTAATATTTGGTTAATACTTTGGTTCTAAAATTACAATTTCTATTAGATCGATGTGCATAATTCTGAGTGACAGCTATAAAAGTAATTCACATTGAATGGATTTATCTGTAATATTACATTATTTTTATAGCCCATTCCCAATTGCGCACTTAATCAGAATAGGGTATTAGTTAAAACTATTAACAACCTTTTAAAGGAAATATATTGCAGGACTTACATGACACACAAGTCAGGTAGATTGTTCCGTTAATAAATCTTATCGGCTTTTGATTTATTACTATATTCATTTGCTCCTCAGTGACAGGTACAAGATGAGTTTACCAAAGAAAGTATGAGACACTTAGCTCATCACTGGCAGATGGTAACACGAGATTCTGCTAATTAGTACTTCTATTGTCAACAGCCAAAAGTGTCTGTTATGTCAGTGGAGCTAGCACTGCACAGAGTCCCTGCAGCCTCCTCCTCTCCCCCGCATCCTAAGGTGTAATACTTATCATACCCACCTTGGAAGGTTTGAAGCTTGAGTAAACTCTATCTTGATTTAAATCCAAGATCCTGTGACTCACAATTAAATTAATTATCTGACCGTGTATCCTCCAAGGGCGAATATTCAGAAATAGAGGTATAATGATTTAAAAAACAGTATTTAAAATGATAAATCTCACTGGACTAAACCTGACTCGGCCTCAATTCAGAATCTTTCTCGTCGACTAAAGTTTATTTGTGCCACAAGTCACCAATGAAGTTTTTTTTATTCATTCGTGGGACATGGGCATCGCTGGCTATGTCCCTAGTTATGATGTAGGGATGCCGGCATTGGACTGGGGTAAACTCAGTAACAGTCTGGCAACACCAATTTTAAATCCAACCGATTTATTTGATAGTAAATCTGCGAGCTTTCAACTTTCGCCTTCGTCAGGCAAGTGCAGTGTTCTGGTCCAGAACACTGCATTTGCCTGACGAAGACTGGACCAGAACACTGCATTTGCCTGACGAAGATGAAAGTCGAAAGCTTGCAGATTTACTGTCAAATAAATCGGTTGGATTTAAAATTGGTGTTGGCAGACTGTTACTAC
The DNA here is from genome assembly GCA_024679065.1 of Sphyrna mokarran. Lineage (NCBI taxonomy): Eukaryota > Metazoa > Chordata > Chondrichthyes > Carcharhiniformes > Carcharhinidae > Sphyrna > Sphyrna mokarran. The sequence goes on along the minus strand of JAGIQG010000008.1, from coordinate 17,853,015 downwards.
GTCCCTAATTGCACTTGAATTGGATGGCCTGCTTGATCATTTCAGAGAGCATTTAAGAGTCAACCACATTGCTGTAGCTCTGGAGTTATATGTAGGCCAGGCTGGGTAAGGACAGCAGATTGCCTTCTCTAAAGGACATTAGTGAACCAGATGTTTTTTTCCGGCAATGGTTTCATGGTCATCAGTAGATTCTTAATTCCAGATATTGAATTCCATCATCTGCCATGGCGGGATTTGAACCAGTGTCCCCAGAACATAAGATGATTTTCTGATTAATAGTCTAATGATAATACTACTCAACTGTCATCTCCACTGTGAAAATCCCTTTGACGCCAAACTCCAGCGTCTTTTGAGTACGCTGAGGGAGAATTTAGCATGGACAATGTGCCTAATCAGTGCATCTTGACAAATACATGAATAGGATAGGAATGGAGCGATATGGTGCCCAGAAGGTTAAAGGGTTTTAGTTCAGTCAGGCAGCATAGTTGGAGGGCTGAAAGGCCTGTTCCTGTGCTGTAATTTTCTTTGATCGTCGTCTTTTGGAATGTGGGAGGAAACTGAAGCATCTGGAAGAAACTCAGGCAGGCACAAGAGAACGTGCAAACTCTGCACAGATAATGATCTAAATCGGGAATTGAACCCGGGTCCCTGGCATTATGAGGCAGCAGTGCTAATCACTGTGCTGCTTCTAATTGTCAGCCCCTTCAAACACCTTCAGTTTACCCACATATATTCAGGATCGACAGCTGGGGAATAAATGTTAAGTTTAACATCAAGCAGACGCTGCTGGATCGATTTTCAAAAGTATTTATTTTGTTTTAAAAAAAATACTTTTTCAATCTCCTTTATTTCATTGTGGCAAGTTCTCTATTCAATTGCATCCAGCTAGACAAGAACATAATTTGAAATTGTGATCACATCGCTACCAACATTAGCCAGACTTAGCGTTAAAGATTTAGTCAGCAGCAAAAAATCAATCCAAGAATAAATTGCATGTGCCACAGGGTAAAATGAATAGTAATTTTCACACATCAGAAGTTGATAAGGCCTATTTTTTCTAATCATTCCCCAGAAGGCTAGGGACTTAGTTTTGTAATTTAGCGAGAAAACCTGTCTAATAACAGACCAAATCAGGTAACAGAATGTTTTTTTCCCAGTGAGATGGTATCCTTTCACTTCTCAACTATCACCAGCATTAGCAGAATGCATGCTACACATCCTTACAAGTAATTGACAACATATAAAAGGAAACCGATGCACATTTCCAAAAATATCTTCTCTTTTAAGCAAGCAATGAGTTTTTGCAATCTCTCTTTTGATTATGAAGTCAGGTCTCATTTATCTGGTGGCCAGAATAGATGCATAATTTCTGAATTTGGGAGGGCAGGGGCTTTGTTTTATTTCATTATTGTCACAAGTAGGCTTACATTAACACAGCAATGAAGTTACGGTGAAAATGCCCCAGTTGCCACACTCCAGCGCCTGTTCGGCTACAATGAGTGAGAATTTAGTACAGACAATGCACCTAACCAGCATGTCTTTTAAAGAAAATCAGAGGACCCAGAGGAAACTCATGCAGACGCGGGCACAATGTGCAAACTGCACACAGACAGTGAGCCAAGCTGGGAATCGAACCCTGTCCTTGGCACTGTAAGGCAGCAGTGCTAATCATTGCCCCGCCATGCCGCCCGCTTGATATCACATGCATTTAGAATGTAGAACAGGGGCTGGTCTGCCACGTCTCATGAAAAAATCATGAAAATAAGATTGAATGCATATTCAAATGGATAGATTCATCTCTCGGGCAAATAGAAAACACCAACAGTTCTTATAAATAGTTCATTTGGAGAGCTCATTGATGTGCCATTGGATCAAACAGTCAAAAAGCCCACGTTTGTGCATGTATTTTGCAGACCAGTGACAGGAACATTCTTCACTTTTTATGAGCAAGGTTGTTTGCCTGGAATAAAGTAGGGAAAGAACAAATTCCAAATTTGACAGAAAATCTCTGACAAAATATGCGCTACCTGGACTGAAAGCCATCAGCTGAAAATGATTCTCTTCCACTGGAATTTAGAACTTTGGCCTGTTACAAAAGAGTCTTGAATCCTGGCGCGAGAAAGGAAAGCACCTTCTTACTCAGCATGGACAATAAATGCTGGCCAGCCAATGATGCCCATGTCCTACAAGTGAATGAAAAAACAGTTGGGAACACTTTTAAGTTTATGTTTATTTATTAGTGTCACAAGTAGACTTACATTAATATTGCAATGAAGTTATTGTGAAAATCCCCTAGTTGCAATATTCTGATACTCTGGTTGGATATACTGAGGGAGAATTTAGCATGGCCAATGCGCCTAACCAGCACATCTTTTAGACTGTGGGAGGAAATCGGAGCACCCAAAGGAAACCCACACGCACAAACTGCACGTAGACAGTGACCCAAGCCGAGAATCGAGCCCGGGTTCATGGTATTGGTTGGCAGCAGTGTTAACCACTGTGCCACCCACTTTTAATGGAGCACCAGGGAATAAAATTTAGGAAAAGTATTCTGCTGAATTATGAGAGCTGTAACTGAGTCACCAGGTTGGTGGCCACTCCTTGTTGGAACTATTTGGCGAGATCCCTTATTCATTGGAATTCTGTGCAGAAAGAGGCCATTTGGCCCATCAAACCTGCATCAACAAAAATCCTACCCAGGTCCTATACCCATAACCCTATGTATTTACCCTACTAGCCCCTCTGACACTAAGGGGTAATTTCACAAGTCCTATCAACCTAACACACACACCTTCAGACTGTGGGAGGAAACTGGAGCACCAGAGGAAACCCACAGGGAACATGGGTAGACCATGCAAACTCCACACAGTCACCTGAGGCCAGGATTCCTCAGGTGAATCTGGGAGCCAGATTCCTGACACTGTGAGGCAGCAATGCTAACTACTGTGTCTCTGTGCTGTTCTGAAAGGATGCTCCTGTTGCTGAGGTGAAAAAGTTGCAAATGTCTACAGCGAGTGCCTGAATTAAGTGGAGCTCAGAGCTCTGACACAGTGAGATTCCGTGTCAGACTGTTATGGATGCTAACAAAAAGATTCAAAAGCTATAAGGACAAATGCAGAAAACCTTAATTTTTTTCCGAAGATGACACATAATAATTAATCAAACAAGCCCAGGTTGAAATTCAACTGTGAATGCAGTTTAGGTTGAGAGTAAAATTTGGCCTAAAACTCAACAGATGCATAAATCTAATAAGCTTTAATTAAGATTCAATGAGGTGACATTGGAAATGTTGAATTGATTCGTAAACTATCACTGGCATGCTAAACAACTCAAGAACAAAAATGGATAATTGATAAGAAAAATGATGATCAGCAAATGAAAAGACTGCCCATGTCTCTGTGGATTTCCTTTGATTCTCCAGTTTCCTCCTACAGCCCAAAGGTGTGTAGGTTAAGTTGATAGGTTTTGCCAAATTGCCCCTTAATGTCAGAGGGGCTAGCAAGGTAAATACATTGGGTGATGAGTATAATTACATGTTCATGTAAGACATGAACATGACATTGTTCATGTAATGCCATTAAGTAACTTAGATATCAGAGCCTCTTTCGTATCTTGTGGATCTAAGAGTAAAATGCATTTCTTGGCAAAAACACACTGCATCCAGATTGCAAGGTTCCATCAATAGAAGAAGATGTCATTGGTATGATCTGTCTGAGTCACATTTTAATTTGGCAGGAAGCTATGTGTAGCATTTTCAATTTTCCATTCTGGCGAGTGGGAAGAAATTTTGCAGTTACACAACTCTCGGCTCATTATCTATTCGTGTGCACAATTGTGGTGAACCTTGAAGCAGGGTGGGCAGGAAGTTGGCATTTCTCTCATGGGTTTGTAGGCCTGCCTGCCATATATAAAGGGCAGCCAGACAGACATTTATTGTCTGTGATCCTTCACCAGCGAGCAGCCCCTTTGGTTGTTGACTTCTCGCCCACTACCATCCGCCCGCCACCACCCCACACCACCCAATCAATGTCTCAAACCAAATGGTGTATGGTCCCACATTTTAGCACTGCCTCATTGCGGGTTCTCCTCTAGACTTTCCGGAGAAAGTTGGATGTCCTTTTCTCCAGGGATGGCAGTGAGAGATATTCAGCAAGAGCAAGGCAGTTTGAATGGAGGTAACAGTGCAGGTCAGCAGTCACAGAGCCCACAGGAGAATTAGCCCCCAATGTTGCAAGCGTATGAATGATATGCTGTACGTAGTTAGAGCAATTGTCCCATTTACACAACGCAATGTGAAATTCACAGGGATACAAAGCATTGTAAGTTTGTAGAGGGTTGTCACACAGGAGGTTGAGTGGCAGGAATCCCCACTCTGACTCGAAACGTTGGATCTATTCTCTCTCTACAGATGCTATCAGACCTGTTGAGATTTTCCAGCATTTTTTGATTCTCTTTCTGATTCCAAAATGCACAGTATTTGCTTTTATGTGTGTGTGAGGCCCATCCTGCAGGAACAAAGATTCCTTTAGGTAGCATCCCACTCCATGCAACAACTGGCAACCCATTCCGAATCACGGCCTGGCAATGTAGGAGACTGCATAAGAAGCATGAAGCAGCATGCAGTCACCAAAGCATCCAGAAAGAGGCTTGCTGTCCTTGCTGCATCCTGAAATCCACTCTCAGTGCCATGTGCTGCCATTTGCCCACGCATGATATCTCTCTCCTGTCTCTCCTGCAGCACTAACTCACTCTATCTCAAAGCCACTTTGTCTCCGATTTTACTTCATTCTCCATCTTATCCAATGCATTAACAAGAAAATGTTTTTCTTCCTTTTGGGTATTAAGGAACACAAGTTCCAACAACTCATTGATACCAACATTCATCCAGGCCCTCCTCCCCTTCCCATCTTGTGGATCCCATCCCTCTTAACCCCATCTTTTATCATGTATTCACCATACCCTCTGGCCTTCCCCTCTCGAGGCTGAACACATTGTACTCTGCAAAGGACTCACCTTTGTACCCTTACATCCTCACTTCAATGAATTTCAGGCTGAAGTCATGCTCTGAAACCTTCATCTTCATGCTCACTTCTTTTAAAGAGCTCTGATGAAGGGTCACCAAATTTGGCTCTATTCTCCCTCCACAGACGTTTTCAGACCTGCTGAGATCTTCCAGCATTTTCCACTTTTATTTCAGAAAGAAGACTCCATCATCTGGTGCACATCTCTTACATATGATCAGGTTTTTCAAGGCATGTTTGTCGCACTAATTCCAAACAGGATTGTGACTGTGTACATGCGAATGTCATGCTAAGAGTTCCCTGCCCATCAGTGTCAGGATGATCAACCTGCCTGGAATATTCTTATAGCTCAATGGCAAAAGATCAACCTACCATCGGAAAGTGAAATTTTGGCCTCCCAGACAATAAAGTTCCTGCTCCCATCTTTCTGCCCACTTCAAGTTGGCCTGGAAAGTTCCATCTATTGAATCAAATTCCGAAACATTTTATTTATGTGGGTGTTAAGTTCACTTATTTAAACATAAAGCTATAGCCCAGGAATCAAACCAGTTTCTGCTTTGGTGTAATGGACAGGGCAATACCAGAGAGAGAGAAAAAAAAACTACTGAAGGTATATTTTTAAAAGTGCATTCATATTGTTCTTGCTATAATCCAGGCCAGAAACTCTGAGGTGTTTTATAAAGTCAGCCTAGACCATAAGTTTTGCACTTTGAATTTGGCTAGGGTAAGCATGAGATATCTTACTCCAGACATGATTCAAATGACCCTCTAGGGAGCTTTACTCAAACAAGGTTTATTTAAGAATACTGTTAACATATGGAAAAAATTAGTAATTACCTTTACCAATTACAAACAAGGAAAATATCAACCAAGATATCATATAAACACTAATAACTAAATGCACTGATCTAATCAACCCTCCTTACAAATATACATCCAGGTTTAGCACAGAAAACAAGGATGCTTACAGGATGCTGGACTTTGAGTTCTGCAAGATCTGCTGTGAATTAGTTCTTTGAATAGAGAATTGAAGCTCTGACTTCCCAATCTTGGTCTATGACCATTAGGCATAGGAGCAGAATTAGGTCACTTGGCCCATTGACTCTGCTTCGCCATTCAATCATGGGCGACAATTTTCTCATTCCCATTCTCCTGCTTTTTCCCCATACCCATGATCCCCTTGTAAATCAACTACCTATCTGTCTCTGTCTTAAAGACATGTAATGACCTGGCCTCCACAGCCTTACAGCAGACCTCGAGGCGGAGGTAGAGCCACAGCTGGCCTCTAGTGTATTCACCTCATTCACCTGACGAAGGCACAAACGCCGAAAGCTAGCAGATTTACTATCAAATAAATCGGTTGGATTTAAAATTGGTGTTGCCAGATTCTTACTGAATTTACTCTAGCGTATGGCCAGCAAACCACTTCAAGAGACAGAGGCAATCCTTGCCTCTTGTTACAAGCCATCCAACCACCAAGAGCTAAACTTCCAATACCAGAGAGTCAGAGAGAGAGAGAGAGACGTAGAAATATTGCTTTTCAGTCTGGAGTTCAATACCTTCAAACTCACCTGCAGTCAAAACTGAAAGTGAAATGACCCTTGGGAGAGAAAAAAAATTGAACCACCTGACTTATCAATCAATCTTTCCACAATTCAAAAAGGTTCTAAATTCCCAGAGAGTGCATTAGGCTTAGACTAAAATGAACAAAATCCCACTTAAATTATTTAAGCAGCAATAACACATCAGATAGCATCTGTGGATACGGAAATAAAGTTAAATCGTTCGCAGAGTAATGAACTTCCATCAGGAATCAGGCAGAGGGTGAAAGAGTGATCAGAGTAGGAGTGAGAAAGTTAAAGTGGGAAGTAACCTGCAGTTCAGGATGATGTTTGCGGATTGAACTGATCTGCCAAGCAAAACAATGAACCAATCTGACAAAATATTATTGATCTGAATGAACCTGTATCTCTTTCTGCAGAAGCTGCCTGACTTGCTGAGTGTTTTCCAGCAGTGTCTGTTTGAATGCAGATTTCCACCATTCGCACAATTTTACTTTTGTTTGACTGTTATTTCCCCCTGGCTTAAGTGGTGAATCTTTTGTTACTTTCACAAGTGCAGGAGAAAGGAAGTAACCATTACCTAACATTTCATTCCATCCCTAAGCAAGAAAGACTGAGAATATTATGTCACCAGAAAACCCTTGGCAGTTGTTGCTGTAGACCATTAACTTGCATTCATAGCTCTTTGGAGTGAGTGCTTGATAATGGCAGATTGTAGATGTATGTATTTGGAAGGAAATTTATGCTGCTTATGAAATGTTAAAACTACCATGTTAAGTTACAACAGAAGCTGATATAGAATCATAAATCTCTACAGAGCAGAAGGAGGCCGTTCAGCCCATCAATTCTGTACTGACCACAATTTCAACCAACTCCTATCCCTATAGCCCCACATATTTACCCTGCTAGTCCCCCTGACACTAAGGAGCAATGTACTATTGCCAATTAACCTAACCCGCACATCTTTGGAATGTGGGAGAAACCCAAACCACCTGGAGGAAACCCACACAAAATATACGGAGAATGTGTAAACTCTATCCAGACAGTGACCCAAGCCAAGAATCGAACCTGGGCTCCAGGCACGGTGAGGCAGCAGTGCTAACCACTGTGCCACTCACAGAAATGCTATTATGGCTTGTCATAGAGCTCATGCATTTAATTTCTGCTAAATAGCTAAACAAAGGATACAGGAGCATGATGAAAAGGATAACCTTTGCAAACCTAATAAGAATGGTCATTATGCTTGTTGATGCATGGGATTCAAATCAAACATCACAATGTACTTCTCATTAAACAGATCTACAACTAGAAAATCAACAAATTTTAACAACAGAAAATTTGACCAAAGAGTATCTAATCTTTTAGAGAAAACAACTGAAGAAGGATATTAACACTGTCTTCAAATATTGCAGGAAAGAATCATTTGAAAACTGTTTTCTGCATATTGTAATATATTCCCAGTCAATATCCTGAATGGTCACAGTGGGTAATTTGTCACTGAGAATGTGCAAATCTGATATTGAAATCTATTGAAGCATTTGGGGAGCAATGGTCCAGTGGTATTATCACTAGACTATTGATCCAGAAACTCAACTAAATTCCAATGAGTGTATATTTTACTCAATCTCTCCTCGTAAGCCAACCCTCTTAACTCTGCCATTCAATAGGATCATGGCTGATCTTTTCATGGACTCAGTTCCACTTATCCGCCTGTTCACCTTAATTCCTTCACTATTCAAAAACCTATCTATCTTTGCTTCAAAAACATTCAGTGAGGTAGCCTCAACTGCTTCACTGGGCAGGGAATTCCTACTCATGAGCTTTTGGTGAAGAAGTTCCTCTTCAACTCAGTCCTAAATCTGCTCCCTGTTATTTTGAGGCTAGAACCCCTACTAGTTTCAGCCACCAATGGAAACAACTTCCCTTCTTCTATATTATCTATTCCCTTCATAATTTTATATGCTTCTGTAAGATTTCCCCTCATTCTTCTGAACTCCAATGAGTATAGTTCCTGTCTACTCAGCCTGTCCTCATAAGCCAACCCTCTCATTTCCAGAATCAACCTAGTGAATCTCCTCTGCACCCTTCTCCCCTGCTCCAGTGCCCGTATATTCTTTTCTCAAGTAAGGAGACTGAAAGACTACACAGTAAAACTATAAATTATCTCTTCACACAGACACATAAAGATCCCTGCTACTCCACAGTTCCTGACTCCTCACCATTTAGAACATATTATTCTGTGACTGCAAATACATTTGTTTAAAATTCCTCTCTCAGCTGTTGTAACAAAGGAGTTAGTCTTTGAGATCTAATGTAATCAATGGCTTCAGTAAAATGGCAGAGGAAGGCATTTGATATGAATGCATTAAACGTTTGTATGATAACATAGCTATTAGTCACTTCAAGGGTTACACCTCTCAGTTCTGATGGTCGACACACAAAAACATAATGGCTCCTTCCGAAGAATCTTGAATCTAATTGTTTGCAACAATGTAGAAATTGGATTAGAAATTGGCTGGCAGATAGAAGACAGAGGGTGGTGGTTGATGGGAGATATTCATCGTGGAGTTCGGTGACGAGTGGTGTGCCTCAGGGGTCTGTTTTGGGGCCCCTGCTGTTTGTAATTTTTATAAATGATCTGGATGAGGGTATTGAGGGATGGATCAGTAAATTTGCAGATGATACTAAAGTCGGTGGAGTGGTAGATAGTGAAGAGGGGTGTTTTAGTTTACAGAGTGACTTGGACAAGTTGCAGAGCTGGGCCGAGAGGTGGCAAATGGAGTTTAATGTGGAAAAGTGTGAGGTAATGCACTTTGGCAGGAACAATAAATGTGTAGAGTATAGGGCTAATGGTAGGGCTCTTAATAGTGTTGAGGAACAGAAGGATCTTGGTGTATGTGTCAATAGATCCCTGAAAGTAGGCAGTCAAGTGGATAAAGTTGTTAAGAAGGCATATGGAGTCTTAGCTTTTATTGGTAGGGGGATTGAATTTAGGAGCCGCAGCATCATGTTGCAGCTGTACAAAACTCTAGTGCGGCCGCACTTGGAGTATTGTGTGCAGTTCTGGTCGCCACATTATAAGAAAGATGTGGAGGCATTGGAGAGGGTACAGAGGAGGTTTACCAGGATGTTGCCTGGTATGGAGGGCAGGTCCTATGAAGAGAGGTTGAAGGATTTGAGGTTGTTTTCGTTAGAAAGGAGGCGGCTAAGAGGGGATCTTATTGAAGCATATAAGATGATTAGAGGTTTAGATAGGGTGGACAGTGATAGCCTTTTTCCTAGGATGGAGAAAGCTAGCACGAGGGGACACAGCTTTAAATTAAGGGGTATGAGTTATAGGACGGATATCAGAGGTAGGTTCTTTACTCAAAGAGTGATTAGGGAGTGGAATGCCCTGCCTGCAGCTGTTGTAGATGCGCCAAGTTTGGTGGCGTTTAAGAGGTTAGTTGATAAGTATATGGATGAGAAGGGAATGGTTTAGTTAGGAGGGGCATTGCTTTTTATTTTGGGCGGCACAACATCGAAGGCCGAAGGGCCTGTTCTGTGCTGTATTGTTCTATGTTCTATGTTCTAAATGTTCGGGCTTACTATGAAAAACTGGCTGATGCTTTTTCAGAATCATAGCATCTCATAGAAGGAATCATTGGGCCAGCAATGTCCTAGCCAGGTTTTTGAAAGAGCTTTATCAACCTCCTTCTGTATTCTGCTCATTTTGCTCCCTGTACTCCTTGAAAGACTTTTACAACATGTGACCATTTAAGGTATCATAAACTCTGCTTCCATCACTGTTTCTGGTTGGGAATTCCATATCAAAGAAACTCTGTGCCAAATGATTTATTTACCAATTGAGAGTTCTCCAGTTTTTGCTGCACCCTTTGGGAACGTATTTCTTCTGTACGACAAGGAGATTTTTTTTTGCAGGTTTCTCATTGTTTTTCTCCAATTTGCTCAGTGACACAATGGTTAGCATTGCTGCCTCACAGCACCAGAGACCCGGGTTCAATTCCAGCCTCGGGTCACTGTCTGTCTAAATAGCATCTGCGTGGGTTTCCTCTGGATGCTCTGATTTCCTCCCACAGTCCAAAGATGTGAGGGTTAGGTCGATTGACGATGCTAAATTGGCCCCTTAGGGAGATTAGCAGGGTAAATATGTGAGGCTACAGGGATAGGGGCTGAGTGGGATCATTGTCAGTGCAAGCTCAATGGGCCAAATGGCCTCTTTCTGCATTGTAGTGATTTTATGATTCTAACTATGTTCTGGAGTGCCAGCCTTGATTCTGAGTATCAGCCTGTAGTCCTTGGACTGGGACTTTGACATACAATATTCTATCAACACAGTCACAGCTAACACAAAACAGACAATTAATGTCTTGGGATAAAAATAAATGCTGGAAGGTAAAAGAACGCAAGAATTAAGAGTTGAAGTAGGCCATTCGGTCCCTTGCATTTGTTCTATCATTTGATAAGACCATGGCTGGGTTAATTGTGGTCAGAACTTTACTTTCCTGTCCATCTCCCATATACTTGCCTCCTTTGGCAATGAAGAAACAATTTAAGTTACCCTCGAGAATATCTCGGAGGGCTGAAGTCCCTGTTCCCGCGCTGTATTGTAATATTTAAAGACCCTGAGGTATATTTTCCCATTCCGCCTGCCATGGGAATTGTGGCAGACAAGAGACAGACCGTGAAAGATCTGTTGACCTCGGGTGGGATTTTCCAGTTTTGGAACATGCCTTTTTTGCTCTCAGGGGAAAGACAATTCCACAGACTAATGACCCTCCCTGAGGGGAAAAGTTGTCCCCATCTCCACCTTAAATGGGAGAGACATTGGGTGGAAATTTCACCTCCCGCCTGCCAGTTTGAGGCTCCCATTGTAAAATTGGAAACAACCCACATTGGGTCAACCAGTTCTGTGTTGGTGTTCACCTTTTATGACAATAAGTACAATCACATTTACCTGCGCTGATCCAAGAATGTTTCATCCCATTTTGATACGTGTTCTTAATGTCAAGTTGTGTGAAAGAATCAATGTTGAAGATGTTATTTTGCATTCAAAGACTTGAGTGACTTTTACCACATGTAAGGTGGTGGCAGCTGCTACTTCACTGACTCTGTTCAATATCTCCACATTACGTTTCTAATAACGCAATCCATAGTAATAATAATTCATTGAATTATTCATTACAGCTTTTATTACATTGCTGTTCAGTGGTGTGCATGCTAATAGCACGAAGTCTGAAATATAGAGGTGTGGAGGCAATATTTCAATGGATTTAGAAAAGAAAAACAGCTTTCAGGTGCTAAATGTGGACTGGATTGATACTCAGCACAGGAGGAGACAAGGTCCCAACTGTTCCCATTTCCTGACGTGTACAAAGTAGCAGTTCTGTGTTAAAATAAAAATCATATCCCATCAGACGATGCTATTGTGTGGCGACCCTGTCAAATGGCTCTTATGGATTGAGCCAGTTAAGAGAAAAGCACGTTGTAACAATCAGAAAATGTTCCCTGCTACACCGCAGGCTAGAAGTTGGATGACCTTGCTGCGTTTCCTGCCAGATCTGTTGCCACCTCCTTCATTTCTTCAAGCTGCCTTTGCTGTTTGCTCAAGATATTTTCAACTTTGCAGTGCAGCTGACACATCACTTAGTGAGCCTGAATGTATCTGTGGATGCCTGGCTTCAACAGCATTAAACCCAATCGCAATCCACCGTGTGAAACATGCTGGTGTAAATTGGTTACTGTGCACTACCGCCTGCGAAAAGCTCCGTGCTCTGATTAGACCCAAGATTACATATTCTTTGCCTAGCTCACCGCTGAGAGTGTTTCAGTGCAATTCAAACACTCTCGATAAAGTGACACATACTGTGGCTCCGAAGATGGGACCTGTTCCCGGAGGATGGCAGTTTAGCGCTCCACTGCACAAAGGGCACTAAACAGCAACAAAAAAAAACCCTGAGATAAATTGCGGACAGCTGTATTTGAGCGGGTCTGTTTCCACGGAGCTTCTTATCTACAGACATTGCATTTGTTTCACCTCTATAGAGATAAAAGCAAGTGGCAAGCTGCTTCACTGAGTTCCCGTCGGGTGATTGCTAGCTTTCTCGATAAAAAATGAAGAAAGGCCCTTTATTATATAAGTGAATATGACAAACAGCAAATCAAGCTGTAAAAGTGTCTTCTGGAGCAGAAATCATCTGCCTATTACACAGCCACCAAGCTGCTCCCTGTACATTAAAGTTCCTGGCAGCCTTCTACTCTCCTGTCTTATGGGCAGCAATGAAATAATCATAGCTAATCCAAAGATAACACAGACATATGAGAACTCTTTTCATAGGGCTTGTTTCTTTAAAGGCCTTCTGAATTAAAAAGGAGGCTGTAATTTTCTTTTAAGAGAAAGGAACCATCATTTTAGATATATGGCTAATCTCATTATCCTATGCTGTTAAACAATCAACGTATTCTCATTTTAAAATATTATAAAGCATTTACTGGGGACCATTCGGAACCATTGGGGGTCAGGAAGTATATACATAGAGTCAGAGCCAAAAAGGTTTAAAGCATGGAAACAGGTCCTTTGGCTCAACATGTCCATGTTGCCCTTTTATTTAAACTCCTATGCTAGTCCCAATTGCCTGCATGTGCCCATATACTTCTATACCCATCTTGCCCATGTAACTGTCTAAATGAGTTTTAAAAGACAAAATTGTACCCACCTCTACTACTACCTCTGGCAGCTTGTTCCAGACGCTCACCATCCTCTGTGTGAAAAATTTGCCCCTCTGGACCCTTTTGTATTTCTCCCCTCTCACTTCAAACCTATGGCCTCTGGTTTTAGACTCCCTTACCCTACACAAAGTTAATAATGCAGAGCAGTTTTAAGTTTATTTATTATTGTCACAAGGAGGCCTACATTAACAATGAAGGTACTGTGCAAATCCCCTAGGTTCCACACGCTGGCATCTGTTTGGGTGCACTGAGGGAGGATTTAGCATGGCCAACACACCTAACCAGCACGTCTTTCAGACTGCGGGAGTAAACTGAAACGCCTGGAGGAAACCCACTCAGACATTGGGAGAACGCGCAGATTCTACACAGACCCAAGCTGGGAATTGAACCCAGTTTCCTTGCGATGCGAGGCAGCCGTACTAACTACAGTGCCACTATGCTATTGTTCATCATTTAAAAAAAAACTCTACAACAATTGCTACATGTGTGGTTCAAATTTATTTTATCACTTGTTACATTTTTAATTATTGGCGTTTCAAACACAAGCATTATTTCTTACCTTCCTCAGCACCCCCATAGAATGACCCCTGTTACTGCACTTGTAATTGTGAAATGATACTGGATTAGTAGACACTGAGTTACATCTCAGAGAGTAGCAACCTGCCTTAGGAAGAAACTACACAAATCCATGGCACTGGGTACTGACAGCACTTGGCTAACTTGCTGTTGCTATCCTTGAGTGTGACCTTTAACAGATGACTGCCTCCGCCACATTTCCCAAATCAGATTCATTTTTGGCGCGTTCTATCCTTTAGAAACATCCAACACAATTTTCATTTGAGTTTTGGCCTTGTCAGCCGTCTCATTGGGTTTCCCCTACAGTTTCACAGTTGACACATTCAGTGCCAGCACCCGAAAGCAGAACCATTTCTGCCCTGGCTAATGAACCACTGTAATTCCATCTTAAAAAAATAAAGCTGGCTAGGCAGTTTTTGATAATTGATGTAATAATAAGCATTGTTATTTTGACTGCGACTGAAAATCGTTATAATGTACAGAAAGAAGGTATGATTTTGGTGTTGAGAAGAGATACAAAAACCTGAGGTCCCATGCCAACTGACTCAAGAACAGTTTCTTCCCTGCTGCCATCAGACTTTGAATGGACCTATCTTATATGAAGTTGGCCTTTCTCTACACGCTAGCTATGACTGAATCAGAGAATCCGACAGCGTAGTAGGAGGCCATTCAGCCCATCGAGTCTGCACTGACCGTGGTGCCACCCAAGCTCTTTCCCATTACCCCATGCATTTACTCTAGCTAGTCCTCCTGACACTAAGGGGCAATTTCACATGGCCAATCCCACTGACCCGCCCATCTTTGGACTGTGGGAGGAAACCGGAACACCCGGTGGAAATCCACACAGACATAGGGAGATCGTGCAGATTCCACACAGACAGTGACCCAAGTCGGGAATTCAAACCTGGGTCCCTGGTGCCGTGAGGTAGCAGTGCGAATCACTCTGCCGTCATGCAACCCAATTGTAACACTACATTCTGCACCCTCTCCTTTCCTTTTCTACGCATGGTTTGCTTTGCCTGTATAGTTTTTTTTATTCATTTATGAGACATGGGCGTCACTGGCTGGCCAGCGTTTATTGCCCGCCCCTTGTTGCCCTTGAGAAGGTGGTGGTGAGCTGCCTTCTTGAATCGCTGCAGTCCATATGCGGGGTTGGCCCACAATGCGTTAATGCGCAACAAACAATACTTTTCCCTGTATACTAATACATGTGACTATAATAAATCAAATCAAGTCAAGATCAAATTGGTGATGTGTCATTTGGAAAGGAATCAAGTTAAAGAAAAATAAAGTGGGCACAATCAAAAGCGAACCCAGTCTAGTACAAGTGGCAGAATGTATCCATCACTTAATTATGTGAATGTACTCCTGTGAAAAAGTCATCGTTAGTCAGGAACTAGGAGCTCCCTGATATAGATTTGGGATGCAGTTCTTCTGCGATGTGCGTGTCTGATTTTCAGACTGTTCAGCCCAAGATGTGCAATGGGCTAGCCACACAGTATTCCTGACAAAGTGTCACTGAGCCAAACTCCAAATGTAGAGTTAACAAATAACATGGAGCTGCTGTGGATCTGACAACTCAAATTACAAAATTAGAATGAAGACGAATAACACAGTAGACAAGGCCACACGCATTTCATTCAGAGGTGAAATTACAAACTGATGAAATGCTGTGCTGTTGCTAGGCAGCCAAGAGCAGGTAGGGAAGGCACTCTCTGCCATAATCCTGCCTCCATTATAATTCCAAAGACAAAGAGTTGTAAGTCCTATCTCTTCTGTAAAAAAAAATTCCCATTTTAACCTTCCCAGTCATTAATAAAATTGGAATGCTTTTGTGAGCTTACAGGTTGAGTATTTTGGGTCATGAATAATAACAATTTGCACTTATATAAGCACCTTTATCCTGGGAAAAATCCCTCCACGGAAGTATCATCAAACACAAATTGTTAAAGAGCCACAATGCATGAGTAACAGGAGGGGTGGGTGACAGGAGAAAGCTTGGCCAGGGGATAGTGGTGCTTAATGCATGCAGGGGTGTCCTCAACCCCCACCACCAACTCCCCTCAAAGGTGGTACCTCCCATTCCTGTACCACAACAGCCCGGGTTGCTGCTCTGCCTCTGCCTTTCTCATCTGCACATAATACAGAATGGGGCCTTGAACTTTTCATTAACTGATCACTGAAGGGCCTCAGTGGGCCCATGGGCAGGCAGGCTGTCTGATAGATATCCACCCACCATAATATGGCAGACATGTTGAAGGCAGGAGAGAACAAAGAACAAAGAAAAGCACAGCACAGGAACAGGCTCTTCAGCCCTCCAAGCCTATGCCAATCATAGTGCCTGCCCATACTAAAACCATATGCACTTAAGGAGTCTGTATCCTGCTATTCCTTTCATATTCATGGGTATTTGTCTAGTTGTGCCTTAAATGCAATTATTGTATCTGCTCCTACCACCTCCCCTGGCAGCATGTTCCAGATATTCATCACCATCTGTGCAAAAAAACTCTGTGCGGCAACCAGAATTGTACACACCATTCTAAATGAGGCCTAACTAAGGTACTGTACAGCTCAGCTGCAGCGTGACATGTGAATTTTTATACTCAATGTCCCAAGAGATGAAGGCAAGCATGCCACATGCCTTCTTGACTACTTTATCCACCTCAGTTGCCACTTCCAGTGATCAGGGGACATGTATGCCCAAATCTCTCTATCTGTCAATACTCCTAAGGATTCTACCATTTACTGTATAATTCCTACATGCATTTGACCCTTCAAAATGTAATATCTCACACTTGTCCAGGTTAAACTCCATCTGCCATTTTTCCATCCAAGATGCCAATCGCTCTGTATCTTGCTGTAGTTTCCTCCCATAGTCCAAAATTCTGCAGGTTAGGTGAATTGGCCATGCTAAATTGTCTGTTAGTGTCAGGAGGATTAATAGGATAAATACATGGGAAAAGGGCCTGTGAGGAACTGTTGTTGGTGCTGGTTCGATGGGCTGAATGTGATAGGGTTGGAAACTTTGGTGGTAGAGTTTCCAATGTGGAGGAGTTGGAAAGATAAGCATGTATTTGTCAGGCTGTGGAAAGATTAATGATGTGGCAGTAGTTTAAAGAACAAAGAACTCAAGAACGAGTCTTCTGAGAAGTTAGTTGACTAGTTTTGAAGGAAAAGGTCAGAGTGCCTGGGTAAATGAAAAGATTAGGAGGTTAGCAAGCATGGAGGCCAGGAAAGAAAATTAGTTGATGTTCAGGCTAGTGGCAATAAGGTTGAGAGACATGATGGGTCTCATGGACAAAATGATGAAGATTTAGAGGGAGCTAGGCAAGAAACTAGAGCAGAACATGAGTTTGGAGATCAAGCAGGGCGAATCTTTAAGGAAACTGCTTTGATGAGCAGGGAAAATGAAGGATGTGACAGAAGCTGATTGAATGTTTCAATCTTGGTTTCAAAGAGGTCCATTGTTCAGGAGCAAGGTATATATAGAGATAATTGATAATAGCGCAAATAAGCCTTGGTTATCTTTGCATTCAAGAAAAATCCAGGAACAGCAGAAACATTTATCAGAGGAAAGCAATAGTCTCATGGTGCTTAATGTGATTCAGCCGCAATTGCCAGTGAGTGGCTCAGCAGTTGTTTGTATGGTCCTCAAAACTATATCCCTTGGTCTTGAGAGGTTGAAGATGAAGATTATATCCAGGTTATTGCCAGAATGGGAGTGTGGAAAGGTAATATAGAATGATAAGATGGTTAAATCACACACTAATAATCAAACGATTTAATTTCCTTCACAATATTTCCGATTGAGATAGAACATGATATTGTAATCCACCGAACCATCAGGAAAATTCTTTCCGAAAAGCCAACAAAAACGTAATTGGAAACCAGAAGGTATATAATTAACCAACTATTGTTCATGGATCATATCAGTTAGCTAATGGAGCATAAATAATTCCACCAACAGACCCTGCACATCTGAAAAAATATCCTTTGACTCAAATCACAATAAATGTCAACTGTATATTTTCCAATGTTCCTCTCATTAGCATTCCTGGTTATGTTGTCTGCTTATTTGTACTTTTAGCTGCAAGGAATATGAAAGAAGGAAACCTTGCTACTTTTTTCCAATCTAACTATTATTCTGTGATACGTTGTTCAAATCAGTTGGCCACGGAAAGAAAAGGTTTCACTTTGTCTGAAAAACCAATAAAACTAGTTCCTCATTATTAGACATCACAAACACAGCAAGACTGATGAACATCATAATAAAAAATTATTTTCCACGCATCTCACTGTGTTAGGTTTTACACACTATCAAATGCCAATACAGATGCAAAGGACTTAAAAATGTGCACAGCGCTTTTTGTAACATAACATTCAACAGCACAAACAAAAATAGGTGCTATAGCCGACCAAACAGATGTTATTTTTCTAACTAAATTTATGCATTTCGTTTTATAAGGTGCAATGAAATCAAAATTATGTATTAATGGATTAACTGTACCACTGTTTAATAGATTGGATGGGAGGTGATGGCCTAGTGATATTATTGCTAAACTACTGATCCAGAAACTCATCTAATGTTCTGATGACCCAGTTTGAATCCCACCACGTGGGATGTGGGATTTGAATTCCATTAAAAATATCTGGAATTCAGAATCTACTGATGGCCATGAAACCATTGTCAGAAAATCCTTCTGGTTTACTAATTAGGGAAAGAAATCATAGAATACGTACAGTGCAGAAGGAGGCCATTCAATCCGTCTGCACCAATAACAATGCCACCCAGACCCTAACCCCTTAACTCTGTTGCAACCTAGGAGCAATTTTGCATGGCCAATCTAATTAATCTGCACATCTTTGGATTGTGGGAGGAAACCGGATCACCTGGAGGAAACCCTCGAAGATGCGGGGAGAATGTGCAAATTCCACACAGAAATGACCTAAGACCAGAATGAAACCTGGGTTCCTGGTGCCGTGAGATAGTGCTAACCACTGTGCCCACCTGCTGTCCTCACCTGGACTGGCCTACATGTGACTCCAAAACCACAGAAAGATTGACTCTTAACTGCCTTCTGAAATGGCCTAACAAGCCACTCAAATCAAGGTCGACTGGGGATGGGTATTAAATGCTGGCCAGCCCATACTACCCATGCCCTAGTAAAACAAAAGGGACTTGTAAATGTTTTGAATTGTTTTTCATTGTTTGAGATTCCTTCAGTCCAGCTGTGCTCACATGCTGCTATATAGGACACAGCTCAGAATCAATTACCCCCACAAGAAGCTCACCAAAGTCCCTGACTTGCTGCTGGGGGTAGAATTTGACCTCTTATTAACATTAGCAACCCTATTATTTTTGTTCCCTTTGAGATGATAACTAACTACATTCACATGATGGCTCAGCAGATATCCTGAGGGAAAGGAACATAGTAGAAATTGTCCAGATAAAAAGAAATATGATGTACTCAAAGAGCACTGATGAGATTGGAAAAAAAAAGCCAGCTTCTATTTTCCTTCATCTGGGTGGAGAGTCAGCAGGCATGTCATCTAATTGCATTTGTTTGCTTTCAAGTACTTAAAAAGACTAATAAAATGTTTTGAACACTGAATAGTATTTGATGCTTGCAGCAAGGAAACACAATTTCAGCAGCTTATTAACATAAATTGATTCTATATTGTGCAGTTTATTATCATAAGCATTTGAAGCAAAACAACAGAAACTGAAGCCTTCAGATTCTCCAGTCTCTGGAACCTCAATGACAATAACAACTTAAATCTATACAGCTTCTCCGGGAGAAGAATGACTTTGAACAATTTGCAAGGAGAGCGATGAATAGGAAATAAAATAACTTTATGGAAGGTTAAGAGGAAAAGAAACAAGTAAGTGATAGAGATAGACGTAGCTCCATTTCCATTGACCTCAATGGATATTCAAGGTTGTCTATATCAAGCTAGAAATTGAGATTTTACAATCCCTACAGTGCAAAAGGAGGCCATTCGGCCCATCAAGTCTGCATGGATAACAATCCTACCCATGCCCTATCCCCATAACCCCACATATTTACCCCCACTAATCCCTCTAACCTACACATCCTGGGACACTAATGGATGCTAATTTAGCCAATCAATCTAACCTGCACATCTTTAGACTGTGGGAGAAGCCAGAGTACACAAAGGAAACCCAGGCAGACATGGGGAGAATGTGCAAACTCCACACAGACAGTGATTCAAGCCAAGAATCAAACCGGGGTCGCTGGACACTTGAGACAATGATGCTAACCATTGCGCCAGTATGTTGGTGGAGGAATAGGGGAAAACCAATTAAGAATTGGCAAGAATTTTCTTCTGCACATTGAGACGTAGGGAGCAAGGAATAAATGTAAGACATCAAGTTTTGTAAGGAAAATATTTCAGTGTATCACAGGATGTGACAGAGAAATTGAAGGGACGAGTTGAGGGACGGATTGTTGGTGGTTAGCTTTTCCTTACATTCTACCCAGGACAGAAAAGATCCTCCCTAGATATTGGAAATATATTCCAGTTTTGATAGACTTGGGCTATATAAGAAAATGAAATTGTTAAGGAGAAGTGATAAATTTAGCATGAGCTTTTTGGAGACAGGTTTAACAATGGGAGATGTGGGACTTTTGTATAAAAGAAGACAAAGTCAATAAACTTGTGAAATAATGGAGCGTTAAGGCTTTGAAAAGTCAGAGGTTTGTAGATTGGCAAGGGAGTCCATAAAGTACTGGTGTGTTTGAAGAATGTGAAGATCTTTTTCATTGCCATTCAGGAAATAAGGAAGAGGTTAAGATGCAGTTAGATCACCATTGTCCTGGAAAACTGTAACTGGAATGAGTGAAGAAATATGAAAAAAAAAATGATGAATAGACAATGGCATCATTGGCAAAAGACAAAGTAAGAGGAATGAGCAGTGAAAGACAATACCTACATAAAAAAGGAACAAGGCAAGAGAGAGAGAAATGCCTGAAGGACTAAAGAATTTGGACGAAGAGACTGGATTTTCAAACCTCCCACTGTGTGTTTTATGATGGCAAAGGGATCTTCCTGTCCCACTGAATCTATAGTATTTTATATGGCTCACTCATTCCACCTCTGCGATACCTCCACCAGGGAATGGGGAGAGGGGGATTCAGAAGATCCCACCGATGGAAAGGGCTGAAAAATCCCAATCAGGGAATGGACCTCTAAAAGAGCATAGCCAGATTTTTTTTTGAGAGAAATGTCAAAGAAGTTAGAAACGTTGACCAGAATTTTACTGGCCCATCTGCCACAGGAATTGAAGCAGATAGGAAAGGAGCATGCTAACCACTGTGCTATCATGCTGCCCTGATATTAAACTGCTATTTACAACACCCATGCATGAGGGCAGCCAAATGCTGATGGGGCTTTCAGAATTAGTTTCCCACATGACCCAACATGGGGAAAAGTGAAAATGTCACTTTCCCACCCACCCTGCACCCACTCCTGCCAGCCTAAACATTGAGGCTAAATGGTTTAGAATCATTAAGTGGCCACTTAAACATCTTAATAGGTGATTGGGAAGGTTTTTCACACAGTTCCTGCCCATCCAAGCATGACATTCCATCTGAGTTTGGGCAGATGGGTTCCCAGTGGAATCCTGACCATTCAATTGTAGTCTTTTACAGATGCACCATAGAAAACATTTTTTCTGGTTGTATCAGAGCTTGGTATGGCTCCTGCTCTGCCCAAGACTGCAAGGAACTTCAAAAGATCATGAATGTAGCCCAATCCATCACATAAACCCGCCTCCCATCCATTGACTCTGTCTACACTTCCTGTTGCCTTGGCAAAGCAGCCAGCATAATTAATGACGCCATGCATCCTGGACACTCTCTCTTCCACCTTCTTCCATTGGAAAAAGAAGACACAAGAGTCTGAGGTCACGCACGAACTGACTCAGCTGCTGTCAAACTTTTGCATTAAGTTGATCTTTCTCTCCATCCAGATATGACTGTAACATTTTTTTGACTTCCTTCCCTATGAAGGAATGCTTTGTCTATATAGTATGCAAAAAACAATACTTTTTTCACTGTATGTTAATACATGTGACAATAATCAATCAAATCAAATCTCCCTGCCTCCTCACCCCCCAGCCCACATACCTCAGGACCTTCCCTGCGGAGAGCATAAAATTCTGCCCTTGGATTTGGGAAAGGCATAAACTCATGAAAGAGAAACTTAAACCTGTGACAGACTGAGGAGGTTGACAGGAGGGAAACCAGTTCATTCCTTCTCACACTTCGCAAAACCGATTCAATTTCAAACACAATTTGCATCCAGATTGGGTAATTGTATCGAAAGCAGAGACTCTGTCCCAATGTATATGATTGTGTGTTTGAGTGGGACACAGTAGCATCACATTCAGTGATTTCATATCCATTCTGCATTTTAATGTAATATTGATTTATTTCTCCAGTCTAACATAAAGGATTTGTATAAATGGCCTTTTTCCCATTCGGTAGTTCAAGTATAATGTGTACACACAAGTGTCTGTGTGTATATCTAAGTGCCAGCTGTTTTGTAGATAACTAAAGCTTTGTAACTTAATCTTATATAATTTTTTACATGTGCCATGTACATTCTGATTTAATTCTATCATTTAATATATTTCTTGGTAGGTACTTGATGATTATCCTGCAGTAAATGTGCACCCATCGTGGTTAGCACTATTTCCTACTTTTGGTGCTCGGGGAAACTTTAGCAACCAGTCAAATTAAAGTTGACTCTGAAGTAGGTTTAATGATCCAACAATCAGTTCCTTGACCTTCATAAACAAGATCAACAGAAACCCTGCTGGTAGATCAGTGAAAAATGGCGGGAAGTAGTTACATTTAGTCGCCATTATTCCCACGTGTGGCACTTGCTTCCAATTCAAAGAGCAACATGGGAAAGCTTAGGAACTTAGGAGCAGGAGTGGGCTAGTCAGCACCTTGAGCCTGCTCTACTGTTCAATAAGGTCATTACCAATCTGGTTGTGGTCTCCATCCTGCTTTCTCATTATCCCCCATTATCCTCAACTCCCTTGTAAATGAATAATCTGCCTAACTAGCCTTAAATAAATTTAACGATGCAACCCACACTGCTTTCTGGGGAAGAAAATTCTGGCCGTTTGTGTCCCACTGACGGAGGATTTAGTTGCTCAGTCAAACCTCCGTTCACTGCAGCGGAACTGGAGAATCCGACCAGCATGAATGGCTGGGAATTCCCATCCCAACATATCTAACCACCCTCTGAGAGAAAAAAATTCTCCTCATCTCTGTCTTCAAAGGGATACCTCTTATTCTTAAACTGTGTTCCCTACTTTTAGTCTTCCCCACAAGTGGTGACGTTCTCCAGATATCCAACCAGTCAAATCCTTTCAGGATCTTATCCGTTTCAACAAGACAAGCTCTCATTCTTTTAAACTCTAATGGTTATAGATTCAATCTGTTCAACTTCACATTTTTTTTGTTAGTGTCACATGTAGGTTACAGTAACAATGCAATGAAGTTACTGTGAAAATCCCCAAGTCTCCACACTCTGACCCCTGTTTGGGTGCACTGAGAGAGAATTTAGCATGGCCAATGCACCTAACCAAAATGTCTTTTGGACTGTGAGAGGGAATCAGAGCACCTGGCAGAAACCCCACACAGACACGGGGAGAACATGCAAACTCCACACAGACAGTGATCCAAGCCGGGAATCAAACCCGGTTCCCTGGTACTGTGAGGCATCAGTGCTAACCACTATGCCACCATGCCGCCTACTTGATAGCTCACATCAGATTGTTGTTGCTTTCAGAGGAACTACACACCATTTATACATTGCTATAACATGCCTAATGATTCTACAGCTATAAAATCTCACTCCAAAAAGCAAATATTCTGTCTTGACTGCCTGCAGGAGGTAACTGCAAATATTGGAAGCATGGGGCTGATTATGTGGTGGCGAGATTGCTGAACGATTTATTAATATCCAAATGACCTTCCTTGACAAGATTGGGTTATTTAAGCAATGTGATGGTGTCCCTTGTTCACAATTGCTGAGGCACAGGGAATGTGTTAATGTAGAGTATGGGCTATTTGATGTGATCCAGATCCTTTAAAGAGATGTGACCAATTAAGGATAAGTAGCTCCATGGAGTGGGACGGGTGAGGGGGGGGGCAAAAACTTTGGAAGGATGACATTAGGTAAAATGGTAGAATTTTACAGCGCAGAGTCATTCAGTGCTTTATGCCTTTGTGGCTTCACTAAAAAGCATTTTGTCCTATTCCCTATCGTTTTCATACAGCATTTCAAAGATATCTGTCAACTTTCCAAGTGCCACAGAAGAGGTGGCAGCCAAAAGCACATGAAAGCAAAACTAATGCAGAGGCAGATAATAGACTGGGAGAGCAGCGCAGCATCTAACATCTGTTCGATGATTGGTGGTAGGTGCATTCCTGTATGAGATGGGCAAGTGGATGTTTGACCTGTTTGACTCTCTGGGTTGCCTTCAGCAGAAGACAGTGGTTTATCAGAGCACAGACAGAGCTTGGGAATGGGTATAGGATAAGTGGCATGCTTTGAGGAACTTGGCATGATGGGACTACCCAACAGCACTATGCAGCAGCAGATGGCCTCAGACTGAATGTCACAGAATGTTCCATATTTACTGCTCCCCCCATGCACTGGGCATGCACTGGAACAGCAAGTTATAAATAAAAGCCCTGTCTTGCACAGATCTCCCAAGGATTTCACACATCCAACACTTGAAACACAAAAATTCTCATTTACTGACACCAGGCATGAGAGTTAGGTGGGACAAATGGCAGCTTCTTGTTATTTAGAAAGTTTGTCACTATGGCAATATTGAGCAGCTATCACCGGCAATTTCTTTTTTAATTCATTCATGGGATGTGTACATCACTGGCTGGCCAGCATTTATTGCCTATCCCTGGTTGTCTTTGGACAGCAGTTGAGAACTAATCTCATTGCTGTGGTTCTGGTATCACATGTAGGCCAGACCAGGTAAGAACAGCAGATTTCCTTCCCTAAGGACCTTAGTGAACCAGATAAGTTTTTCCGACAATTGTTTCATAGTCATCATTAGAATCTTAATCCCAGATAGCTTTTATTAAATTCAAATTCCACCATCTACCATGATGGGATTCAAACCCCTGAATATGAGCTAAGTTTCTGGATTAATAATCTAGCAATAATACTACTAGATCTCCAATTCCAATTATTGGGAAAGTAGATGAAAGTGCTGTTCATTTTTGCCATTGCATCTGCTGTCTGTTTGATACACTTGGAGCACATTAACTGAGAAAATGATGGCACAGCAGTTATGGGAATTGGCAATCATGACAATTATTGACAATGCCATCGGTATTCTCTAAACAATGCTCTTGCTGCTGTTGGCAAGGTCAGCAACTGGCTATTTGCCAAATCGTCATTTGACATTATTATGCAGGTATCATAAGGTCTTTAAATATGATGTGGTTCTTGCTGCTCTCCCTAACATAATGTCAGGAGATGGTTAAATTCTTCACATTAGCTTTAACTTTTAGTTAAGTTAACCACATGCAGTCAAGGACTCCAGCCAGTCTTTGTTGTAACTGACAGGGAATGGGCAGGAACTATCTCAGCTAGCTCAAGGCTTGAAAAAAATATAGATGTGAAAAAATTAGGGAGCTAGCCATCTTATGGGTAATTATGTTTCTTAAGACTTAAGATGTTGTAGTTAATTGCATGAGGCAACAGTCAGATAGTGATTGGGGTCTGGAACTCCTTCAAAACGTGGCAGAGGGAGAAACCCTCATTTTATTGAAAAAAGACCTCTTGCCTATAGATTAGAAGAACTCCAGGACTATGGATCAGACATTAGAAAGTGGGACTTGGTGGCTTTTTTTTACCTGACAGACATGATGGGCTGAATGATCTTCTTCTGATATATAAATGATCAAAGTTCCTACGTTTCTTTTAGTAGAAGGTGTTAGAATAGATAATTCAAAATTCACAGCAGCTTGAATGCCCAATTCCCTTGATATCAAAATCTGTGATGGGAAAAATGCTCCAGAATTATCAGTATGGTCAACGTTAATAATGTTATCATAGAGGTGTTTTTTTTAATTCACTCATGGGACATGAGCATCGCTGGATGGCAAGTATATTTTGCCTATCCCTAATTGCCTTTGAACTGAGGGGCTTGTTCTGCCATATCAGAGGGCAGTTGAGAGTCAACCATGTTGCTGTGGCTCTGGATTTACATGTAGGCCAGACCAGCTAAAGGCAACAGATTTCCTTCCCTTAAGGACATTAGTGAACCAGATGGCCTTTTTTTGACAATTGACAATGATTTCATGATCATCAGACTATTAATTCTGATAATTTTTATTGAATTCCAAATACTTTTATTGAATTCAAATTTCACAACCTACCATGGTGGGATTCGAACCCAAGTCCCCAGAACATTATCTGGCTTTCTGGCAAGTGATAACGCAACCGACTTCCCCCAGCAGGCTGATTTCCACCCTCTCCCCCACCCTAATGCCCAGCCCTGATTGTGGGCTTCCTGAGAGCAGAGTGCCAGCTGGACCCTCCATCCCGACTGATCTCATCCCATTAACCACTGCCCCCTTGGCACTGCCCGATGCCTGGTGGGCAGTGCCTAGTTGCTCCCTGGGGCATTGGCACTTTGCCCCTTGGGCAGTGCTAGTGGCTGGGTTGGTACGGCACAGGTGACAATGCCTAGGGGGCATACATTCCTGTCAGTGCCTAACCAGCTGGGGAGGAGCCTCAATTGTCATCCCATACTCAAGGAGTCCAGCCACCAATGCCCCCTTAGTGGGGAGCTCTAATGAACCTCGCTGGAGTAGGGGAGATACTAGCAGGCTCCAGGATTCAGTCCCGGGCCCAGTAATGATACTTAAAATATATCAAAATTAGAATTTAAATAAATTATACAGCTCCACACCAACTGCTAGCACAGAGCTGACAGCACCAGAAATCCAATGCCCAGAAACTCGCAGAGGCTATGGTGTCCAACAGGGAGCCCGCTAAATAACCTCTGCTTGAGTCACTCGACTGACTTCACATCACAGCAAGCTGGGAGAATCGCCCGTGAAATATCTGTCAGCATTTCCAAAGTCAAACACAAAGGAGTCAAAAAGAGAGTCAACAACATTCTTGTATTGTTTGGAAAAAGTCAGAAATGTTTCTAAAAAGCTATGGGAGAACATCACACGTAACCGAAAGCGTGAATCATTTTAAAGCCTCCTTCATGCATGGATTGTGCAAAATTTCTTTTCCAAATAGGCGTATGAAATAAGCCTGGGTGAAATCTGGCAGAATTATGTTTTCATTGTTGAATAAATGTTTTGCAAGTTTAAAAGGCTAAGCCAGATGTCAGGTACAAGCACTCCTACGTACAGAAGACTCCAGAATTTTACCCCTTATGCACACAGCATCCTGCTTTCCCAATACTGCAATCCCCCTGTGCTCCTAGAACATCTGTTCTCCCGAAGCTGGGCCACTCCTGTAAGATTGTATGGCTAACAGATATCCCCGGCATCCTCCATCTGATTTTCTCAAGACAAAGCCTGTCCGCCTACTCATTAGCAGGTCTGCATGCAACATTCACAACAGTTGGTGAAGCCTGTTTATTAAAACAGGGACGAGCAAAATAACACGGTCAACTTCACCACACAGAGTCAGGGATCAAGGTTTAAATCAAACAGAAGTTACCATCAGGCAAACTTCGGCTTTCAAACGTACGAAGATTTTCAGTTCCTGGAATCACACAAACATCACATTATTTGTCCACTGGCTATTTGCAGGGACATTCACATGGCCCAGAAATTCTGGCCAAGTGAGGCTGAATGGAGTGTTTCTACGTGGTAAATTCAGAGTATAACTGAAAAAAAGAGACTTTATAGTTGAAGCTTTTTGTTTTCCACTCAGCAGGACATTCATAAATGTCATACAATGTAAGAGAAATCAATGAATTTATTCTGTGTAGCAAGTGGACTCTGACTAGTAGAGAAGTTGCCATGGAGAATGCACCAGTTGATGGTGACAATTAACTGCCAAGCATTGTTCAGAATTTAAACCAGGCAGCTTGACTCTGATTGGTCAAGACATTGCTCTGAGACATGAACCATTGAATGGCTGTCGCTTATTTAGTTTAGCTGAAATAGATGCAACACAAGTACATGTTCTTTCTGCCTGCAAATGTGTGTTAATGTATGCAACTTCCTATGGATATAAATGTGCCACATCGTGAATTTGACTGACAATCTTAAGTTGATTGCCAGCACAGTTCTGCTCACACTGAGGATTATTTAACAAATGTCATCCAAACATGGAATGACATGCAATGTTAGACACTGAGTTTTGCAAGCGTGGCTGGTTGGGCACAGTCTGTATATCATCAATTGTGAACAATGAAGGGGACATGCCGTTTGATGCGATCTACCTACAGACTGAGCATCACACTGGCACTGAAACACACGTACCACATTACTCACTTATGTGATACAAAGAAACTTTTTTTGGTTTTACAGCAGCACCCTGTTAGAGGTCAATACTACCCTCATATTGTGACTGCATGGCGGCAGCGTGAGCCAGCCAGCTTCACCTAATACACAAAGGTTTGAAATACTTTGTCCTTCCAGGGTCAACAGAGGTAAACTGGAGACTTTTCAATGATGGCCTTGGGCCCATTTATGTGAAATACATCACAAAATGATCTGACATCAGGGTAGCTATTTTACTGTAGATGTCTTTGATGCGCCCTATTTCAACATCAGCCTTGCATGGTGAACAAATGGCTTGTGGCCTATTTACAACTTTGTAAATGAAGCCAATCATAAAGAAACTGCAAGAATCTCAACATATGTATTAAGTGATGAAGCTAGGCTTCGAGTCAACCATGGTTGAGAACCATTTGACTGCTCTGTTTCAAAGATGACTTCAAGCACAGAATGAAACCCATTAGGATTTGTGGCGAGGGCAGCTTTGCACCCATATCAGCGGTTCACGGGATCGCTGACAAGGGAAAATCCAGAAAGAATCAGGATATACAATTTTCTCTGGATAGATCATACTTCCCAACTTTCCATGGCCCTAGTGGATGGCATCGCAAGTTTCATGCCGACAAATGGTGAGAACCTCATTTAAATGGATTTAAGTAAATATTATTATTTGCCAACTTCTTCTGAAACATGAATCCCTTCCCCAAATATTCAAAAACATCAGCAAGCTTTCCAGCAGCATTTGCAAGACAGGATTTAGTCGAGGGGGTGCATCCCCAGGGTTGCAAAGATAAGGAGAAAGCCCCAGAGAGAGGGACATTCCCAAACAATGCTCTGGCACTGCCCCCCTCCTGTGCTGGGGGCACTTCTTGGTTCTATTTGAAGCTTTAGAAAAAGCAAGGAGACAAGATCACAATAATAAAAGTACTGAATAGTAATATTTTAGCTTTTTTTCATAAGACAATGAGAAAATATGAAATATAAATCCAGTGGTTAGCACAGCTGCCTCACAGTGCCAGGGACCCAGGTTCAATACCAGCCTCAGGGCTGTGTGGCATTTGCACATTCTCCTCGTGTCTGCATGGGTTTCCTCTGGGTACTCTGGTTTCCTCCCATAGTCCAAAGATGTGTTAACCTGTATAATGTGAAGTTGATTAGCCATACTAAATTAACTCAGGGGGATTAGCAGGATAAATACGGGAATAGGGTCTGGGTGGGATTGCAATCGAAACATGTTCGATGGACCTTCTTCTGCACAGTCGGAGTTCTATAATTCTACGATCCTGTGGAGCTCCCACCACAAATTCTGTAGAATCAAAACAAACCAGCGTTGAAACCTTTTGCTTTGAGCATTTTTCCTTGATTTTCAGCCCAAATTGCAGAGAGGGATCAGGTAAACTCTGATGGAAATTTTACCCCACATGCTCTATCAAGCCTGTCCCTTTGAGAGCTTATAGTTCAATTTGTCACCATGGAAACTCTTATTTAAGTTCTTGATAAAGAGACTGACAACAGATAATATATCCAAGGAGGCAAAGTTTTTTCAAAATTTCTCCCTAACCTGAAAATCTAATAGAACTCAAGGTTTATCAATATAACTTGGTAAACTACATTCTCCAGCAGTGACCATTTATATTCTATTAATTATGTTTCCTTGGTCCCAACAGTGCAGGAACAGATGTCTTTTCACTGAGCACTTAATCAACTACATCAAAACACATTCTTACAACCTACTGCCCCATTCTTAATCGATTTTTCACTCAACTGTTGTTAAAAGAATTTAACTGACCAGGCAATAATTTCATTTTCAGAGAGTGTTCTGCGTACCTACTGTTAGCTGCAGAGAAAAATAAATCTGCTCTCTCATCTCACACAGTGGCTTGTTAATTGTGTGCTAAAGCCTAATTATGTGATCAAAATCTATGCTAAACACCTTCTTAAATCTAAATGTCCTTACTGTGACAAAATTTAGGCCCGTAGTTTACAGTCAGGTTATTTTCTTTTGTTTATGAGATGTTTCGTGGGAGCTTTCCCTGTTCTTCGATTTGATTGTTATTTTTACATATATTAGGATACAGTAAAAAATATTGTTTCTTGCGCGCCATGCAGACAAAGCACACTGTTCATAGAATACGCTGGTGAGAGGAGACATTGTAGAATGTAGTGTTATTGTTATAGCAAGATTGTAGAGAAAAATCAACTTAATATTAGGTAGGTCCATTCTGGTAGCAGCAGGGAAGAAGCTGTTCTTGAGCCAGTTGGTACGTGATGTCAGACTTTTGTACCTTTTTCCTGGCAGAAGAAGATGGAATAGAGTATGTCCGGAGTGCATAGGGTCCTTTATTATGCTGGCTGCTTTTCCGAGATGGAAGGGAGTATGTGCAGAGTGTGTAGAGTCCTTGATTATGCATAGAGTCCTTGACTATTTTTCTGAGATGGAAGAGAGTTTCTCCAGAGGGCATAGGGTCCTTGATTATGCTGGCTGTTTTTCCTAGGCAACAGGCAGAATGAACAAAGTGAATAGATGGGAGGCTGGTTTTCATGATGGACTACATTCACAATCCTTTTGTAATTTCTTATGGTCTTGATTGGAGCAGAAGCTGTAATACATTTGTAAAGAATGCTTTCTATGGTGCATCTGTAAAAATTTCCTTAGCCTCCTGAGAAAGTAGAGATGCTCTGCATTTTTTAGCTTAAAATAGTGAATAAAAATTCTATGTCAGTTCGCCAGACCTCTCACTATAGTTTCTGTGGAAGGTGAAGGAAAGATCCTGAACAAACGGTAAAAAGTTTCACAACACCAGTTTAAAGTCAGACAGGTTTAGCTGGTAGCACAAGCTTTCGGAGTGTTGCTCCTTCATCAGGTGAGTCTACCTCAGTCCAACGCTGGCAACTCCACATCCCGAAGAAACCCAATAAATAATCATTCCTTAGTCACCTGCTGAACTACAGAAGGAGATTGGAAGAACTTACATGAAAAATCTACTCCTAATCTTTTTGAAGAAAAATACTATCCTAAAATCAGATTCTGGAATTTAGGCATGTATTTATTTACTTCTTCTTAAATAAAATCAGGATGAAACAAGTCATGCTAATATTGTTGGTGACTATATATACATCTGGAAAAGTAACTGTCTCATAATGCAATGATCTATGATTTAATCCAATAGTGGGCAACTTAGATTAGTGGGTGGGCCACATGAATAACCCTCCTTCATCTCAATGGGCCGCAAGATTGAAATCGGGTATCTTCCCTAACGATGACCCCATGAATAATGTTAAACACGTTTAATACGCACCAGATATTTCATAACAAGTTATAGAAAATGCTTAATCATTCACGTATTAATAAAACTATCAACTTCAAATGGTAAAAACAAAATAAATATTTACACTTGACTATATGCAGAGGGAAAGCATGGTTCTTGCAGTCAAAGTTATGAGCAATCATCATGCACCTCATATCACATGTCCTTGCTTTACACGCATATCACTTCACTCACACTGGCAGGACAAAAAGCTACGCAGATAGGAACCACTGGCATGTGACAACTCTGAATTTCTTTTACAGATGCTCCATAGAAAGCATTCTTCCTGACTGCATCACAGCTTGGTGTGGCTCCTGCTCTGCCCAAATCCAAAAGGAACCACAAAAAGCCCAATCCATCACACAAACCAACTCCATCTACACTTCCCGCTACCTCGGAGAAGCAGCCAGCATAATTAAGGACTCCATGCACCCCAGACATACTCTCTTACACTACCCTCCTTCGGGAAAAAGATACCAAAGCCTAAGGTCACGTACCAACCGACTCAAGAACAGCATCTTCCCTGCTGCTGTTAGACTTTGGAATGGACTTACTTTGCATTAAGTTGATCTTTCTCTACAATCTAGCTATGACTGTAACATTACATTCTGCACTCTCTCCTTTCCTTCTATATGAACAATATACTTTATCTGTATGGTGCACAAAAAGCAATACTTTTCCCTTTATAATAATACATGAGACAATAATAAATCAAATCAAACTCTGCGTATGGGCAACAGTAAATAAAATGTCTCTAGGTTGCATCAGAACATGATGGGCTGTATATGATACCCATCTCCCCCCTCCCACCTCCCGACCCCACAAACCTAGCTGTAGCAGAAACAGCATTACTCAGAAGCCACAAGTGAGCAGCAGCAAAGCTATGTGCACATGGAATAGCAGTACCTGTTCAATGTCCACTGAAGTGTCTTGGTGTTGTAGAATGATTGCTGAAATGTGCGTATATCACTGTACCAACAGGCAAAATATGGAAAGAAATATAAGGAGGAATTTCTTCAATGGGAGATTAGTTTACTTTATTTATTAGTGCCACAAGTAGACTTACATTAACTCTGCAATGAAGTTAGAGTGAAAATCCCCTAGTTGCCACACTCCGGTGCCTGTTCAAGTACACTGAGGGAGAATTTAGCATGGCCAATGCACCCAACCACCATGTCTTTCTAACTGTGGGAGGAAATAGGAGCACCTGGAAGAAACCCATGCAGACATAGAGAGAGCGTGCAGAGTTTGCATATGCAGTGACCCAGGCCAGGAATCAAACCAGATCGCTGGTGCTGTGAGGCAGCATTGCTAACTGCTGTGCCATCATGCCAGCTGATGAATCTGTGGAATTCATTGCCACAGCAGACTGTGGAGGCCAGGTCATTGAGGATATTTAGAGATAGATAGTTTCTGATTAGTAAGGGAATCAAAGGTTATGGGGAAAAGGTGGGAAAATGGGGTTGAGAAATTTATTAGTCACGATTGAATGGCAGAACAGTATCGATGGGCCGGATGGCCTAATTCTTCTCCTATATCTTATGTTTTAATGCCTTAATTGTAGTTCTGAGAAAGACTGGAGCTGGTAGAAACATCATGGCTGCTTCCAACAAAGTGCTGATTAGTTGAAAAGATTTTGCTATTGGCTGATCTTTTCCAAATTCTTTTAATTTTCCATCGTAGTTCCAAACTATTCCTTGCATGAATTTTCCTATTCAGCTGCTGTTACTTCACCAGAAATCCTCTTGGCAAGCATGCAAAACAGGGCAAAAGTAGGCCATTCAGCCCCTCTAGCCTGCAACGCCTTTCACTAAAATCATGGCTGATCTGTTTAAGTTTCTAATTGCTCGTTCCCATTTACTCCTGATAATTTTTGATTCCCTTGCCTAACAAGAATTTATCTACTTCCACCATAAAAAATATTCAATTATTCTGCCTCTATTGCCTTCCAAGACAGAAAGTTCCAATGTCGCACAACCCTCTATCCTAAATTTTAAAACAGTCCCCGTTCTGGACTCACCCACAAGAGGAAAAACCTTTTCCGTATCCATTTGTCAAGACCATTCAGAACCTTTACAAAGCGTATGAAGGATATTGTCACCTTTCAGCAAAGTTACAGTAAGAAAACAGGAGAAATCATAAGGAAATTCCCATGCATGTTTCCATATTGTTGTCCTATCTATAGATCTATGCATGTTAAAATCCAGCTGCCATTGTTCTTTGCCTCTGTTAATTTGGCAAAGTCCCTTGTGTTAAGAATCTCCATTCACTATTTAGGGAAGGCAATGATATTATCGCTGGACTGTTAACCCAGAAACTCAGCTGACGTTCTGGGAACCCCATGTCCGAATCCCACCACTTCAGAATGTGGCATGTGAATTAAATAAAAAAAATCTGAAAATAAGAAGCTATTGATAACCGTCAATTGTTGGAAAAATTCACCTGGTTCATGCATGTTCTTTAGGGAAGGAAATCTGCCGTCCTTACCTGGCCTGGCCTACGTGTGATCCAGAAGCACTGCAATGTGGTTGATTCTCAACTGTCCTCTGATTTGGCCCAGCAAGCTTTTCAACTCAAGGGTGACTAGGGATGGGCATGACTAGTGATGTCCATGTTTTTTATTCAAATTTATATTTTAATGTTTATTTACTAGTGTCCCAAGTAAGCTAATACTGCAATAAAGTTACTATGCACACACTCATAAATGAAAAAATCAATCAATTCACTGATTCATTTTTCAGTGTCACCAACAATTTTAAGTAACCATAATTATACTCTTCCATATTGTTACCGTTCCTGCAATTCCGGTGGTTAGCACTGCTGCCTCATGGCGCCAGGGACCCAGGTTTGATTTCTGGTTTGAGTCACTGTCTGTGTGGAGTTTGCATGTTCTCCCCGTGTCCATGTGGGTTTCCTCCAGGTGCTCCAGTTTCCTCCCATATTTTGAAAGATGTGATGGTTAGGTGCATTGACTCGAACAGGTGCCAGACTGCAGCAACTAGGAGAATTTCACAGTAACTTCATTGAAGCATTAATACAAGCCTTAAATGTGACGAATAAATAAACTTCTTTAACTTTAAGTTATGTGTAGTCATTGAATGAAGAAAAATTGCCTTTTTATGCAGAGAGTAATTGAAAAATCTTCATTAATAAGGTGATGGCTAACATTTCTAAAATCCAAATAAAAGTTAAATTGTACATGCAGTCATACTGATTGTCTGTGGAGCCAAAAATGACATTATTCCAGGGACAATTGCTTGTATCTATGTTCACTAAAGGTGCAACTGATTTTCTAATGAGCCACAGAACAAATCACTTGGGATCCCATCCATGACAAATGCCAAACATGCAACTTTCACATCAGATTGGAACGATCGATGAAATTATGCGCAATTAACTAAAGCTGTGTCTATCACCTCAAAAAGGGTTTCTCTTCTGAAGTCAACATTCTTTCAAATATCAGGACGTGTGCGACATAATAAAGAGAACGTTATGAATTCTCATGCTCAGACAGCAACACGGGTCCTGAGATTTGCTAAATTAAGTATTGATCTTAATGTTCCATTCCAAAAATCAAATTTCTTCACAAATATTGGTCTAGATTTTATGATTACAATGGTAGACAGACTGTCAGCGCTTGCTATCACTTCAGCCATGGAAGTGTCACCAACTACTGGCATCAATACATGGCTACATGCAGAAATCGAGTTAAGACCGCACAGATGGCAATCTCAGAAGTTACTTGATTTGGCATGATCTTCTGTCTTTATGTGATTAGCCTTGCTGTAAACATCTTTGAAAAAGTTACAATTTGCTGAATAAGATTTAATTGACTTTTTAATGGCACACTAAGTTCAGAATTGCTGCTGAATAGTTCCGCCAGTCCAAAGAGCTTGGGAGCAATTCCTACCCCCCAGACAAATGAAATACTCAATGCGTGGGAAAACATTGGACTTTTCCACTGCTTTTTGGATGTACTTATTTGAACAAATCTCAGGCAGCCTGTACTGCACAGACTGCCTCTCAGAGATTCATCCAGGTAAGTGCCGCTGGAGGGACCGGGATCAGCATGCTGAGCAGGCCACTGCGTGTGCGTCAATTTGTCAGTGCAGAGATCAGTAATTGTGCATTGGTCCCGCCATCTCGATTTCTTTTCTCCCCACTGGCTGGGTGATCACACCTCTTCCCCTTTGATGGGGACCAACTTTAATCCCCACTGACAGGAACCTCTCCTGGTGTGGGCAGGGAGACACTAGCAAGTCCGGAGTCTACCATCACAGACTCGCTAATCATATTGATATGTGAATTTCCATATGGTGACCAGTTTTGTATTGATTTCCGGTGTGAGGCTGATTACGTCATAATAAAGGGCTTGGGAGGCTTGCAATCAGCCAGACGCCGGTCACAAGTCCCGCAACAGTCCCGCAACTGCTCGAGCAGCATAGCGGATCGGGAAAATCATCCCCTTAATTGTGGAATGCACTTTACTCTATGTTGAAATGGAAACAAATGCCATTAATTTTTAAAACAATGAAAATATACTTTCTTTACAACATTCCAGTTTCCATTTTAATCTCATGTATACACCCCAATCTTTATTTTGCTGCTTGTAACATGAGTAAAAGAGGAAGAATAATCATGCATTTTTCTTTCTGGTTTGATGTCTGTTAGAATGCTTCATGCAGATTAATTAACCTGCATGGCAACATCACTGGGGATCTTCCTTATTGCCAGAATGAAATCAGGATTGGGAATGGGGAAATATGTGCCACAGGGATCATTAGATATTTTGTGAGCAGTACTGGCTACAAAATCTTAATGTAGAGATGCCGGCGTTGGACTGGGGTAAACACAGTAAGAAATCTGACAACACCAGGTTTAAATCCAAACGATTTATTTGATAGTAAACTCACAAGCTTTCAACTCTATGGCTTTCATAAGGCGAATGAGGTGTTCTGGTCTCCAACACAGACCAGCACAGACTGTTCACAGATTCATTCTAATCAGCAGCCTGTGAACAGTCTGTGCTGTTATTTGTGCTGTTGGAGACCAGAACACCTCATTCGCTTGACGAAGGCCATAGAGTCAAAAGCTTGCGAGTTTACTGTCAAATAAATTGGTTGGATTTAAACCTGGTGTTGTCAGATTTCATTGTTATTTAAACCTCTCATCTTCGAAACAAGTTGAAGTTGTATAAATGAAGCAACGGCATGATGGGATAATTGGTCAAATATTTGTGACAAAATTGACTAGTTATTTTGCCAGAATTAATTTTGTTGAGTCTTTCTATCACAGTCAAGAAGCAGGAAAATTTCCATTTCAACTCAAAATCCTGTTGACCAAAACTAGCAAACAACTTCAATACTAATTAAAATGTCAGCTTTTATATATTGAAGTTATTGTATCAAAACATTTCAACTTGTTAATGTTTTCGACCTGTTAACTTGGCATTGGTGTTTAATTCCATAAGTGAAGAATGCAAAAATAGTGAAGTTATGTTAAATTTTCATCAGAATTTTGTTCGGCTAAATGACGGCTACTATGCGCAGGTCTGGAGCAAGATTCTCCAATCTCATCCATTCCTGCCCTGCTGCAAGTGAGATCGGACAAGTTAGTGTTCCAGCCAAAACTCCATTCACTTTCAGCTGCACTGGAGAATCCCAGCTGCTAGCCAGGATGGAGGTTCTGGTGGCTGGTCTCCATACAATGGACAGCATGGGGAAAGTGTATAAAAAAATTATAAGGATGTTACCAGAACTAAGAAATTGGGAAACATGAAGATATTGGGATTCTCCCTTTACCTCTTTTAGAAAAGGAAATACTCTGGGAAAAGGGAATACTCTGGACAGGATAATTATGACCACGAGGTCTTGAATTTTCTGAGCCCTGGACTTGGAGGTGTAAGGGCCAGTGAATCTTGAGGTGCCACTTTGGGAAAGCTCTCCAATGTGTCTGTGCTGATATGTGTGCTTTTGGAGGCCAGAACACCTCATTCGCCTGACGAAGACACAAACGCCAAAAGCTAGCAGATTTACGATCAAATAAATCAGTTGGATTTAAAATTGGTGTTGCCAGACCTCTTACTGAGCTCTCCAATGCAGTCAGGGCACTGGTGATGTTCACCAGACGCAGGTTGAATGTTAGAAAGGCTGCTCACCAAATTGAGCTGTTTGAGTCATTAATGGTCCAATTCAGGGCCATTTTCCAAAGCTGCCAGCATTTTGCCATTATAGCGGCCTCTTCTATTTACCACCACAGGAGGAGGCTGCCCACTGCCTTGAGATGGCCTCCTGGCATCTTCCCAGGGAGGGAAGTCTTGACAAGAAAAAGGAGGGGGCATAGACTGTAAGGAGTGGTCACCACTCTAGCATCAGGCCCCATAAGTTTGATTTTTGCTTACCAGCTGAGGGCTCGAAGATTCCACCTGCAGTTTAAATCACTTATTTTTTTCAGTTCCCCAGCAGCAATTAAAAACTGAAGAAATTAATTCAATGGGTGCAACAGTGGATGACCAGTGCAAGAGATGTAATCAATAGTAATTAAAACTTATTACTTTTTAAAAATGATGCTTAGACTGAAATATCAGTTTAATTTGTATCACCATTCAAATATGGGAAACTTGACATTGTTCATTGCTTTTCAATAAGCACCCAAAAAAGCTGATGGCCAATTTTGTGAATTGTCTTTTATGTCTGTATTCTCTTGAAGTTGTTGCATGTTTCCTGCCACTGGCTTCAGTAATGCCAAAACCAACACCACTTGTCCGAAAATGTGCCAGTTAGGTTGATTTGTCATATTCAACTGCGTCTTAGCATCAAAGGGATTAGCAGGGTAAATACACACGGGATTAGGGTGATAGGGTCTTGTTGGGTTTGTCAACAGTGCAGGCTTGATAGGACAAATGGTCTCTTTCTTCACTGTAGAGATTCAATGATTCTATTAATTCTTTGACAGTAATTTCTGGTTTAATATTTCTACTTGATATTACAAAAGGGAACATCAGTGAGTCCCCATAGTAAAAAGTCTGGAAGATAACATGAACTACCTGAAAGCATTCAATTTCTTTTGCCTGTGACATTTACAAACCTTGCAGAGAATCACAGGGTTGCTGCAACACTTATCAAATTTGCCTTACATTTATTTTTGCAACATTTGTCCTCCTTTGAAAACCATGAAAGACGGCGGCGTGTCTTCTGCAAAGGCCCAGTGCTTCTCAGCCAACTGATCCCCTCCAGCAGAGACTTAATATATCTGATTTGTCAATGTCATCACTGCTGCTAATCTCTTCTCAACCCACGTCAGCTGTGAAGTCTGAAAACTATTCATTCTGTAAACGCGTTTGCCATTTGAATCCGCTAACTGGGGCCAGAAATTCATTCGACAATAATGGTGAGAAAGCGTTTGCTTTCAGTTCAGGTGGCAAAAGTAATAAACTGCGTTTTTGCAACAACAAAAAAAATTGATATAATTCTTTGAAATTTGCTTGGATGGCCAATTGTATCAGCAAGGCAATTTCTAAAAATGAATGAACGAATGAATGAGTGGATGGTTCTCAAACAAAAAGAAGTAAATATTGAATTGTTCAACGTTCAAAATCTGCTATATCTTTGTGTAATAGATCATTCATTCAGGAAGGCACTGAAGATTTGTGAAAGAATTACAAATAGTGACATTGGAGGATAAACTAGGACAGTATATAAATGAGTACTGCATAGATTGTCAGCTAGTTTACTTTTATCCCCTGAGCAATGAGTCTAAATTTAGAATTTCAGCAATCGACATTTTTTTTCTCTGCTGCACGCTCAATTGGAATTTTAAAATTGTATCTAGGCCTTGTCCAGAAGCTAGGATGTTATTATTTTGACTTGGGCATCTGAGTTCAAATTTCGTTCAACCTAAAGTTTATTTTTTTCCTCTGGAGTTCTAGAAGATAGATTGTATCTTGTGTCCCATAGAGGGAAAAGTCAAATCTAGCCAGCCTTTAGGTAAAGTCTTCTTCTGCACGCATCAGCTGAGTTCTCCTAACAGAACAGTGAAAGCCTCTATGGAAATCCACTGTGCTATCCTCCAAATCAGGAAAGAGTGGGAACGCATGCAAGAAAGTGATGGGATAACTAGCAAGAATTTTTTAAAAGCTATTTGGCATTGGTGCACTGATACGTTTAGGGAAGATGCTGCAACATATTTTGAGCCTCCTGGTTACATGAACAAGTTATCTTATTCAGGAGTGATAACGCTGCCCTTGTTGTACACGAGATAATTCTCTTGTAGTCTTATGTTTCAGTTAGAAGCTGAAACACATGATAAGGATTGACCTAGATAAACATGCTGTGAACATGCTTCTTTTTACAATAAACACACGTAATTGGCTGAAATCATGGCCTACGCAGTTAGAACCATAGAATCCCTCCAGTACAGAAAGGAGGCCATTCAGCCCATCAACTTTCTGTCAGAATATCTTACTCAGACCCATCTCCCCTTCCCTAAATCTGTAACACTGCATATTCACCCCTCACCTAATATTTTGGGACACTAACGGACAATTTAGCATGCCAATTCACTGAGCCTATACATCTTTGGACATTAAGGGTGGGATTTTCCAGCTGCACTCACACCAAGGCTGGAAAATACCACCCCAGGACAACAGACCTTTGCATACCCCATGTCCTGCCCACTATAATTCCCATAGTGGGTAGGGTAGTAAATTTCCATCTTAAAGGACAATTAACATGGTCAATCCACCTAACCTGCACATTTTTGAAGCATGGGAAGAAACCAGAACATCTGGAGGAAACTGACGCAGACACGGGGAGAACGTACAAATTCCACACAAATAGTGACCCAAGGTAGGGATTGAACCTTGATCTCTGGTGCTGTGAGGCAGCTGTGCTCACCACTGTGCCACCTTGCTGCCCCCATATGTGGCATCTATATGCCTCTTATATAGATCGAAAGTAGAAAACTTAATTGATGTGGATCATGTTAACCTAAATCAGCCAGCAAATTTGTCACGGGGAAGTAAGATTTAATCAGTTCTAAGTGTTGGAATGTTTGCTACATGTTTTCTTAACATGCTGAGGCAACAAAAAATTAACTTGAACCTGACTTTCTGGGCAGAAGATTGATGGCATCAGATTGATCACCTCTTTTACATTTCACCCAAAGTTATGTATGATTAAATCATACAGTGGCATTTAAGAGAAGCGGAGAT
Source organism: Sphyrna mokarran (assembly GCA_024679065.1). NCBI lineage: Eukaryota > Metazoa > Chordata > Chondrichthyes > Carcharhiniformes > Carcharhinidae > Sphyrna > Sphyrna mokarran. Next base: position 17,812,065 of record JAGIQG010000008.1, on the reverse strand, counting down.
GTGGGGAGCTCAAGGTAAGTTGCTCATTATATATCAGTTCAAATTTTCTTTTCACAAACTTTAACGGAAACATAAATCAAGTGGGGAATACGACTGATAGCCAATCTTCTACCTTGTTTGATCTTGAAATTTAATGTTCCAATATGTCTTTAAGAGATATGAGCATGGCATCACTAGAAGGGAAATGTATCATTTGATCTAAGCTTAGTGTCACTTTTGCTTTGAACAGAGCACATACACAGCTCTGACGCTTTCAAGCTTTATACCAATGTATAATTATTCTCATGTGGCTTATCTTAATAAATGAACCTACAGAATGTTTAATCAATCCCTTATAAGTGATTGGTGTCTTGTGCTTTGTACAGTAAATAAACCTAGTGGATTACCTCTATGCTTTAGAGACCTACAGATTCATCAGTTCTATGGACTTGTGTAATAGTAACTGTACATGAACGTGTATTGTAAACAGTTATAATTCACTGAAAGGGGTGGAAATACCTTTAAAAAGAAAAGGGAATGTTGTAATAAGCCTTAAAATGAAAGACTAGAAGGGAAATGTGCCATTTGATTCAGTCTTTGTTTCATTCTTATTTTGAGCAGAGCACATGTATGTAGCTTTGATGTCTGCAAGATTTACATCTATGTATAATGGTTCTCATCTGCTGAGCATTAATAAATGAGTCCACAAATTCTTTGTCCAAACTTTTTTGAGTGATTGGTGTCTTGGGTCTTGCACAGTAAATGTACTGTTGTATCATTATAATAACAAAATAGTTGCCACTTAAACATTTAAATATATTTCATATTAAGTTAATCTTAAGCTGTTCACTTTGCATAGTAAAGCGTTAATATTGGGGTAATAAGTGGCAGAATTCTCTAGCCATTCATATCAGCTGGAATCTCTGGTCCTGCTACAGTGAACGGAGCGCCAAATTCGCCATCTTTATTGCAGCAGCAGCAGAGCGTGATTGACTTGAAAATTCTCTTTCTCCTTACATCTGCAATGTTATTGTCAGTTTCATGATCAATGTGCCAGCTATTTTTTTAAAATTCATTCATGGGACATGGACATTGCTGGCAGGCCAGCCTTTATTTCCCAACCCTAGTTGCTCTTGAGCTGATAGTGATTGCTGCCGTCCACGTGCTGTGGATCAACCCACAATGTCGTTAGGGAGGAAATTTCAGGATTTTAAAGGAAAGGCAATATGTTTCCAAGTCAGGACGTGAGTGTCTTGAGGGGATTTGCAAGTGGCGTTATCCCCATTTATCTGCTGCCTCCGACGTAAATGGAGGTGGTTCTGGATTTGGGAGATGCTGTCTATGGATCTTTGATGAATTGCTGCAGACAATCATAGTCATAGAGTCATAGAGGTTTACAGCATGGACACAGGCCCTTTGGCCCAACTTGTCCATGCTACCCTTTTTTTAAAATGCCTAAATTGCCCACATTTGGCCTATATCCCTCTATGGCCATCGTATCCATGTAACTGTTTAAATGCTTTTTAAAAGGTAAAATGATACCCCCCCCGCCCCACTACTATCTCCAGCAGCTTGTCCCAGATACTCACCACCTTCTGTGTGAAAAAATTGCCACTCTGAATAGTTTTGTATCTCTCCCCTCTCACTTTAAACCTATGCCCTCTAGTTTTAGACTCCTCAACCCTTGGGGAAAGATATTGTCTATCTACCTTGTCTATGCCTCTCATTATTTTATAGACCTCAATAAGATCACCTCTCAGCCTCCTATGCTCCAGAGAAAAAGTCTCAGTCTATTCAGCCTCTCCTTATAGCTTAATCCATGAGTCTCGGTAGCATCCTAGTAAATCTTTTCTGCACTCTTTCTAGTTTAATAATATCCTTTCTATAATAGGGTGACCAGAACTGTGCACAGTATTCCAAGTGTGGCCTTAACAATGTCTTGAAAAATTTCAACAAGACATCCGAACTCCTGTATTCAAGGCTGCAGTGCATCTTGTAGATAGTATACATTGTATATATTTCTTATCTGAGAAAACTCATTCCCCACTTTTGCCAGCTGCCTAAGAATTAATTCATTTTCAAAATAAACTCATCAATCGAATAATTGTATCAGTAACTATTGGTTAAAAACAAAGCATTGTATATTGCTAAATGTTTGGAACTATCATTATTTTGACAAAGAATACAATTTTGCATTGGATGATGAATGGTTATATCCAATGTGCCTCAACTTATCAACATATAAACTGCAGAGTAAAGTAACTCCTCACCTATCTATATATTTCTTACCAGAGTAGATTATGATGTTCATATTCATTACTTGTGCCACCTCCAATTTGGAATTCAGTCCATTTTGAAATGGAAGAGAAGGTGCTTTAATCAGGCAGAATGTAAGCAGGAGTTAATAAAATGGAATGCAAAAATATGTGCAGATTTTTATCAGCTTGTCATCAGTAATAAAGATAAATGTTGTGTGGAGAAATCCACTATCCGTAAATCTTATAATCCTTTCCTTCACATTGCACAGCGACAGAAACTGCTGAACGGTCACAAAATAAAACTATTCAATCTTGCGTACATAATACAATAGAAGACTGAAATATGCACACTCGGTGAAATAAAACTGCTCAGTTTTACAGGCAGGATTTGGGATTTTAAGTGAGCTGTCTTTTATCAAGTAGACACAAATTCACACGAGGCATATCAATTGGGTTTGGAGTCAAACATTTACATAGCATACCCATCTGCATAAGAATGTGCTTTTTTTTGCAGTGGAGATAAGAAATATTGCAAATGTTGGAAATCTGGCAACACACAGCAGGTCAATTAGCAATAGGCTAACATTGCATGTACAGCCTTCACTGGGACCCTCATCAGTTCTGATTAAAGGTCAGTGTCAAATTGGTAACCTACCTGTTCCTTTTACATGCTGAGTCTCCTGCTGTGCTTTTCCTCTATTTCCTTCTTCTTCCCGAACATCTGTAGCTTTGCATCAATCTCCCGTTCTCGCAGGATTTATCTTTGAGATTCATGGAAAGATGTGTGTTAAAAAGAAAGAAAGTCGGCTTGATTTGACTTGAGAAGGCAAGGGGAAAAAAAATTCTTTTCCACCCACTGAGCAGATGAAAAGCAAACTGCAAGGCTGAGACTTCAGGCAGCAGGCAGCTCCTGCTTCCCATGTGCATCCACATGTCACTATAAAGTCTCCATTGGGGAAGCTTCGTGTGGAAATCTATATTTTTTGAAATCAATTAACCACTACAATTTTTCCCCTTTTAAATTACTTAGGGAAAAGATAGGAAGAAAGATTTAAAAAGTGACTAGCTGCTTGCTGACAGACTTTTAGTAGCCAAGTAGCCAAGTAGCCAAGGAACTTGATAGCCAAGTTCCGCACACATGAGGACGGTCTTAACAGGGATCTTGGCTTCATGTCACACTATCTGTAACCCCCGTAACTTGCCTGGATTAGCAAAAAAACTCACTTACTGTGCTGTCTGGAGAAAATACACAATTCTCTAACCAATGCTCAGGATTCCCTTCACACACATTGTTAGCCACTTTAACACTTGAATAGCAGGTTAGATGTAAGGATTCGCATTCTAATCAGCAGTATGTAACTGTCTGTGTGGATATGAGTGCCTCTGCAGATCAGAACACTGCATTTGCCTGATGAAGGCACAACATAGTGTCGAAAGCTCGTGGATTTACTATCAAATAAATTGGTTGGATTTTAAATTGGTGTTGCAAAACTTTACTGAGTTTACCCCAGTCCAACGCCGGCATCTCTACATCAAGACTTTTAGTATGCAGGACTAACACCCGAGCAGACAATAATTCAAAAAGAACCATTATCAGCTCAGAAAAACTCAACTAGGGGCGGTACAGTGGTTAACACTGTTGCCTCACAGCACCACAGACCCGAGTTTGATTCTGGCCTTTGGTCACTATCTGTGTGGAGTTTGTACGTTCTCTCCCGTGTCTGTGTGAGTTCCCTCTGGGTGCTCCAATTTCCTCCCAAAGTCCAAAGATGTGCAGGTTAGGTTGATTAGCTATGCTAAATTGCCCCTTAACCTGAAGGGGACTAGCAGGGTAAACATGTGGGTTTATGGGCTTAGGGCTTGGGTGGGATTGTTGTTGGTGCAGACTTGGTGGACTGAATGCCTCCTTCTGCACTGTAGGGATTCTATACTTTCAATGAAACTCTATTTTCTGATCTTCCATTACAAAACTTTATTAATCCTTCTGAGGTCAGAGATCGATGTCATTTTGTGTGAGCATACATATGATCCCGAGTGATAAAACACCAGTTCAGATAGAGTTCTTTCCATATACCATTAAAACGAGAATCTCCTCATATAAATGTCTGAAACTGTTGCCATAGAAACTAGACACACAGCTTATTAGATTCCACTCATATCCTGCATGCTGTTTACACTTTGTGGCTTGCAACTACCAATGTTGGTGGCATATTTTCGAACTGTAAAACAGCGACAACCCTGTCCTGTTAATCAGCTGCTGACTGCACACTTACTTACCAGCTGCTCTGTCTTCTGAATGTCTTGCTTATCTTTTGCATGGACTTTATTTTAGATTATTCCTCTCTCCTCATTCTCAATCCTTGACTTGATTGCTCTTTTCCATTTTGCTTTCAACTTTATGGAGTCCCACTACACCTCCCCCCCGACAATCATAGAATTATAGAACCTTACAGTGCAGAAAGAGGCCTTTCGGCCCATCGGGTCTGCACCAACTACAATCCCACCCAGGCTCCGCCCCCATATCCCCACACATTTTACCCACTAATCCCTCTAACCTAAGCATCTAAGAACACTAAGGGGCAATCTTAGTATGGCCAATCAACTTAACCCACACATCTTTGGACTTTGGGAGGAAACCGGAGCACCCAGAGGAAACCCACGCAGACATGAGGAGAATGTGCAAACTCTACACAGACCATGACCCGAGCATGGAATCGAACTCAGATCCCTAGAGCTGTGGAGCAGCAGTGCTAACTACTATGCTAAAGTGCTGCCAACAATGTCAACTGCTTAACCAATCTATAACTAACCTTTCAGTATAATTAACCTCCATTGGTCAGTAGCATCACAAATCCATTCTACCCTCAACACAATAAAAATCTTTGAAAAGACAACCCAGATTCTCCTCACATTGCAGGCTGTAAAGTGGAAGGAGGCGATGGCCCAGTGGTATTATTACTAGACTACTAATCCAGAAACTCAGCTAATGTTCTGGGGATCCGAGTTCGAATCCCACCATAGCAGATAATGGATTTAAATTCAATGAAACAAATGTCTGGAGTTACAAATCTACTGAAGAACATGAAACAATTGTCGGAAAAACCCATCTGGTTCTCTCATGTCTTTCATGGAAGGAAACCTGCCGTCCTTACCCAGTCTGCTCCACATGTGACGCTACAGCCACATCAATCGTGGTTGACTCTCAGTTGACCTCTGAACAAGGGGCAATTAGGGATGGGTAATAAATGCTGACCAGCCAGTGATGCCCATGTCTTACAAACGAGTCAGACAAGACTGCTGGGCCTAATTTGCTTTAAATTAATATTAAGAGGTTGCTGTGCAAACCCAGAATCAAACCCTACCCAACTGCAAAGAGAAATCAGAAGTCACATTCTTGGCATTTAATGTACTTTTTAAAAATTATTTCATGAGGTCTCGGTTGTCTGTGGCAAGGCTAGCATTTGGCTCTGAATAATTGTATGGCTCAATTCTATCTATTCTCTTAGTAGTTTTAGAGATCTTTTTTGGATTATTTCAGTTATCTATTTTTCAACTAAAATGAGATTAATATTTGATAGTATAGTTGACATCTCAGTCACGTTCTGAACAACGAAACCCAAGATAAAAGTCTTGAGTGTCACAAGTCGGCTTACATTCATACAACAATGAAATTACTGTGAAAATCCCCTAGTCGTCACACTCCCTAGGCATTTGTTCAGATACACTGAAAGAAAATGTAGCATGGCCAATCTACGTCTTATGGAAGAAACCAGAGCACCCGGAGCAAACCCATACCGACAAGGGGAAGACATACAAACTCCACACAGATAGTGACCCAAGCCAGGAATCGAATCTGGGACCCTTCGGCTGTGGGACAGCAATGCTAACCATTATGTCACTGTACTGCCCACTTATTTCAGTAAGTAGAGTTTTGGCTGAGCGCCAAATTCTCCATTTTCGTTTGCAGTCGGGACATGTGAGACTGGAAAATTCCAGCCAGTATTTTTGGATGTATGGATGCTAATGGCTTTTAAAAGCTTTTACTTTATTTGAAATTTACTATGAAACTCGCTGCACCTGTACACACGCAGCACTTAAATAGTAAATGGCTCTGTATTATATCTTTTTAAAGTAATTTTCAGTGATTTAAACTTGGGTTTTGGAATACACAAGCCAGAGATAAAATGCTTCCAGTCCTGTTGCAGTCAACAAAGGTTTCAATGATTCAATGATTGCTCTGTTGCAAGTAGGTGAGCAACCCACCGCTGGGGGAGTGGGGGCTGAGTGGAAGGAGTGAGGGGAGTGTATGGTTAGAAAATCCTTGACCCACAAATTATTAATATGGTTCAACATAAAGAATATACCAGCACTCTTAGCCTCTCTGCCCTTTGATAGAATGGGGTAATGCTGCCTTGAAGTAGCTCAGTTTCACACCAAACAGATTATTTTTCTCAAACTTTAACTGCAATGAAGCTCAATTTTTTTTAAAGTTTTAAGTTTATTTATTAGTGTCACAAGTAGGCTTACATTAACACTGCAATGAAGTCTCCTAGTCATCACACTCTGGACCTTGTTCGGGTACACTGAGGTAGAATTTAGCACGGCCAATGCACCTAACCAGCACATCTTTCAGACTGTGGGAGGAAACTGGAGCATCCGGAGGAAGCCCATGCAAACACGGGGACAATATGCAGATTCTGCACAGACAATGATGCCAACTGGGAATGGATCTGCTGAACTTATTTGCCATTTTCTATTTTCACTTCAGAGTTCGAGCATCCACAGTATTTTGCCTTTATTGGATAAAAGATTATCACCTGATTGGTTCTACCTCACTTAATGTGGAATATTCCTGTCCCACCAATCACAGGAATCTTAGCAGGTGGGACAAGGACCATGCAAAAGACTTCAGGAGGGATTTTCCAGTCTTGGGAAGTGCAGCTGGAAGATCGTGCTCTTAGTTTTTCCATCAAAATTCTGATTCCATCACAACTCCACCATGCGCTTTTCCATTGTGTCCTGTTCTGACAACAAGATGGATCCACTTAACCTTCATGCATTCTTGTCCAAAACCTTTCACCTCTTTATTTTCTTCTGCCTTTTCTTCTATTACTGAGTTTTCAAAGCCCAGTCCCAGACTGTTCCAGTGACTGTTTCCTGATTTTCCTCCTCCCACTTACCTTTGTGATATCTGTCATTATGGGCCTTGATTCTTTTTATTCCCCAGGTGAAAATGGTCATGTTTATTTTTCAAGGTCAGCAGTTCCTGCATCTCTGCCATTTCCAAATATCCATTTCCAGGACTCTCCCTGGTACACTCGCAGCAGGTACCAACAGAGAAAGAAAATTCAAATTATTTGGCTTTCAGCACGCAATGCGGTGAGTTTTTTTATCGTGTGTTTGCTATTTCAATTTTTTTTTTATGTGCTATAGCATTAAACTTAATGGCTTGAAAATTATAACTGTGAAAGGTAACCACAAAAGCAGAACACCAGGTTACTTGAAAAGCAGGGGGCTGGAGGAAGAGATCTTTTTTTCTCTGTAGAGCTGCAGAGATAAATATGCAATTGGCAGAGGATAAAGGGAGGTGAGTGTTGGGGACGACATGCTCTTGATGAGGACTTTGTCTGTGGTTGAGGCCAAGAGAAATAATACAAATAAAGGAGTGGCTGTGACAATTGGCCAGAAAGTCTAAGGCCAGAGAACAATGGGATCACAGTGGTGAAGGAAATATGAGTCACGATGGGAACTAGAAACTTGGAGGATGAACTAGTTGCCCACAATGAAAATTGAGGGATTAAATGAGGGCGTGAGTCTCATAGAAGATCATAGAACTCCAACAGTGCAGAAAGGGGCCATTTAACTTGTTATGCCTGCACCGACAACAATCTCACCCAGGTCCTATCCCTTAGAATCATAGCGATTTACTGCATGGAAACAGGTCCTTCAGCCCAATTTGTCCATGCTACTCTTTTGTTTTAAACACTCAGCTAGTCCCAATTCCTCACATTTGGCCCACATCCCTCTACACTCATTATAGCGATGCAACCCCACATACTTACACTGCTAATCTCCCTGACATGAAAGGACAAATTGAGCATGGTTAATCAACCTAACCTGCACATTTTTAGGCTGTGGGAGGAAACCCAGGAAGAAGTGTCACAACATCAGGTTAAAGTCTAACCTTGGTATTGTGAGACTTCTTACTGTGTTTACTCCAGGCTAACGCCAGCATCTCCACATCATGACGACCATCGGAGGAAACACACACAGACAAGGGTAGAACATGCAGACTCTGCACAGAAAACGACCCGAGGCCAGATTTGAACCCAGGTCCCTGCCACTGTGAGTCAGCACGGCTAATCACTGTGCCACGATGTACCCCCCACCCCCGCGTCCCACCCACCACCATCTTGTGGGGGAATTCTGGATGGGACTAAGGAGAATAATAGACAGTAGTCTTTGAAAGGAGGGTTTCGAGGCAGTGGAATAGGTGTGGAACAAGGTAAGGTGCTCAAAGGAGAAGAAGGTGCCAGAAGAGTAAGGGAGAGACACGGAAGTGTTATGGTGGTAAGGAACACATCACAGTCACAGAAGCTTTGGGGCAGCAAGTGGTGAATGGTGCAGCCATTTGAGAGCTTTCATTGTGGGACAAACTGTCAGTAAGGCAGATGGACTTAAAAAGAGAGGAATGGCATAATAGTGGCAGGTCAACAGACGAATGACAGCGTGATGCACCAGGTCCTCATACAGGATGTGCAAGTGAAGGTTAAATGTAGAGAGCAAAAAGGGAAGATAGACAAACACTTTCCTCAATGCTACCGTCCGCAAGGCTGGAAGCTCACTTGCTGCTCATTATATCAATGGCAGACTCTACCATTGGCCTGAGTAAATGTACTGAGGAAGGACCTGTTCCTGTCCTCTCACCTCCCTCCTGCTGTGCTTCAGTTTCTCCTGCAGGAAGGATGTATGCTTTGTTGAAAGGTTTCAAAGACATGTGTGGAAGCTTAGCATATTGTGCATATCATGGCAGCAGATGTGATTGTGAAATACAGTCAGGAGGTAGATGTGCCTTGTTATAATTGGAAAATATGGAGGCACTTTTTAAAATTATTATTCATTTGTGGGACATGGGTGTTGCTGACTGGCCAGTATTCATTCCGAGTTGCCCTTGAGAAGGTGGTGATGAGCTACTTTCTTGAATGGCTGATACAACTAAATGGCTTGCTAGGCTGTTTCAGAGGGCAGTTAAGAGTCAACTACATTGCTGTGTCTCTGAAGTCACATGTAGGCCAGTCCAGGTAAGGTTAGCAGATTTTCTTCCTTAAAGGGCATTAGACAGATTTTTCTGACAATTGGCAATGGTTTCATGGTCATTAATAGATTCTTCATTCCAGATAGTTTTATTGAATTTGAATTCAAATTCACATCTGCTGAGATGGGATTCAAACTCGGCACCTTAGTACATGAGATGAGTTTTTGGATTAATAGCCTAGTGATAATACCACTCAGCCATTGCCTTCTCTCGGAGAAAAGAAATAGCACTAGGCCTAAAATTGAAGTAGGGTAGTGGGTCGAGAATAAGAAATGTAAAAGAGAATCTTACCAGTCTTGGTGAGGTGATCTTGTTTTCTTCAATGCTACTGGCATTAATATTTTCTACCACCTCTCTTATAGTTGGTAAATTTGATTGGACACACCAAGAATAATCGGACTCCCCGTCTAGCTGCTCAATACATGAAGCTCCATTTTTTAAATTCTTTCAATGGGATGTGGATATCGTTGGCTAGGCCAGCATTTATTGCCTACTTCTAAATATCCTTGAACTGAGTGGCTTACTAGACCATTTTTAAGAATCAACCACACTGCCGTGGATCTGGAGTCACAAATAGGCCAGACCAGATAGGGATGGCAGATTTCCCTCTCAAAGAGGCATTAGATGTGTTTTTTTACAATCAACAAAGATTTCATGGTCATCATTAGACTTTCAATTCCAGATTTTAACTGAATTCATATTTCACCATCTGCTTTGGTGGGATTCGAACCCAAAACCCGAGGGGATTGCACTGACTGGATGACAAGTCCAGCTACAATACCACAGCTTCCAAATTCATAAAAATTGAAAGCTCTGAATACAAACACTCTCCAGCTCTTTCAGAAAAAGAATTGCTACCAGTCGACATTGGAGATGGCATGTATCCTTCAGCAGACACAGCAGGCAGCCTTAAGGCAGTGGATCCACTGGATTTCCTGTTCTGTTATTCACTGAGCATTCCAACGAATGGATTTGCTGTGTGACACAGAGTCAGTGAACAACATAATCAAACTTCGAGAAGCTTGAGTTTCCACTGCTGTTCAAGAAATAAGATTACAAACCTGCATGTGTGCTGAGAACTGAAGATAAAAAATAAGGCACTTTGCACAATGCAGACCTGCCTGGCTTAACTGATACGTGAGGAATTTAGAACGGTGAATTAACTTGAGCCATACGTTGACTGGGCAGTGACAATGCCGTGTTTGCCTCTAATATTAGTTCCTTAATTAATCAGGAAAAAATGGCATAATATAGCTTTCAAAACCAAAAGCTGCCGCTTTCCAGCACTGTTCATTCTTATTATAATGAGCATGAAAACTCCTCGAAGCCAAAAGTCAGAATTCATTATGGTATGACTCCATACACAATATTCTTGCACATGGCAACTCTGGAGGCATTCATACTGCTGGCCAAATGACAATCATTCCAGGGCCAGTCAGAATCTTTCCTATTGTGTGGACGCTGGGCGACCTGAGGCCTCAATGATAACAAACTGTTTTGCATCTTGTTCCCCAGGCAAATCGTTGCATGTACAGTTGAAATAACTCTTCAGAAGCCAGTGTCCCTTCGCCATATTCAGTGGGGCCAATATCACGTGCATGTTGATGTCATTACAATGCCGACCAACAGCAGGCATGGTTTGGTGTGTGGCAGACCATGTCTTGAGACTATATATGGTCAGATAATTCTGTGACTCCCCCCACCCCCTCCCCCACAACTGATAGTAGATTTCTTCTATTCATCCAAGGAGGTGTGAGCATCATTGGCTGAGTTAACTTTTATTTCTCCCCCACCCTTATTGCCCCTAAATTGAATGGGGAGCAGTACATTTCAGAGAGTCGTTAAGTGTCAACCAATCATAATGCTGTGAATCTGGAGTCGCATGTAGGCCAGATCAGGTAAAGATGGCAAATTTCCTTCTCAAAGGGCATCAGTGAACCAGGTGGATTTTTGCAACAATCAGTAGTGGTTTTTACAGTCATTATTCTACATTTTTATTGAATTCAAGTTATACTTTCTGCTGTGGTGGAATTTGAACCCGAGTCTCAGAGTATCGCAATACTTCAGTGCCAACACCTCTCCTGCCTGAATGTGTCAGGATCAATTGTGGCAGAGATAATTGTAAGACTTGGCTCATCACCCAGCACAAGATCAGCATAGAATCATAGAAACACTACAGTGCAGAAAGAGGCCATTCAGCCCATTGAGTCTGCACCGACAACAAACCCACCCGGACCCTATCCCATCACTCCACATATTTACACTGTAATCCCTCTAAGCAACACATCCTGGGACAATAAGGGGCAAGTTAGCACGGCCAATCAACCTAATCCTCACATCTTTGGACTGTGGGACAAAAATGGAGGAAACCCACACAGACAAGAGGAGAATGTGCAAATTCTGCATAGACAGTGACCCAAGCCAGGAATCAAACCCAGGTCTCTGGAGCTGTGAAGCAGCAGTGCTAACCACTGTATTAAAGACATCAAAATCCTAAGCAAGCCCCACATAAACCATTGTAGCCAGATTCATATGTTTGCTCCTTTCATTGAATAACCTGTGGGTTAAGAGCTAGAACTTGTGTATAGTACGCAAGCAAGATGGGAGAGGATACCATTTCACATGACACAAAGTAGATGATTCATCAGGTTGTACACTAGTTGACCTGTTTCTTTTTCTTTGGTACAGAATAAAGTAGCAGTTCAGGAAAAGATGACATTTATCAGAATTGATGGACCAGCAAGGATAATTTGGTGGAGAAGTTATTGTGCAACATTTGATCGAGTATTCTAAAGAGCCAACTGAGTCATCAAGATGAATATTCTTTGTATGAGTGTCTGGTTCAGAAGGTTTCCTGGTTCCATAGGTGGATCCATCGGGACTTCTTCCTGTTCAGTACATGTACCCAGTTCTGCCCTTGATAGCCAGTTGGCTTCTCCCTTTTCCACGATGGACTGTCTTCGAAAAGTAAAATTTTGCTGCACTTAATCTAAGGTAAATTCTGGAAATGGTATCCTGAAGGGTTCCCTCATCTGTCAAGACATCTAACATGATCTTTCAATATCTGTATTGTGTGTTCTATAATGATCTTAGTAGACAAAAGTTTGCAGCCATGTCTGTATCAAAGGATAACCATACTTACATAGAACATAGAACATTACAGAGCAGAACAGGCCCTTCAGCCTTCGATGTTGCGCCGACCAATTAGGAAAAAGCAATGACCCTCCAAACTAAACCATTCCCTTTTCGCCAAAGTCAAAGTAGAGTGGAAGTAGCTTCCCTTGTGTCCAACTGAAGTCAGTCATTAAGAAATGCAATGCAAGTTGGTGTAATGTGACTGATGACAAGACGAAGGAGCAAATAGTGGTCATGATGGCCAAATTGGTCTGTGGGCAGTGAGAGGTTTGGAGAATGTGTACACAGGCAAAAAGAAACGCAGAGAAGTAGCCTGAACCAACAGGAGGAAGGAATGCATTATAGAGAAGGAAAGAATTGCTAAACCTGAGGCTAATGTGGGTTGGAACTATATAATGCAGAAAAGAAGAGAATGCAATAGGGGTTTTAGCTGTAAAATCTAAAGATTTAAAGTCTAGAGATTTTCTTATGGATTGCAGTAGGTTCTTGAGAAGTATGTTTGTAGCATTTCCACAGTCTGCTGCTTCCCTCTATCAATAGACCTCCATCACCAATCAAAGGAGAGAAATACCTTCTTCCTTTTGCTGACTTAATTGATGAGCACATTCATAGCTATATTGGACAGTTTGCAGATTGTGATTGAAGCTAAGTTGCCTGCTTTCCCAAAATGTAGTTATCTTCTACACAGTAATTGAACAGAGTTCTGTGCTTTGAAAGTGCTCTAGTTCACCTTTATTTAATGGTCAACCAAGCAAATTCCTGCTCTCTTAATTGGAAAGACATAACCAGAGAGCACAGTCAGTACAGGCAGCTATGTTTCCATTGAAGTTAGGGCTAAACCTTCACCCCCACGACCCTCACACTCAAACCTGCCAAACTCATTTACCAACTCCATTGGGTGACAGAAGCACACATCATGACTACTGCTTGACTGATTCATATCAGATTTTTAAATATATGCCTTTGCAATGTTAAAGGGTGGCACGGTGGCACAGTAGTTAGTACTGTTGTCTCACAGCACCATGGAGCCAGGTTCAGTTCCAGCCTTGAGTCACTATTTGTGCAGAATCTGCATATACTCCCCGTATCTGCATGGGTTGCTTCTGGGTGTTCCACTTTCCTCCCACACTCAAAAGGTATGCAGGTTAGGTTGATTGACAATGCTAAATTGCCCCTTGGTTTTAGGGGCACGAGCAGAGTTGTGGGGATGGAGTGGGATTGGTGCTGATGCCGGCTAAATGGCCTCCTTTGTATTGTAGGGATTCTACAATTCTAAATGAACAAAACTGAAGTCACATTTTATTGTTCTGGGAACTAGGATCATCTGTATCTACCAATAATACAACATAAATTTGCAGTTTCAACAATACGTACTTAAAAAGATTTGGAATTGTTATAGACAGGACAGCTTTCCAGAATTAGTTTGTTAATATTTCCTACAGCTGATTATGAAGCATTACTTTATCGTCTTCAAATCTATCCTGTGTTTTTGAAGTCTTCAAAAGACCAAGCCTGTCCTCAGCAATGAATGAGCTTTCTTGCAGTGCCAGCTGTGCTGCACTGCAGAAAATGTACTGACAATTCCAGAATGCCAAAAGTAGGGTTTTATCATTAACCAAGCTCTTGTAAGCAAGGCTGTGGTGCACCTCACAAACTCTTCAAAGACCATCTGAAAAGACAGCTCTATCCAGATGACATTGACCAGTGGAAGTTGTTGACAGAGTCAGGTGGTCAACCTGCAAGTCCAGAGCAAAGTGACACCAGGTTCTTGAAGGAAACACTGTTAACAGAAGGGGTCTGTTTGTGGAAGAGCACTGCCAAACCAAGAACCCCATTGCCCTCTTCAATCACCAACAATTGGTGGCACAGCAGTTAGTACTGTTGCCTCACAGCACCAGAGATATGTGTTCGATTCCAGGCTTGGGTCATTGTGTGCGTGGAGTTTGTACATTCTCCCCATGTCTGTGTGGGTTTCCTCCAGATGCTCCTATTTATTTACATACTCCAAAACACATGCTGTTTAGGTGCATTGGTCATGCTAAATTCTCCCTAAGTGTAACCGAAAAGGTGCCAGAGTGTGGCGACTTGGGGATTTTCACAATAACTTCACTGCAGTGTTAATGTAAGCCTGCTTGTGACACTAATTAATAAACTTAGACAACCATGCCACTGTATCAATCTTCGCCAGTGAAAATCCAGCCATCATCATCACTATTCTCAAATATCACCATGGAACAACTGTAGCAAATGTAATTTTTCCCTGCCCTTTCTTTCCAAATTTTTCATTAAATACAATATATAAGAAGTGGAGATTGCTTCCATTTTCTTGGCTGAAAGTACAGAATGACATTGATCAGATGCAATATGGTACCTTTGCTCCAATACTTTAAGAAGTCTCACAACACGAGGTTAAAGTCTAACAGGTTTATCTGGAATCACAAGCTTCTGGAGCACTGCTCCTTCATCAGGTGAGTGGAGATCTTCATCAGGTGCGTGGAGACTCAGTCACATAATATAGGAGCAGAGCTTCAAAAGCTAGTGATTCCAGGTAAACCTGTTGGACTTTAACTTGTTGCTGTGAGACTGCTTACTGCGCCCACCCCAGTCCAACATTACCATTTCCATCCCTTTAAGATTCATATTTCCCAGCTATTTTCCCCCAAGGCTTCCCAAATTAAACATCTTGGGACTTTCAAATAGATAGAATAAACTTTACCAGTGATTAGAGAGAGGACATTACATTCTCATTCTGTAGCTGGATTTGAATCTAAAGCTGATTGTAGTATAATATATTGCATTCCTTTTATCGCATACAATAATGAGTAAAGTAACATTGGAGTTTCTAACATATTTGCCTCCTTACGCATACTTTTAATATCTTGAATAAAACATATGGGCTATCAGATGGCATCCTCCTCAGTATAAGACCAGTGGTAGGTCATCAGAAAGATCCCTTTGGGGTAGTAGTCTTCATATGATAAAGCAGAACTCAAAACAAAGAATTCCATTCACCTGCTGATGCTGTTGTTGCAAACGTGTCATTAGGTGCAAGTATTCACTCCCCGTAGGTCAGAATCACATGTGTGGAAGATCCTAAGAGAAACAACAAAATTGATTGTTCCTGCAGCAGAAGCGCTCATCCTTCGCTGCTGGTTTTCTCTGGTGCTATGTGCAGTGACGATTCAAGTCAGGCAAGTATGAACGGCTGAAGCGAATCTCCTGCAGATTCCAGCTATTAATCAAGAGTCAGTGCATGCATTGGCTAGGTAATTTAATACCGCCTGGTGCATGAACTGACTCGGGGCAGCCCTTCATGTATAAACCCTGGAGATTCACAATCAGTTTGGGTCATCCAGACCCAAAGTGTGTGTGTTCTCTCTGGGGCCTTGCTATAAAATGGGACTTCAAAGGTGAAATATGGTGATCACGGCCTGATCTCTACAATATTTGCTTACATTAACCTTTTTTGGTACTGAGTTTTCTCTTTTCTCCCCCCAATAGTCAGGCTAAAATCACAAATGCATTCAACCGCATTTTTATTTTTTGCTTTCATACAGTTATTTCTCCCTGATCTCCAAGGCAAAGCATGACAGCCATACATTTAGCTCGATGTTAGTTAATTACACAATTAGCTTTCGAGAATGGGCTGATTTGAATCCACGTCATGACAATACTGAGGTAGCAGCATGTTGAAGACATATTTGATAACAGTGTAATATGTAGGTCAACTGTAAAATACTGAATCTCAGAAATAAATTCCAAACACTTAAAACAAAATATGTACCATGCAGCTTACATTAAAAAAGTAAAACTAAAATAAGAAACAGCAGTATATTGAATGTCAAAGGAACTGCATTGCATTAATTTGATTCAAACCAGAGCTTCAAATCAGAGAAATTGTGTTACATACTAAATAATTAGCTCAATCTATTTCCTGTGTCAGTATAACAGGTTCTTTAATATCAAATCCAGCTAAAGTCCTGACATGCGTATAGTTAAATAAAATCAACTATCAGGCACCAATGTATTAAAAACAAGAACTTGTATCTTATTGTTTTTACTGACTTGATTGTTATCATTTAAATGGAATAGTTTGGACTGTTTGTTTGAAATAAATGAAATCATCTCTTGACAACTTTAAATACGGTCTACCTACTCAAAAGTAAATGCAGAAATACAGGCTTTAAATGTTATCTACAAAAGGCATATACACTTGTATAAATGTACGTGAACATTCACAGAAGTATCGGTTTGGTACAATTCCTTCAACAGTTCTGCAAATATGTTGAATCACTTAAAATAATTAATTCAGCAATCTTGAAATTTGACCTAGAATTTTCCAGCTATAACCTTCTGCTCCTTCACGTCTTTCTCTCCAAAATGTTTCTGAAATTACTGTAAGTGGGTTGACAATTATCAAGTGTTTGTCTTTCGATCCCAACAGCCTCAATTATTCCGGGGTGGGGGATAATACAGTTAGAGATTTCCCCTCTGCTCTGTGTGATTCCTAGTGCAACGTGATGAAAGAATGACAAGCATAAAAAGGCAAGAAAATGTTCACCTTACCTGTCCAAGGAAAATATCTGCTCATAGACATTTTCCTCAGCTACTCCATTTCTGAATCCACTGTTGCTTTATACAAGCCACCAACGTGAGCAAATCATCAGGCCTCCCACAAAAAGGATAATTGGCTCTCGATGAAGTGTTGTAAACATTCATCATAATGGCACTCGTATGCTGAAGCCAGCAGCTATCTCAGCTGACTCTTTTACTCAGGTTTAGCTAATGCTTCCAATGCACACACTTGCTTTCTGCTATTTCCTCCTTCCTTATCTCGTATAGACCTACGCTAACAGCAACCCTGATTCTACACACACACACACACACACACACACACACCACAGCAAATGACAGCCAGAATGACACGTGTGTTCAGCTGTACTAATTAAGCACTAGTTGTATTTACCCCGAAGATACTGGTTAATAAATAATTCAGCAGCTAAAAAGGCAAAAAAATTAAATAAGGGAAAGTGCAAATGAGATGCTAATCTCAAAAAGGTGTCAATCAGCAGCAATCTAACAGATGTTTTAAGTTTAACAATCATTGCGGTGTACGACACATTTTTATTATCAAGGTGCTTTGACGGATCCTACAGCTGAGTTATTTTGTACCATTACAACTGTATGCATATGGCACAGCCCACACTGAGCGACATGGTAGCACAGCGGTTAGCACTGTTGCTTGACAGCGCCAGGGACCTGGGTTCAACTCCCAGCTTGGGTCGCTGTCTGTATGAAGTTTGTACGTTCTTCCCATGTCTGCGTGGATTTCTCCTGGGTGCTCCGGTTTCTTCCCACATTCTGAAAGACGTGCTAGTTAGGTGCATTAATCTGTACAGGCGCCAGTCTGTGGCAACTTGGGGAATTTCACAGCAACTTTATTGCAGTGTTAACGCAAGCCTTACTTGTGACAAATAAACATACCTTACTTAACTCAAACACTAAGGACTGAAAGCATGGTTTGATTTTAATTCCAGGTGGATTTTCACATGGTGGGTGGGTAGAGGGGAGCTGGGGCGAAATTGGGGGATGGCACGGGGTCGGTGGGTGGGTGTGTGGGGGGGGGGGGGGGGGGGTGGTGGGTAGGGAGGTAGGATGCTGTTGTGCGCAAAATGTGGAAGCGAACCTGCAAGTATGACAGTTTGCAAAGCATGGTTCATTTTATCTGCCAGGCCTCATTTTACTATCCAAAGTCAGGGGGTCACTTAAAAGTGGGCTGAGGTCAAAGGGAGAATCACTTAAAAGCGGGCTGGTAAATGTGAGAATTGGGACAGGATCATGCCATTGTCCAGGACCCCAGATTACCACCCCCTACATAAAGTGCTTTGGCCAATACGATGAGGAGGTGGAATACCAGAAAATACCCACCAATTCCTGGTATGGCAGGACCGGCCTATAAGGAGAGCCTAAGTCGCTTAGGATTATATTCATTGGTGTTTAGAGGAATGAAAGGGGATCTCACAGACATTTATAAGATTCTGACAGGATTAGACAGGGTAGATTTAGAAAGAATGTTTCCAATTGTGGGGGAATCCAGAACTGGGGGTCACAGTTTGAGGATTAGGGGTAGATCTTTTAGGGCTAAGGTGAGGAGAAATTTCTTTCCCCAGAGAATGGTGAATCTGTGGAATTCATTACCACAGAAAGTAACTGAGGCCTAAACATTTGCGTGATTTTGAGAAGAAATTAGATATAGCTGTTGGGGCTAAAGGGATCGAAGGAAATGAGAGGAAGACAGGATCAAGATATTGAATTTGATGATTGGCCATGATCGCAATGAATTAGAGTAGGTTCAAAGGTCTGAATGGCCTACCCCTGATCTATGTCTATGTTTCTGTGTAATACTGGGGCAGGGAAGACCCAATGTTTCCCTCTGGTCTGAAAGGACCATTCGTACTCCTCATGCACCCATCTTCCCTCATAGCTTCCTCCCAGAGAGTAACATCTGTTACTTGACCTCAGCGTCTTCTGGCTGCATTGCTGCATGCTGCTGGATTGCACCCACAGATTTCTGATTGTGCTTGCCCACTCTTCGCAATCCACTAAACTCACTGCCAAGTTTTCATTAAAATAATGTTAAGGAACCCATAATATCATGGGGTTGCAACTTTGAGACTTAAACCCGACCTAAGATGCTTGGAGCAGGAACCTCAATCAACTGCTATGTTGCCAAGGACAAAAATGTAGCCAGATAGGAACAGCGCAGCCTCAGGCTGGTAAGCCAACTTGACCCATTTTAACCTCTCCCACGCACCAGTCCAACTGAAAATCAAGCTCCAAGTTTTGCAGTTTAATCTCCCTCTGTCTGAAGGTTCAAGACCTATTGATTGCAATGAAGGAAGTTCTGATAGGACTCATTGCTCTCCCACATATCTTGCACTCTGCGAAAATGGTAGTTCCTCTCAGAGGATGCCCAGGATAATTTTTCAAATGATTCTCAATACAAAGATTACCTTAATTTAGTATTTAGCTTACTTGCTGCATTTTTTTTTGTTCTGAAGGGATGAATTAATTCTCAACATTCCTTCTGAGATTTCAGGCAGCTGAACTCAAGAAGCTTGTTATCCCTGGAGGAATTGGCTGGTGATGAAACAGCCAGTAATTGCTAAACTCACTCCTTCTCTCCAAGGACAGGAAATTTCTTGATTAAACAACAAAAAAAAACACACATAAATAAAGAGACAGAGTAACGCATGCGTTCAGCAAGACTCCATTGGATAATTAGAAGCCGATAGGATTGGAACATTCGTGATATTTGAGGGCAGTTAAATATTTTTATTTGCCACTACTGACAAACAGCAGGACACATTCCTCAACATGTTTTTTTTAAGCTGAATTAATTATCTGTTTAAAGCAAAAGACATGACTGGTACTTGGAGAAGGGAGAGAGTAAACAGTCCTTTGAAATTATGTTGTAAATCCCATTGTTAAAACTAACTGCAAGATGCTTAGGAAGATTTTACTTGTAAACAGGTTAAGATGCAAGTTTCCCACAATCCAGTTTGATAGACAAAGCATTCCACTGAGACGCCATGCTTGTTAGAAATACAATTGCAGAAGTATCAAGTATCTTTGCTAAAGGCAAACAAAAACATTCCCAGCCTAGTTAGTAAAGCTTTCCAGGATGTTGGTGAATGATCCTGCAAGGCAGAAGAAGCAAAGGTTACAGCACAGGGATTTAGTCTTAAAAAACACAAAAGTACAGCAAATAAAACCAGTCAGGCTGAGGGCAGATAGCACACATGGCAGCAAGGTATCATTGCTATAATGGAAACAGCCAAAAGACGGACAAAGCTGGCAGCTCTATGTCCCTGGATATAGGGTATTCCAACAGGATAAAGAGGGGGTTAAAAAGGGGGTGTAGCATGACTGATTAACGAATCAATCATGGCTGAGAGGAGGGATGATATATCAAATGAATTATCAAATACAATAGAGTAGCAGCAGTTGAATATTTCAACTCTGCCAATATCAACTATGATACAAACAGTGTGATGGGCACAGAGAGTGCAAAATTGTCAAAATGCCTTAGAAAACACAGTGGGTAAGTGGGTGACCATTTTGGAAACGGTTAAGGTTAGTACAATGATGGAAAAGGAAAAATATAATACATTTCTAAACTGGAGAAAGATACATTTTACAAAACTGAGAGGTGATCTGGGGAAAGTGGACTGATTACAGCAACCTGAAGGGAAATCACTGACAGGCTGCTGGAAGGCATTTGAGAGCAAACCTGCCCCCACAAAGAAAAAGGACTCAGGCACGGGAGAGAACGTGCAGGTTAGTGATCCAAGTTGGGTATCGAACCCGGGTCCCTGGCCCTGTGAGGGAGCAGTTTCTTGCAGCATTGGAAGCCAGTACTCACTGTCAAGCCTTGGGCACTGACTGCCATACCCATCGCATTCCAGGCCACATTAGCCTCTCTGCTCTTGCGTCGTCTACCCTCTTGGCAGTACAGAATGACCTGCCCTTTCTCCATTGCATCTAGAAGTTTCCAAGGTCTGCTTCCGTGAACCATGGTGCTGCTCTCTGCACTGCCATCCTCCTAATGCACTTCCTTTTTATTAACAGTGCACAGCTGTGAGCTTGTTCAGGTGAGTCACATGTTTGGGGATCCTAATCTGTCAAATTTCAGGTGGCGGTTCATTCAGCATTCTACAATCGTGATCCAGTGCAGATTGCTCCAGCTTTTTCATCATCTTGACACTTAATCATTTTTTTCAGAAAATTCTTCCCAATATTTCTTCTCATAGTGGTCTCTGCACAGAAATTCTTTTTCTTTCCTTGCATGAATGCAAGGGAGGCTATGTTACGACCCTCCTCCCGCATTTTGTGTGTGTAGAAATAAACTAACCCTTCAAATTCATTTTGGCTTTGCCATGGGATTATCAATAGAAAATTGGATCACACCAAAACTGAGAGGTTAGAAAATAGGTCATCACTTATAAAAGGGGAAGTAATTCAAAAACACCCGTCTGTTTAAGCCAGACGATGAAAGGAGGAATTAGTGCTGTTTAAATTAATCTCCCTCCTGTCCACAATAAAATTTATCATCATCCTTCACCATAGTGATCAGAAGAATGAATGCAAAGTATTAGGTTAGTTCATTTATGAATAAGTTGTTTTGTCCTTCAGAATAGAGCTACCTTGATCTGCTTTCCTTTGTAAGAGGTGTAACAAATGTTGTTCAATCAGCCAAAGATCCTTCGACAAACACTTCACTTTCATATTTCAATTGTGAAGATGGTTACAGGTAAAATCATACTTATAGTTAGAATGGGCATGAAGATCAGTGCAGGGAACTTATCTTCTTTCTTGTCTGAAAGCTATTGTCTACTCTGTCTTGGAGGTTGTGTTTGGAATGTGTGTATATAAGTTTAACTGGCTTTATTGATTCCATTAAGGCTTCATGTGTTAAGTATATCAGTGGGAGCAACGAGTTAATCATCTATATGAAGCCAGAGGTGTTGTAGTGGAATGGAGATGGTAGTGGAATCAATAGAAAGCCCTACTGATAATATTGGGACCAGAAAATCCCGTCAGTGGCCAACTGCATGTCCCCCCCGCCCCCACTATGAGAAAGACATCGCAGGAAGGCCACAGAATCCTACCCTATGTTTTAAAACTTAAGTAGGGCCAATTATGAGGGCATAAAACCTGACCTGGCTAAAGTGAACCGGCAAATTAGATTATGGATCAGGTCAATAGAGATAAAGCAGCAAATATTTAAGGAGATATTTCAGAACCCACAGAACAGATACATTTCAATGAGTAAGAAATGTCCAAAGAATGGGCCTATCATCCATGGTTAATTAGAAAGGTTGAAGATCGTATCAAACCTGAAGTGGTACTGAGTAAATTATTGGAGATTATTACTGAGTAAATTATTAAAGATTGATAAAAACTCATGTCCTCGTGGATTTCATCCATGAAATAAGTGATGGTGAAATAATTGAAATATTGGTTTGCATTTTCCAAAATTCCTTTCATTCAGGGAATGTCCCATTAGATTGAAAAATAACAAATATACCTCCATTATTCAACTGGTGGGAGACAGAAAGTGGAAAACTACAGACAATTAACATCTGTCGTAGGAAAAATATTAGAAGCTCTTATTAATTAAGTTATAACAGGACACTTAGATATGCTCAAGATAATCTGGCAGAGTTAATATGGTTTTCTGAAAGTGTTAGGGTCCCAAACCAGAACCCCCAAGGGATATTATGAAGCCAGACTAGACCCCTTCATTTCTCTATGTGAGAAAAGGATACTTCACCTCAGGAGCGATTCCACCGATAAATTAGAGATCCTTTATCAAAACAAACTTTGGCCATAACCCAGGTTAAATATAAAATGAACCAAATAAAGCAGATTAATTCTGAACAGATGAACAATCTAGAAGCATGATAATAAAGAACACTTTTTAACTTATCACTATTTCAGATCCAAATAAACAGCAATCTTCTTACAGACTTAAATGCTGCTTTAACTGCAGTTAGCAGACTCAGGCATATATGTTATAAATTTGTGAAGAGAGTCTTGAAGCTATCAGAGAGATTTTGCAGAGAGAGAGAGAGAGAGCAGACCTTCATCCCAATTGACTGTGTTTGACCCATATTCCTCTATAACCATTTTACCCATGTAACTGTCTAAATGATTTTAAAAAATGTACCCTCCTCTACTACTGCATCTGGCAGCTTGTTCCAGACACTTACCACCCTCTGTGTGAAAAAAAACCTTCTGGACCCTTTTGAATCACTACCTTCTCACCTTAAATCCTCTTGTTTTAAAGTCCTCTACCTATGGGAAAAGATGTTGACCATCTATTTATCTATGCTTATCGTTATTTTATAGACTCCTGTAAGATCATCCCTAAACCTCCTACGCTCGAGGTTCCAGACTATCTAGCCTCTCTTTATAACTCAAACCATCAAGTCCCAGTAGCATCCTAGTAAATCTTTGCTGAACTCTTTCCAGTTTAATAATATCCTTTCTATAATTGGGTGACTAGAACTGGACATAGTATTCCAAGTGTGGCCTTACTAATATCTTGTACAAATTCAATAAGCGACCCAACTTCTATATTTTCTACATTCAGTAAAACATAAAAATATAAGTAGCACAGTTTCATTACAGAAGGAAAATTATGTTTAACAATTTACTGACCCACCATTGAAGGAGTAGGTTGTTCTGTGGATAATGGGGAACCAATGAATGTACTGTGCTTAGATTTGCAGAAAGCATTGATAAAGTCAAAGGTCAATAAGGAAAATAAAAACCTATACCATAGCATGTAACATATTGGCACGAATAGAAGGTTAGCTAGCAAACAAGAAGCAGTGAGTGAGCTTAATTTTTTTTTCAGGTTGGTGGGATGTAACAATTTGTGAGTCACAAGGATCATTGCTGTATCCTCAACTATTTACAATTTATGTCAATGATTTGGATGAAAGGATTAAAAGGATGTTTGCCAAGTTTGCTGATGACACAAAAATAGAGAGGAAAGCAGGTTGTGAGGAAGACATAAGGAGGCTAGCAAAAGATATGGATAGGTTAAATGAATAGGGAAAGTCTAACAAATTAAGTATAATGTGGGAAAATGGGAAATTGTTCATTTTGGCAGGAAGAATAAAAAAGAAGCACACTAGCTAAGTAGTGAGAATTTGCAGTGCTCTGAGGTGTAGAGGGATCTGGGTGTCCTAGTCCAAGAATTTCAAAAGTATAGAATGCAGGTACAGCAAATAAGTCGGAAAGCTAATATTTTATGTTTGGATTTGAATGTAGACACCAAAATATTGTAATTGTCAAACTTGCATGTATGTATTCTAACCAAGCTAGGTATTAAAAAAAGAAAGACAAAGGAAACCATGGATTTAAAAATTTCTATTCAGAGGGAAGCTATTGAATTATTTCATATTTTTGCTGCATTTAGCTCCTCACTAGACCTTTTCATTCCTGTAACTGTTCCTTGCTCTGTTTGCAACCTTGTCATTTATTTTGCTCAAGTGTGTATATAATTGCCTCTTAATGTTATGATTTGCTCAACTTCATTAGTGAATTGTATTAAAGCATTTCATATTTTAATGATCTTTTGTATGAGAAGGTACTTCTGGTGTTCTCAGTTGTAAATTTATACCTCCTTGCTGCTTTTCTTATAGATTAATTGGGACAATTGTTCACTCTTCTTGCTCTCAATTCATTTCATAATTTTGAGAGCTCCGATGATCCTGAAGTTCTCGCACCAGCAAATCAGTTATCAGATTTTTAAATCTTTTATATTGTATTGTCCCATTGTATCAACCTGGTTTAACTTACATTGTGTCTTTTTTTTCTTTGGCTACACTATCTTGAAATGTGGGCCAGAATTCTCCCATCCCACCCATCAGTGGAATTTTAGCAGGCAGGTTAGAATCAAAGAAAAAAAGCCCTTTGGCCCACAATTTGCGCCAATCTTATCTCTGCCTATTAGGCTTACCGATAACCCTCAATCCTATTAAGTCCTATGTACTCATCCAGAAGCAAGGAGAGACTTTGGCCTGAATTTTCTAGCCCATCCATGTCAGATTTTCCAATGATGGTGGTGCCTTACCACTGGCTGCAGTCTAGCTGAAAAGCCCACAGGATTTTGGGCTTTCCCATGATGCCTCTGGGGACCCCACAGCAGAGGTTGACTTTGGCAGGACTGGAAGATCCCACTGGTGGGAAGGGCCAGAAAAATTCCACGACTTGTTTATGCAAAACAGTTCGTTTCTGAACATCTGAACAATTTATCACCCGCAATATACACATTGGAAACATAGAAACATGAAAGATAGGAACAGGAAGAGGCCATTCGGCCCTTCAAGCCTGCTCCACCATTCATCACGATCATGGCTCATCATTCAACTCAGTAGCCTAATCCTGCTTTCACCCCATAACCTTTGATTCCACCCACCCTGAAATGCTATGTCTAGCTGCCTCTTGAATACATTCAATATTTTGGCAACAGCTACTTCCTGTGCTAATGAATTCCACAGGCTCACCACTCTTTGCGTGAAGAAATATCGCCTCATCTCCATCCTAAATGGTTTACCCCGTATCCTCAGACTGTGACCCCTCATTCTGGACACCCCCACCATTGGGTACATTCTTCCTGCATCTTCCCTATCCAGTCTTGTTAGAATTTTAAGGTCTCTATAAGATCGTTCCTCATTTATCTGAATTCCTGTGAAAATAATCCTAACCTAGACAATCTAGCTTCATACATCAATCTTGATATCCCTAGATTCAGACTGGTAAACCTTCGCTGTACTCTCGAGAGAGCAAGAACATCTTTCCCAGAAAGGAGATCAAAGTTGCACACGATATTCAAGGTGTGGTCTCATCAAGGCCCTGTATAATTGCAACAACACACACCTGCTCCTGGACTTGAAACCTCTCGCAATGAAGGCCAACATATTATTTGTAAGGAGAGAAAAGAGCTGATGTTTCAAGTTCCAATGACCCTTTGACGAAAATCATCTGGAGTTGAAATGTCATAGAAACATAGAAAAACTACAGCACAATACAGGCCCTTCAGCCCACAAAGTTGTGCTGAACATCCCATGACTTTGGCCCACAAAGTTGTGCTGTTGTCATATAGGGACATTTACGTAATGACATCAGCTCTTTTCTCTCCTGCTGCCAGACCTGCTGAGATTTTTCCAGCATTTTCTCTTTTGGCCAACATACCATTTGCCTTCTTTACTAGTTGCTGCACCTGCATGCTTACCTTCAGCGACACCCAAGTCCCACTGCACACTCCCCTCTCCCAATTTACAGCTATTCACATAGTAATCTGCCTTTGAGATTTTGCTTCCAAAGTGAATAACCTCACATATGTGCATACATCAGATTTATTATATAAGTATTACAGCTGTTGCTGCTACCTATTAATATACAATATATTCAAATTCAGATTACCCTACAATTTTAGCTTAGGTGGGTCTTAGCATTACCCTTCTGGAATCACAAATGTAGATGGAGAAACTCATTGTCCTTCAGTGATTCTTATTCTTAATGCCACCCTCTGATCCAAGAAAAGGACTGCAGAGGTTTCACGAAGAGATAATTGTTCTTTCTCCAAAATTTGTCAATCAACTTGGCTAAAACACAATATTATGAATAGATACAGCAATAGCTGTGATACCTATATAATAAATCTGATGTATGCACAATGGGGAATGATGTGAATCTGCAGCAAATACTGCAGTTAATCATTTTCTTACCTAATGAGGTGCAAACACTAATTAACACTACTCCCTAATCACAATAGATAAACCATTGATCACTCATATTGATTCAAGTGCTGAACTGATGTAAATAAATAGGTCTGATGGTCAGCTGTTTATATCACTGAAGGCATGGGAAAAAGGTTTGGACTGAGCATTTGCATGCAAAACTTGTTTTGCTCTACCAGCATATAACAAAAATATTCCCATCATGAACTGAGTTCCAGCCATTGGAAATGTAGGGGTGAAGATTGAACGCATGCAACATCCTACAGCTATAAGGCACATCCTTTCAAAAGAGAAGCTACTCATAGACCATGTGAAGAGGTAATCATCGGGTAAGTGTCTAAACAGAGCATGTGTTTTCCAGTTGAAAGATGAGTTTTCATATTGCAAAGGAAAATAACATTGAACTGAAGGTTACGGTTACAGGTGAAAGAATGGAGATTTTAGACAATAATGGAACATGTTTTTTAGAAATATATAGTTATCTGTGCTAAGTTTTCCTTTCACTACTTTAACCCGTGCCTTTCTGTCCTGTTCATTTGGCATGTTTTGATGTATTGTTTATGGCTTATTTTCTCCATCGCGTTCAAGATACTTTGAAAATATGTTAGTAGTGTTTCTTTACATGAGCAATAATCAACAACTTTCGAGGATTGTTGATTAAAGCCAAGGCATGGAACGTTAAAGGAACAATGAGATGTTGTATCAGATTTTTTTGTCCCATTACCATAGTCGAGTAGCATTGTGGGGCAGGAAATCTAAGCAAGAGGAAAAATATTGGAGTCCATGGGGGTCGGTGGGGATGGGGGCGATGTCTCTGGGAGGTTGGGGGGAGTGATGTCCGGGAGTGGGAGTGACAAATCTCCCAGTATACTGTGCACATGGTATACTGGGAGATCGGGGCACCTGCGCATTGGGTCTCTTAGTGCTCAGTAGCTGGCTTCCCAGCGAGCTGAAACTCCACGTCTCCCCACTATTGGTGGGAATCACATTACAGCCTCTATATTACACAGAGTGCCATAAATTGCCAACTCTTTACTCATTGGAAAAATAGGTGAGCAAATGTCTAATTTTCCTGCCATTTTACACTTTTTTTTTGTCCTTTGTTTTCTGAGATAGTTGCATTTGAAAATATTGGGCAGGATTTTCATGGAATCAATGATGGGGTGTGAATGGTGGCTTGGACCCCGATTGCAGGATTGTTGACACTTTGCTGGGGTTTCTGATTTTCTGGAATGCCCCTTTAAGCATGTGGGTTGGGTTGGGTTGGGAGCCTGCACCGTGCTGTCCTGATCAGGCCACTACAGGCAGAGGTATGTCATAGTCCTCCACAATTTGATGGAGCCAGACCAGCTTTTCCAAGGGTTATCATTCAAGACACTTCAACGGTCTAATGGATGCCTGGGCTCTCAGCCAAGAGTGCATAATGAGAGAGCTATCTCGTCCAATTGCTGTAGAAGAGGGTAAGCATTCAGAGCTTAACTATCCATCGATTGGTAACTATTAGCTTTAGGAAAGAGGTCAGTATCTTTCTGTTTTGAAGAGCATGGCCCTAAATAGCACTTATATAATGGGTGACATTGGTATTCAAGAGAACCAGGCAGGGTACTGCAGTGCTGAATGGGACCTCAGAATATAGCAACATCTTTTGAGAATGGGTGATGTTTGCAAGAGCACAGTAAAAGCTCAAGGGATGATAGATCCTAGGATCGCATAATCCAGAGATCTGACTAGCTCCCTGAAAGTGGGAACGGATAAGATGGTCAATAATGTGTTCGGTACATTCACCTTCATCATTTGGGGCATACAGTATAAAAATTGGCAAGTCATGTTGCAGCTGTATAGAATTTTAGTTTGGCTACATTTAGAATATTGTGTACAGTTGTTATCATCACACACTACCAGAAGGGTGCAGAGGTTTTGAAGAGGGAACAGGTAAGGTTTACCATGACGTTGTTTGGTTTGGAGAGTATTAGCTATAAGGAGAGATTGGGGAAACTTGCTATGTTTTCACTTGAATGTCGGAAGCGAAGGGTCAACTTGATAGAAGCTTACGGAATTATAAGAGGCATGGGATAAAATGGATGTCTTTTTCCTAGGGTATGAATGTCAATTACTAAGGAGCATAGCCTTAAGGTAAAGGTGGGAAAAGTTTAAAGGAGATGTGTGAGGCAAGTTTTTTTTACATAGAGGGTGGAAAGTGCCTGAAATGTGCTACCAAAGGAGGTGGAAGAAGCAGATACAATAGGAATGTTAATAAGGCATCTTGACAGCTACATGAATAAATTGGAAATTGACATAGATGCCATTGGGGGAAAAGGTCTTTCGTTTGAAAAGACGTCATGTGTTAGCGCAAGCTTGTTGAATCAAAGAGCCTGTGCTTGTGCTGTACTGTTCTTTTTCTAATTGGAGAGAGTAGCCTGGGATCTAGGAGCATTTTGAATGATACTTGAATTAAGAAGAACCGGTAATTTCTGTGAACATTTGTGAGCATTGATATGCATACCAAAATCTAGAATTAATGGGAGAGGAAGTTACAGAATTTTTCTGTCTGTTTTGTTAGCAATCAAAAGTGGGAGGGAGCCCAGAAAAAGAAATCAGATCCATCAATCTTTAGCTTTTAGTATCACTATTATCTTTCTGACTAACTTTTGTCCCGTTTGCTTCTACCCAACACCATCATCCCATTACCCAACCTTAACCTTCCTCACATAAAGTACTTGAGGATACAATTTCTGAACTAAAGCTTATGAGCAACGTTTGAAAACTTGGCTGATCTATTCATCTGGCATGCATTAGTGGCTGAGATAGGGCAAGTTTGCCCTTTAGTGGATGATTCATGAGTCTGGTGAGATATACATTGGCTAATGACTACATTTCATAAGCAAACAAATATAACCTTTAACATACAACTTCATTTTTATGTAGTGAGTTTTTAAATAACAAAAGCACCCTGAAGCTTCAGAAGTGATTCAGAAGAAGGAGATGTTTTGGCAACTGAGTTATCAATGGCAATAAAATGACAAGTGAGTGATGAAAAATGTCTGGCTGCCTTCTTTTCAAACACTTGCAAATGAGCCAGTGGCAAAGGTACTCCTTATCACACTGGCTTCCCGGGGGCTAATTACAGGTCATGTTTGCCTAGTAGTGTTTGTGAAGAAATGCAAGGCTTGCCTGGGCTTACGCTGCGAGGATTTAACCCCTAACTTCTCTCAAAGCCATTTGGAGGAATATGAAACAAAACTTCACAAGATGAGGGTGAAGTTCCTGAAAATTCACTTCAATGTGGCACTTTGCTGTGCTGATTCTCCATATTATTGATGTGTTTAATTCATTTAAACATCTATTGGGAGTTCAGTAGCACAACATTTATAGAAACACTGCTTGAAAGGACTGAGACAGTGAGGAAGGGATATTACTTCTTCCTGGATAGGAGGGTTGTGATGAAAAATGAGTGGTTTCCCTCTACATGGGGAGTACGGCAGTGAAATTGGTTCCTACCAGTACTGTCAAATGAACGCATAATGAATCGGTCTTTTCACATTCTTTTACATAGAACATAGAACAATACAGCACAGAACAGGCCCTTCGGCCTTCGATGTTGTGCCGACCAAAATAAAAAGCAATGCCCCTCCAAACTAAACCATTCCCTTCTCTTCCATATACTTATCAACTAACCTCTTAAACGCCACCAAACTTGGTGGCGCCACCAAACGCCACCAAACTTTTCTTTTCCATCAAAGGCATTCAGGAAGGTATTTAGGGATTTGATGTATTCCATTTTATTTGGGGATCCGATGTATTCCATTCTACTGATGTTGATCAGTTTTGCCATTATATATTTATTTCAGCAGAACCTTTTGAGCTGCACTGAAAAATCCTTGAAGAGAAAGTTGGATGTGATGGTAAGGTGCAAATTACTTTTCCTTAAGTTTAAAGCAAATCTCAATCCTTTTATAAAATAGTATTAAGCAACCCAATAGATTAAAGATTTGGCTGGAATTCTCCAAACTTGCAGCTGAACACTCCCGCTCACATTTTTCCCTCTGGCATAGGATGACGTCAATGGAAATTCCCATTGATTGTGGTTGGACCAAGGAACTTTGCCACTAGAAAACAACACGCCATCTCTCGCCATCGGGAAACATGCAACTGGCAGGCCGGACAATCTTGCTCAAAGAGCTGTGCCTTCAATGTGACACATGGTGATCTATTTATTTCTTTAACCGTGATATGTGAGAGAAAGCAACTTCTCAATCTTGTCCAATAGAGATTCTTGACCAGCAATAGTGACACTGTTTTAGTTACAAGTACTGATTCTGGTAGATAGTGTCTTCAATGTACTTACAGCTTACTGGCAAATATGCACTTTAATTTACACTTGAATGAATTTGTTCAGCAAATACCTATCATCGTTCCATGATAAATGAAATAATCATAGATTCCTTGCATGAAGGAGGCCATTTGGTCCATCGAGTCTTCACTGACAACAATTCCACCCTGGCCCTATCCCCATCAGCAAATCACATATTTGCTCCACTAATCCCTCTAACCTATGCATATGGGGATACTTAAGCACAGCCAATCAACCTAACCCACACATCTTTGGACTGGGGAGGCGGAGGGGGGAACCGGAGCACCCGGAGGAAACCTATGCTAATATGGAGAGAATGTGCAAGTTCCACACAGACAGTGACCCAAGCTGGGAATCGAAGCCAGGTCCCTGGAGCTGTGAGGTAGTGATACTAACCACTATGTCATTACACCACTCACAATGATCAAAAAAATGGACACACTTGCTTTTGATCTTACTGTTTTATTTACAAGCATGCAAAGCCTTGTTAATAGGAGCTCCAAGATCAGACTCCATTACTTCCGGATTCCTAACTAGCCTCATGTTTGTGGGTAAGCTATTAAACAATGCTTCAATATTGATCTACCTTAAATTTATGGAAATGACAGGAATTTTACCATCTCACCTGCCATGGGAATCGAAGTGGGTGAGGGTCAAACAGTGGAATGGTCCATTGACCTCGGGCAGGATGTTACAGTTCCAGGACAAGCGAATCAATAAAATCTTGCCCGTTGTTTTTGCTCAACTCAATAAAGAGTGGCCATTTTCTAATTTATTCATGGGATATGCATGTCACTGGCAGGACTAGCATTTATTGCCATCCCAAATTCTCCTGGTTGTAACTCCAGATCCACAGCAATATGGTTGACCCTTAACTGTCCTGAGTTCAAGGTGGATTATCTTCTTAAATTCTTGGCACACCCACAATGCTGTTAGGAAGAATGTTCCAAAATTTTGACCCAGCAATTGTTAAAAGTCTAATGATACTGCTTAGAGTAATGATATTTAATGGTAAAGTGCTACATGAAAACATTGTCAATTGCCATAAAACCCATCAGGTTCACCAATGTCCTTTAGGGAAGTGTGGTAACATGGTCACTTTAAGAAGTGATTCTTTGCAGGCCACTTGACTGGGCGGAACCAACGAGCACATGTACCTCATATCCTTCTCTTCCCTCCCTACTCATGTACCCGTTCAGATGCCTCTTAAATGTTGCTAATGTGCCTATTTCCACCAGTTCCTTTGGCAGTGCATTCCAGGCACTCGACACTCTCTCTGTGAAAAACTTTCCCATATGTCTCCCTTAAACTTTCCCCCTGTTATTGTGAACCTGTACCCACTTGTAATTGACACTTCCACACTTGGAAGAAGCCTCTGATTATTTACCCTATGTCTTTTATTTTTTGTAGACCTCTATCTGGTCTCCTCTCAGCCTTCATCTTTCCAGTGAAAACAATCCTAATTTATTTAACCTCCCCTCATAATCAACAACCACGAGACTAGACAAATCCTGATGAACATTCTTGGTGTGCTCTCCAAAGCTTCCCACATCCTTCAGTAGTGTGGTGACCAGAACTGCATGCAAAATTCCAAATGCAAGGTTTTATATAGCTGTAATATGATTTCTCAACTTTTGTACTCAATGCCCTAGTTGATCAAGGTAAGTGGCCAGTACATGCGGTTATTTACATTCAACCCCAGTGTCACTCCAAGTCTCTTCATCAAAATCTATCATTGTGAATTTACATTCTTTTCCCCCTCACATGCTTGTACATCTTCCCCATCTGTACTATTTCCTTCTTGTGTTTCGCATTTTCACCGTTCCTCACGTGAGGAAGTTTCTTCTAAATTCCTCATTGGATTCTATCTTGCACTAATGGCTCTAATTATGCTTGACCTCGCAAAAGAAAAGATAGGCTGGGATGTTTTGGATTAGCCATGGTAGGATCCGCCACCACAGTGGCCTTGCAGAAGCCTATTGGTTTTCGGTGGGACTGGATGTGGTAGTGGCCAGAAAATCCTGTCCATTCTCTTTGTATCCACTCTAAAAACCTTTTAGAATTTTAAAGACTTCTATCAGGTCACTGCCCAATCTTCTTGTTTTTACAGGAGAAACAGAACCAATCTGTGAATCTTTCTCTGATATGTATACCCACACATTTCTGATACCATTCAGGTAAATCTTCTCTGCAGTCTCTCCACTGCCCGTTTATCCTTTTTAATGATATGGTGACAAATATTGCATTACTCTTACGTGTGATCTAACCAGATTATCACAATATCCCTACTTTTCAATTCTATCCTTCTAGAAATAAAACTTCATGCTTGCTTTGCTGTTTTATCATCTTGCTAATATATCATGCAGTTTTTGTGATTTGTGTAGTTGTGCTCCAAAGATCCCTTTTGTTCCTTTACCCACTTAGGCTTGCATCTTCCAAATAATAAGTAGCTTCCCTATTCTCCACATTGAATGTACTACCTTGCATTCAATTATGTGGGACTTTATTTTCCAATTATTAGCCCATTCTAAAGTTTATGAATGTCCTCCTGTAATTTGTTACTGATCTTCCAAATATTAACGATCCTTCCCAAGTTGGTGTCATATTTACAAATTTAGGAATTGTATTTTTTTGATTCCATTAATGTAAATTGTGAACAGCAGTGGTTCCAAGGCTGATCATGTGGAACACACATCTATGCTCCTATTTTCTTGAAGCCAGTTAGCAATCCGTTCTGCTACATGTCCCCTGACTACACTTGCTGTGATTTGATTCACTTGAGCACCTTATTAAATGTTGTTTGAAAATTCATCTCCTACTTTATCGTTGTCTGCTTTGTGTTACCTCCTCAAAAAATTCATTAAGGTCCATCAAACAGAATTTTTTGAAATACATGCTGATTATTTGATAATATGGGCAGTATTTTCTTGTCCTGCCCACCACATATAGAGGCAGGCAGGACAAGACTATGCAAAGGTCTATTTACCATGGGTGGGATTTTCCAATCTTAGGGCAAGTGAGGCTGGAAAATTTTGCCTTACATTTTTCATTTCTAGATTTTTTTATTCTCCCCTTTAATAGGGATTCCATTGTTTTCAGTATCACTGATGTTAAGCTGACTGGTTTATTATTTTCTGGACATATCAGTACCCCTTCTTAAATTTCGGAAATACCATAGCTTTTCACCATTCCTCTGATGCTATGCCTTTCACTAATGAAAAGTTGAGTAATGATGCCACCATCTCTTCCTTAGATTAATTAAAAATACATGGATACAAACTATCCAGATGAAGAGTTTTATGCTTAATGTTTATTTATTAGTGTCACAAGTAAGCTGACATTTACGTCACAATGAAGTTACTGTGAAAATCCTCTAGTTGCCACACTCCGTCACAATATTGGGTACACTGAGGGAGAATTTAGCATGGCCAATCTACCTAACTAGCATGTGTGGGAGGAAACCAGAGCATCTAGAGGAAACCCATCCAAACATGGGGAGAAAGTGCAAACTCCACACAAACAGTGACCCAAGTAGGGCATTGTACCTTTGGTACTGTGAGGCAGAAATGCTAACCATTATGCCACCTCTCGGAGTTTCTTTGGTATATTCAATAATCCCTCTTTAATGTATTTATCTCATTGCTCATGTCATCATTCAATGTCATGTGCGTCATTTTTTTAAATCTCCCTGGCAAACACCAAATAGAAACAATAATTTAATATATTTGCTCTCACTATGATTATTTGAGATATTATTATATTTCTCTCTTAATGGTCATATTCCTTTCACAGCCTTCCTTTATTTATTGATCTGCCTGTGAAATAGCTTACTATTTGTTTTTATGTTCCTTGCTAATTTAGTTTCACAGTTTCAGTTTATATTCCTAATTGTTATTTTTACTTAATCATTTCACAGTCTCTTTTATCATGACACCTCCACTGTTTATGTACTTAACCTCTTTTCTAACCCTCACTTTTTTCCCTTATGCCTTTATTCATCTATGGAGTCCTACCGGCATTTAGTTTGTGATTTCCTTTTAAGTGAACATAATTTTCCTACATGCTGTTGAACACAGTTTTATATGTTTTCTGCTGTAGACATACGTTGGTGTTTGCCAATACTTTTTGTCCATTTTATTTTCCAAATTTCTATTCTCAGCTCCCCAACTGGCTTTTTTCCATTCCATCTATCTGGATTTTCTCAAAGTTATGAGACAGAATTTTCTTGTCCCAGGAATCATAGCAGGTGGGACACAGATTTTGCAAAGGTCTGTTGACTTTGGGCAGGGTTTTCTGGTCGTAGGATGAACACAGCCGGAAAATCCCACCAATGTGCTTTTCTATCATCATCTTAAAGCGTTCTATGTTATGGTCACTATTACCAATAAGATCCCCTACATTTATTTCTTTTATCTCCTCTGGTTTATTCTGCACTATTAAATTTAATAGCAAATCTTGCCTTGTTGGTCTTTCTACAAGGAGGTCTGTATACATTGTAGGAGTACCATTTCCTTATTCCCATTATCTATCTCTTCTCTTCAATTGATATCACGCTAATTGAAATTCTCCATGTTTGTTGTTTTATTCAAGGACTTCATTGGCAATACAAAGGGCACAGAAAAACTGTACAGACACTAGCAGCACACACCACTGCCTATCAGTTGCCCCAATCCCTACATGTCTACCACATATTTTTAAGGTGCCTGCTATCAAAGAGAGTATTCCACCAACTGCTCTTAAGCTCTATACCTTGCTTAATGAAGGCATATATGCCACATGCCATCTTAACCATTTTATTCACCTATCCTGCTATGTTAAGGGACAGGTAATACATGCACACCAAGGTCCCTCTGATCTTCACTGCTTCTAGGGTCTGTTGTGCATTATGTATTCCCATGCCATGTTTGCCCTGTCCAAGTGCTTCACTCACACATCTGGATTGAATTCCATTTGCCGTTGATCAGCCCATCTGACCACCCTGGCTATATCTCTTCAAATCTAAGGCGATCCTCCTCACTCATTATCACTCTACCAATTTTTGTGTCATCCGCAAACTTATTAATCAACCCTCCTGCATATAAACTTAAATCATTTACGTGGACCACAAACAACAAGGGCCCCATCACTGTGGAGCTCCACTGGAACAGTCTTCCAGTCTGAAAAACACCCCTTAACCATCACCCTCTGCCTCCTGCCACTCAGCCAATTCTGGATCCAATTTGCCAAATTTTCTTGGATTCTATATGCTTTTACCTTCTCTATAAGTCTCCCATGTGGAACCTTGATAAAAGCCTTGCTGAAGTCCCAAGAAGACAATGTCAATTGCATTGCCCTCATCTACACAATGGGCCAGATATGACCACTCTCTTAACGAGTCAGCACAATAGCACAGTGGTTAGCACTACTGCTTCACAGCTCCAGGGTCCTGGGTTTGCTTCCCAGCTCAGGTCACTGTCTGTGTAGAGTTTACACATTCTCCTTGTGTTTGGATGGGTTTCCCCCAGGCACTCCGGTTTCCTCCCACAGTCCAAAGATGTGCAGGTTAGGTTGATTGACCATGCTAAGAAGTTACCCCTTAGTATCCAGGGATGTATAGGTTAGAGGGATTAGTGGCTATAATATATAGGGATATGGGGGTCAGGCCTGGGTGGGGGATTGTGTTCAGTACAGACTCGAAGGGCCAAAGGGCCTCTTTCTGTACTGTAGGGTTACATGATTAACAAAACCATACTGACTGTTCTAGATTAGTCCCAGCCTCTCCAAATGCAGATTAATCCCGATTTTCAGAATTATTTCAAATACTTCCCCTTCACCAAAGTTAGACTGACTGGCCTGTAGTTTTCTGTTTAATCACTTCCTCCTTTTTGAACAGTGGTAGCTTATTGATTATCCTCCCATCCTCCGACACCTCTCTGTGGCTGGAGGGGAATTGAAAATTATTACCAGTGGCCCTGCTGTTACCTCTCTTGCCTCACTCAACCTACCATGATCTGACCAACAAAGTTGGGAGTTTATTGATGTAAGATTGTTCCATTAAGAACTGAATCAGATGTAACCTTGAAATGTATTTGGAACTGTCTGTCAATGCACCTAGGAAGTCAGACCTGCTGTGAATTTGACAGAGAATAGCGCTCTAATTTAAAACCACATTTGCAAATCATTGAAACATGAATGTTCAGAAGCTTTAAGCTGATCTATTTGTGACAACAGGGATTAGGCTACCTTCGCTTGCAATAACAATGATCTCCAGCCAGCTCCAATTCAAAATCAGAGTTTTGCAAACCCACTCTGATGAAAACTTACAACGACCCTCTTGTATTTTTGATATTTTAATCTATAATTTAAAACCTGCATTAGAGGAGTTTTGACGGTTCTAAGAGATTTAAAAGCAAAATCATGACTTTAACTTCAGTTTTGGAAGCCTTTCAAATATTAAAATCTTCAACATTTATATCCAGTAGTTAATGGAATGCATTATATATATGTGCTGCCTCTGCTCAAATGCCAGTGAAAAGCATTTGCATAGTGGCATTGCCTGTGTCCATTCTGTCCCACTACATATCGCTCTTCCAAATTCCTGGAGCCAAGTTTTTATGTGACTTGTACCCATGTCTAAAATAGCCGTTGTGTTCCATATTCACATGTTCAAGGCCCTTAGACCCAAGTGATCTGGATTTTTAAAATAGCAATGAGACAGGAAGGCATTAGTGTTCCTCATAGGGTCCTCTGAAAATCAACCACTCCAACATTGCCTTAAAGATCAACATTAAGGCTCAACTCGTGTCCTCTTCAGTGGCACACTGCCCAAGATTGGAAAGTGACATAAGCCCAGAAGCCCAATCTCAATGGTTGACATGGTGGCAAAGTGGTTAGCACTGCTGCCTTATATTGTCAGGGACCCAGATTCAATTCCAGCCTCAGATCACTGTTTGTATAGAGTAAAAACTCTCCCTATGTCCTTCTCCCTATGTCTGGGTGGGTCCCCTCTGGGTGCTCTGGTTTCCTCCCACAGTTTAAGATGTGTGGGTTAGGTTGATTGGCTATGCTAAATTGACTCTGGTGTCGGCGGATTAGCAGAGTAAATGAGGGTTTGGGAAATAGGGCTTAGATGGGATTGTGTTTGATATAGACTCAAAGGGCTGAATGGCCTTCTTATCTATTGTAGGGATTCTATGATTTTATGAATGGGCACCGGACTTACCTGCCCCATGGCAGGGATCATCCCAAAATTCAGTTTGTAAATCAACACCACGCATTTCCTACTTAATCATAGTCACCATGTTTTAAGATGCATCTTAGAGGAAGACAGTGGAGCAAAGAGGTGGGCAGGCTAATTGAACGAATTTCAGAACCAGGAGTGGGGTTTTTGGGCCACGTTTGCCCCAAGAACATAAAATCCTGCCTGTGGTCAATGGACCTTTGCATGGTCCATGTCCCACTAGCTACAATTCCTGTGGCGGACAGAACAGTGAAATTCAACCCAAGGCCTTCGATAACTGAAGACATTGTTGCCAATGGTGAATCAAATGAAACTGGGGGATTCACCAGAACTGAAGGAACATAGCGATCTGGGAAGGCAGTGCTAACCACTTTGCCACCATGTCACCCATTGAGATTGGGCGTCTGATAGCAAAGGTAAAAGCATCATATTGGATCTGGAGGAGGTTACAGGGATTGGAAATGGGGATTTGAATTTTAACAATCAAAAATTTGCCAGGCCAAGAGTCAATGGTGATCAGCTAGCACAGAAGTGGTGATGACTCTCTTGAGTTAGGATAAAGGCAACAGATATTTGAATGAGTTCAAGTTTACAGAGTGTACAAGATAGAAAGTTATCCAGGATAGCATTAGAATACTCAAATCCAGTATTAAGGAGAGTATGAACTCGGATTCCAGCAGCAAATGAAATAAGGTAGTGGCTCAGATAGGCCAAAGGACAGAGGCAGCAATAGATGGTCTTGATGGAGATAATGCATTCTCAAGTAGTCCATTCAGAGTCAAATAGGATGCTAAAGTTTTGGAACAATCTGGCTCAACCTCAAGGGGATTGATGGAGTCAGTGAGAGAACAACATTAGCTGCAGGGATCAAATTTGTTGGCTTCAGTTGCGCCGGAATTTTATCTGGGAACATTTTTGCTCCTCGAACATTGGACGTTGGTCAAACAAAGTGGCAATTCAGAGGAACCGGTGTGATTGAGAGATGGGCAGCGCAATGGCACAGGGGATAGCACTGCTGGCTCACAACTCCAGTGACCCAGGTTCAATTCCCAGCTTGGACCACTGTCTATGTGGAGTTTGCACATTTTCCTCATGTTTGTGTGGGTTTTCTCCGAATGCTCTGGTTTCCTCCCAGAGTCCAAAGGTCTGCAGGCTATGGCCATGCTAAGTTGCCCATAGTGTCCTGGGATGTGTAGGTTAGATGGATTAGTGAGGTAATTGTGTGGGGTTGTGGGGGTAGGGGCTGGAGTGGCATTGTTGTTAATGCAGACTAGATCGGCCATTTGGCTTCCTTCTGCATTGTAAAATTTCTATCTTCTGTGCAGTAATCAGGTAGAGCCAATGTACTTGTAAAATCTGACATGTTGAGAAAGAGAGTGGCACAGTGGTTAGCCCTGCTGTTTCACTCCCACATGTCCCATCCTCCATCACAGTTGTGCTGACTAATCTGGCTTCCTTGTTCCCTCCCACACCTCTCTCCCTGGCATCTAATTCTCCCAGCTATTTTACATATCTCCAGCAACATATGTTCTTGTTTACCAGTTGTTTGCCTATTAGACTAGCAAGCAAACCTCGTGGAAAACTAAAATTGGATGAACATGGAGATGTTACAAATGGTGGCACAGTGCAGCCTCAAAGTGCCAAGGATCCAGGTTCGATTCCGACCTCGGGTCACTGCCTGTGTGGAACAAAGAACAAAGAACAAAACAGCACGAGAAACAAGCCCTTCGGCCCAATGAGCCCGTGCCGCCACCCAGATGTTCCTATCTCTACCCGCGATCCCTGTCCATGTTTATAGATCTATGGATTAAAAACCAAATTTGAGACAATTTAGGGAGAATTTGTTTTGCCAATTAGCCTAAGAGCACATCTTTGGGATGTGGGAGGAAACCGGAGCACCCGGAGAAAACCCACGCAAGCACGGGGAGAATGTACAAACTCCCACAGACACAGGCCCAAATCCATGTATCTGCACAGCACAGAGATAGTCACTGAGCTGTCGTGTCGCCCATCAGATGGTCCAGGTCAAGCGTACACTAACAACGTGAAGCAGTAGGATACTCTCGAAAAAGATCCAAGAGCAGTCCTCTCACGACCCATTCTCCTTGTGTCTGAGCGGGTTTCCTCCAAGAGCTCCAGCCTCCTCCATAGTCCAAATATGTGCACTTCAGGTGGATTGGCCATGCTAAATTGCTCCTTGGTGCCCTAAGATGTGTAGGTTGGATGGATTAGCTCAGTAACACATACGAGGTTATGAGGATCGGACCTGGATAAGCTAAAAAAAAATCAACACAGATTTGATGATCAAATGGATCCCTTCTGTAAGGTAGGGATTCTATGAATTAGTTCAAATGCCATTGCATCTTATTTTTAATGAAGCTTTTAAATGATTTTGCTTCTTGGGGCAGCACTGTGGTGCATAGGGTGGCACTGTGGCACAGTGGTTAGCTATTCTGCCTCACAGTGCCAGGGTCCCAAGTTCAATTCCAGCCTTGGGTCACAGTCTGTATGGAGTTTGCACATTCTCCCTGTATCTGCCTGGGTTTCCTCCAGTTTCTTCCCACAATCCATAGATGTGTGGGTTAGGTTGATTGGCCATGCTAAGTTGATCCTAGTGTCAGGGGGATTAGAGGGTAAATGTGTGGGGTTACAGTGAATGGGGTTTGGGTGGGATTATAGTTGGTGCAGACTTAATGGGCCAAATGACCTCCTCCTGTGCTGTAGGGATTCTATGGGGTATTAACAGGACAAATATGTGAGGTGACAGGAATAGGACTTGGGTGGATTGTGGTTGGTGTAGATTCGATGGCCAAATGGCCTCCTTGTGTAGTGTAGGGATTCTATGATTCTTGAACTGCATTAAAATGCCACCATTGCATGTTGTAACCCTAATCAACCTACGACAAGTCATACAGAAACAACCCTGAAGTCAATGATTAGGAGTAACATCCTTTTCATGATCCACCATAAGCGTGATATGGTTAAGATGAACAGAACACCTTACGCCCCAGATGTTAAATTGCAGCTGACGTGAATTCAACAGCAAAATGAATTAAGTGAACTCCCCAGAGCTGCAGGTCTGACAGAGTCCAGGGGGGACAGCAATCCCACGACAGTAGCTTAGTGGGAGAGAGAACTCAAATGGTAGCTTCAGCCAGAATGCTATCAGGGTCTGGCCGCGTGCACCCACTCACTTGTGATTATCTTTTTTTGCCAAGATGAAACTTGCAGGCTCGAAATCAGTCTGGAGAGAATCTGAAAGGAGTCATTATTTTGTCTCCATGGAGGGCTTCACCAAACTGAATTGGAAATGAGTAGTGGGTAGCATCAGCAGTCAGCAGGCTGATGCCAGCATACACTGATAGATGAGAAAGTTATGAAATGGAAGAACGCCGCCAACACATACATGCTGCCTTCCCTCGGCAAGAAGAAAAATCTTGACCTATTCCCAATCTAAAAATAAAGAAAAAACGTGTCGGTGCCAAATATTTTCCAGAGATGAATTTCCAAGGGACCAAATCCAACAAGATTCTGTGACACAACCCAAGCAATGCATAATTATTAAGGTCAACATAACTTCATTAGTCAGTATTACCCAGGAGTCCAAAGCTTGCCTGCAATTAATTGCTTTTAAATTATTCTTGTCACACTGGTACCATAGTTAAGCTAGCCATTTAGATTG
The DNA here is from genome assembly GCA_024679065.1 of Sphyrna mokarran. Lineage (NCBI taxonomy): Eukaryota > Metazoa > Chordata > Chondrichthyes > Carcharhiniformes > Carcharhinidae > Sphyrna > Sphyrna mokarran. Next base: position 17,769,808 of record JAGIQG010000008.1, on the reverse strand, counting down.
TTAATAATGGATTGAGAAAAGTAATTAAAAGATATCTTCGATACTTCCATCAGCAGAAGCATTCCACTCTAAAGAATTTGTCCCCAGCAAGTTGGCTCAGAATAATTAAAGCATATATCCAATCTCAGATATTGTACCTCTGACAAATAGCCAGGCCGCACAATAAATATTTTCTTTGTCCCAGGCGAGGAAAGATGCCATGTGTGAGGGACTAAAGCTCTGCTAATTGATTTGTAGCTGTGTAAGATTAACAAGCACATTATCATATCTATAAGAAACAGAAAACCACAATCTTTGTTTGAGATAAAAGCCAGCAAATCGAATATTTATTTCACTCTTAAACAACAGTAATCAGATGAGAAGAGTGGAATCGCTTAAATACCCCTTGGTGTGAGATTTCATTCTCTTATATCTTGGAAGGAAAAGGATAGACGCTTTGGAGCTATCTATCATGGCCAATTGCATAGCGAGGAGTTTTATTTTTGTCTTTCTGTGCATGATGTTATTTTAATGGAAAACATTTTTTTTTCCTGTGCCAATTCAGAGAATGCAAACAGCAAACACAACAGTTCAACAGTAAAATCCTCAAATAAAATAGAATTGGATTATTAATGCTGTATAGAACTCTGTGCAGATAGACATTCAAAGATCAAGGAAGAGTCAAAAGAAAGCTCATGTTTTACAAAAAAACCCCTCCAGCAATTTGGCAGTGTGGTGGCACAGTGGTTAGCACTGCCACCTCACAGTGCCAGGCAACTGGATTCTATTCCCAACTTGGGTCACTGTGGAATCTGCACATTCTCCTAATGTCTGCGTGAGTTTCCTCCAGATGGTGCAATTTCCTCCCCGAGTCCAAAGATGAGCAGTTTAGGTGGATTGCTAAATTGCCCCTTAGTGTCGTGGGAACTAGCTAGGTTAAATACATGGAGTTATGAGGATAGGGCCTGGGTGGGATTGTGATCAGTGCAGATTCGATGGGTCAAATGGCCTCCTTTTGTATTGTACGCATTCTATGAATTTGAGGCCATAGGAATTTTTTTTTAGAGAATTTACTCTCATGCTATATGTACTACTAACTTTGGTAACATTTATTAACTATTCCCAGTTACTCTAGGTTGAAGGTATTGCATGATGAGAATAGATTGAGGAATTTTGATCTATATTCTTACAAATTTAGAAGAATAAGAGGTGATCACTGTGACATAAAAAGTTAACAAATATATTAAGATATAAAGTACTTGATAGGGCAGTACGATGGCTGAGTGATTAGCACTGCTGCCTCACAGCGCCAGAAACACTGGTTCGAACCTGATCTTGGGTAACTGTATGGAGTTTGCATGTTTTCCTCGTGCCTGCGTGGGTTTCCTCCGGGTGTTCCAGTTTCCTCACACACTCCAAAGATGTGTAGGTTAGGTTGATTGGTCATGCAAAATTACCCCTTTGTATCAGTGTTATTAACAGGGTAAATACACGGGATTACTGGGAAAAGGGCCTGGGTTGGACTGTTGGCTTGATGGCCTCTTTCTCCACTGCAGGGATTCTATGATTCTATGATGATCTTACACTGATATCAGGCAGTCATGTACTAGGCACTCTTGACTTTAGGTGTGCAGCTCTGAGAGGAGATGTGTCTTCTTTGTAATTCATTCTGTACATATTGTAAACAGTGTGAGTTGTTTTTAAGTAAATACCCTGGCATGCCTAGTGTTAGAGTTTAAACCTAGCACATTACACAACATGATGGCAGTGGTGATAGCATCTAGATGATTGTTGATGCCAAATGACAAAAAATCGTGGCCTACAATAAGAGAGATCTGCCCAATAGTCAGTGTGATCCTGCAGCACTGAGGACAGGCAGTGATAGCGGTGGCAATGCAAAAACAATTGCTGCCCTAAGCTGTTTCAAATTTGAAGACCTATACAGAGCTCATAGCTGGAAGACATGGTGCCATAATTCCCTAAAGTTGTGAGCAGTCTGAGATCTCCTCACCCACACTAATCCAGGGTGATAGACACCTTTTCATTTGTGGGGTGGTTCACGATCTGAATCATGACTACTCAGAGGCATGACAAAGTCATTGACGATTTTAATTCAGTTATGGACAGCCTTCAAAGTTTTATTTCATTCAGCCAAAGGATAAACAGTGAAAATGTTGCAATCGTTGTCATTGTGGAGTTTGCATGTTCTCCCTGTGTCTGCGTGAGTTTCCTCCAGGTGCTCCAAAGACGTGTGGGTTAGGTTGGTTGGCTATGCTAAATTAATCCTAGTGTTGGGGGGGATTAGCAGGGTAAATGTGTGGTGTTACAGAGACAGGACTTAGGTAGGGTCATGGTTGGTACAGACTCGATGGACTAAATAGCCTCCTCCTATACTATAGGAGTTCTATGATTCTGTATCTTCTGTGACTCAGATAGGATTACCCATTTGATGCAGACTACTCTATAACAATAGCTAGTCCTTACTGAAAACAATCCATGACAGAGCATCATGCCTGCTAGCCCATTCCAATTGAATGGATTCAGCTCACTGCTCATTGAGATGTACCTCAAAATGCCATGTATTACTAATCCCCCGACACTAAGGGAAAATTAAATATAGCCAAATAACTGAACTCACACATCTTCGGAGTGTGTGGGAGCATTTTACTGCTCATCTCTAGTTGTTCTTGAGAAGGTGGTAAGAATCATAGACTCCCTGCAGTGCAGTCAGAGGCCATTCAGCCTAGTGAGCCTGTACCGACAGCAATTCCACCCAGTCCCTTTCCTCATAACTTCATGTATTTACCCTGCTAGCCCTCTGACGCTAAAGAACATTTTAGCATAGCCAATCAACCTAGCCCGCATATCTTTGGACTGTGAGAAGAAATCCATGCAGACGGGGAGAACATGCAAGCTCCATACAGACAGAGACCCGAGGCTGGAATTGAACCTGGGCCCCTGATGCTGTGAGGCAGCAGTGCTGACCACTGTGCCACTGTGCCATCTAGTGTAGCACTGAAATGTAAGAGCTGAATGGCACTCTGATGCTGCTTACTGCTCTTTGGAAGATTTAGGTTGATAATAAAAGGGAGCTGTCATTAAAACTCTCACTTTTTTTTGTTAGATCCTTTGGGGTATATTTGCTTCCATTTGCTAGTTCCATTAAAAAAAACAGACAGGAATATAACACAGGAAATATTTGAAAATGTGGCTAATGTGCAAGGGAGATCAGCAACCATCAAGAGTCCATTAATACAAAACGATTGAAGTGGGACTCGACAGATGAGATAGAGTAGCTCACTCTAAGGTGCGGTGAGGTGAATACTAGTCGATTTGGTTTGATTTAAGTTATTATTGTCACATGTAGGTATACAGTAAAAAATATTGTTTCTTGCATACTTTACAGACAAAACATGTTATACATAGGGAAGGAAAGGTGTGGAGTATTTAGTGTTACAGTCATAGCTAGAATGTAGAGAAAGACCAACTTAATATAAAATACATCCATGTAAAAATCTGATGGCAGCAGGGAAGAAGCTGTTTTTCAGTTGGTTGGTACATAATCTCAGACTTCTGCAAAAATACTAGAGTAGGAAGAAGCTCCACTGGGGACATTGGCTGGAACACGAGCAGGAAAGATGAGGTGAGATAGCAGTGGGGGTATTTGATTTGATTTAACTTATTATTGTCACATGTAATAGCATAAAATGAGAAGTATTATTTTTTGCACACTGTATAAATAAAGCTTATTGTTCATACATAAGGAAATGAGAGAATGCAGAATGTAGTGTTACAGTCATAGCTAAGGTGTAAAGAAAGATCAACTTAATTGAAGGTAAGTCCATTCAAAAGTCTGAGAGCAGCAGGGAAGGAGCTTTTCTTGAGTCAGTTGGTACGTGACTTCAGACTTTTGTATCTTTTTTCTGACGGAAGAAGGTGGAAAAGAGAGTATCCGCAGTGAGTAGAGTCTTTAATTATGTTGGCTTCTTGTCCGAGGCAAAGGGAGATGTAGACAGAGACAATGGAGGGGAGGCTGGTCTGTGTGATGTATTGGGCTACATTGACGACCTTTTGCAGTTCCCTGCGGTCTTGGGCAGAACAGAAACAAACCAAGCTGTGACCCAACCAGAAAGAATGCTTTCTATGGTGCATCTGTAAAAGAAATGCAGGAATTCAAAATACGAGATACACTATCAGGTAACACTAAAGCTTAGTAAGCATGGGGAGAATGAAATCGATTAGGCAAAACTTCAACATAATGGAGACAGCAATAGTAAGAAAGGGGGAGGAAAGTAACAACAGAAGGAAATATGATGATGCAAAAGTGGACAGGGTTCTTTTTTTACCATGAATACAAGGAATAAAATGCAGTGATTTATCAATGAGAAACAAAAGAGACGGGGGAAAGACCAAGAATTTCTAGAAAAAGGTCAGAACATTTGTCATGGAAATTCAGCTATCAAGTTAGTAACTTGGAAAATAGAGTAGAGGAGATGAAGGAGGAGTGCATGGGGCTGATCCTTCATTAACAGTGAAGGTGAACATTTCCTGAAAATGATTCAATTCGTCAAAAAAAAAACACATACTCAGCACACTACTGAAGCCAAGCTTTAATATTGATCATAGATAGACATTGGGGAAAGATATAAGAAAAAGTGATCATTCAGACTGAAATAGAATAATGTAGAAAAGAGAATCCCATAGAAATATTGGACAAATATTGGAAAAATTCATTTCTGTGTTTTTTTTTAACATAACAACCTTTTCCTAAGGATCTGTAATTTAGACGATTCCATACAGGTGAAACTCCCTCTCTTCAGGTAGCACAGTGGCATAGTAGTTAGCCTCCCAGTACCAGGGACCCATGTTCGAGCCTGGCTTTGGATAACTGTCTGTGTAGGATTTGCATGTTCACCACGTGTCTGCATGGGTTTCTTCTGGGTGCTCTGGTTTCCTCCCACAGTGCAAGGATATGCAGGTCAGGTAGCTTGTCCATGCTAAATTGCTTTGTAATATGGGTGTGGATGGATTTGCCATAGTAAGCGCATAATGTTATGGGGATAGAGCTTGTGTGAGATTTTCTTTCAGAAAATTGGTGCACATTTGACCACTTGGGCTGAATGGTCTCCTGCTTGCTGCACTAAAAGGAGTCTATAAAATTCCATTCAATCCACCATACAGGTGATCTCTTGTCTGATCCCATATTTCGCCCATATACTTTGATCCTTTTAACTCCAAGAGCTAGGAAACCGGAGCACCTGGAGAAAACCCATGCAAGCACGGGGAGAATGCACAAACTCCCACAGACACAGGCCCAAATCTATGTATCTGCACAGCACAGTGATAGTCACTGAGCTGTTGTGTTGCCCATCAACTGGTCAAGTTCAAGCATACATTAATGACGTGAAGCACTAGGATACTCCCGAAAAATCCATGAGCAGCCCTCTCATGACCCATTGCGTGTATGCCTCTTGTTAGACAACAAGGCGGACCGAAGTGCCTGTAGGATAAAACAGAAATACATCAATATCAACACCTTCTTGAAAACACAGAAAACACTTTGACTTCAACTTTTTTCTCTGATAATAAACTCCACAGTCTCTGGGTGAAGAAATTTCTCCTCACTTTAATCCTAAAAAGTTTACCCAATATCCTTGGGCTATGACTCCTTATTCTTGACACCTCCATTATCAAGAACATCCTTTCTGCATCTACCCAGTCTAGTCCAGTTAGAATTTAGAAGTTTCTATGACATCCCTCCTCATTCTTCTAAACTCCAGTGAAAATAATCCTCACCGACTCAATCTGTCCTCATACCTCATCCCATCATCCCAGGGTTCAGTCTGGTAACCTTCACTGCACTTCCCTTCTAGCAAGAACATCCTACCTAAGGAGATAAAAAGACTAAAATGAGAGGTGCATTAGTGACTTACGTTGAATAATTCACAGCTTGCCAATATTGGAATTTTTAGCTGTTGCTTTCAAAGTGATGCAGAGGGAAGCAAATATCACCCTTGGTATCAGGAACCAATAGTAAAAAAGATTATATTACCTTAAATCAAACCTAAGACTATAATTTCTTTGACAAAGATGAGACATTGTAGAGCTCTAGCTGAAGATTCGAAGATTACTAAATTAATCCATGCAGATTATTTACTCTTACACGTCAGGAGACACAATGCAAAGTAGGAGTAAAAAGGGAAGTCAGTCTTATCATTTTTATGGTAATTTTTTTTTAAACATAAGAGATGTGGCAAGGATAGCATTTATTTCCCGACACTAGTTGCCCTTTGAGAGGGTGTTTGTGAGCCATCATCTTGAATCACTGCATTACATGTCATGTAGGTACAGACAATGTGCTGTTAGGAAGGAAGAGCTAAGATTTTAAACTAGTGATGGTTAAAAAGATGATCCATTCATAAGTCGGGATAGAATGTGACTTGGAAGCAACCTTGCAGGTGGTGGTGTTGCCATGTGTCTGCTGCCCGTGTCCTTCTAGATAGTGGAGGCCATGGGTGTAGAAAATGCTGTTGAAGAAGCCTTGGCAAGTTGCAGCAATGCATCTTTGTAGATTGTTGTCGAGCGCTGCAATTAGTTACCAAGGAAAGATCCGGAAGCAAGAGAATAACTTGGCTCAAAAATCAATTGGTGCATTTCTGGGGACAAATGAGATGGTGCAATATGATAAGAAGATAGCTGGATGGAGTAGATTTCTGCATGACATACGTTTTTTGGACTCAATTAATTTTCCTGTTCCTTAAAATTGATGGTGTTGTAATTCTATTCTGTTTATGTGAAAATGATTATGTTGGATATGTCAACTGCATCCAGATTTAACGCATTTATGTGTAAAAATTAACCATTTACCATGCAAATTGCTTTAAGTTGTAACCTTTCGAAACACCAGTTAAGAAACATAAGGGAGCTTGGGGGGACAACTGCAGAAGCCAAGGCCTCCATGCATTTCCCAGCCCAAGACTTTGAGAATAATCAGCTCCGTGCCGATTAGCTGGTTTCAATATTATAATTCGATTCCCGGCTTGGGGTCACTGTTTGTGTGAAGTTTGCATGTTTTCCCCATTTCTGTATGGGGGGTTCCCACGGTCTAAAGATATGTGGGTGAAATGGATGGGCCATTCTAAATTGCCCCTTAGTGTCAGGAGGACTAGCTAAGGTAAATGTATGGGGTTATGGGTATAGGGCCTGGATCATAGCCTAAGGATATTGAGTAAACATTTTAGGGCACCTTGGCACTGCACACCAGGCAGTGGGCATTGCCAAGGGGGTGAGGCCTACTGGGGGAAATGCCCACTACAGTTTGGAAGGGTAAGAGGAGACTTGGTCAAAACATTTAAGATCCTGAGATGTTTTGACAGGTTGGGTGTAGAGAGGATGGGCAGGAATTTAAGGCCTTGTTTGTTCCAAAACCATAAAATTCCACCAGAGAACAGCAGACCTTCCCATGTCTGCCTTTCATCCACTCCGATTGCCTTGATGGGCACGGCAGTAAAATTCTGGCCATGTTTCCTCTCATAATGTTCATATAATCCTTTTCACAGTTGATGCAAACTGTCATTTTCAAACATTCCAAAACAAAAGTACAAATCTCACACATATTATAAGGAAATGACAAGTTTTCCTCACTGTACTGCTTCCGGGTCAAAGGCCATCACAATATATAGTTTCTTTTAGGTTAGTGATGGAATGTTATCCTGGCCATCTGAAGGACATTCTTCATTTTCTCACATAGTGCCATGGGATTGTTAGCACATACCAAAATATGTTGGATGGTAGCCTTAGTTCAGTACCTAATCTGAAAAATTACACTTCTGATAATTTAAAATTCCTTCAGTATTTCTCTGATATGTTAGTCTAGATTACATACTCAAATTCACGGTAAAAAGTAACACCTCATTCAGATGAGAGCGTCACCTATTGGGCCAAGCTGCCATTAGCAAGTTGATTCCTCACGTTGAGTTGCTTTCAGGTGCATTGTTAGCAACCTTAATTAATAATTCATTTGTTTATGTGCACAGTGAGCGCAAAGTATACCAACTCTACAAGGTGTTAAAGCATGTTTATTTAATGCGTGCATGACAGAATATTGTGTTGGCACTCACTTCACTTTTATGGTGTTGGATTCTGGTTTTCAATACAATCACCTCATTTTGAATGGCAAAGCTTGTCACATTTGCTACATACGATAATGCATTTCAGTCCAGTATGAGGAGAGGCAATGATCTAGTGGTATTATCGCTAGGCTATTAATCCAGAAACTCAGCTTATGTTCCAGAAACCCAGGTTCAAATTCTGCTATAGCAGATGGTTGACTTTGAATTCAATTTTTAAAAACCTGGAATTAAGTATCTACTGATTATCACAAAACCATTGTCAATTGTTGGAAAAACCCATCTGGTTCACTAATGTCCTTTAGGGAAGGGAATCTGGCATCTTTACCTGGTCTGTCCTACATGTGACTCCAGAGCCACAGCAATGTGATTGACATTCAACTGCCCTCTAAATAAGGGCAACTAGGGATGGCCAAAAAATGCTGGCCAGTCAGAGATGCACATATGCCATGAATAAATAAAAAAAATATTTTTGACCAGCATTTCCTGAAATGTTTTAAGCTTCCTTGTGACATCCAATGGTGAGCATAAAAGTAGCCCATTATACATTAATAGTGGAACTATCATAATATTCAAGGTTTCATTCAAGAATCACGAATACTCAGGACAAAGAAAAATTATGATTCCTGAATAGCTGTCAGAGGAGCGCTGAAGCAATCGCAGCCACAGGACTCCATGAAGTAGATTTATATCTTCACAGCTTGTGCAAAGATCTGGCAAAGTAGACTATTTGATCTTTATGGAACTCACCCAACTTCTGAATGGCATGGAGTATAAATCTGATGGGATCAATAATGGGACAACTATCAGATTACCATCCAGATGATGAAGGTTGAAATACACTTGAATGATTTTCATGACTACAAATATGAGTACCATATGTAAGAACTGTGAATCTTGGGAAAAGAAAGAAATTGAGGTAAAATTTAGTAGAAGGTGTTGAAGGGCAGCGGTCTGAAGAGATTTCATTATCAGTGAGTATTAATGCACGGGATGGAAGGTAAACAATGAGGTATGCAAGAGATAGAGGAAAAAAATTAGCAATTGCGTGTGAAAAACCGGATCTGCAGGGTGAGTATCATCAAAGGGAATGATTGATGTATATCATTAGTACAATAAGTGGGAAAGGAGAACAACTGTAGAAACAGTCTCCCAAAAACAAATTATTGCTGATTATGGCCTGACTGGACCTGAAGAGGATGTTCCCAAAAGTGCACAAATACCTGTAGGTGATAATTATCTGCTGGGTTGGGCTCATATTTATATGATATTGGACATAGTATAGGGACAAAGGATTTTTCAGAGCTCAGGAAACAGGTAGTTGAGAACAAAGTGGTAATTTCATGTAATACTATCATAGTGTATTACAGTCTTTCTTGTCATGTGTTTTTCTTTTAAGTTAATAAATATTCTTCGTTAATTGATCACACATTTCTGCACTGTTCCTCCCTGGTTTTGCATATCTTTTCTTATAGTATACAAAATTAAAAATGTACACCACTAAAAAATGGTATTCCAGGTTATCCTTCTGCGTTCTAGGATGCACTTGCATTTAACATCAATAGGGTTTGGAACATTATGTACATCGATCTTTATTGTTGCTTTCAGAACAGTAAATTATAATTAATGGTAAAATGATGCAGCAAAATGTAAAATATCTTCCTCCCCAAGAATATGGATTAAAATCCAAACAGAGGAAATGCATATACCTGGAAATGAATAAACAGCAAGATTTTTTTCATGTGAAATGTATCGTAGAAAATATAATGAATTATTTGTTTGCATTTAATGGTAGATATCACCATCATGATAGATTTTCGATCGTCAATGAGAATTGTAACCAGATACTGGTTCCGTAAAACATAGATCTCAAAGAGATGTCTCAAAGAAATCTGTGTTTTCTCAACTCCCACCCATCATCTTGTGGAGTTAACTGACAGAAAGCTGAATATACAGATACTTGGAACTACCAAGTTGCAGACGACATCAAAATTGGCGGCATAGTGCACAGAGAAGATTATCTAGGATTGCAATGGGATCTTGATCAATTGGGCTGATGAATGGCAGATAGAGTTTAATTTAGATAAATGTGAGATAATGAACTTTGATAGATCAATCAGGGAAGGGCTTACTCAATTAATGATAGGGCATTGGGGAAAGTTATAGAATAAAGAGATCGAGGGATACTGGTTCATAGCTCCTTGAATGTGGAGTCACAGGTGGACAAGGTGGTGCAGAAGGCATCTGGCATACTTGGTTTCATTGGTCGGAGCATTGAATACAGGAGTTGGGACATCTTGTTGAGTTATACAAGATATTATTAAGGCCGCACTTGAAGAACTGTGTACAATTCTGGTCACACTGTTATAGAAAGGATATTGCTAAATTAGAAAGAGTGCAGAAAATATTTACTAGGATGCTACCAGGATGTGATGGCTTGAGTTATAAGGAGAGGCGAGATAGATTGGAGCATATGTGAAGCATATTTAAGGAACAGCTTCTGCATGTCCTTAATGAATATGTACCTGCCAGGCAGGGAGGAAGTGGTCGAGTGAGGGAACCATGGTGTACTAGGAAAGTTGAATCTCTGGTGAAGAGGAAGAAGGAGGCTTATATAATGATGAGATGTGAAGGCTCAGTTAGGGCAATGGAGAGCTATAAATCAGCCAGGAAGGAGCTAAAGAGGGAGTTGAGAAGAGCTAGAAGAGGACACGAGAAGACTTTGGCGAATAGGATTAAGGAGAATCCTAAAGCTTTTTACAGGTATATAAATAATAAAAGATTGGTTAGGGCAAGATTAGGACCAGTCAGAGATAGTAGTGGGAAGTTGTGCGTGGAGCCTGAGGAGATAGGAGAGACACTGAATGAGTATTTTTCGTCAGTATTCACGCAGGAGAAAGACAATGTTGTCGGGGAGAATACTGCGATACTAGGTTATAGACTGGGCAGGATTGAGGTTCATAAGGAGGAGGTGTTAGCGAATCTTGAAGGTATGAAAATTGATAAGTCCCCTGGGCCAGATGGGATTTACCCCAGGATTCTCTGGGAGGCTAGAGAGGAGATTGCAGAGCCTTTGGCTTTGATCTTCATGTCATCGTTGGCTACAGGTATAGTGCCGGAAGACTGAAGGATGGCAAATGTTGTCCCTTTGTTCAAAAAGGGGAGTAGGGACCATCCTGGAAATTATAGACCGGTGAGCCTGACTTCTGTTGTGGGCAAGGTCTTGGAAAGAATTATAAGGGATAGGATTTATAAGCATCTAGAGAGAAATAAATTGATTAGGGATAGTCAGCACGGTTTTGTGAAGGGTAGGTCGTGCCTCACAAACCTTATTGAGTTTTTTGAGGAGGTGACCAAAGAGGTAGATAAGGGTAAGGCAGTTGATGTAGTGTATATGGATTTTAGCAAAGCGTTTGATAAGGTTCCCCATGGTAGGCTACTGCAGAAAGTGCAGATGCATGGGATTGAAGGTGATTTAGCAGTTTGGATTAGGAATTGGCTAGCTGATAGAAGACAGAGGGTGGTGGTTGATGGGAAATATTCAACCTGGAGTGCAGTTACAAGTGGTGTACCTCAAGGATCTGTTTTAGGGCCACTGCTGTTTGTCATTTTTATAAATGACCTAGATGAGGGTGTAGAGGGTTAGATTAGTAAATGTGCTGACGATACCAAAGTGGGGGGAGTTGTAGTCAGCGAGGATGGATGTTACAGTTTGCAGAGGGACATAGGTTGCAGTGAGGTGGCAAATGGAATTCAATACGGATAAGTGTGAGGTGATTCACTTTGGTAGGAATAACAGGCATATGAAATATAGGGCTAATGGAAGGACCCTTAATAGTGTTGTCGAGCAGAGGGATCTTGGGGTACAAGTACATAGCTCTTTGAAAGTTGGCACCCAGGTTGATAAAGTTGTTAAGAAGGCGTACGGTGTGTTAGCTTTTATTGGTAGAGGGATTGAATTTAGGAGCCGTGAGGTTATGTTACAACTGTACAAAACTCTGGTGCGGCCGCACTTGGAGTATTGCGTACAGTTCTGGTCGCCGCATTATAAGAAAGATGTGGAAGCATTGGAAAGGGTGCAGAGGAGGTTTACCAGGATGTTGCCTGGTATGGTGGGAAGGCCTTATGAGGAAAGGCTGAGGGACCTGAGATTATTTTCATTAGAGAGAAGAAGGTTACGCGGTGACCTAATTGAGGCGTATAAGATGATCAAGGGATTGGATAGGGTGGATAGTGAGAGCCTTTTTCCTCGGATGGTGATGACCAACACGAGGGGACATAACTTTAAATTAAGAGGTGGTAGTTATAGGACGGATGTCAGAGGCAGGTTCTTTACACAGAGAGTGGTGAGGGCGTGGAATGCCCTGCCTGCAGCAGTTGTGGACTCGCCTACTTTGGGGGCATTCAAATGTTCAGTGGATAGGCATATGGATGATATTGGAATAGTTTAGGTTAGAGGGTCCACTGGCCGGCGCAACATCGAGGGCCGAAGGGCCTGTACTGTGCTGTAATGTTCTATGTTCTATGTTCTATGTTCCAGATTGGAACTTTTTTTCCCTGGAGCATGGGGTGATCTTATGGAGATCTATTAATTAATGAGGGTCATAAATAAGGTAGATAGTTAATATCTTTTCCCAAAGATGGAGAAGTCTAAAAAGATACAAAAGGATCCAGAGGAGAAATTTATTCTCTCAGAGGATGCTGAGTGTCTGGAATGAGGTGCCAGAGATAGTAGTAGAGGTGGGTACAATTTTGTTTTTTAAAAAGCATTTACACAATTATATGGATAAATTAGGTATAGAGGGATATGGGTCTAAATGCACAATTGGAACTCACTTAATAGTAAAAACTGGGCAGCATGGATAAGTTGGGTTGAAGTGCCTATTTCCATGCTGTAAATCTCTATGACTCTACCACTCTGAAGAATGCCTATTCCAAATATTTACCTGTATTCCCAGAAGCATGAGTTGCTCATGCATGGGATATCTCTATCACTGGCCAGGTCACATTGTTTACCTATGGCCAGAATTCTCTGACTTCACATGTGACTGGGGTTCTCCAGTCGGTGAATGGAGTTTTCCCCAATCTCATTGGCAGCAGTAACAGGCGTAGTGATCCCAGAGAATTCTGATTCATGTCTAATTGCCCTTGAGAAAGCAATGGTGAGCTGGTTTCTTGAATACAACTGAGAGACTTGCTAGGCCATTTCAATGAGGAGTTAAGAGTTAACCACACATCTGTGGGGTCTGATGTCACATATAGACTAGATCAGGTAAAGGCAGCAATTTTCCTTCCCTCAAGGCATTTGCAAACCAAAGGGGTTTTTAATAACCATCTGATAGTGAAATAGTCACTATTACTAATACAAGCACTTATATTTTGGCATTCCAGATTGATTTAATTAATTGAATTTAAATTTGCCATGGATCCAGATCATTAGCCAGGCCTCAGGATTATAGATTCAGTAACATAAGTACTCTGCTTCCAACCCCGAAACTGGATAGATACCTCAATGGCTGGAGATGTTTCCAGCACTGGCGTTCTTATAGCATTACTCTGAAATTAACATTTTCTTTAGACAGAAGATTGCAGCCTTTGGAATTCTGTACTCCGGTGGGCTGTGGAAATTCAGTTATTGAGTATGTCTAAGCAGAGATTAATAGATTTCTAATGAAAAATAACATAAATGGTTATGGGATAGTGTGTGTGAAGTGTCCAATCAGCCACGATCGTATTGACTGGTACAGCAAGCTTGATGGGCTGAATGGCTACTCTTGCTCCAATGTTCTTCTGCAAACAAGGAACAGTAGTAGGCCATTCATCCCTTTGAGCCTGCTCTGCCATTCAATAAGCTCAGGCTATTCTGATACTAATCTCGAATAAGCATTCCACCCATTCCCTCAAAAATCTAAGTTTACCAAGAAAGCATCCACATCGGCCTTAAAAATATTCAAAGTCTCTGCTTCCACCACTCCTTCAGGAAGTGATTTCCAAAGATTCATCGCGATCCTTTGGTTAAAAAAAGTGGTTGCATCCCTATTTAAAATGGGCAACCCTAATTTTTAAACATAGATGTCTCATCATAGATTCTCCCACAAGAGGAAATATCCTCTCTCCATCCACTCTCTCAACACCACTCAGGATTTTATATGTTTCTATCAAGCTCAATCAAACATTGACATCAATGTGTATTTTGAGACAGGCAACAATCAAATGCTAGATTAATGCCATTGTTGCTGCATATACACACTGAACAAGTGTTTTATTCAGTTTTGCTTGATGCTTGTGAAGGTCATATCAGATGGAGTAAGTCCTTCCCAGAACAATTGCTGTTTCATCTCTGAGCCTGTCAAGGGTTTCAGCTTCTAGGAATCTCTTGTATGTTTCTTTTCGCTCCAGATATTGAGTGCTGTTTTGCTGCTTACAGATGTTTTCATGTTCAAAATCAGTTGCGTGCCTTTTTCAAGGTCTTTTTTGATGAAAGGAGATTTTTCTTTTAAATCGCCACTCAATTTTTTCCTGCAGCCATTTTAAAACTCCAGGGAGTCAGAGTCTCTAGCTGGAGAGTCAAAAACTCACCTTAGTTCAGGCAGGTGGGATTTTTCCATCCCACCGCAGTGAACGCAGATTTGGCTGGCCACCAAATTCTCCAAGCTCGCTGCAACGGGAGTGTGGCACGAACAGGCAATAAGATCACACCTAAAACCTTTACCTGATGCATCACCACCAAAAACAAATTAGGGTATAATAAAGTGGACAGCCTTTGAGGGGCAGAGTGCTCAGAAGCAAGCTGGAGTTACGGCTCCAAGTTCTGCTTTCCCTCGTGCAAAATACTCCATTCATTTTTTTTCCTCCAACAGACAAACCATTCATTTCTGGAATTAACCTAGTAAACCTTTGAACTGTTTCTAACACATTTATATCATTGCTTTTCCTCTTCCTCACACTTGAGGAGCACTGAGGACAATGAAGCAGCTCAGAGATTAAACATGGAATCTTCCTGGACATATAAATTATATAAGCTATAGAGCACAAAAAAGGCCGTTCAGCTCAATGAGTCTATGCTAGATGCTCTTGCTCATCTCGAACCTTCTCCCACCTTTTCTTATGGATTCAATAATATATTTACTAACTTTGTTAGTAGAAGTGTGGCCACTATTTTATTCAAACTAGTTAGAAATATATAGTACAAATAATTTATTTTCAAAAACATTGTATACATTACAAAGCATTACGTTTACATTAGATCATTATATTATTACTTTGAATTTGTTACAGCTCTGTTTTGATCACATAATGCAGATCCATTGTCCTGTATGCTTTAACTTGAATACTTTTCTGGCCCTATCCTGTTTGCAAGATCAAAGCACTGCGTTTGTTAAGCCATTGTTCCCATTTCCCTGATACTTAGTTTCCAGAGGCACAATGGTTCCTCTAGACATTGAGGAGTCTCATTAAGCAGTATCAATTCTCTTACTGTTGCTGTAGCCTCAGAAAGCTCTTACCTGGTGCGCAACTGTGTTAATGCTGTCTGGGATGTGGTCATTTCTTATTCCTGTCCACAATGAGTGTAGGCACAACACTCAGGCTGTCTGTTTGACCCTTTCCATTCATTCCTTTCCTGCCATAGCCCACACTCTCTGGGTTTGCCCCACTACACTGTCTTATAAAGAAAGGTTGTAAGTGCTGGTCTTGCATAGAATTTAGAAGAGTAGGAAATGACTTGATTAAAACCTTTAGGATCCTGAGGGGTATTGATAGGGTGAACATGGAGAGGTGATTCCTCTTATTACAGAATTAGGAATGATGAATCACTTTTTAAAAATAAGGCGTTGCCCACTTAAAATAGAGGTGGGAGATTTTTTTCATTCAGATGTCTGTGAGTCGTTGGAACTCACTTTCTCTAAAGGCATTGGAAGCAGAATTTTTAAGGCAGAGCTAGACAAATTCCTAACCAGGAATGTGAAGTCAAAGTTACAATTAGGTTAGCCATGAATTTATTGAATGGCGGAGCAGGCTCAAATGGCCAATTGGCCGAGTTCTGCTCCTATTTCATACGTTCATATTATTACGGTTGCTGCTCTTGATGGTTTTTAAGTACATCATGTGAGAGTGCACACCTATAACTATTAGATGAGGACGGCATCCATCCTGAGAGTGGTGCACCCTTCACTGAGTGTTCTAACCGCACTCACTGAGACTCACTCATATAAAGAATGTTCACTTGGATGAGGTGCTAGAAAACAACACACTCTTATGCAAATTTGGGAGGAGGCAATGGCCTAGTGGCATTATCACAAACTAGAAACCCAGCTAATGTTTCTGCTTTGAATTCCATCATGGCAGATGGTAGATTTGAATTCAATGAAAAATTGCTAGAAATAAGAATCTGCTGACCATTGTCGATTTTTGGAAAAACCCATCTGGTTCACTAATGTCCTTTCGGGAAGTAAATCCGCCATTCCTACCTGGTCTGGTCTATACGTGACTCCAGAGCCACAGAGATGTGGTTGATTCTTAACTGCCCTCTGAAATGGCCTCGCAAACCATTCAATTCAAGAGCAACCAGGAGCGGGCAATAAATGCTGGCCAGCCAGCGATGCCAGTGTCCCATGAATGAAGTCATTATCTCAGGAAATGACACAAGAGAAAGAAAACTAATATTCTGGCTAATTTCTGTATAACGCAATGCAGTCTAACTGAACATTGTAGTTACCTTGTTCACTTCTAATGTGTTTGAACAGGGTTTGGTGAAATGATGTCCAAAGAAATGATATCCAAAAAAAAATCCAGTCCAAAGATGTGTGGGTTAGGTTGATTGGTCATGCTAAAATTCCCCCTTAGTATCCTGAGGTGTGTAGGTTAGAGGGATTAGCGGGTAAAATATGTAGGGATATGGGGGTAGGGCCTGGGTGGGATTGTGGTTGGTGCAGACTCGATGGGCTGAAGGCCCTCTTTCTGCACTGTATAGTTGCTATGATTTCTATGATATGAGAGAATTAAAATGAGTTTGAATTCGTCAATTAGACTAAATCCAATCTGTACGCAATTGAAGTTGAGATGTTTACAAACATCTCATAGTCTTTGCTGCCATCCAGAGGACACCAAGGTTTTGTTCCCTTCTCCTGCAGACAAACACAAGCTTATCAAAACCTTTTAAAAACTACTACTAAACATTGTAGGCCTGTCACCGAAAGATGCAAGTTTTTGAATTTTAGGAGGCATTTTCAGCACACTTGCTGGCTGGGGAAATAGTAAAAGAAAAATGAATGTTAACTATATTGTTCAAAAATGGTATTCATGTTATTGCCCAGGGCCAAGGGGAGAAGGATCCTGGATATGGAGCAGAGATGGAAGAGGTGAAAACTTGCTAACCTTGAAGGCTACCTGTAGAGGAACAGCTTGGGAGCCACTGGGACTAAGAATACAGTCATTGAGCTAAATGGATACACTAAATAGTCACATTGCCCACCTCATTCTGAATTTGATTTGATTTGATTTATTATTGTCACATGTATTAGTAGACAGTGAGAAATATTATTTCTTATGCACTATACAGACAAGGCTGCCATTCATAGAGAAGGAAAGGAGAGGGTACAGAATATAGTGTTTCAGTGATAGCTAGGGTGCAGAGAAAGATCAACTTAACGTGAGGTAGATCCATTCAAAATCT
This sequence comes from Sphyrna mokarran, assembly GCA_024679065.1. Classification (NCBI taxonomy): domain Eukaryota; kingdom Metazoa; phylum Chordata; class Chondrichthyes; order Carcharhiniformes; family Carcharhinidae; genus Sphyrna; species Sphyrna mokarran. Next base: position 17,752,027 of record JAGIQG010000008.1, on the reverse strand, counting down.
GATGGCAGCAAGGAAGAAGCTGCTCTTTAGTTGGTTGGTATGTAACCTCAGACTTTTTCCCAATGTTAGAAGGTGGAAGAAAGAATGTCCAGGGTGCATAATTATGCTGGCTGTTTTTCCAAGACAGCGAGACGTGTCAACAGAGTCAATGGATGGGAGGCTGATTTGCATGATGGACTGGCTTCATTCACGACCTTTTGAAGTTTCTTGCAGGTTTGGGCACAGCCATATCAAGCTGTAATACATCTGGAAAGGATGCTTTCTATGGTGCGTCTGTAAAAGTTGCTGAGAGTCATAGCTGACATGCCAAATTTCCTAAGCATGAGCGCAGAGTTCACAATACAACACTCAAAAAGCCGGGCTATTCAATCTGATTTCTAGTCTATTACATTTTCCAGTGTTTTGGTTCAATCCTCCACAGCTTTATCTCCTAGTATTTGTATCACATGTACATTTAACCACCATTCCATCAGTTTTTGAAACTATGGCTGGAACCTTAATATCATTCATGTCAGTGAGATTTTCTTGCAGTGAATGGAGATTTGGCTGGGTGTCAAACTTGGTGACTTCAATGCAGTGGGAGTGTGGTGTGAGCGGCAGGTAAGATCATGCCCTACCTCTTTTCTGAACAATTGGTAACTTCTCCCTTGGATCCTTATGGAACACTATTTCCTACTTTTAGTCACTCTCAGAATCCGCTCTAATCACCATACTCCAGTGCCAATTCAGGTACACTGAGACAGAATTTAGTATGGCCAGTGCATTTTTTTTTGATTTGATTTGATTTGATTTATTATTGTCAAATGTATTAGTATACACTGAAAAGTATTGTTTCTTGCATGCTATACAGAACACCATCCCAATCGTAGAGAAGGAAATAAGAGAGTGCAGAATGTAGCCATAGCTTGCGTGTTGAGAAAAATTAACTACATGCAAGATAGATCCATACAAAAAGTCTCACAGCCGCAGGGAAGAAGCTGTTCTTGAGTCAGTCAGTACATGACTTCAGACTTTTGTATTTTTTCCCCAATGGAAGAGAGAATATCCAGGGTGCATGGGGTTATTAATTATGTCTTTTAGACCGTGGGAGGAAACCGGAGCACCCAGAGAAAACCCACACAGACACTGGGAGACCATGCAGACTCTGCACAGACAGTAACTTAAGCCAGGTCAGAATCTATGCCTTTGGTGCTGTGAGGCAGCAATGCTGACCAGTGTGCCACAGTGTCGCCCTACAGCAAAATGTCAGAAATGGGATTTAAACGCACACCCCTAGGAAGGGACCAGAATTCACCAATCTTATAAAAAGCAAGGGATCACACTCCTTGCTGGTGTCTTAAAGCACTTGACCATCCTAACAATTGTACATGGGGGGACATGGAAATGGGTTGGGTTGAGGGCTCTAACAGTCTAACAGCCTTTAATACAACTGGGGCAAAGACCCACGGAATCAGGTTTGGCCTTCTAATCAGCTCATCCGGGCACCTGTTGTGGCCCCTTCCAAATTGCTTCTAGCATCCGCAGGCCTGGTTTAATCCCCATCCTCACCCCTACCTCCCCAGAGCAAAGATTATGTATGCAGAGCCATTTATCTGAAGATGGGTCTGGCAAGTCAGGAAATTTCTACACTCAAGCTTCCTGACTCCCAGCAAAAGTTCAACCTGAAATCCAGGTGGGTGTGGGATCCTGTGTATGGTTTGTCTCAGTTAAAAGGCTTCCCTCTAAAGTATTTCTGTCCATGTAACTAATGATGTTAATCTCTAAAGCTAACTTAAGCCACATTGGCCACATTTTAAAACTCAGCTTGGAATTCTGGGTTTTGAGCTTAGAAGTTGACTATATTTGAAAGTGCGATGTTAAGTGGAAATGATCCTTCTCACATACAAGCTTTCTCAGAAGGTAAGTAGCAGTGTTTCATGGTCACAGATGACAATTGTTTATATATAGCTCTTTAATAATATAGATAACCAAAAACCTATATTGTTAATAACAGCCACGTGTTCAATTCTATGCAGTTGTGTTCAAACCTGTAGAAACTTTTGGATCAAATCTGTATTATCTCTTTCTCTCTTTCTCTCCAGCTGGTAAATTTCTGTAAATGTTAATTTTCAATTATGTTCAATAAATGAAGTTTTGCTTCTGACCAGTTTTGCCTAGATCTATTCTAAGAGAACAGGCCCTATAGTGGGTTTCAGAACAACTGCTTCACGGTTTCACAGGGTTAATCATAAAAAAGATATAATGGCATTACTCAACAGAATTTAAATCGCTGCATTTAAATAAGGGAGAAAAAAGATTAGAATTAAATACTTTGACAGCATTGCTCAAAATTTGTCTGGGACTTCTCCCTCTCAAGAGATTATTCCTTAGCCAGGGATCTTTTGAGATGCATTCATCATCATCCTTATAATTGGAATGGGTTTCATTTTACAATTTAGGATGCAATGATTTGAAATATCTATTATTAATTTTGATGAACTGTTCCTAGAAGAGATATAGGTACATTCTTTGAATCCGTTGATATTATTCGAAAATTAATCATTTTATAAAGGGAAGAAAATCTAAAGATGTGATACCGAGTTCCAGTGGTTTATTCCTAACAGGTAATAAATTACGGAAGTTGAGAAGGTTCCAAATTTGATCTTTTGTTGAAAGAATTAAATGATTTTACGTGAATTCGTGTGCATTATCCTGAAGGATAACAAAAGATTATTTTGGCTCTTTACCTCCGATATTTTAAATACAGTTGTGGACGTTGCAGGAACAAGGTTCCAAATAAGCAGTTCTGTGTTTTCTAAGATTTTTTTGAACCGCGTTTGGAAGACATTAGTGTTATTAATGAATCCACTTCTGTGAGTCAGGATAGAGATAATGAAGGAGGAAAAGAAAACAGAAACTGCTTGTCTTTTGATAATGCATTCCCCTTATTTAATGAAGATAATGCTGAAAGCAGGGGTTGTTCCCTTCATTTGTTAAAGGGAAAAGCACCACATCCATTGATTATTTCTTTGTTTATTACCAGTGCACATTGTGTGTTACTGTTCCCAAGGTTTCTGCTTCTAATCACAGAGGAACAGTGCAAGTGATAAGTTAAATTTAACCCCAGATTTAAATACAATAGCAGTGAATTTTTTTCTTTTTATTCATTCATGTGACATGGGCATCACAGCCTGACCAGCATTTATTCTTATCCCTAGCTGCCCCTGGAGAGCAGGGTGAATTACATTGCTGTAGCTCTAGACTCACATGTGAAGCCAGACCAAGTAAGGACAACTGATTCCTGAGCCAGATGGATTTTTTCCCCAACAATCGAGAATGATTTCATGGTCATCTGTAGAATTTAATTCCAGATTTTTTAAAATTGTATTTAAATTCCACCATCTGCAGTGGCAGGATTCAAACCCGGGTCATGACATGTTTAAAGAAGTTAATTAAATAATATTAAGTTGTGATGCGGAGATGCCAGCATTGGACTGGGGTGGGCACAGTAAGAAATCTCGCAACACCAGGTTAAAGTCAGACAGATTTATTTAGAATCACGAGCTTTCAGAGTGCTGCTCCTTCATCAGGTAATGAAGGAGCAACACTGACTTGATAAAGGAGCAGCAGACGAAAGCTCATGATTCCAAATAAACCTGTTGGACTTTAACCTGGTGTTGTGAGACTTCTTAATATTAAGTTAACCTCTTAACACTAAGGACAGCCTCAACTGGGAACTTGGGTTCATGTCACACTACTTGTAATCATAGAACATAGAACAATACAGCACAAACAGGCCCTTCGGCCCACGAGTTGCGCCAATCACATCTACCAATCCACAGACCTACCTATAACCCCCTATCCTATTCTTTTCCATATACTCATCCAGAAATCTCTTAAAAGACCCCAGTGAGTTTGCCTCAACAACCTCCGACGGCAGTCGGTTCCATTCACTCACCACCCTCTGAGTGAAAAACCTACCCCTGACATCTCCTTTGTACAAAGAAATCCCTATGACTTGCCTGCTCTTGCTATATCTCACTTACTGTCTGTCTGGAGACAATACACATCTCTTAACCTATGTTTAATACTATCTCCACTCACATTGTCTGCATCTTTAAGATTTAATTAGCTGACTAGCTGTAAAGACTCGTATTCTGTAAACTGTATCTGCCTTTATATGATCAGAACTCTGTTTGTGATCAGAACTCTCCACTCATCTGACGAAGGGGCAGACCCTCAAAAGCTTGTGGCGTTTACTACCAAATAAACCTGTTAGACTTTAACCTGGTGTTGTGAGACTTCTTACTCTGTTCACCTAAATGAATTCCAAGTTTGCTCATTCAGCATCCAAGCTGCATCACTTCTGTAAGGCTATTTTGAAATGCTGATGGCCAAATTGGCCAGGAGGTGAGCTTGGCATCTAATTTATGACAGTGAGCATTTCTAAGAGATGCTCGCTGTCACAAATAACTATGTAAGAATTTAGCAACACCAATTATTAATCCAACCGATTTATTTGATAGTAAAAAAGCGAGCTTTCAACACTCTTGTGTCTTCCTCAGGCAAGTGCAGTGTTCTGGTCTGCAATAGCACACATCAGCACAGACAGTCAGATTGCTGATTAGAATGCGAATCCTTACATCTAACCTGCTATTCAAGTGTTAAAGTGGCTAACAATGTGTGTGAAGGGGATCCTGAGCATTGTTAGAGAATTGTGTATTTTCTCCAGACAGCACAGTAAGTGAGTTTTTTTGCTAACCCAGGCAAGTTACGGGGGTTACAGATAGTGTGTCATGAAGCCAAGATCCCTGTTAAGACCGTCCTCATGTGTGCGGAGCTTGGCTAGCAGTCTCTGTTCAGCGACTCTGCGCTGTCGTGTATCACGAAAGCCCCCTTGAAGAACATTTACCCGCAGGTCGGAGGCCGAATGCCCATGACTGCTGAGGTGTTCGCCCACAGGAAGGGAACTGTTTTGCCTGGTGATTGCTGAGCGATGCTCATTCATCCGCTGTCGTAGTGTTTGCATGGTCTCCCCAAAATACCATGCTTCGGGACACCCTTTCTTGCAACGTATTAGGTAGACAACGTTGGCCGAGTTGCAAGTGTATGTACCGTGTACCTGGTGAATGGTATCCTCACGTTTGATGATGTCGTCCATGTCTATGATCGGCATGTCTTGCAGAGGTTGCTGTGGCAGGGTTGTGTGGTATTGTGGTCACTGTTCTCCTGAAGGTTGGGTAGTTTGCTGCGAACAATGATCTGTTTGAGGTTGTGCGGTTGTCTGAAAGCAAGAAGTGGGGGGGTGGGGATGGCCCTAGCGAGATGTTCATCGTCATCAATGATATGTTGAAGACTCCGGAGAAGATGTCGTAGCTTCTCCGCTCCGGGGAAGTACTGGACAACAAAGGGTACTCTGTCCACCGTGTCCCGTGTTCGTCTTCTGAGGAGATCAGTGCGGTTTATCGTTGTGGCACGTTGGAACTGTCGATCGATGAGTCGAGCGCCATATCCTGTTCTCACGAGGGCATCCTTCAGTGTCTGGAGGTGTCTGTCACGATCCTCCTCATCTGAGCAAATTCTGTGTATACGGAGGGCTTGTCCATAGGGAATGGCTTCTTTAACGTGTCTAGGGTGGAAGCTGGAGAAGTGGAGCATTGTGAGGTTGTCTGTCGGTTTGCGGTACAGTGAGGTGCTGAGGTGACCGTCCTTGATGGAGATGCGTGTGTCCAAGAATGCAACTGATTCTGGAGAATAGTCCATGGTGAGTCTGATGGTGGGATGGAACTTGTTGATATCATCATACAGTTGTTTCAATGATTGTTCACCATGAGTCCAAAGGAAAAAGATGTCATCAATGTATCTAGTATATAACCTTGGTTGGAGATCTTGTGTGGTGAAGAAGCCTTGTTCAAACGGCTATATCGAGGGCATCCTGAAACCCATCGTACAAAGAACCCCCAGCTTTTGTCTTGACACTACGGACTTCCTACAGAAACTCAGCACACATGGAGCAGTAGAAACAGGGACACTCCTTGTCAAAATGGATGTCTCGGCGCTCTACACCAACATCCCCCACGACGATGGTATTGCTGCAACTGCCTCAGTACTCAATGCCAACAACTGCCAGTTTCCAGATGCAATTTTACAACTCATCCGCTTCATCTTGGACCACAATGTCTTCACCTTCAACAATCAGCTTTTCATCCAGACACACGGAACAGCCATGGGGACCAAATTCGCACCTCAGTATGCCAACATCTTCATGCACAGGTTCGAACAAGACTTCTTCACCACACAAGATCTCCAACCAAGGTTATATACTAGATACATTGATGACATCTTTTTCCTTTGGACTCATGGTGAACAATCATTGAAACAACTGTATGATGATATCAACAAGTTCCATCCCACCATCAGACTCACCATGGACTATTCTCCAGAATCAGTTGCATTCTTGGACACACGCATCTCCATCAAGGACGGTCACCTCAGCACCTCACTGTACCGCAAACCGACAGACAACCTCACAATGCTCCACTTCTCCAGCTTCCACCCTAGACACGTTAAAGAAGCCATTCCCTATGGACAAGCCCTCCGTATACACAGAATTTGCTCAGATGAGGAGGATCGTGACAGACACCTCCAGACACTGAAGGATGCCCTCGTGAGAACAGGATATGGCGCTCGACTCATCGATCGACAGTTCCAACGTGCCACAACGATAAACCGCACTGATCTCCTCAGAAGACGAACACGGGACACGGTGGACAGAGTACCCTTTGTTGTCCAGTACTTCCCCGGAGCGGAGAAGCTACGACATCTTCTCCGGAGTCTTCAACATATCATTGATGACGATGAACATCTCGCTAGGGCCATCCCCACCCCCCCACTTCTTGCTTTCAGACAACCGCACAACCTCAAACAGATCATTGTTCGCAGCAAACTACCCAACCTTCAGGAGAACAGTGACCACAATACCACACAACCCTGCCACAGCAACCTCTGCAAGACATGCCGGATCATAGACATGGACGACATCATCAAACGTGAGGATACCATTCACCAGGTGCACGGTACATACTCTTGCAACTCGGCCAACGTTGTCTACCTAATACGTTGCAAGAAAGGATGTCCCGAAGCATGGTATATTGGGGAGACCATGCAAACACTACGACAGCGGATGAATGAGCATCGCTCAACAATCACCAGGCAAAACAGTTCCCTTCCTGTGGGCGAACACTTCAGCAGTCATGGGCATTCGGCCTCCGACCTGCGGGTAAATGTTCTTCAAGGGGGCTTTCGTGATACACGACAGCGCAGAGTCGCTGAACAGAGACTGACAGCCAAGCTCCGCACACATGAGGACGGTCTTAACAGGGATCTTGGCTTCATGACACACTATCTGTAACCCCCGTAACTTGCCTGGGTTAGCAAAAAACCTCACTTACTGTGCTGTCTGGAGAAAATACACAATTCTCTAACAATGCTCAGGATTCCCTTCACACACATTGTTAGCCACTTTAACACTTGAATAGCAGGTTAGATGTAAGGATTCGCATTCTAATCAGCAATCTCTGACTGTCTGTGCTGATGTGTGCTATTGCAGACCAGAACACTGCACTTGCCTGATGAAGACACGGGAGTGTTGAAAGCTCGCTTTTTTACTATCAAATAAATCGGTTGGATTAATAATTGGTGTTGCTAAATTCTTACTGAGTTCTTACCACCCCAATCCAACGCCGGCATCTTTACATCACAAATAACTATACCATAGTTGGCATAACTATAAGGTTCATGGTGGGAGATATAGGACAGAAGTAAATTCTTTACTCAGAGAGTGGGTGGGATGTAGAATGGGACTGCCTGCTGTGATAGTGGAGTCAGACACTTCAGGAAGTTAAGTGGTTATTGGGTAGGCACATGGAGCACACCAGAATGATATGGAGTGGAATAGCTTGATCTTGGGTTTGGACATAGTTCAACACAACATTGAGGGCTGAAGGGCCTATACTGTCCCTTACTGTTCTATGTTCTATGTTCTATGTTCTAAATGCCTGCCTGACTCCAGCGGAGAAGGCAAATAGCTGCCATATTGAGTGCTTTGCTGTTCACTAATTCCAGTAAGCACAATATGTAGCTGTTCCAATGTGACTTGGGGTCATAACTGGCAACTTGTGGTCAGCGGTGTTCCCAGGCTACTGATTTTTGTGAAACTCATAATAATCATGTCAAGGGATGGTAGCTAGGTTCTATCTGGATTTAAATGGTCATCGCCTTTCAGTCGTGAACGGGACTAGCCATTTAACCCAAGCCTGAATATTAACTGCATCGTATTTTATATGGACATAGGATTTTCCTTTGTCTGAGGAATTGAGCATAAGGTTGTGTAATCATCAGCAACCATCCCCAGTTCTCAAATAAAAACAGACCTGAAGAAGGGCAAAAATGTGATAGATTCTACAGTTAGGAGCAGATTAGTTTGGAGTTAGGTGGGAGATCAGGGGAGATTGAAAAAGATGTCAAGGGCAAGAGACAAAGGAAGTGTTAATGGTCGTGTTAAAGACTAAAATGTTGCTGATAATGACATTCAGGTGAGGTGGCAGAATGTATTAATAGCAGAACAAAGATCAGCGTTCTGTCTAAAAAAAAAACAAGTTATATTCGGCTCTGTGAGGAAGAGCTAGGAAAAGGACAGGACTGTGGATATGAGAGCAAGATGGTGAAGTAAGATGATAAATGATAGGAAGATCACTGTGTTGCTTGTGGACTGAGTGAAGGTTTTCCACAAAGCAGTCACTCCCCAGTGTATAGGACACTGCCTTGGGAACAGTGCAGATGGAAACACCAGATTGAAGGAGGTGCAAGTGAAGCACTGCTTCACCTGAAAGGAGTGTTTGGTGCCTTAAACTGTAAGAAGGGCACAAGACAGGTGTCTCACTCTCTGCGGTTGCAAGGGAAGGTGCCGCAGGAAGGGGGTGGGGTGTTGGAGGTGATAGAGCAGTGGACTAGTGTATCATAGATTTAATGATCCCAATGAAACCTGCAGGGGAGGTGAAGGGAAGATGTGCTTGTTCGTGGCACCATGTTGGAGTTGGCGGAAACGACAAAGAATGGATTTTTTGAATGCAGAGGTTGGTGGGGTGAAAAGTGAGGACAAAAAGGAACCTAACCATAACAGGGGAGGGAGGGGAAGGGGCAAGGGCAATAGTGCAGGAGATGTGCTGGACACAGTTGCGGGACGAAACTTCTATTAACCATGCAGGCGTGATGTAGAGATGCAGGAGTTGGACTGGGGTCAACACAGTAATAAGTCTCACAACACTGGGTTAAAGTCCAACCAGTTTACGTGATAGAAATCCCACAAGCTTTCGGAAACACTGTTCCTTCATCAGGTGTGTAGAAGATTCTGATCAGAGAAGGGCAAACAAAGTCACACGCAGTTTACAGAATACAGAGAATTGTCTGCATCTTTAAAACTTGAGTAGCAAGTTAACTGTAAAGGCTTGCATTCTAATCAGTATTCTGTAAACTGCGTGCAACTTTATATGTCCTTCTCTGACCAGAACATTCCACACGCCTGACGAAGGAACAGCGTTTCTGAAAGCTTGTGGGTTACTATCAAATAAACTGGTTGGACTTTAATCTGGTGTTGCAAACATGCAGGCAGGCATGTCAGAAACACTGTTAGGAAGGAGCATCTTTGGGATGAAGGTGAAGAAATTGAGAGAATGGGATGGAGTACTAAGAGGAAGTGGGGTGTGGGAAGCTGTAGTCAGGTAGTTGTGGGAGCCAGTGGCTAGGTCCAGAAATGGTGACGGGGTGACACAGCAGCAAAACGGTTAGAAATACTGCCTCACACCACCAGGGATCTGGGTTCAATTCTGGCCTCGAGTGACTGTGTGGAGTTTGCATGTTCTTCCCGTGTCTGCGTGGGTTCCCTCTGGGTATTCTGGTTTCCTCCAACAGTTTCCTCCCACAGATATGTGGGTTAAGTGGATTGGCCATGTTAAATTGCCCTTTAGTGTCAGGGTGATTCGTAGGGTAAATACATGGTGTTATGGAAATAGGGCCTGGGTGACATTGTAGTCAGTGCAGGCTTCAAGGGCTGAATGGCCTCTTTCTGCACTGCCAGGATTCGTTGGGATTCTATGAAAAGAGGGAAAGGAAGTTCTGGAGTCTGATAGTAGACGTGCCTAAATAAATGTGCCAGCAATAAAGAAAATGATGTTAAAGTTAAACATATTTTAATTAGTCTTTGAAAAAAGGGACACAAGTGAGAATGTACTTGTTTTCTGGCTATAACTTATTTATTGTGAGTCAGCACTACATTTATAAAATACAGGCCTGCATTTTTAATCTGAAACTCTTTACTGATAAGGACAGAGAGCCATCTGCTGGATTGATGTTGCATTGCACATAGGTTTAGTCTGTGTATTCAGTCTAAGTCTACAGGCCTGACAGGTTAATGCTATTTAGGGACCTGATCTCTTGTAACAAAATTGATAATGGCCAGGCCTGGTTGAGATGACTTTTGATAATTGGTGCAGGCTCAATGGAGCAAATGGCCTCTTTCTGCACTGTAGGGATTCTATGGATTCACTCCAAAGTTTTTGAACATAGAACATAGAACATAGAACATTACAGCACAGAACAGGCCCTTCGGCCTTCGATGTTGTGCCGACCAATATAAAAAAGCAATGCCCCTCCAAACTAAACCATTCCCTTCTCTTCCATATACTTATCCACTAACCTCTTAAACGCCACCAAACTTGGCGCATCTACAACTGCTGCAGGCAGGGCATTCCACTCCCGAACCACCCTTTGGGTAAAGAAACTGCCTCTGATATCCGTCCTATAACTATCACCCCTTAATTTAAAGCTGTGTCCCCTCGTGCTAGCTTTTTCATCCTAGGAAAAAGGCTATCACTGTCCACCCTATCTAAACCTCTAATCATCTTATATGTTTCGATCAGGTCCCCTCTTAGCCTCCTCCTGTCTAACGAAAACAACCTCAAATCCCTCAGCCTCTCCTCATAAGACCTGCCCTCCATACCAGGCAACATCCTGGAAAACCTCCTCTGTACCCTCTCCAATGCCTCCACATCTTTCTTATAATGTGGGGACCAGAACTGCACACAATACTCCAAGTGCGGCCGCACTAGAGGTTTGTACAGTTGCAACATGACTTTGCGGCTCCGAAATTCAATCCCCCTACCAATAAAAGCTAAGACTCCATATGCCTTCTTAACAACCTTATCGACTTGATTGCCAACTTTCAGGGATCTATGCACATAAACACCAAGATCCCCCTGTTCTTCAACACTATTAAGAGTCCTACCATTAGCCCTATACTCTACACATTTGTTATTCCTGCCAAAGTGAATTACCTCACACTTTTCCACATTAAACTCCATTTGCCACCTCTCGGCCCAGCTCTCAACTTGTCCAAGTCTCTCTGCAAACTATAACACCCTCTTCACTATCTACCACTCCTCTGACTTTGGTGTCATCCGCAAATTTACTAATCCATCCTTCAATACCCTCATCCAGATCATTTATAAAAATTACAAACAGCAGGGGCCCCAAAACAGACCCCTGAAGTACACCACTTGTCACCGAACTCCACGATGAATATCTCCCATCAACCACCACCTCTGTCTTCTATCTGCTAGCCAATTCCTAATCCAATTAGCTAAATCACCCTCTATCCCATACATCTGCATTTTCTGCAGAAGTCTTCCATGGGCCACCTTATTAAACGCCTTACTAAAGTCCATATATACCATATCAACCGCCTTACCCCCATCCACCTCCTTAGTCACTTTTTCAAAAAACTCAATGAGATTAGTAAGGCACGACCTACCCTTCACAAAACCATGCTGACTATCCCCAATCAATTCATTTCTCTCTAAATAACTATAAAACCTATCCCTAATAATTCTCTCCAATACCTTGCCCACCACAGAAGTAAGACTCACTGGCCTATAATTCCCAGGAAGGTCTCTCTTCCCCTTCTTAAACAATGGGACCACATTCGCCATCCTCCAGTCCTCCGGAACCACACCCGTAACCAACGAGGACCTGAAGATCAGAGCCAGAGGATCTGCAATCTCCTCTCTTGCCTCCCAGAGAATCCTAGGGTAAATCCCGTCCAGCCCAGGGGACTTATCCAACTTCAAACCCTCGAGAATATCTAGCACAACCTCCCCATCTTCTTCGATACCTTCCAGTTTGCTACCCTGTACCTCAGTGTTCTCCATAACTACATTTACATCACCCTGCGTGAATACCGAAGAGAAATATTTATTCAGTACCTCTCCAATCTCCTCAGGCTCCACGCACAACTTCCCACTGCTGTCTATGACTGGCCCTAATCTTGCCCTAACCAATCTTCTATTCTTAACATATCTAAAGAAAGCTTTAGGATTCTCTCTAATCCTATCAGCCAAAGTCTTCTCATGTCCTCTCTTTGCTCTCCTCAATTCAGAGGAATTGAGAACAGATAGACACAGTTTAAATGAGACAGCTAAAAAATACAAATGGTCTTTTTTTTTCACAAAAATGTAGAAAATGCCAAAAAGAATGATATGAAATGATATTCACATTTTCTACCAAGATCATGTTCCGTTCTGAGATGCTTCGACACGATTGTGATTCATCTAATACTCACTGTAGACATTCAATGTTCTTCATACAGCCCGAGGGTGTTTTATATAATGTCTGATTTCCAGCCCTCAGTGCCCTACGGCTAAAAAAGCTTAGATTGTGATTTTTCCCCATTGCGTCTTTGCAGCTGCTGCCCCAAGCAAAAGTGCATTAGCTATGTGATGTTAGAGCTTTGCGTGGACATTGTCTACTGGGTGATCCACCGAGGCATGATTCCAAACAGCGATTAGCCATACCTCTGATGTTTCACCTTCCAATGGGTGTTTACAACTGAAAGTTGGGTCCTGAGCAGGCCCGCCTCATGATATTGTTTAGCTGATACCGGCTCACACTTGAGCAGTATGTCCAGTTGCCTTCATATGCTACTTGGTATGGAATATGGTCAAAATCATGCTACTTTTGATGGCTTGTGCACTTTCTGATTTGAACCCACGCACTGATTGGTCAAGTTTGTTTTGAGGATATGAGCACAACACCGCATGCATACCACTCCCCTCAGCACACCTTGCTTTCTTGATACCCCTTTAAATCCATGTGAGGCATAAAGCTCCCACATTTGGAGGGGCTTTTCGATGCTGCATGTGTACCCCATTTGTAACAAAACCAACGTTCTCCACCCAGTTGCTGTTGCTGGCCTATTATCAGCATTTATGTGTTCCAATCCCCTCCTCTAAGGCACAAGCAAATCCCTTGCTGCTCCTTCTAACTACTTATCCCAACACAATCTCGTAACCTTCCTTGTCATGGCAACCCCTGCAATTTCCCAGTCTGCCTCAGTCCCTGAATATATCAGCATTGCTCCTGTCTGTCTTTTTATGACCAGCATCACCACTCCGTTCAGATGTTTCACAAAATGGACACCGGTGGAATTGAAGTAATTTACTTTCCCTCATGGGTACATGTGGTTATGCCTTCTGTGCCCCAGGTCTTTTCTCTCCTGCGATAGGATTGGCATAGCTCCCCACCCCCCCCCCCTCCTCCCCCAGCAGCAAACCCGCCCCCCCCCACCCCCCTACCCCAATACCTCAGGTGAAGGACATCACAAAATGTCTCCTTGATCTGTCTATCCATCTCCAACCAGGATGGTAACTATTCTCAGCCATGGGCTACATCCAGCCTTGTCCTTGGATCAGATCTCCTTGTACAAACAAGAATAAAAAATGACATTGCTCTGTGAGGGGTCCTCCCCTTTAAAATAGATATCACACTTTCAGGAGAATTTTAAAGCACGCTGATCTACAGAGGCACATGTTCTCTCACAATATTACAACTTCTGTAACACGCTAAACAGCCAACTGTTTGAAACACACATATAAAAACAGACCATAAGGTGTTAAGCAACTTTTAAGTGATACAGACACTGGCTTTCAAACACATATGCTGAAATCTTGCTGCTGTTCACGTCAGCAGGATCTTTCAGACCTGCCGACTGCACGTCTCCACATCGGGTTTTCCAGCGGCGAGGAGTGTGTTCAACAGGAAACCCTCACTGACAACGGGGAGACCAGAAGATCTCACCACCAAGATGGCACAGTGGTTAACACCGCTGTCTCACGGTGCCAAGGATCCGGGTTTGATTCCCAGCTTGTGTCACTGTCTGTGTTTGCTCACTCTCCCCGTGTCTGCGTGGGTTTCCTCCTACAGCCCAAAGATGTGCGGGATAGGTGAATTGGCTGTGCTAAAATTGCCCCTTAATGGCAGATGGATCAGCTAGGGTAAATGCATGGGCTTATGGGGTTAGGGCCTAATTAGAAAGTGGTCAGTGTTGGCAATAGGCTGAATGGCCACAGGATTCTATGATTCTAAATGAATTAAAGTAAGTGTTGCAACTAATGTGGGTTTCTGTTGGCCCTTAAAGTGTTAAATAAAGAGAAAAAGTTTTGTTTAAATGAAATTTGAGTTGACTCTGTGTCCTTTGGTTTGTCACATAAGAGGAAAGTATCTGGGGAAAAGGTTTAAGTTTCCAATTGGATAACAAAGCCACACAGGACACTTTATTAAAACACCCAGACAAAATCCGAATCACATAACCACACTAGAGGAGGGAATTTCGGCTCACATTCACTGTCTGAGAGAACAGCGACCCAGGAGGGAAATCTCAAGAGATTTGGAAGACGTGCTTTTCACTGGAGAGATTGTATTTTCTGATTTGCCCCACATTTGCAAATAATTGCACAAGCTTCACGCCCACAAAGGATGGAACTTCATTTAAATGAACTTTCATCTATTGAAATATTATTGACAGGCCCCTGCCACTTGATGCCCCTTTATTTGATATTCTTAAGTTTGGCCAAATGAGAAACTGCCAAGGGAATCCCTCTGGGGACTAAAAGGTAAGTATAGCCCCTGGGGTGAGAGTGGTATGCCCAGGAAGTGCCTGGCATTCTCCTCTGGCACTGAACTCCCCACTCACCTGACAAAGAGGCAAAGCCCCGAAAGCTAGTGATGTTTGCTTCCAAATAAAGCAGTTGGACTTTAACCTGGGTGTTGTAATGTTTCTTACTGTGTTTACCCCAATCCAAAGCTGGCATCTCCATATCATGACTGCCTGACACAGGATGGCACTTCTAGTTTGGCACTGTCTTTTGTGCTGAGCCCTCCCAGTAAGGGTTGAAGGTGTTGTTTGATAGTTGAGATGTGAGTGAATAGGCTTCTAATGCTCATAACTCCCCCATTAATACTGTGTGAGACTCCTGAGCTGTGTGGTATTTGGAGTGCCTGATACCAGGTGAGACTATGAGATTGGAGTGAGCTGAAGGCTGACTTATCCTGGC
The DNA here is from genome assembly GCA_024679065.1 of Sphyrna mokarran. Classification (NCBI taxonomy): domain Eukaryota; kingdom Metazoa; phylum Chordata; class Chondrichthyes; order Carcharhiniformes; family Carcharhinidae; genus Sphyrna; species Sphyrna mokarran. Next base: position 17,736,605 of record JAGIQG010000008.1, on the reverse strand, counting down.
AGTGCGGATGTGATCATTCATCCTCCTCCTGCACTGGATGACATTTCTCTGATGATTGTCCACAAAACAGTGGAGGTGAAACATAAACACATAGAAATGTAGAAACTAGAAGCTGGAGTAGGCCATTCAGCCCCTTGAGTTTGCTCTATCTGCCATTCATTTGGATCACAGCTGATCATCAAATTCAATATTCTGAACCTGTCTTTCCCTCACATCCCTTCATCCCTTTATCTCCAAGAGCTATGTCTAATTTCTTCTTGAAATCACATATTTTGGACTCACCTACTTTCTGTGATAGGAAAATCTACAGTTTCATCACTCTGGGTGAAAAAATTTCTCCTCACCTCAGTCCCAAAAGATTTGCCCTTTATCCTCAAACTATGACCCTAATTCTGGACTCCCCTATCATTGGGAACATTCTTTCTGAACTTACTTGTGTTAGAATTTTATTACAGCATCAGGTTACAGCCCAAGAGGTTTATTTGGTAGCACAAGCTTTCAGAGCATCGCCCCTTCATCAGGTAGCTTGGTAGTTTGTGCTACCAAAATAAACTTATTGAACATAACCCAGTATTGTGAGGCTACTTACTATGCCTACCCCAGTCCAATGCCAGCAATAGAATTTTGTAAGTTTATATGGGATTCTCTCTCACTCTTCTAAACTTCAATGAATCCAATCTAACTGACTTAGTCTTTCTTCATATGAAGACTTGTCATCCCAGGAATCAGCCTGGTAAACATTCACTGTATTCCCTCTATTGCAAAGATATCCTTCCTCAGATAAGAATGCCAAAACTGAACATAGTACTCCAGAAGTAGCCTCAGCAAGCCCTGCAGAGAAACATTCCTATCCCAACCTTAAATCCATTGGTTATGAAGGCCAACACACAATTTGTCTCTTTACTGCCTGCAGTACCTGTGTGCTTATGTTCACCAACTGATGCATGAGGATCACCCAGTCTCACTGAATATCCACCTCTCTCATTTTACACCCATTCAAATAATAACCTACCTTCCTATTTTTGCAACTGAAGTGGATGATCTCACATTTATCTACATTATAATGCATATGTCATGTATGTGGTCACTTAGTCAGCCTGCCTAAATGACGATGAAGCATCTCTGCATCTTCCTCACAGTTTACCCTCCCACCCAACTTTGTATCATCTACAAACTTGGACATAATACATTTAGTTCCATGATGTAACAGTTGGGGTCCCAGCGATGATCCCTGCAATGAGGTTGATGGGAGCTCCTGGATCAATCACTGGGAAAATGAATCTCCCAGTACTGGTGAACACTTCTAATGGAAACCTCCAGCGACTAAATCAGTAACTTCATTACGGTGTTAATGTAAGCCTACTCGTAACACCAATAAATAAACATAAAACTTAAACTCATGATGTGAACAAATCACAGCCACTGGAGGGAGCTGTCAGTTTATTCCCTAATTCTCAATATTATCCTCTACCTTGTTCAAGATGTTGAAATCATTCTTTAAGGAAGGGAAGTGCTGGATCAGTAACAATAGTAAATTTGACAGCATAGCCTTTTGGAGACTAGAGGATTTTCATTGTAACTTCACTGCAGTGTTAATGGAAGTCTACTTGTGATTAATGAATAAATAAACAAATAAACCTTTTTGACTTATATTGCTGTTGCTTAAAATTTTCAGTTTTTTTTTGTACCTTCTGATATTTTTCTGCCTTTCCTTTATGAATTTTCTGTAGTTTCTGAGTTGTTGCTTGTTATTTTGTGTCTGGCTTCTCTTGCTGATGTACCGTATCCATTTGATAATGACAGAGTTCATATTTTATTTAATTTGCTATCTCTTTCAGGATCCTGAGCTTCTGATTCCTGCTGTTTCTCTTTTAACATAACTGTTGTGCTGTGTTTCAGCTTTCTGATCTTCTTCAGTAGCTAAGCAGGCAAAGACAGTCCTGTGGAGCAGGAAGACCAGAAGGTACCAGCTAGAAGTCTTGATCTGTGGGAAGTTAGCTGACCTCAGCTCTGATGGAAGCTTGCACACTGTATTTGATGTCAGTGGTCTTGTCGAGGTGAAAACTTAAGGGAAGAAATGGGCCATGATTTCTTCTCCTGATTGTGACGATGGAGACCTGGGAACCGTGTGTACACAAAATTATTTTCCCAGGGCGACGTGGTGGCACAGTGGTTTGCACAGTAACTTCATTGCAGTGTGTATGTAAATCTACTAGTGACCGATAAATAAACTTTAAACTTAAAAACTGCTGCCTCACAGTGCCAGGGTGTCGGGTTCAATTCCAGCCTTGAGTCATTCTGCCTGTGGAGTTTGTACATTCTCCCCATGCCTGTGTAGGCTTCGTCCAGGTACTCCAGTTCTCTCCCACAGTCCAAAGATATGCAGGTTAGGTGGATGGACCATGATAGATTAACCCTTAGTGTCAGTAAGATTAATAAGTTGAATATATGGGGGTTACAGGGGTAGGGCCTGGATGGGATTGTTATCAGTGCAGGCTCAATGGGCTCCTTCTGCACTGGAGGATTTCTATGATCCTTTGATTTACAACATAGAACACTACAGCACAAACAGGCCTTTCGGTCCACAAGTTGCACTGATCATACCTACCACGCCTATCTATAACTCTCAATCCCATTAAATCCCATGTACTCATCCAGAAGTCTCTTAAAAGACCCCATCGAGTTCGATTCCACTCACTCACCACACTCTGAGTGAAAAACTTACCCCTGACATCTCCTCTGTACCTACTCCCCAGCACCTTAAACCTGTGTCCTCTCATAGCCACCATGTCAGCCCTGGGAAATAGCCTCTGAGAATCCACCTTCGCTATACCTCTCAACATTTTATAAACTTCTATCAGGTCGCCTCTCAATCTTTGTCTTCTTCAGGGAGAAGAGATCTAGCTCCCTCAACCTATCTTCATAAGGCTTGCCTCCCAATCCAGGCAACATCCTTGTAAACCTCCTCTGCACCTTGTTAATAGCTTCCACATCCTTCCTGTAGTGAGGCGACCAGGACTGCACACAGTACTCCAAGTGGTCTTATAAAGTTGCAGCATTACTTCCCGACTCCTAAACTCAATCCCTCAATTAATGAAGGCTAGCACACCACACGCCTTCTTGACCACATCCTTCACCTGCAAGGCCAATTTAAGAGTCATCTGATTTGATTTGATTTGATTTATTGTTTCACATATATTAACATAGAGTGAAAAGTATTGTTTCATGTGTGCTATACAGGTAATGCATACCGTTCATAGAGAACAAAACCAGAGGGTGCAGAATGTAGTGTTACAGTCATAGCTAGGGCATAGAGAAAGATCAACTTAGTGCAAGGTAAGTCCACTCAAAAGCCTGATAGCAGCAGGGAAGAAGCTGTTCTTGAGTCTTTTTGATACATGGTACATGTATTAATTTAACCGAATTTTGGAAGGTCCCAGATGAGATCGTAAGTACATTGTAGCAATTACAAGCCAAGGTATCTCTTGTATTTTTCCTATATTCTTGATGAAGTTTCTTGAGAAATGGGCAATAAAAGCAGGCAGTTAATAACCTACCATTTTCACAGTTTATTGAGACATTGAGCCAGAAGGTTGTGATTTAAAGCCTTACTTAAGGACTTGTGCAGATTGGTGTAGCTATCCTCTGGGGCAGTGGTGATGGAAAGTATTGTTGAAGGCACTGCCCTTTGGATGCGCCATTAAACAAAGCTCTCCTCTATTTGTTTTCAAGTAGATGTTTAAGATCCCCTGGTACCAAGAAATTGGTAATTAGTCAATCATCTGATCTCTGTCAATGGGACAGTATTGTCTTTAAATAGCTGCTGTGTTTGCTGAGATAGGAAAGGGGAAAAGTAAGCAACATGGAATTCAATTACGCCTTTCATGACTTCAGGATGTGGAATAGCTGAAGAAATCAATTCAGTGCTTTTGAAATCAGAGGGTCTGTCCCTGGGCAAGTTAAGGGGCAGACCCTCTCCTTCTTTTCATTTTTCTTTCATATAGTCCCCGTTTGTGTTTACTTAACTGGGCAGTCGTATTTCCCCTGATTTTTGGCAGGTATATAAAAGGGAAACAGTCCTCCATTATTGCCTTCTATTAAGTGGGACTTACATCGTTGGTCTTCTTTATTGATTTCCTAGTTAGTTAGAATTGCTTTGATTAAGATGAGTGTGTTCCCTAGGCTATTTCATTCTCTGAAACTGCTACTTATCCTGTTGTCCACCAAGGTCCTTAAAGGAATTTATGGGTCATTTAGTTCTTTGGTTTGGAATACAAAGATGCCTCAATTAAAGTTGGCTAAGCTGTAGTTACCTGGTTCTAAAGAATGTCTAAGGGTGCCAAATATTAAGATGCATCAGTTGGTTTCCCACCTTAGACCTACACGTAATTCAGATGGGGAAGATCCTCACTCCCTTAGGGATTTCTTAGCTATTCTAAAATGGTATTAACTAAGGGCGATTATCCTACTGTTATTAATACTCTAAAAACTTAGAAGATGGTTAATGAGTTGGAGGGGAGAGCTAATTTAACTTTTTTTTTTCTTTCCAATCCAAGCTAATCTGGATTTACCATGCCTATGGACGATAGTTTTGATATCTTGGAGATAGAGGTCTCTGTTGACCAAGTAACATGTTTAACAGCGTTACCCTGATATCATTCGAGCAGCTACAATTCAATATTCTAAAGCACTCATTTTTTCTTTAGATATTTGCAATTTGGAGATTGTATCCTTAATAAGACACTCATCTCTTCGATGTTAAGATTTCCTGACAAGTATTTGAAAATGATCTTACTGTACTGTACCTATCTTTATTGCGTTATTTGTATAAAATGAAAAAAATCTTCAATCAAAAATATATATTTGTTTAAATTAAGTATTTTCAGAGTAGTCATTGATGGAAAGTGGAGAAGCGCTGCTGACAATTTTCACATAGAAATACGCCACAATGGATAAATTAGCAAATAATCTCTCTTAATGGTGTTGAGAGAAGAGTAATTACTGACCATGACATTACTCCATTGTACTCTTGCAGAAAGCACCATGGAGTTTTCTATGTTCGTCTGATAGGAAGGATGTGATCTCACTTCAAGATCTTATCAAAAAATAAAGCTTCCAATAATATAGCACTCACCCCAGTTGCTGCAGTGAAGAATAAAGATGGATTATGGGTGGGAGTGTCTGGCCAAGCTCACCCTGAAACTGGAAAATCCCATCTGAGGTCAAGGAATCTCCCCATTGTTTGCCCCTCACCACTCCGTTTCCCATGGTGGGAAGACACTAAAATTCTGTGTTAAATTCAGGAGTGGGTCTTAAATATAATATTGTTTGGGAACGTTTCAGTAAATAGCCTAAGCTAGATCTGAGAAGGACGTCCCTGAATAGGACACCGCCTGGGCTGAACTAAAAAATTTTGTGATGGACTGTGGCATGGACCTACCGTGCATTAAATTGATCTTTTTCTACATCCAAGCTAAGATTGTAACACTACATTCTGCACTCTCTTGTTTCCTTCTCTGTGTATGGTATGCTTTGCCTGTATAGTGTGCAAGAGACAATACTTTTCACTGTAAACTAATGTGACAATAGTAAATCAAATCAAATGGCAGAGTCTCACTGCTTATTGCTCTGTATGGGAACTAAATTTAAGTGAGTAAGTAATTAAAATCTTTATATAATTATATTAAAAGCCTTCGATCTATATGGACTCTGTGTCGATTGTTCCAAGTATATTTTTCTACACTTTCATTGAGATGCAAATCACACAACTTGTTGGACTATAATTAATCTGTCCCCCAATGCACTTTAGTGTCACAAATGATGGGGGAGTTTATTTACTTACAGATAGTTTCCACCTTGAATTTAACAGGAATTTACAATGAATATAAAAATATATAACTTTTGAACCAGGACAAAATCATACCTAGATAGCCTGGTCCAAATGATTTTCCAATCTTCTTTCCAAACCTCTCTTCCTCGGAAGATTAAACTTTATCATCATTTACTATGTTTACAACATGCAATTGAGATCAACTTTTCAATCTATGTGTTATTATAAACAGTACACTCTGTCTTCTTCTCATTGAGAAACTTTAAGTGTGCCTGTATTTTGTTTCTTTCCAAATTTATTGTGTGCACATTCGAAGACATTCTACCGTGCCACTTTCCAATCACATTTTTCCCATTAACATGACAGACTGTGATCCCACAGTTCCACACCAGTTGGTGCTGTCGAGATTTGTCAATGTCTTTGCTGTAGAGCAGATTTGTCACTTTTTAATACATCTGACATATTTTTCTCAATAACTGTGGATTTGAACTTTCAACATCAGATCTTAAAGGAAATAAATATTATCAATACTTATGCACTTTCCTTCATGAGAGAAGGGTTGCATTTATGTTTTGTAATACTTCCTGTTAAGTTTCTCAAAAAAACAGGTTGAAGTCCAACAGGTTTATTTGGTATCACGAGCTTTCGAAGTACTGCTCCTTCATCAAGTGAGTATGAAGCAGCGCTTCGAAAGCTTATGAAACCAAGTAAATCTGTTGGACTTTAACCTGGTGTTGTAAGACTTCTTACTGTGCCCACCCCAGTCCAAGGCCCAGTGTTTCCACATCATATTAAAGCTCTGAGCACTGAGGTATATCCTCAAAAACTACTCCACAGTCAGGTGAACGGGAACACAGATCTTCATTTAGTCTACTCGCTCCACACTCCAAATATTGACTGCCCGCTCAAGGTGGTTCCCAACCAACTCATTCCATACCCTAGATCACCTTATCCATTCCCTCAGAGGAGCTAAGACCAACCATACTTTCCTCATGCCTGAAAGACTGTTTTAAAATCCTCAGCTTCAGAGAGTATCCTAAAGATAGGAACTTTCAACTACATTGGTGTATTATGAGCATGTGCAGTCAAGAATGTTCCAGAATACAATCAGGTGCCCCCTTATTTTGCAGGAGATGATGTTGTGTGATGGGAAGGATGGGCAGGGGTGGGGACACATTGGTGATTAAAAGATGCTTTCCTTTTTCTGAAATGCTTCCAAACAAACCAGGAATTGAATTCTCAAACGTTTTATTTCAGGCAGATTACAAATATGTACAGATTTTTGAAAGTTGTGCAGTTCTATTATGAAGTCCTTACAAAAAAACAAAAACAACACTTCTTTTCAGAACCAGCTGCTGCCATGTAAGAGACAGCAGAGGGACAATGAAAGTGGTCATTGTATTTGCAGAAGATCAGGAATTGCTCATGGGGATCGATATTTTTCCATTAATCATTGATTTTGATTGTAACTTATAAATTAAAACTCATTTTCTGAATCATTTTTGAACTTTCATAGTTTTTCTGCAGGAAATACATGAACATTGTTTCATTTATGAGGTGATTAAATTTATATTGAATAAAAACTGTTTAAGTCAGGGAAGTCACTATCAATGTTATGGCTCAGGTCAGAAACTCAAAAGTGTCCTATGGAACCCACCTGGATCATAAGTTTTACATCTTGAATTTGGCTAGGATAGAGCAAAATATGCTTCACTTCGTGTATGATTCAAATGAGCCTCTAGGGAGCTTTTATCAAACAAAGTTTATTTAAGAATATAATTAACATGTATGGAAAGAAAATTAGTAAGATTTTTATCAATTACAAACAAGACATAGGACAACCACTATAATGCATAGCATTCAACAAATATATCTAATATGTTGCAATCAAAATTAAAACTGTCCATAGACAAAACTCTTTAAACAAGTTAAACATAAAAATGACTATTGTTCACGTGATACTGAAAATTGGGTCCTTTGATTGAAATCTGCAGTCCTCTGGATTCACTTAATACAAGTTGAAGACAAAACAGCTTCTCAGTGCCCTAGGGAAAGATTCTCTGGTCAAGCTGCCAACTGCAGAGTCTTTACTACTGGAAGGTAAGACCTTTCTTTCAAATAACTAGCAGAATTTCCAAAACAACAGGGGGAGAGAGAAAATACTTCTTTTTAGTTGCTGTCCCTTCCAAAACTCAACTCTAACCCACAACTCCAAACTGAAAATGGAAAGAAATTGTCCAAAAATACATGACTGCCCTCCTAACAATGCAGGATCATAAAAGTAATCCCAGAGTAAAAACAAACAATCTCACTAAAGCCACTTAAATAGCAATAAAAAGGCATTCCAGCCAAGCCAGCAACAATGACTGAAACTATGAGAGCTGCAAAAATAATGATTTTCAAAAAAACTTTTCTTAAGATTATACCAGTGCACACCAAGCAATGCCAGGAATACATTTCAGGAAATGATGTACATGCAACCCACTATTTTCTATTCATTAATTCTTTTCAAAAATTACACTTAAATAGTTGAAGATTGGCTATGGAGAAAATGTTGCTTGGGATATCTGATGTGCAAAAATATTCATGTGGTGAGGGCTTGATCGTTCAAAAGGCCCAATGGCAAGGTTGGCCCAAATCATCTGCACCCTTCTCACGAAGGTTTCAACACTACTCTACCCACTCCAGCCCTCTTTCCCATTTTTCCCTCTACTTTCTCAGGAGGTTAAGGAAATTTGACATGTACTCTATGACTGTCACTAATTTTTCCAGATGCACATAGAAAACAACTTTTCTGGATGCATCCTGCTCTGACCAAGACTGCAAGAAACTACAAAGGGCCATGAACGAAGCCTAATCCATCATGGAAACCAACCTTCCATCCATTGACTACATCCACACTCCCTCCTTCCTTGGGAAATCAGCCAGTATCATTAAGGTCCTCACGCACCTGGACATACTCTCTTCCACCTTTTTCCATTGGGGAAAACGTACAAAGATCTGAAAATATCTACCAACTGATTCAAGAACAGCTTCTTCCTGACTGCCATCTGATTTTTGAATGGTTCTGTCACATACAGTGACAGCATCCACCTCTGCTAATAGAACTCCCCTCTTCTCGAGGTGACAGGCCCTCTGATTGGGCCTTAACTGATGGCAATGCAGAGGCCATACCTGAAAGATTGCACCAGATTGGGGGAGGATAAGGGCAACAAGACCAGGGTCAGGACCTAAAAAACGGGCATAACACCCAATTTTTTTCCCAGTCATTAAGATTCCATCCATGATGCTCAGCAGAGTCTAATTTAATCTTAGTTGTGGAGATCAAAAGAGTGAGAGACATTTCATAAAACTATCGGGGATCTTGATTGAAACTTCATTGTTCACCTCCAGCACTTTACACATCAGATCTTGTGTGTTCTTAGTTCAGGGAGCAAGAGTTCAGGAGAGTAATGTAACTGGTTGCGAAAGGAGATCACTCAAGCTACGTCATTCCATCCCATCTCTTTTGTTGTCTGATTCACACAAGCTTTCAGCTGCTGAAATCTCAGAAGTGTTAAATTCCCTCCCTAACCTCTCGGCCTCTCTATCGGTCTCTCCCAGTTTAACATGATCTTTCACACCGACTTCTGCAACCAAGCTTTTAATGGTACAAAGATGCAAGGTGTTCTTGTTGTTCAACTCCCTCCTTTTAACAAGCAAGTGATATCCACCGCTCCTGGAAAATTTCTGCTCTTTCGTTGCCAGTCTTCTACTACAGTCCAAATTTAGATTATATCTTTCAGAGATTCAGTGGCATTTTTCATTTTAGATGCAGGTTTATTCAACAGAGAAGAGCAAGCTTTTGAACCTGAAGCAATCCCATGGGTTAAATGCAATACAAGGTCTTATCAATAAATAGTTGACCAGTAGATGGTAAGTACTGAAGGGGAACATAGATGTGCAGTAGCCATGCCTCCTATTTCTCTTCCTTTTTGTCGTCTACTGATTGAGAAGAACATCCCTGCTGTGCAGCAGAATCATAAGTTCATTCCAAAAGGCAGTGGAATAAATTTTCAGCTTCTCAGCGCAGGTGGCAATCCTGATGGACTGAATCACTTGGCCATGAAAGAATGCCTTCAATTTTCATTCCATTGAAACAAACAGAGTGGAAACCTGGCAGATTCTTTGAAGGTTAGACATCCCTTGAAACCTCCACCACTGCTACCACATCCTCCTCTCCCCTCTCCTGCCACCATCACCATGTTTGAAAATGAAAGTTTACCTCACTGGTCAGCACTGCAGCCTCACAGCACTAGGGACCCGGGTTTGATTCCCGGCTTGGATGACTGTCTGTGTGGAGTTTGCGCATTCTACCCGTGTCTGCGTGGGTTTCCTCCGGATGCTCCACTTTCCTCCCATAGTCCAAAGATGTGCAGATTAGTGTGTTGGCCATGTTAAATTGCCCCTTGGTGTCAGGGGAACTAGCTAGGGTAAATATATAGAGTTAGGAGAATAGGGCCTGGGGGAATTGTGATCTGTACAGATTCGATGGGTCAAATGGCCTTTCTCTGTACTTTGGAGATTCTATGAACCTACCTCACTAATTCTAAAAGCAGCACAAATCTGGTTTCCCATTCCCCCATTGGCACCCATGTAGGAAAGGGTCAAGAAGGCAGAGTTTGAAGGCAGAAAACAGGTTAGAGTGGTTTCCCAGTCCCCAACACCTTGCTGTAACTTTGACAGAGATGGCTAATTAATTAGTATGGAGGTGTGTGCATCAATCATCAACAGCAGGTAGTTTCTCAATTCAATTCCAGCCTTGAATCTGGAATTCCAGATTCCAGATTCTGGAATTCCAGAATCTTTGTGGAGTTTGCACATTCTCCCCATGTATGCGTATGCCTCCTTTGGGTGTTCTGGTTTCTTCCCAATTCCAAAGATGAGCAAGTTAGGTAGATTCACCATGGTAAATTGCCTCTTAGCCTTAGGGGGATTTACAGGGTAAATGTATGGGGGATAGGGCCTGGTTGGGATTGTTGTTGGTGCAGGCTTGATAGGTCGAATAGCCTTCTTCTGTAGGGATTCAATGATTTTATCTTAAAATTAAAGTTCCTAGTTCCTTGTCAGTGAGGGTTCTTCAATGTGATTAGCTGCCTTTCCTGCTTGATGAAATTACTGTTCTTATGTACTTGGAGATCACCTTGACCTGGTACCAGATTTAGACTGTTATCACGAAAGGGGGGGTTAGTGCCTCAGACATCACTAAATTTATGTTTGTTCTCACAGTAAGTGTGATTCCTTTTCATTGACTGCATGATCTAGGCCCAGGATTTTATAGGTAGTTCCTTGTTGCACCAACTGCATCTGAATTTGGAAGATCACAGCGGTAGTCTCCGTCTCTACATGGGAGGACAGGATTCCCTGGTCTCGCTAACAGCGCACCTTCACCCATAAGTTACCTGGAGGCATGGGGTGGCTTCAATGGGAAATCCTATTGACAGTGGCAGGGGACCAGAGAAATTCTAATGACTTCCCTAAACATGGCTTTTTAAGACAATGGTTTCATTGTCATTAGACTTCCAAGTCCAGAAATTTATTCAATTCTAATTTCACCATCTGCCATGGTGGGATTCAAACTCAGATCCCCCCCTCCTCTCCCATAGCTGTGGATCTGGAGTTACATAGAGACCAGACCAGTGAAGGGTAGCAAATTTCCTTCCCTAAAGGGTATTAGTTAGCCAGATAGGTATTAACAGCTATACTTTGATAGCCACTGATATTCAAGCTTGCTAACTGAAATTATATTATACTGGCTGAATTAGCCTGGCCTCTGTGTTGCTAGTAAGTGAAATTACCACTACATGACCATCTGTTATGTGGATTCACAGCAATCTGGTTGACTCTTAAATGCCCTCAGAGATGGAGGACAAATGCTGACCCAGTCAATGATCCCACATCTCATGAATGAATTAAAAAAAATATGATTGACTCCGAAATAGCCGCTCAGCCACTCACTTCAAGGACAATTGGCAATGAACAATAATGCTGGTCATGGCAGCAATGTGCGCATCTTGTGAATGTGTGAAAAAGCTACAATCATTCAAGCACTGAATGGACTACAGTTAGAATCATATTCATGCCATTACAAATAACATATAAGCAATTTTCAGAAGAACAGAGATGAACGCAGGCATTTGACGGCTTAGACAGAGCTTGTGGAAAGATCTGTGAAGCATTTTACTATTCACTGTCATTCCCAGTGAAAGAGTTCATCATCTGCCAGCTCAGGTAATGGGTACCCAATCTGTGTGTGTTTCATATCTTCAGAGAGGTCTACCTTCTATGAACTTGCGTGCAATTAACTGCATGACTGAAAAACGCTTCCGAGCACTTTGAGGTAAATGTCGGCAAATGGAACGGCAACATCTCTGTGATAATGCTGCTGTATTGATTCAGTGGGTGCAGTGGTTCAATTAACCTGTTTGACTGCTGTTTATTGTGCTGTAGACTGCTGCCCTGAATGAGGAATTAGATTCAGACAGTCAAAATTAATTTCATTTTGGCCCTTTACCACTGACAAAGAAAGGAAGCTTCCATTTCACCACCTACGACAAAATTCAGACGAGTTTCACAAGTGAGACGACAGGGCTCTTGCCAATTGCATCACTTGCCATTTTCTAAAATAAAACTGGATAACTACTTTAGTGACCTGACTGGAAACTGCACCTCTGGGAGCTAAGAAAGGCAGTCATTGCCACAAGTAAATTGGACATCTAAACATTTATCTTAAGGTGCAATAGATTTTCTGAGAGCAAAATATTTGATGGTGAATATCACAGCCAGACTGTTGAAATATTTGGACTCTTTCCTTAACCTTCTGATTATATGATAAATATTTGGAAGATCAATAATACCGTCTGGAAGCCTCCAGTGACAGTAAGGTGTGAGCCCCTATTTTTGCAGTTAACAACAAATTGACAACATTCACCATTGGCCTCAAGAAAAATTGTCGACAAAAATCCAGTGATCCCTCTGGCCTTGGAGTTCACCTTACCCAGCACTAATTTGAAACTGGCACCAAAACAAGGGGATCCCTCGGCATCCAGCAACAGTGATGTAATCAGGCAGGGAAAGCAGCCAATCATATTGAAGCATTCTCAGGGACAGCAAAGCACAAATTACCCTTCACGTTTTATGAAGTTGTCAGCAAGTGAAATAAGGACTGAAATTGGTATATTAGGTACCAAAATATCATGCACAACTTTAAATAGAGGCATGCTGTCAAAGCTTTTCCCCTTGCACTCATCAGACCAGATACAGGAATGCCAAATTTCAAAGAGAACAATAATTTATATCTCAAAAATGCCGATGGGTTGATAAGTTGACTCTTTTTGGTCAGTGCAATGCCATGGAGAATGTTTAGGGAACAATTGCCCCCCCTTCCCTCAGGCTTTTGTTTAATTTCAAAGAGGTTCAATTCTTACATTGTTTCCTTTTGCTGCAGAGGACAGGTCCCTCATTAATAATCTATTTTATTTCTAGCAAGTGTTAAGTGAGTCACAATGCAAACTTGACTAATAATCTTAAATTGGATGTTAGTGAAATACTTTCATACTTGGAATTGTTCAGTAACAGTGTTACTGTGTATCATACACAGTCACATGCAGTCACCACCTTCAGTCTTGTAAAGCACCCAGTCTACCTCATATTACCCACGAAAGGCAAGGTATCTCAAAAATCTGAGTAACAGGTAAAGTCACTCACTTCATGCAGTAGCAACATGAGTGGTATTTTTAAATTCCAAGATGCTGCCATCAAGCCAAAAAGCCATTCTGCCATGCAACTGAGCAATATGCTATCTGGGATTCAGTGCCCGGTACATAAGACATATGTCAGGATGACTGGTGGATTGTATTAGGCATCACATCCCTTCAACTGTTTGAAATAGGCAAAGGACAGAGAAGACAGACTATATTCAACCAATCCTTGCTTGCAAAATGCAAAACATAGGCCAAAATATTATCGTCCCACCCACCACAGGAAACAGAGCAGGCGAGAGCTGAGCCATGGAAAGTTCCATTGACCTCGAGTGGCATTTTACATATGCAGATGAGCAAGGCTATAAAATCCCACATTAAATGTCTGAATTGGATGTAGGCTCGTTTCAATATCATTAGAGAGGATATGACAAACGTACACTGGGAGCAGCTACTTGCAGATAAATCTACATTTGGAAAGAGGGAGCCTTTTAAAAGTGAAGTAGTGGGAGTTAAGGATCAACATGTTCTGAGTGAAGAACAGCAGCAGCAAGTCCAGGAAATATAGAACATAAAACACTACAGCACAAACAGGCCTTTTAGCCCACAAGTTGCGCCGATCATATCCCTACCAGGCCTATCAAAACCCTCAATCCCATTAAATCCCATGTACTCATCTAAAAGTCTCTTAAAAGACCCCAACGAGTTTGCCTCCACCACCACTGATGGCAGCCGATTCCATTCGCTCACCACCTTCTGATGAAAAACTTACCCCTGACATCTCTTCTGTACCTACTCCCCAGCACCTTAAAGCTGTGTCCTCTCATAGTGACCATTTCAGCCCTGGGAAACAGCCTCTGAGAATCCACCCTATCTATATTCTCAACATCTTATAAACCTCTATCAGGTCGCCTCTCATCCTTCATCTCTCCAGTGACAAAAGACCTAGCTCCCTCAATCTATCATCATAAGGAATACCACACAATCCAGGCAACACCCTTGTAAATCTCCTCTGCACCCTTTCAAGAGCTTCCACATCCTTCTTGTATTGAGGTGACCAGATCTGCGCACAGTAGATGTCAAGGGACAAAGAGGGATTGATAAAGAAAAATTGGAAATATGGTAGGAACAGAGCATTAAAAATGGGGGGAGAAAACTTTTCAGGAGTCTAGAGAGTACCAGTGGGAGTGCTTAAAAAATAATCAAGAGGGCAAAGAGGGGGCATGAAATCTCATTGGCAGATAAAATTAAGGAAAAGCTGAAGGTATTTTACCAATACATTAAGGGCAAGAACATGACCAGGCAACAAGTGGAGCCCATTAGAGACGAATAACATTGAACCTTAGATGTGATTCCGCAATTAAAGTTGTAGAGTCATAGAGGTTTACAGCATGGAAACAGGCCCTTCGGCCCAACTTGTCCATGTTGCCCTTTTATTCTAATCACTAAGCTAGTCTCAACTGTCCGGGTTTGGCCCCTCTACATCCACCTTACCCATGTAATTATCTAAACACTTTTTAAAAGACAAAATTGTACTCATTTCTACCACTACCTCTGCAGCTTGTACCAGATTCTCACTACCCTAACACAATTGCCCCTCTGGATCCTTTTGTATCTCTTTCCTCTCACTTTAAATCTATGCCCTCTAGATTTAGACTCCCCAATCTATGGAAAAAAGTATTGACAATCTAGCCTATCTATGCCCCTCATTATTTTATAGACCTCTATAAGATCACCCCTAAGTCTCCTACTCCCCAGAGATAAAAGTCCCAGTCTATCCAACTTCTCCTTATAACGCAAACCATCAAGTCCCAGTAGCATCCACGTAAATCTTTTCTGCACTCTTTCCAGTTTAATAATATCCTTTCTATAATAGGGTGACCAGAATTAGGTAGAACTTATAGAACAATCTTGAGTGTGCTAGAATTGCACTAACAACCAATTTTCAATTGGACTCGTAATATGGCTCACTTATACATGCTAAACCTACATATATTGATTAATTGGGGCTTGTCCTCTTGTCCAGCAATTTGGCGGGATTTTATGGCCTCGCTTGTCCCAAAATCGTAAAATCCCACCTGAGGTCAATGGACCTTTTGATTGTCCACCCTTTTCTACTCCAATCCCCATACTGGGTGGGATGGTAAAATTCTGGCCATTGTGGCTTTCTCTACACTAAACAAATGCCAAGGGGACAATAGTTTTCTGGGACTCTCTCCATAGCAATGCTTAGACAAATCAGCATCCTTTTTTATGCAGTATAACTTATTGCTGCCTTCGAAATTTGGCATTCTTGCAAATGCCCTGATGCATGCAAAATATAAAGCTTTGATGGCAGGTGGGTTTCAAGGAACGGGAAGCCGAGAAATGGAGAGTTTAAGGAGGAATTCCAGAGTTTAGGATACACACAGCTAAAGATCTATGGTGAACATTCAAGATTGGGGTTGTCCAAAAGGCCAGAATCAGAGGAATGTAATTATCTCAGGGAGTTGTGAATCAGAAGGAGATTTCAGACAGACAGTTCAATTTAGATTATTTATTATTAGTGTCACAAGCGGGCTTACATTAACACTGCAATGAAGTTATTGTGAAAATCCCTGAGTCACCACATTCCGGTGCCTGTTTAGGTACACTGAGATAGAATTTAGCATGGCTAAAGCATCTAACCAATGCCAAGCAGAGTGGTGGAGGCGGACACGCTGGGATTGTTTAAGACTTATCTGGATAATTGCATGAGCAGACTGGGATACAGAAGGATGGTCTAGTTGGACAAATGAGCGACACAGGCTTGGAGGGCCGTAGGACCTGTTTCCTGTGCTGTCTTGTCCTTTGATCTTTGTTCTAACCAGCACATATTTCAGACTGTGGGAAGAAACCGGTGCACCCGGAGGAAACACATGCAGATATGAGGAGAACATGTGGACAGTGACCCAAGCCAGGAATTGAACCTAGATTCCTGGCTCTGTGAGTCAGCACTACTGACTACTTTACTACCAATCATTCAGACAGAAAGGAATACAAGGAATAGCACATGTGGGATAACTTATTAAGAATTAAGGAAAGATGAACGATGGCTCAGAAGAAAATGATCACGATAGCTTTGATTTCATAGACGCAGAAATAGTTGTGATGGAATTAGGGAATTGTTGAGTAAAGGTCAGAAAGTCACCTTCAGATAAAAGTCTACTCAGTTCATCAGCAGCTGTCTGGGGACATTATCTGAAAGTAATCTGTGATCTCAGGTACCAATTGAACCTATAAATGTCATGCCATTTTTGGTATCATTTCTGCATGTAAAGTTGGCAAGTAATGTTTTTGTGGGAAAATGGACAGAAAGCAACATGACTAGAATGTCTGCTCCAAAATGGATTCCTCCTCCTCTGGTGCTTTTTGATACTTGCTGCGATCCACCCTTACATTCAAGTAAGCTCATTTACAAATATTATTATGCGGGAATGTGGCACTGCGCCTCAGTTTCCTGTGTTTTGTATTCATAATGCATTGGGTTAAGAGCAGCAAAGAATTATCATTTACAGCTGTATTGACAATCAGCTAAGACGGACGATGTGTGAAGCTTACAACCCTAAAGAGTGGTGAGAATCACAACGGCAATTTTTGAATCTGATAAAAAATATTTTGAGGCATATCTTCCTTTTTTGGCATTCTACTTGGACCTGGGCTTCTGGTGGTGTGGTACCACTGGAAGACTTTCATCACTCCCATTTGCAGTGTGAAATTCTCAGGCATTTCTCTTGGGAATATCCTTGGAAGCTGCTATCTTGAAGGAGGAGGACACAATGGAGTAAAACGATGAAGCATTTAAGAAAAAAAAGATTATTCCTGTACAATATAGAGACAGTACAGGCCATACAAGGACCTCAGAGTGGCACAGTGGCACTGGTGGCTCACAACACCAGGGACCCAAGATTGATTCCGAGTTGGGTCATGTCTGGGACTCTGCTTGGATTTTGTTCTGGTGTTCCAGTTTCTTCCTGCAGTTTGAAAGATTTGCTGGTTAGGTGCGTTGGCCATGCTAAATTCTCCCTCAGTGTACCCAAGTGGGTGCTGGAGTGTGGCGACAAATGGATTTTCACAGCCAAGTGTTAATGTAAGCCAACCTGTGACACTAAACCTTTCAGTGAGAAATCATGTTTAACCAGCTTCATCAAAGAGGTAATTGCGCAACTCTGAGCCCCAAGACTTGTGGGGGACTAACTAGGGTAAATGCATGGGATCATGGAGATTGGGCCTGGATGGGATTGTTATTGATGCAGACTCGATGGGCTGAATGGCACTACAGGATTCTATGGTTGTGCACAGATTTCTTTAGTAATGATTATGTAGGTGAGCATGGAACTAAGTGAGGACAGTCCCACTGAGCTGGACAATGAGGGGTTTACACAACATTACAATGAAGAATCAGCTGTCATGCCCAAGTCTATGGAATGTGCATTTTACCAATCACAGAATCCTACAGTGCAGAAAGAGGCCATTCGGCCCATCGAGTCTGCACTGACTACAATCCCACCCAGACCTATCCCCAAAACCCCAAGTATTTCCGCCAGCTAGTCCCTCTGACACTTAGGGGCAATTTAGCATGGCCAATCAACCTAACCCACACATCTTTGGACAGTGGGAGGAAACCCATACAGACACAGGGAGAAGGTGCAAACTCCAGATAGACAGTGACCCAAGCTGGGAATCGAAGTCAGGCCCCTAGCACTGTGAGATAGCAGTGCTAACCACCGCCGTCCCCTATGATTTTCTGTCTCAGAGATGAGAATGCTGCCACTAAACCAAGTTGACAACAAAATAATCATCCCTTGAATGCATGTATCAGCAGCAAATTAGTGCATCCTTCCATCTTTAACTCAACCTCCATGAGTAGTAAATCCAGATGTTCAATTGTATTATTGCCAAGTTCAAAGTGAACACAAGCTAGCCTGACCTATGAGGAGAGGTTGGAGAAACTTGGTTTGTTCTTACTGGAGTGATGGAGGTTGAGGGGAGACCCGATAAAAGTCTACAAGATTACAAGAGGCATGAACAGAGTGGATAGTCAGAAGCTTTTCCCCAGGTGGAAGAGTCAATTATTAAGGGGCACAGGTTTAAGGTGCGAGGGTCAATTTTAAAAGCGACGTAAGAGGCAGATTTTTTTTAAACAGAGAGTGTCGGATGAGATAGTGGAAGCGGATAGTGACCTTTAAGGGATGTCTTGACAAATACGCGAATGAGATGGGAATAGAGGAATATGGTCCCCAGAAGCATTTTAGTTAAATGAGGCATCATGGTCGGTGCAGGCTTGGAGGGCCGTAGAGTCTGTTCCTGTGCTATAATTGCTTTTCCAGTTGTCCAAATTGCTTTCCTTCAACTTATGCAAACACCTATCATAAGTACAATCTTAGATCCAGTTTAACGATAGGGGGCTAACTGCTCACACTCCACTGAACGGTCATGAGATTTGACATATCCCTCCTCTCCTGTTGACTTGCTTAAGGCTGTTTCTCTGGAATTGTAAAGGAGTCAGTGTGGTGTTGCCTCTAATGTTTCACTGTTGCGATGGTCTGGCAGGAAAGATCAGTGGCCTGCCATGTACCATTGGCCTGAGACATGGCATGATTGGTCAAGTAGATTCCAACCATCTCCTTTTCACTGGACCCTGGCTTCATAATGAATGGGGTGGCAGCTATCAGAATTTGAACGTGGCTGGCAGGCAGCAGCATGAATTCCAGCTGCCATGTTCTCAAAGCTGGCATGCAAGCCGCCATCTGTTCTCTCCCTTGCTGCTACGACAGCTTTAGTCTGTGTTTCCATGGAGATGCAGGTACTAGCTGGCTCCGGCCATCTCTAAAACTATCTTGCACTCTGTCGATGACTGCAGCAAGGATAAATTTCCCTTGATATTGTTTCGAAAGGCAGTCTGGAGTCTAGAATCACTGCTGTCAATTGCCACGCATCTTCGGCCTGATGTCGGAGCTATACTTGGAGAGATTTTCTGTAAGTGTACATGGGTTTTGGATCTCCCAGCTCAAAGTCATGTGCAATAATCTGCCCAGTGTCTGCACATCTTCGTCTGTGACCTCCTTCCCCATTCCCAACTCCCTTAAGATTGAGAATCACCCAGTCCCACTCTGCTGTTAAAAAGAATTCCCCCTGAGTAAAGGTGCCCGGACTGGTGTATGGGATTAAACACACAAATGGCACAGGGAGCAGGTTTGATGGGGTTAGAGAGGAGGAAATGGAGACAGGTTTATGCAGCAACTATTGGATGGACTTGAGTCCAAATACATCTCCCTCATCACCATATTTCACAGGTGTCCCTATTTGTATTCATCGTCATGATCATCTTCCTCCATCACCCTCCACATCCAACACCTCTTATAAATATAACAGGGAAAAGAGGTTCAAGACAGGAACCATTGTGTGTGGCTGCCTTGGAATTAAGGAGACAAGAGAATGGATAAGAACTTGTGGGTATCAGATGCTACATAAATCACACCTTTTTTTATTCATTCGTGGAACATGGGCGTGGCTAGTATTTATTGTCAATCCTCAGTTGCCTGAGGACAGTTGAGAGTCAATCACATTGCTGTGGCCAGTGAGTCATGTGTTGGCCAGGCTGGGTAAGGACAGTAGATTTCCTTCCCTAGAGGACATTAGTGAACCAGATAGATTTTTGTGACAATCGGCAATTAAGTAGATTCTTAATTCCAGATAATTTTTATTTGAATTCAAAATTTCGCCATCTGCCGTGGTAGGATTCAAATCCGGATCCCCAGGACTTTAGCTGAGCGTCTGGGTTAATAGTCTAGCCATAGTATCACCAGGCCATTGCCTCCTCTACTGTAAGAGGTCAGTCACTAAACAGTGACTGATTTTGGCAATTCCCACATTGAAAGCAGCGTATCTCCCAATGAGCTCCATGGCTTTTCCCTGTAGGCTGCAAGGTGGATGAAGAGGAGGATGTATCCCACTGGTGGAACTTTTCACAGGTTTTATGCACCATTTCCACCTCTAATTCGATTGAGCAAGTTAGATGAAGGCTAGCGTTTAAGGAGTATGTATCAAATGGTACAAGAAAGCCGGAGTAAGAGATATACTATCTTTGTTATGGTGACACAGTGGTTACCATGGCTGCATCACAGTGGCAGGGACCCGGTTTTGACTCCTGGCTTGGGTCACTGTCTTTTTGCATGTTCTCCTCATGTCTGCATGGGTTATTTCCAGGTGTTCCAGTTTCCTCCCACAGTTCAAAGGTGTGTGGGTTAGGTTGATTGGCCATATTAAGTTGACCCTAATATCAGGGAGATTAGCAGGGTAAATGGATTGGGTTAGTGGATTAGGGCTTGGGTGGGATTGCGGTAGGTACAGATTCGATGGATCAAATGGCCTCCTTCTGTACTTAAGGATTCCATGAAATGGAGCAAGAAGTTTTGGTTTGCACACAATAGTAATTGCTATTAAGTGAATCTTAAAATCCCTACAGTGCAGAAGAAGATGAATCGATCCATATAACCCACTCCCAGGCCCTATCCCCATAACCCCACATATTTACTGTGCAAACCCCCCTGACACTAAGGTCAACACCCGGAGACAACCCTCCAGTCACAGAGAGAACATGCAAACTCCGCACAGATAGCCACTCAAAGCTGGAATTAATCCGGTTTGAGGTGGAGGTTAAAATCACCAAGGATGCAAAGTCATTCAAGATTGAACCTAAGGAAAGAAAGTGGTGAAGATATCTCAGTGAGAAGCAATGGGAAGAAGTGAATGAGGAATCTGAATGAAAAGGAAAAGGGGCAGAACAGGGTGAGATGCTGAAAGGAAGGAGAGTGAGAGGACAAGCCAATATTTGATTTGCGTTAAACAGCCACACCACCATCACAGTGGTTTGGCTGAGGTAAATGGTGGATGCTATGGCCAGGAAGAGTCACCTCATTGAGGGGAAGTTGTTATTATCCATCAACAATGTTTTATGTCCATGAGGCCGGTGAAACCATCCATAATAAGTTCATGGATAATAAGGGCCTTGGCCATAAGCAAGAGGACATTCTGGAGGGAAATGGGAAGGGAGGTGGTGATAGTCAATCTGCCAGCAGAGTCGATGGGTTAACGCTGGGATGAATGAAATAGGAAGCAGAAAATTTAATAGCCCCAGTAGATGAGAGAAAGGGTCGTGGAAACACCAAGAATGAACAGTTGGAGTTATACTCATTAGGCTGCAGCGATGCTCATCTTGATGGGCCCTTCAAAGACAGGTAAGTGAGGTACAGCAGGAAGCTGTAGGTTTATCTAAGAGGGAGTCAAGCTCAAGAAGGGGCAGAAGAGTAAATCCACTGAGGACGGCCAAAGGGTTGAGGTACAGATTTAGGAAGTCAGAGGGGAGAAATGAAAGAAAGCCAGATTGTTTTTTTATTCATTTGTGGGAGATGGGGGGCACTGGCTAGCCAGCATTTATTGTCCATCCCTAGTTGCCATTGAATTGAATGGCTTGCTAAGCCACTTCAGAGGGCAGTTGAGAGTTACTGTGAAATTCCCCCAGTTGCCACATTCTGACACTTGTTTGGATAGACTGAGGGAGAATTTAACATGGCCAATGCATCTAATCAGCACATCTTTATCTTCCAAGAAGCACACACTTGGAATTATAGTGTTCAATTCTGATTGCCACACTACCAGAATGATGTGTATGCTTTGGAGAAGATACAAAAAAGATTTACCAGGATGTTGCCTGATATGGAGGACATTAGCTATGAGGAGATGTTGGAGAAACTTGGTTTGTTCTCTCTGGAGCGACGGAGGTTGAGGGGAGACCTGATAGAAGTCTACAAGATTATGAGAGGCATGGACAGAGTGGGTAGACAGAAATTTTTTCCCGAGGTGGAAGAGTCAATTACTAGGGGCATAAGTTTAAAGTGCAAGGGACAATGTTTAAAGGAGATATACGAAGCAGATACTTTACACAGAGAAAAGTGGGTGCCTGGAACTCATTGCCGAGAGAGGTAGTGGAAACGGATACGGGAATGACTTTTAAGGGGTGTCTTGATAAGTACATGAATAGGAATAGGAATAGAGATACGTTCCCCAGAAGAGTAGAAGGTTTTAGTTCAGTTGGGCAGCATGGTCGATGCAGGCTTGCAGGGCCGAAGGGCTGTCCTGTGCTGTAATTTTCTTTGTTCTTTGTTCTTTCAGGCTGTGGGAGGAAACCAGAGCACCTGGAGGAAACCCACACAGACACAGGGAGAATGTGCAAACTCCACACAGCCAGTGACACAAATTGGGAATCAAAGCTGGGCTCCTGGCACTGTGAAACAGCAGTGTTAACAACTGTGCCACCGTGCCGCCACATTCTCCCTGTGTCTGCGTGGGTTTTCTCCGGATGCTCCAGTTTCCTTCTACACTCAGAAGGCATACTGGTTAGGTGCATTGGTTGTGCTAAATTCTCCCTCAGTGTACCCAAACAGGCGCTGGAGTGTGGTGACTCAGTGAATTTCACAGCAATTTCATTGCAGTGTTGAAGTAAGCTTTACTTGTGGCACGAATAAATAAACTTTGAAACTTCAATGGAAAAACCAAGCACACTGCAGCCATTTCTTCACCAGTTTTATTTTCTTTTATCTTTTTTGTGCTTAGATTGTTGCAGGCTTTTGCAGCAATTATTTTAATGATGCAATTCCTTCAACTTCATTGCTACTAAATCCACATCCTGAAAGGAACCTGCTAAATGGGGATGTTGGAAGGAGGGAAGAGAGGAATGGAGAAATGTTATGTAGTTTAAATAGGACAACAGATGTCCTGTGCCCACCTGTCAGTCCCAAGAATCTGCATCTGCAGTCAGAAGGGAAAATATAAAGCTTTGGCAGCTGATTAGAAGGCAATAAGGCTCATATTCCAAGAAAGAAAAAACTAGGACAGCAGTCCCAGTGATATCAACAAGGTACATAAATATTGCCTGTTCGTAGCAACAATAAGCCGAACTTCTATAGCATCTTTTGAGGCAGGATGTTTTTTTTTTCTGTATTAAGGGGTGCTATAAAAATTCACACGTTGCTTCATGGAGGCACGGGGTAAAATGGTCACTGAGTCAGAGATGGGGATCTTAGAAAGATGATTGAAATGTTACTCAGAGGTGGTTTTTAAAAAGGGGGTTTTGGTGAGGGGGAGAAGGAGATGTTTGTCAGAGGACTTTAGAGAAGGAATTCCAGGAGGAATGGCAGCAAGTCTAGGGATTGAGAGACAATGGTGGAATGAAAAGAGAAGCAATGCAAAAGAGATTCCCTTCAGGTTCTTCTGTGCCCCAACCCCACAGCTATTTTAACACTAGGATGGGAAAGGTCTTGGACAGAACGCCTGCATTTTTCCCAGTTAAAGCCCCGGAGTGGTCAATTAAGGGTCATTTCCCATTCAGTATTTCTCAATATTTACTGAAATGGCTGAGGGCTATAGAGGCTTGATGGTGTATGGCCCCACCAATGCTTTGGATGACAGGATGATAAAGCTCAGCATGGGAAAAATTCAGCCCTAAGGGTCAATGGTTGAAGATGTAGAGCCAGAGATGAACTAGGGAGGGATATTGACACGGACAGTTTTCAACATGAAGATAAGAATTTGTAACTTGAAGCTTTGCAGAACTAAAGCCAATGTAGATCAATATATATATATATATAACATAGATATATATATTATATATATGTATGTATGTATATACTACTCACAGTCATATGATGTGCCAAAACACCTTGCAATGATGGAATACTGTTGAAACACTCTCACAACAGTGTAGAGAATGAATGGAACTTGTCACAAATAGAATCTAGACAGATAATTTACAGATAAATTGAAAGATCAAGGGGAATAGATGGTAGGGAACATACAGGAGAGAATCGGAATCTTTGAACTTGGAAGTGTGTTTTGTGGTGTATTGATCTGCAGTTGAGTGGAAGTGGGAATGTTACATAGATGAGAATAAGAGCTCTGTGTAATGGATATAGGATTAGATGCTCTGGATGAGGTTAACTAGGATGCAAAAGGATGCACACTAGAAGTGAGAGAAGTCATATCCTGAGTGGTGTATGATGAGGCAGGTTTACCAAACAATCTCAGAGTAGAAGATCCCTGAGGAAACAATAATCATAACATGGTAGAGTTTAGCATTCTGTTTCAAAGTGAGAAACATGGCTCAGAAGCAACTGTGTTAAACTTAAATAAGAGTAATTACAAAGGAATGAGGGCAGAGTTGGCTGGAGTGACTTGGGAAAGTTAAACAGCCATGGCAGATATTTATGCAAATAGTTCATGATCCACAACAAAAAATACATCCCAGTGGGAAATAAGGATTCTGGGAAGGGCATAAGCTAACCATGGTTAACCAATTAATCCAATAACTACAGGAACATTACTAGAGAAACCAATGGTGCTCAAGGTTGGTAAATCCTCTGAACCTCATCTGTTGCATTCTCGTTAGGAAAGGAAATAACTACAGAATAGTGGATATTCTAGTAATGATCTTTCAAGAATCCTTAAATTCTGGAAAAGTTACAGAGGATTGAAAACTACTAATGTAACACCTTTGTTCAAAAAGGGAGGGAGGCAAAAAAAGGTAACTATCTGTAAATCAATGAGCTCAACATCTGTCAGAGTATTTATAGATGCATTATATAACCAAGCAGAGGCAGCATGGCTTCATGAAGGGGAAATTATGCCTAAAAAATGCGTTAGTATTTTTTGAGTTGGTAATGAGTAGGGTAGATAATGGGAACCGGAAGATGTAATATATTTGGATTTCTAAAAAAAAGTTCACAAAACGTTACTTTACCAGCAAGAGCACATAGTGTTGGAGGTACTATATTAGCATGGATAGAGGCAAACCAATAGAAAGCAGAGGGTTGCGATAAGAGGGGCATTATCAGCATGGCAACATAGAAGGAGTAGAGTTCCAATGGGGTCACTGATAGGGCCATAATTATTTGCAACATAGATTAATGACTTGGATAAGGAAAGTCTGCCAAGTTTCTGGATGATACAGAAATAATTAGGAAGGCAAGTTGCAAGGGTGACAGAATCTATGGAGAAATGTAGAAAATGAATGGGCAAAAACTTGACAGGTGGATATGGTGTGGGAAAATTTGGTGTTATGCACTTTGGTAAAGGAGCTGAACCTTACTTAAATGGAGAAATAAAACTGAATGCTCAGTAAAGAGAATTTGAGGGTTGGGCCCCCAAAATAGTCACAAGTAGCTAGATGCAAGTTCAGCAGGTAATAGCAAAGGCAAATGCAATGTTGGCCTTTATTTCAAAGGGAATGGAGTGTAAAAATAGGGAAGTCTTGCTAAAACTATACAAGGCACAAGTTAGAACACACATAGAATACTGTGAACAGTTTTCACTCCCTTATCTGAGGACAGATATGCTGGCATTGGGGGGAGCCCAGAGAAGGTTAATTAGGTTAATCTGAGTATGAAGCGGTTTTCTTATGAGGAGAGATTGAGTGGGTCTGTACTAATTGCAGTTTAGAAGAATGAAAGATGACTTAATAGAGACATATAGGATTTTCGGGGAGCTTGGCATAGTAGAAGCTTAAAGATTGTTTCTCTTTTTAGAGAGTCAAGGACCAGAGCACATAATTTCAGAATTATGGGTGTCACCCATTTAAAACAGAGTTGAGGAGGAATTTCTTCTCTCAGTGGGTAGTGAACCTGTGGAATTCTTTACTGCAGAGGGTTGTAGAGGTTGAGTCCTTAAGCATGTTCAAGGCCGAGATATGCAGGTTTTCAATCAGTAAGGGAGTCAAGAGTTATGGGGGGAAGGGGAAAAGTGGAATTGAGGATTCTCCCAACTGATCAGTCATGATTTAGGGTCATCGAGTCATAGAGGTTTACATCATGGAAACAGACCCTTCGGCCCAACTTGTCTATGCCGCCTTTTTTAAAAAAAACCCTCAGCTTGTCCCAGTTGCCCGCATTTGGCCCATATCCCTCTACACCCATCACACCCATGTAACAAGCTAAATGCTTTTTAAAACACAAGATTGTCCCCCTACTACTTCTCTGGCAGCTTGTTCCACACACTCACCACCCTCTGTGTGAAGAAATTGCTCCTCTGGACAACTTTTGTGACTCTCTTCTAACCTTAAACTTATGTCCTCTAGTTTTAGACTCCCCTATCTTTGGGAAAAGATATTGACTATCTAGCTGATCTATGCCTCTCATTATTTTATAACCTCTATAAATGACTTCTCAGCTTCCTATGCTCTAGAGAAAAATGTCCCAGTCTCTCCTTATAACTCAATCCTTCAAGTCCCGATAACATCCGAGTAAATCTTTTCTGCACTCGTTCTAGTTTAATAATATTCCAGAATTGCATACAGTATTCCAAGTGTGGCCTTAACAATGACTTGTACAACTTCAGCAACACATTCCAACTCATGTATTCATAGAACACTACAGCACAGAACAGGCCCTTCGGCCTTCGATGTTGCACCAACCAATATAAAAAGCAATGCCCCTCCAAACTAAACCATTCCCTTCTCTTCCATATACTTATCAACTAACCTCTTAAACGCCACCAAACTTGGCGCATCTACAACTGCTGCAGGCAGGGCATTCCACTCCCGAACCACCCTTTGGGTAAAGAACCTACCTCTGATATCCGTCCTATAACTATCACCCCTTAATTTAAAGCTGTGTCCCCTCGTGCTAGCTTTCTCCATCCTAGGAAAAAGGCTATCACTGTCCACCCTATCTAAACCTCTAATCATCTTATATGTTTCGATTAGGTCCCCTCTTAGCCGCCTCCTTTCTAACGAAAACAACCTCAAATCCCTCAGCCTCTCTTCATAAGACCTGCCCTCCATACCAGGCAACATCCTGGTAAACCTCCTCTGTACCCTCTCCAATGCCTCCACATCTTTCTTATAATGTGGGGACCAGAACTGCACACAATACTCCAAGTGCGGCCGCACTAGAGTTTTGTACAGTTGCAACATGACGTTGCGGCTCCGAAATTCAATCCCCCTACCAATAAAAGCCAAGACTCCATATGCCTTCTTAACAACCTTCTCGACTTGACTGCCTACTTTCAGGGATCTATGCACATACACACCAAGATCCCTCTGTTCATCTAAACTACTAAGAATCCTACCATTTGCCCTATACTCTACACATTTATTATTTCTGCCATAGTGCATTACCTCACACTTTTCCACATTAAACTCCATTTGCCACCTCTCGGCCCAGCTCTGCAACTTGTCCAAGTCACTCTGCAAACTATAACACCCCTCTTCACTATCTACCACTCCACCGACTTTAGTGTCATCTGCAAATTTACTAATCCATCCTTCAATACCCTCATCCAGATCATTTATAAAAATTACAAACAGCAGGGGCCCCAAAACAGACCCCTGAGGTACACCACTTGTCACCGAACTCCACGATGAATATCTCCCATCAACCACCACCCTCTGTCTTCTATCTGCTAGCCAATTCCTAACCCAATTAGCTAAATCACCCTCTATCCCATACATCTGCATTTTCTGCAGAAGTCTTCCATGGGCCACCTTATCAAACGCCTTACTAAAGTCCATATATACCACATCAACCGCCTTACCCCCATCCACCTCTTAGTCACTTTTTCAAAAAAACTCAATGAGGTTAGTAAGGCACGACCTACCCTTCACAAAACCATGCTGACTATCCCCAATCAATTCATTTCTCTCTAAATAACTATAAATCCGATCCCTAATTATTCTCTCCAATACTTTGCCCACAACAGAAGTAAGACTCACTGGCCTATAATTCCCTGGAAGGTCTCTCTTCCCCTTCTTGAACAATGGGACCCCATTCGCTATCCTCCAGTCCTCCGGAACGACACCCGTAACCGACGACGACCTGAAGATCAGAGCCAGAGGCTCTGCAATCTCCTCTCTCGCCTCCCAGAGAATCCTAGGGTAATGTTCAATGTTCTGATTGATGAAACCAAACATGCTGAATGCTTTCTTCACCACTCAGTCCACCAGTGACTGCAGTTTCAAGGAGCTCTGAATATGTACCCCTAGATCTCTTTGTTCTGTAAATATCCCTAATGCTCTACCATTTACCAGGATGTTGCCTGGTATGGAGGGCAGGTCTTATGAAGAGAGGCTGAGGGATTTCAGGTTGTTTTCGTTAGAAAGGAGGCGGCTAAGAGGGGACCTAATCAAAACATATAAGATGATTAGAGGTTTAGATAGGGTGGACAGTGATAGCCTTTTTCCTAGGATGGAGAAAGCTAGCACGAGGGGACACAGCTTTAAATTAAGGGGTGATAGTTATAGGACGGATATCAGAGGTAGGTTCTTTACCCAAAGGGTGGTTCGGGAGTGGAATGCCCTGCCTGCAGCAGTTGTAGATGCGCCAAGTTTGGTGGCGTTTAAGAGGTTAGTTGATAAGTATATGGAAGAGAAGGGAATGGTTTAGTTTGGAGGGTCATTGCTTTTTATATCGGTGGGCGCAACATCGAAGGCCGAAGGGCCTGTTCTGTGCTGTAGTGTTCTATGTTCTATTAACTGAGTAAGTTCTACCTTGGTTCAATCTACCAGAATGCATCATCTCGCATTTCTCTAAATTAAACTCCATCTGCCATTCATCAGCCCACAGAAGATCTTGTTGCAGTTGGAGGTAGCTGTTTTCACTGTCCATTGTGGCACCCAATCTTAGTGTCATCTGCAAACTTACTAACCATGTGTCATATATTTTCATCCAAATCATTAATATAAATGACAAATAACAGTGGACCCAGCACTGATCCCTGAGGCACACTGCTGGTCACAGGCCTCCAGTTTGAAAAAGAACTCTCTACAACCACCCTCTCATGTCCGTCAAGAAACCAATTTTGATAACTCATCCTCGATCCGTGAGGTTTCACTTTA
Organism: Sphyrna mokarran; assembly: GCA_024679065.1. Taxonomy (NCBI): domain Eukaryota; kingdom Metazoa; phylum Chordata; class Chondrichthyes; order Carcharhiniformes; family Carcharhinidae; genus Sphyrna; species Sphyrna mokarran. The sequence goes on along the minus strand of JAGIQG010000008.1, from coordinate 17,707,132 downwards.
TGCAACAATGTACCATGTAGGATCTTGTCAAAGGCCTTGCTAAAGCCCATGTAGACAACATCTACTGCACTGCTCTCACCTATCTTCTTGGTTACTCCTTCAAAAATCTCAATCAAATTTGTGAGATATGATTTTCCACTCACAAAGCCATGCCGACTGTCCCTAATCAGTCCTTATGCCTCTAAATGCCTGTTGATACTGTCTCTCAAAATACCTTCCAACAATTTACCCGCCACAGATGTGAGGCTAATTGGCCTGTATTCCTAGGCTTTTCCTTCTAGCCCTTTTTAAACAAAGACACAACATTTGCCACTCTCCAATCTTCAAGCACTTCATCTGTGGCTATCCATGATTCAAATATCTTTGCTAGGGGATCCGCAATTTCCCCTCTAGCCTCCCACAATGTCCTGGGATACACTTCATCAGGTCTGGGGATTTATCTATCTTGATGAGCTTTAAAGACTTCAGCATCTCCTTCTCTGTAATATGTACACTCCTCAAGGCATCACTATTTAATTCCCCAAGTTCCCTAACATCCATGCTTTTCTTAACAGTAAATACTGATAAGAAATATTCATTTAGGATCTCACCCATCCCTTGTGGATCGGCACGTAGATGACCTTGTCAATCCTTAAGAGGCCCTACTCTCTCCCTTGTTACTCTTTTGCCCTTCATATATTTGTAGAAGCTCTTTGGAGTCTCCTTTGCTTATCATCCAAAACAATCTCATGTCTCATTTTTACCCTCCAGATTTCTCTCTTAACTCTCTTCCTACACTCTCTATACTCTTCAAGGGAATCACTTGATTCCAGTTGCTTTTACATGTCATATGCCTCTTCCTTCTTCTTGACCAGAGCCTCAATCTTCCAAGCCATCCAGAGTTCGCTACTTCCGTCAGCCTTGCTTTCACTCTAAGAGAAATGTGTTTATCCTGAACACTGGTTAACACACTTTCGAAAACGTGCCACCTACCAGACATCCCTTTGCCTTCCCACAGACTCCCCCAATTACCTTCTCAAAGATACAGCTTGATACTATCAAAATTGGCCTTGTCCCAATTTAGAACTTTAACTTTTGGTTCAGACCTATTATTCTTTATAGCTACTTTAAAATCAATAGAATTACGATCACTGGTCCCAATGCGAACCCTCACTAACACATCTGTCACCTGCCCTTCCTTATTTCCGAAGAGGAGGTCAAGTTTTTGCCCCCTCTCTAGTTGGGCCATCCACAAACTGAATGAGAAATTCCTCCTGAATGCGCTCAACACATTTCTCTCCATCCAACCCTCTAATACTGTGGCTAGTCCAGTCAATGTTGGGAAAGTTAAAATCTCCAACTATTACTATCCTATTTTTCTTGGAGCTATCTGTAATCTCCTTAGATATTTATTGCTCAATTTCCTGCTGACTATTTGACAGCCTACAGTACAACCTATCAAAGTGATTTCCCCCTTCTTATTTCTCAGTTCTACGCATATAGACTCAGTGGCCGAATCCTTGGACATATTCCTTTTTAGTACGGCCATGATGCTTTCCCTAATCAAAAATGCAACTCCCCTGCCTCTTTTATCTCCTGTTCTACCTTTCCTATAGCATCTGTGCTTTGGAACATTGAATTGCCAGTCCTGTCACTCCCTTAACCATAATTAATTAATATTCTAGTTCCTTATACCATCTATACCCTGAGTTCATCTGCTTTGCCCGTCAGGCCTCTTGCATTGAAATAAATGCAGTTTAATCTGAACTTGCTTTTGCCTGATCTGTCTGGTACTAAGATTATTGACACTGCCTTTACTATTTAATGTGCTTTCTTTAACTTATATGCTGTCCTCAAACTTCTCTTCAGTCTCTGAACTGCTTTGGATCCCAACTCCTTGCCAGACTAGTTTAAACCCTCCTGAGTGACCCTAGCAAATCTTCCCACCAGGATGTTAGTATCCCTCCAGCTCAGATGTAACCCATCCCTCTTGAACAGGTCAGCCCTTCCCCGGTGAACAGGTCAGCCCTTGAATGGTGGGGCAGGCTTGATGGGCTGAATGGTCTACTTCTGCTGCAATATCTTAGGATGTCGAGATGTCCAGATCAACCTGAAAGTGTGACTGAAGTTTCTTGTAAGTATACAATGTTTGTGGAGCATTTAATAGGATTGCACTGATCTTCCCAATGTTTACCTACAGGAAATTGTGGATCAGCCAAGATTGATTGGAAAAGAGTAGAAGAGGAATTGAGAGAAAAAGATTTGCAAAGGCAGATGTCATTTGTTGACTGCATTGCTGTAGATAATGTTTTCAAGGGCAGCGGGTACATGAGGAGGTGGTGTTGACACAGGTTGGAACCTGAGTGGGATTCAATGTGACAACGCAATGGTGGGAGGAGATGGTATTAGTAAGCCTGGATAAGTCTTGTTGGAGTTGTGTAGAACTTTGGTGAGGCCACAATTGGAGTACTGTGTGCCGTTTTAGTCACCACACTATCAGAAGAATGTGATTACACTGGAGATGGTGCAGAGAAGATTCACTAGGATGCTGCCTAGAATGGAACATTTAGCTTATGAAGAGAGGTTGGATAAGCTTGGGTTGTTTTCTATGCAGCAGAAATAACTGAGGGGCAACTTGATTAAGGTGTACAAGATTATGAGGGGCATGGACAGAGTGCATAAGGGGCAGCTATTCCCCTTAGATGAAGGGTTAATCTAAAGGGAAAATAAGTTCAAAGTGAGGCGTAGGGGATTTAAGGGGAATGTGAGGAAGAATTTTTTTATCCAGAGAATTGTGATGAGCTGAAATGCACTGTCTGGGAGGGTGGTGGAAGTGGGATGCCTCACATTCTTTAAAAAGTACCTGGATAAGTACTTGGCACACCATAAATTCAAGGTTGTGGGCCAAGTCCTGGTAAATGAGATTAGGTGGCAGGTCAGGCAGTTCTTACATGTCAGTGCAAACGCGATGGGCTGAAAGGACTCTTCTGCACTGTATGATTCTATGATGCAAGAAGCCAAGGTTCATCTGAAAACAGGAGCTGGAAAACAGAGGAGCAATATTAAAGAAGAATATTAACTATTTTGAAGGCTGCAGCATGATTGAAGGGGATAGATCATGTATCATGATTACTGTCAATGAGTCATTTCAGGGACTGAGAAAGAAATATAATGGATAAACCTAATCAAAGAATTTAGAGAACTGGGCATAGATATAGGAGGTAACATGTTTAAGAAACTTGGAAAGAAAAGCAAAGTCAGGGCTAAAGCAGTTATTTACAAGGCTAAATGGAATTAAATGTAGATATTTGGGGAACATGTGATGGGAGTGATTTTGAAACGAGGAGAGGCAGTATTGGTTAAAAGGAGATACTTGCAATATCAATTAGCCAAAGAAGCAAGAGGGAAGATAGATGGTCAATATTCCGGCAGAAATAAGGCTTCAAGAGCAGTAAATAGCTTGCCTATCTGAAATAAACTTAGCCATGGCAGCGAAGAATGATGAGATAGAAGTAAGGGATAGATAAGTGTTCTGGGTTAGTATAATAGAGTTCTCTTTTTGGTTGGCAAAGAGGAAAAATGAGAGGTGGCAAAGTTAGCTGAATGGATGGTAAGTACGTTGAAGATAAATCTATGAACTTCTCAGTCTTATTGCAAGAAATAAGAGTAAAGAGATAGGGTTGATGGGTTTGGATTTGTAGAAGACATTGGTAGGACAGAAAAAAAATTGGAAGTTACCTTTACAGTCTGTATAACTCTAACATAGTGGTTGATTTTGGTAAAACCTGAAACCTGATAGAGTTTAATATAGTTGAACTACAACTGTTGATGAGTAGTATCATAGTAATCATAGAATCATTGAAACTTTACAATGCAAATGGAGGGCCTTTGGCCCATTGAGCCTGGACCAACAGTAATACCATATGGGCCTATGTTCATAACTCACATATTTACCTCGCTAATCCATCTAATCTATGCATTCCGGGACACTAAGGATGGCCAATGCACCTGACCCGCACATCTTTGGAGTGTGGGAGGAAACCAAAACACCTGGAGGAAATCCACGCAGAAAAGGAAAAAGCATGCAAATGCCGCACAGGCAGTGACCCAAGCTGGGAATTGAACTGTGAGGCAGCAATGCTAACCACTGTGCCACCCTGTCACCACAATATGACTTGTATATTAGTGAAGAATTTGTCATTTCATTGACTGACTAAATATACTGAACTGTTTAAAAATGATTTTTTAAAGACAATATAAGAACTAACTGAAGATGGCTACCACATGTCCCCTGACATATTGTATCATCAGCTCGCTAACTTATGGAAAGCTCCAACATGGAATTACAATTCAAATGTTGAAATTTGAACTGGCACAGAGCAAACTGCTTTTAAAATTCCACGTGCAAACTGAAGGTGAAACCCAAATAAATCTTTTTTTGTTTTGTTTTTATTTCAATTCAATCAAATCAAGTCCAATTCACAGTCTCAAAAAGTTGAGACATTCCCGATCCAAGCTGAAAAGACAGGGCTCTCACCCACTGTCTTGGGCTTGATCTACATGATCCAAGCTGATTGGAGTAGGCATAGCTCCTCCTCCAAGCCTTGATCTCATTTGCACCTTAGCCAAAAGGCTGAGATGCCACGTTTAACAATTGCTTCAAATGAAGCTAAAATGTAACATGATGACTTCAACCAAGCACAGCATATCAATACTACACTTGATCTTAGCCAAAAGGCCAAACCAGTTGAAGCTCAGCACTGTCTGAGGAAGGGATATTAAAATGCAAAGTGCTGGACATTGAAACAATGGCTACCACAGACAGATCTACCCAAAACCTCTCGGGAATACACAATGGGTAAAATATAAGGCCAGACAGCAGTCACTAAGTTGCAGTTTCAAGTAAGTTTTCAGTGGAAGATTACAGACTGAAAAGGTGTTTGCTTCTTCTATCTCTTTTGGAAGAAGTATATTAACTCATTTGAGAAGTCAACTATCAGAAACCTACCAGTGAACTGAAATCTCATAATAAGTACAACACTGCATTCACAAAACTAGTGAATCCAAAATTGGCTGAAAAGTTTAACAATCTATGTCTCAACGATAAATAAAGGACACTTAAAATGTATATTCTTTTAACTTTTTTATTGGACTTTAACTTCTCTCCTTTTTGATACCAGCATGCATGGTGTTGTGTTTTTATTATTTCATTCCCTTGAGTTTAGTGGTTATTAAATTTGACATTTAGAGTTATAGAGTCAGAGAGGTTTATAGCATGGAAACAAGCCCTTTGGTCCAACTTGTTCATGCCGCTGTTTTTTTTTAAACCCCAGAACTAGTCTCAATTCAACCCCGAAGCTAGTTCTTTGACTCAAGAAAACTTTGATTGATTGGTTCTTTATTACTCACAGCGTAAATAGTTAAATATAATGGGATTTGGAAAGGCATGCCTTCATGAGAAAGAAACCTTTGTTGTGACTAACCAAGGAGATCTAGTAGAAGGGAGCCAACTCATGCCTTCTCACTTGGTCATAACTATAGCTAACCAATTGATTTACAAATATTCATAAGTTTGTCTTCCTGAATTCGAAAGGGCAAGAATAGGGCTACACTGGGATAACGACTGTGAAGAGAAATAATAAAGTTTTCTGAATGCAAAAGTTTTTCAAAGTTTCAAAGTTAGTTTCAAAGTTTATTTATTAGTCAGAAGTAAGGCTTACATTGACACTGCAATGAAGTCACTGTGAAATTCCACTGTCGCCGATGCCTGTTCAGATCAATGCACCTGACCAGCACGTCTTTCAGAACAAGGGAGGACAATGAAGCACCCAGAGGAAACCCACACAGACGCAGGGAGGATATGCAAATGCCAAATAGACAGTGATCCAGACTGTTGGCACTGTGAAGCAGCAATGCTAACCACTGTGTTCCATGCTACCCCAGAAAATTTATAGAGTGGTTGAGCAAATGAACAGCTACGTTGTCATAATGAATCAGTAAAGGCTCAGAATTGAGTTTGAAATGCAGCTGTAAGTAACATTGGGAAGTTTTAACTGTAATATTCAATTGTTCCTTGAAAGAAATCAAATGCCATGAGTTTGATGGCACCACATAATAAAAGACGTCTATGGTCCAAGAGCCAGAGGTTTAAATAGAGCATGGAGAAATACGATAATATGGCTAAAATGTTGCAGAAGAGTATAATTTGTGATTTTGACCAATGTAGTCGTGAATCTCTAATTACATAAATGCTGGACTAAAGGAATAGGCAGCTTTGAAAGAAATGGCTCTGGATCAATAAAGCATTCAAAGATTTTCAAGGGAAACAGAAAGTTAAGGAATGGGCAACATTCCTTAATGAATGTATCAGGGTTTTTTTTAAGCATGAGGCAATATTCATAGTTTTGTAAAGGAGAGCCAGCAACTCATCCAAGGAACCTATTAACAAGGGGGCCTGAGTATTCTATCCAGAATAAATGCTGTATTAAATAATGCTAAAAGAGAAACATGTTGTCAAAGCTTTGTGACTTGCACTCATCAGGGCAAATGTAAGAATGTCAAATTTCAAATGATCGTAATAATTTGCACTACAGGTTAAAAAAGGTACTGATTGGTTGGTGAATCAACTCTGATTGGTTGACCCAGAGAAACAATAGGAAATAATGGGATCCCCATGCCTCTGGATAATTCATAAAAACGCAATGCTTGGACATATTCCTTTTGTTTGTAAAGAACAGAATTCTGCCCATGAATAGATATTGCTTCTAGCATTGTTCATTAAATGCAGCCCAATCAGAGTATCAGATCAAACAGTGGATGTTTTACTTTGGGTTTTGTGACCATGGATTGGTTGAGATAGTCTGTTACTGCATGTTAGAAAAAGCCTGAGGCTGTCAAGTCCTGCTTATGATTAATTAATTGGCTTTAATGAACCTTAGCAAAACTGAAATGAATGGGAAGGATATAGCTCGATATTGCTAATATCTAGTTAATATTGCTAGACTTCTAATCCAGAAACTCAGTTGGGGTTTCAATAAAAAATATCTGGAATTAAGAGTAGAGTGATGATCATGAAATCATTGTCAATTGTAGGAAAAATCCATCTGATTCATCAATACTCTTTAGGGCAGGAAATCTGCTGCCCTTATCTTGTTTGGCCTACATGTGACTCCAAAGCCACAGCACTGGAAAAGCAGTGTAGTTGACTCTCAATTGCCCTTAAGGGCAACTAGGAATGGGGAATTAATGCTGACCAGCCAGTGACATACACATCCCATGAATGAATAGAGTGAGGGGGAAATCTCTGAAAGTTGGAAATATACTTGGCACAAAGAACAAAGATTCTGGTGGCTGGAGGTCAATCATAGTTTCAGAAAAACATTACAGGTGTACCGCAGGGTATTTCCTAAGCCCAAATATCTTCAGCTGCTTTGTCAATGACCTTCTTTGCATCATAAAGTCAGAAGTGGGGATGCTTGCATATGATTGCACCATGTTCACAATGAACAAATCACAACTCCTCAGATATTGAAGCAGTCAGTGATCGCTTGCAGCAAGACCCGAACAATACCCAGACTGAAGCTGACAAGTAGCCAATAATATACACATCACACAAGTGACAGGCAATGACCATCGCCAAAAAAAGAGAACCTAACCATTACCCCTTGACGTTCATTGGCATTGCCATCACTGCATCTCCCATTCCCTCAACACCCTGGGGGTTACCATTATCCAGAAATTGAACTGAACCAGCCACATAAATACTGTGGCAACACATGCAGGGCAAAAACTAGGAATCCTGCACCAGGTAACTCACCTTCTGTGTCCCTAAAACCTGTCTACCATCTACAAGGCACAAGTTAGGATTATCTTAGAATATTCTCCACTTGCCTGAATGAATGCAGCTCCAATATTATTCAAGAAATTTGACATCATCGAACCCACTTGATTGATACCCCAGCTACAAATATTCACTCCCTCCACCACCAATGCACAATGACAGGATTGTATGCACTGCAGGAACACAACAAAGCTCCTTAAACAGCACTTCAACTGCTAGCATCTAGAAGGATAAGAGCAACACTGAAGATGTATCTAAACCTCATGGACTACAACAGTTAAAGAAGGCAGCTCAGCACAATCTTCCCAAGGACAACTAGGGGTGGGTGATAAAGTGATGGCCTGGCCTGATGGATCTGGGTGTTCAGATCCTGTAAAATGAGTGTTAAAAAACTTAAAGTAGGACACTGTTTTTCTCACTGACCCGCGATCAAAATCCTGAAAATGCCTGCGCCATGTATGTGTTTGCAACACGGACTCTGCAGCAGTTCAAGAAGGCAGGTCAGCACCACTGTCTCAAGGGCAAGTCAATCAGACTTGAAACATTGACCCTATTCTCTCTCCACAGATGCTGTCACACCTGCTGAGATTTTCCAGCATTTTCTGTTTATGTTTCAGATTCCAACATCCACAGCATTTTGCTTTTACCTTCTAAGAGGCAGTTGGGGGATGGACAATAAATGCTGGCCTAACCGGTGACACCTATATCCAGTAAATGAATATTACAAAAGCAAAATTAACATGCATCTCTCATCTGTGGCACTTCTCAGTCATATTTTTGAGTGTGACATTCAGATTTTTGTGACATGTGAAAAGAACATGAAAGGATGAGGGCAGACATTGGAGTAAGCTTATCAACTACACCTAAAATGGAGAGAAAAAACAGCACGCAGGGTTGTTCTCTTTTTATTTATTATTGTCACAAGTAGGTTTACATTAACACGATAATTAAGTTACTTTGAAAATCCTCTAGTCACCACACTCTAGCACCTCTTCAGGTGGCATAGTTGGTTAACATGCTGCCTCACAGATCCAGGGACCTGGGTTCAATTCCTAGCTTGGGTCACTACTTGTATAGAGTTTGCACATTTTCCCTGTGTCTGCGTGGGTTTCTTCCAGATGCTCTGGTTTCCTCCCATAGTCCAAAGATGTGCAGGTTAGAATGATTGGCCATGCAAAATTGTCTCTTAGCGTGTTGGGATGTGTAGCTCAGAAGATTTAGTGAAGATTTAGGACGGATGTCAGAGGTAGGTTCTTTACCCAGAGGGTGGTAAGGGTATGGAATGCCCTGCCTGCTGCAGTTGTAGATGCGCCAAGTTTGGGGGCGTTTAAGAGGTCAGTGGATAGGTGGATGGATGAAAAGGGAATGGTTTAGGTTAGAGGGTCATTGCTTTTTCTTAATTGGTCAGCGCAACATTGAGGGTCGAAGGGCCTGTTCTGCGCTGTAATGTTCTATGTTCTAAATACACGGGGTTTTGAGGATAGGGCCTGGGTTGGGTTGTTGTCGGTGTAGACTCAATGGACTGAATGACCTCCTTCTGCACTGTAAGAATTCTACGACAGTGCAGTACACTCGAGCATGGCCAGTGCACCTAACCAACACATCTTTCAGACTGTGGGAGGAAACAGTAGCACTCAGGGGAAACCCGTGCAGGTCCAGGGAGAACGCGCAGATTCTGCATGGACCCATGCCGGGAATCAAACCCGGGTCCCTGGCACCGTGAGGCAGCAACATTAACCACTGTGCCACCATGCCGTACCCAGTGCTTACTGAACAGCAACAGGGGAAAATGATGGAGGATAGCTAAGCCTCAGGAAGATAACAAACTCTACATTGCATATCATAATGTGATCCTCCTACAACTGGCGAGTAGTTGATACAAAGAATTCTATTCCTCGTTGTTCTTGTGTTTGTAAATGATTCTGGGAGTTTACACTTCAGAGCTGAAGGGAAAGCAATGGCCCTATGATGATGCAGAAAAGAACATGGTGTGTCCTTCTTATCGTGACTGAAAAAGAACTACTGACAAAAAAAAGCTGCAAAAGTACAAAATGATCGACCTAGATCCAAATCCTCCTGTACGTGTTTCTACTGTAGAACCGAGCCTTCAGTAGGACCTCACTAGCTGCCTTGATTTCACACATCCCACTTCTTTGCACATTCTGTTTACATATTTAGAAACCGACTTATGAGGTTTCCTTTCACCCTTCTTCAAGTGTTGGCAAAAAAAACCGTTCTTAAACTGTATATTTCGGTCCAGAACAATAAAATATGTTGTGCGGGGAATGGGGTTGTGAAGAGTTATTAATACATCCTGACGGCGCATTATGATGTAAATGAGCGAATTTCAACATTTAATTGATACCGCCGTTGACTAAAGGGGGGGGGGGTGCTATTAAAATGTAGTAAATGTAGTGGGAGAAGGAGAGACTGGAGTGATGTGGCAGTACAGATACTAAACTGGTGCCGGTTGTTGGGAGCTGGTACCTGTAGCTAGGGACCGCTTTGTCTTCACACGTTGAAACAGACACCCATATCCCTGGCAACAACTAGCGATGGTTAAGAAAGCGCTAAGTTTAACACTGTTAATAAGAGATAATACTTGAAAATTTATCAGGGTTAACTGCCTATATATATATATTTAATTTTAACCCTCTATTTATAGGCTAACTGGGAAAGCTATACCGACAACATTGCCATTTTAACCAATGTTTCCAAAGACTCTTCAATCGAAACGCCGCTGTGTGTCTGTATTTTTTTGTGAATCGAGAGCTTTATTTCTGTGGTTGTCGTTCAAAGGGGAGAGGCGCCAGCGTCTTCAAGGAAAGAAAATAGGCCGATTTACATGCTGAAAATCCATTTTCGTTTCCTGGCTTTGGAGAGGGAGGTGTGTGTGTGTGTGCTGGCGAACCCCCTCGCCGATTTCAGTGAAATAGACGGGAAAGATAGCAACAAGCTCCTTGCCTCAAATTGCAGGGAACACAATGTGGGGAACGCCAGCGCATCACAACACGGATTAAGGTCGGAGGGAGAGGGGGGGGGGGGGTGCAACCCAGCAAGTTGCCAGGTTGTGTGGTGAGTTTGGAATTTTTTTTGGTGGTGGGGAGGAAGGAAAGGGGGGTGGGGAAACAACCCCGGAACACCCATCAGGACTTCCAATGTCTTTTGCAACAGTCGACACTGAAATATTGATTTGACTGGTGTGTACAAACAATATATATACATAAAAAAAAAGCCTGGGCGTCTTCCTTCCAGCCGTGTTTGCTTCTCCAGCGACCTTCAAAGGAGGCAGTTTGATCAACAACTAGCAGGGACAGATATTGAACCATCAGCGCTGAAGCTCGACGTGGGTTTGTCGGAAGCTGGGTGTTGCCTTGAACAGAGAAAGAGAGGAGGTAAAATACAGACACGTACTTTTATTTCCTCCTGGAAATTAAGGCGACCACTTTCTCTGTTTTTTTTTTTGGCTTTTAAACGTCGGCTTCCCCTCGTCTGTTTCTCAGAGGTCGATTATATTCCCGAGGAGGGAGAAGAGGTGACGGATTAATATTAAGCAGAACTGTCGTTCCGTTTGACTTCACCTGCCCGCCTCACTCTCGTCTGCTAAACACACACACAAGAGCAAAAAAAAGAGGGTCGGCGAATGGGAAAGGGGCAGAAGCAGGCAGGGACCTGGTGCCTCTTGGAGAAGGGGAAGACCCTTCAGAGGAAGCTTCTGAAATAGCCTCACCCCCCCCCCCCTCCTCCTCCACCAGCAAATCTTCTCTCCCCCACCACCACTACCCTTCCCCAACACACTCAACACTCAGACACACACAACAATTGGCAGCTCTCTTTCCGAGTCATGTCTGAGCGGGAGAGATGGGTAAGATTGAAGACAGTGAGCGAATAGTTCTCAACGTTGGGGGAACTCGCCACGAAACTTACAGGACCACCTTGAAGACCCTGCCCGGCACCCGGCTGGCCCTGCTCGCCGACACCGAGGGGCAGAGCGTGCCCGACTACGACCCCCAAGTCAACCAGTACTTCTTCGACCGTCACCCGGGGGTCTTCGCCTATGTGCTCAACTACTACCGGACGGGCAAGCTGCACTGCCCGGCCGACGTGTGCGGTCCCCTCTTCGAGGAGGAGCTCGCCTTCTGGGGCATCGATGAGACGGACGTGGAGCCGTGCTGCTGGATGACTTACCGGCAGCACCGGGACGCCGAGGAGGCGCTGGACATCTTCGAGGCGCCCGACCTGCTGAGCGGCGAGCCGCCGGACGCCGAGGACGAGGGCGAGCCGGGCAAGAGGCTGGGCATCGAGGAGTGTAGCCCGGGCGCCGCCGGCAAGCTCAGCCGCTGGAAGAGGTGGCAACCCCGGATCTGGGCACTCTTTGAAGATCCCTACTCTTCCCGAGCAGCGAGGGTAAGGAAACGCACACACACACACACACACACACAGAGGGCTGAATGAGAACATCCAAGTTTGGAGTGGAATCCCACGCTTTACCCTCCCATGATTATCATCAATTCCTTTAATTATTATTTTTGTTCGCAGTGCTCTGACAGAGGAGATGAACAACAGTGTGCCGGAGGAGATCTAATTTAACAGGGCCACCGTTTAGCCTTGGATTCTCTCTTTCTTAACAAAGTGTTACAGGTTGTAGGCAGGACTTCAGTCAACATGCACACCGCTTCAAGACTTTTACTGTTCGACCTCCCTGCCTCTCCACACTTATTTTTGAGCTACACATTCTGAACTGGTTCGAACAGATTTAGACAGAGGACTTTCAGAAGGAATGTTCCCGATGGTGGAACTAAGGGATTTGGGGGATAAAGGGTAAACCTTTTCCTTCGGACTGAGGTGAGGAGAAATTTCTTCAGCCAGAAAGTGGTAGAATTCATCACCACAGAAAGTAGGTAATAGAGGCCAAAATGTTGTCTGATCTGAAGAAGGAGTTACATAGAGCTCTTGGGGCTAAAAGGGATATGATGGGGAAGGGGAGGATTAGAATATTGAATTTGATGATCATAATGAATTGGAGCGGGTTAGAAGGGCCGAATGCCCTACCGCTGCTTCTATTTTCCGCGTTTCCTGATACAAGGTAGTCTGCAACTGGCTATATTTGAGGCACTTTTGTGTCTGACTGCTGTTACAGCGTGCACTGATTCAACGCGTTATCATACGTGCAGTCATTTTATGTATTTTTTTTGACAGTGGTTGCAATTACTTCAAGGAGCTTGTTTCAAGTGCTGTCCTGCAAACCGCCTCTGAGGCAGCAATGCTTTGTTGAATCGTTTCCAAGCGAGGGGCGTGCTGTGGGGGTCGGGGGGGGGGGATAAATAACGATCACAAATATCCCCACCAGACTCTGTGGGAGACAGACAGTAATTATAGGATTTGATCTGCACAGCGATCATTCTAAGTAGCTCCTCCTATAGATGCACAGAAACCCGGTTAATAAATCACTCCCACTTTATGCATGAAGTCGAGTAGAAATGGCAGCCTGTTGCAAGAAGCGAGGCAGAGGCAGAGAAAGAGATACCGTTTATACTTGGTATTTAGTTAAGGCACATTGTTGTTGTGGTTGAAACAAAAATCATTTTGGCCTCTGTATTATACAATGAAGAATTATCCGTTGACAATAGACACAAACCACCTACATTTCAAAAGTTAAACTGGAGAACTTTTTTTCATCTGATCATAAGGAACCAGGGAGCTTTAGACCTCATAAGGAAATGCATTGGCATTAACACTTATGTTAACGGATTAAAAAGTGCTGTGTGTAGCTGAATATCTGTCGTGAGGATATGGCCCCGAGACGCTCTCAGATTTTACTTCCATAAAAGAAACTGAAAATCTGACAGATTTTCCAGCATTTTCTTTGTTTATATTTTTTTTTGTTTCACATTCCGCAGTATTTCGCCTTTCTTCCCATCAGTTAGTTTGCAGGTTAGCCGACAGCTGCAGTCTCTGAGATCCTGGTTGGCTTGGGAATGGAGACTGGGAAATATTGTTTTGCAACATCGCTCGTATCCGGATTTCCCGACAATTCTGGGAGGGGAAAATAAAAACGATCGTGTGCGTGGAGAATTATCGTTGAGTGTTCCTAGGGAGTGTCTGGCGCGAACGGGAGTGGAGAAGGGACAAGTGGGATTAACACCCCCACCCTCCTCCCCCCCCCCCCCACCCCGCCCCGCCTAGGCAGGAGGGCAAGTGGGAATGCACAAAACCAGGAGAGTATTAATTGCTCAGAGTATTGGGTTAACACGTGGCTGTTTATTGGGAAAGGCTAGACTGGTGGTACTCAGCTCTTGTTGATCTCATCCCGTTCGATTCTTGCGGTAAATAAACGACTGGCAGTTATGCAATTGCAACAACATTAGCAACGATTGGGTGAATGGCCACTCTATAGTCAACTGGAGTAGTGTAAAACCACTCTCCATTCATCATCTGTCCAGCTTTTCTTGTGCGTTATTAGAAAAAGCTGCTTGCGGTATTGAGATTAATTTGGGTGGAAGGAAGGGAAGTTAATGTGATTGACTGTGGACCAGCAATCAGGCGCTACTCTCTGCCGCTCAATATCTGGCTTTCTATCCCTTTCTCTCTACCTTTATCTCTCTCCCTTTCTATCTCTTTCAATCAATCAATCTATCTATCTATTTATTTGTCTGTCTGTCTATTTATCTGTTTTTTATCTATCTATCCACCTGTTTGTCTGTCTGTCTATCTATTTTTCTATCCATCTACCTATCTATCTTTCTATTTGTCTGTCTATTTTTCTATCCATCTACCTATCTATCCATCCATCTATCTATATCATTGTATCTTCCTCTCTCTCTTTCTCTTTATATCCCCTTCCATCTCTCTATCCCCTTATCTCTCGCTTTCTATCTCTCTCCATTTCTCTATCTCTCTCCATTTCTCTATCTCTCTTAACAATCCATATATAAAATCTAGCTCTATATATATCTCAATCTCTCTACCTCTCTCTCTTTCTCTTTCTCTATCTCCCTCTCTTTTTCTATCTGTCTCTCTCTTTTTACATATATACATATCTATCGATCTATCTTTCTCTCTATATGCAGATATATGTATATAATCTCTCTCTCTCTCTGCCTCTCTCTCTATCTTCTCTTCCCTCTCTCACCCGTTTCGCTTGGCCGCACAGCTGCTGTTCTGGTTGCCATAGAGACCAGCATCTCCTTTGCACTGAAATCTGCTCTCTTGCCTTTGTTTTGTGCGTCCCGGTGAGTCAAACGTCGCTGAGCGATAAGAAAAAAATATCTTTCAGAATTCTGTAATATATATATATATATATGTATACATATATATATATATACACACACGCACATATTTCAGTGCTATTTTAGGAACTGTTTTTAAACCGTTTGTTTCATGCAAGTCAAGACTGCTTTATTGCCAAAAATGTTACCAGGTGTGGAATACCATGGTTTCCTGCTCCTTTAAAGTAGAACTCCCCAGTAAGCTTAGAACTCCTGTTTCACATTGTCATGACAATTGTTGACCAACTTACCTGTCACCCCAGCAGCATGGCTGTTTTCGCAATGAAGGATTTGACCCTGACATATTACATGCTTCAGCCACTGCATCCTTTAACTAAACCGCTCCATGAAGATTGCAATGTTTAAAACCATTGTGAGACCATTGTATTGTTTTCCAAATCAATCTGATAAATGTGCACTTTAATATGCAGTAAAACATAATGGTGACATCTTCAAACATATCAGGTACACTTGGGTGTACAGAACAGAAACAGGTCATTTGGATCAGCCGTTCCATGCAGGTTTCTGTGCTCCATCAGACTCTCCTTACGTCCCTTTTCATCTCAGGCTGTCAGTATATTCCTTGTCAGCCTTCCTCCCTCAAGCTTTCCCTTAAATGCATCTATGTTATTTGCCTTAGCCAGTCCTTCAGTTTATTTATTATAAATGCCACACGTAGGTTTACATTAACAGTGCAATGAAGTAACTGTGAAAATCTCCTAGTTACCACACTCCAGCACCTATTCGGATACACTGAGGGAGAATTTAGCATAGCCAATGCACTGAACCAACATGTCTTTTGGATTATGGGAGAAAACTGGAGTACCTGAAGGAAACCCACATAGACTCGGGGAGAACATGCCGATTCCAGACAGACAGTGACCCAACCTGTGAATCGAACCCAAATCCTGGCGCTGTGAAGCAGCAGTATTAACCACTGTGTCAGCAGGCCAAGGCAGTGAGTCCCACATTTTAACCACTCTTTCGATAAAGATGATTCTCCTGAATTCCGTTTGAAATTATTGGTGATCATCTTATGTTTCCACATCCAACATTTTCCAATATTTTCTCTAAGGATTGGATTCAAGCAGGGGTCAGGCCCAGAGTGGTGGAGGTGGGGGAAAGGGGGAGGATGTGGGGTGGAGGCTTGGGAAGAGGCGGGAGATGGGGAGTGAGGGGAGACAAGGTTCTGGCATAAAAGTCGGGGATATGCCTGCTGAGCTCAACCCATAGAATGATAGAATTCCCACAGTTAGAAGGAATCCATCCCACCCATTGATTGTGCACTGACTCTCTAACAGAGTATCTCACCCAGACCCACAGCCCACCTTACCCCCGTTGCCCCATGCATTTACCCTGAAAATCCACCTGACTTACACATCTTTGGGCACTAAGGAGCAATTGAGCGTGGTCAATCCACCTAACCTACACATCTTTCGAATACCATAGCCACAGCCATTTGATGACAGTTTGGGTTGTTAATTGCTTTGAAGAAAGATGCTGCCTCCATTGGGGAAGCAAACCCCCATCTCCGAGAACTGCTGGTCAATCAAATGGCCAGCAGCTCTGTGGTCTCAGCAGCACCATCAGGAACAATGGCCATCTCATCTAGTCCCTAACAGCAGTAATTGATGGAGTCAAATGAGAAAGGAAGTGGTGGGGGAGGAGAGGGGGAGTATGGCGGGGGTGAGTGGCGACGGTGAATGCAATATGGTTCTTGTTGGGTCCAGGCTGGCAAGCGAGAGCCAGGCAAAGTTGTGAGCTGGATGGGCAGTGCAGGAGGAGGTGGGGAGACTCAGAGGTGAAAGGCTGTTGGAGGAATCCTCTCTCTGGTGGATATAGGGATCCATTAGCATGGTAGTCCTTCCCCTTGTGCGGTCATCAGCCTGAGCAAGGAAAGTTGGCAGGCTGCACACTTTGTGTGGGTCTTCACCTGCAACATTGGGAGGAGGCCTTTAAGTGGTTAATATTTGGCTTCTTTGGGGCCCCATTGGATCAATATGAGGGCAGGCCTCCTGATGTTACCCCATTACTGGTAACATTGCAGCCAGGGCAAGCTGGTAGGTGCCAGGAACTGTGCCCATGACATCCACTCAATTCCATATCCCCTGCCAGTGGCCAATCCATCCCTGGTATGTGTGGCAGGGGGAAGAGAGACATAGAATCCAGCTCTGTGTCTACCTCATCAAATTTTCATCATCTTAACAGCCTCTATCAGGTCACCCCATCAACCTCTTTTCTGAAATAAAGACCTTGATCTTGTTTAGCTTTTCCTGAGGTGTTTTCCCTCTCATTTCTTGTATTTTTCTTGTGTTTTTTTTTGCACTTTGCCCCAAATCTTTTAAAATATGGAAATCAGAACTGTGCACAGGACTCCAAACAAGTTTTGATGCAATATTCACACAATTAACATATTTTAAAAACTCTATCCTACCCAGCGCTTGGCTTGCTTTTTTATGGCTGCCTTAACCTATTTTGCTAATTTAAGCAATATGTAGATCTCTACCCTGAGATCTCTTTGCTCCTTAATCAAATCAGACTCCTATCTTCTAAACTGTATGTGTCCTCCTTATTCACCCTACCAAATTGAGCTATCTCACTTTTGTCTGTATAGCAATTCATTTGAATATTGCATATCTATTCTGCGTATTAATGTCTTCCTCTATTTTGTCGTATTCTTCCTTGTCCATTTGGTGTAATCTGAAGTTTGTGAAACTGTGCTTCCAATTCCAGAGGCAAAATTATTACTGCAAAGTGTGGACAAAGGTCCCAGCACTGATTCCTATGGAACACCACTTCCCACCGCTTGGCAGTCTGAGTCGCAATAAACTATTTGAAGTAAATACACTGCAAGCAGGGTAGGTAGAGTAATAGGGACATGGTTTTAGCTTGTTGTCTGGTTTGCCAACAAAAAAATTCTCATCTTAAGTGAAAGGAACCCCAAAGTTCAAAGTTAACGGGATTTATGTAAGTGCATCGAAAATGGAATAGTGTTCAGCAAACTGGCTACTATATAAATACATGCATTTCTGTGTTCCTATTTTGTACCATCCTTATTTGTAATCACAAGTCTTTAGGCAGTCTCTCAATTTGGGTTTGCAATGTTAACGTTCACGTCATTCTTTAACCCAGAACTCTTCCAAATTCTTGTGGGAATTGCCAGGCAAGAAGTAAATAGTTTGATGTAAGCATTCAGTTGCTAAAAACATAGATTGTCAACACTCCCGTGAGGATTGTGTATTAGTTTAGAAACTGCAGTTTTATTTCACTTACATGTAAATAAATCAAAGGCAAATGACATGGAAGATTTTTCTGTGAATATGTATTTCTTGAGACTGCTTAAGTATTTGCATCTGGGCACTTGATGAATCAAAGCATTATCAATAGAGTTGCAAATCATCAACTTTTAAAGCTAGCCCTTATAATTATGTCAGCTATACAAAACAATATATGAAGTAATGTAAAGGAATAGTGAAATAAAGGTTGAATAAGTTTAATCTGATGTTGATGAGTATGATAGCATTCTTAAACTATTGCTGCCGAGTCCTAGAATTCAACAATCCCAGAACCATCTGCAGAAAAGCAAAACACTAATTACATTTTCACATCTTCTCAACAGCATGGAAAGGTAGGTCAGTTAAAGGCCACTTAAACAACACGCAGTCTTACTGCTTTAAATTACTACTTGGTAATCCTTTTCATATTCTAATGTTATTGTTTCTTAAATGACAATATATATTACACAGTGCTATCAGTTCCACGAGAACAGATGGTGCTGTGAATAAGAACTGTCACAGAGATGCCATTAAAATCACTGTAATCCATACAGCTCCCAGTTAAAATTAAAATAATGCTAAGTTTTTGACAACTGAGTTATTTGTTTAACATGCATACATGACGAGGTGCCAAGAAATATGATCTGTACCATACTTGAGACACTGACAATGACTCACTGGATGGTATAGAGGACAAGCACATTGCCTTTCCGCATCTGAAACCTCATTTGAATCCAGTTTAATGGATGGAATGGAAGTCTTCCTGGTCTGTTGGCTGCAAGGATCCTTAATGGAGTTAGTTTGGGCAGCTTGAACCGTAGTTCTACTGGGTGCGAACCCATAGTGGAAAATAATCCTGAGTATAAAACTAATTCGAAATGCCAAGATGGTTGGTATGGCAAAAGCAGCGTGACCCACTGGTCAACAAGGTGCAGCGATGAGGGCAGTACAGTGGCACAGTGGTTAGCACTGCTGCTGCACAGTGCCAGGGACCAGGGTTCGATTCCCAACTTGGGTCACTGTCTGTGTGGAGTTTGCATATCCTCCCCATGTCTGCATGGGTTTTGTTCAGGTGCTCCGGTTTCCTCCCCCAGTCCAAAGATGTGCAGGTTAGGTGGATTGGCCATGCTAAATTCCCCCTTCGTGTCAGGGGGATTGGCTGGGTTGTGGGGATAGGTTGGGATTGTGGTTGCTACAGACTCGATGGGCTGAATGGTCTCCATCTGTACTGTAGGATTCTATGATTCTAATTTCTTATTCTGGAACTTCACTGATGCAGAGCAAGGGTTTCTTTTGTACTGAATTCATGCAGTGGCTCAGCTGGGAATGATTGATACTGATATCGGTTGTGTCATAAAGTGAAAATATCTCCAGCACTGTCATAAGAAGCACTAAAATGAAAAGAACAAAACATAGACTAAACTTTCATTGAGTTTGGCTAGCCTACCTAACTTCAGTTAACCAACCACGAAAAGTTTAGTTAAGAACTGCCAAAACATGTTTCGGTAATGGTTTCTCATCCACGATATTGTGATAAGCACAGAAGAGTAAGATAAATGTATCAAAGGGGAAACAATAGTTTGATAGTTAAAATTAATGGATACTGGATTGAAAGATAAGACAAAATCCTCAGCCGTTTTAAATTCTTATTTAATTTTCTTTTGTCCCTAATGTGTTGTTTTGAAGTGACATACGTGACTTCGTACATTGAGGTTGATGCAAGCTTGAAATAGATGCTTATTCCAATGTGTAGAGGATTGAATATCTGTAATTGCAGTTTAACTGTTTACATATTGGTATAATGCTTCTTCTTTCCCATACAAGAACTGAAGGTTTTCATTATTAATTTTATTGTGATTACTTAACAAGTATTGGAACACCATTTATAGTAGTTATAGTATCCAATGTTCATATAGTACTTATCAGCAGTTACAAAAAGGAAGAAAACTGACCTAGAAAGAAAATATGACACACAAAGATGATAAGCATGATGGCATAGTGGTTAGCACTGCCATATACCTTTCATTTCATGTGAGGTAGATAGAAATGGTAATTTTTCACCATGGTAATTGACATAAGACTGACCATGTTGGCAATGGAACAGTGGCATAATGGTTAGTACTGCTGCTTCACAGCGCCAGGGATCTGGGTTCCATTCCTGGCTTCGGTCACTGTCAGTGTGGAGACTGCACATTCTCCCCGTGGGTTCCCTCTGAGTGCACCAGTTTTCTCCCATAGTACTGGTTAGGTGCATCGGCCATGCTAAGTTCTCCCTCAGTGTACCCGAACAGGTGCAAGAGAGTGGCAACTAGGGTATTTTCAAAATAACTTCATTGCAGTGTTAATATAAGCCTACTGGTGACATTAATAAATAAAATTAAAACATCAAAGCTCAAAGTGTTCTCAAGGCAGTAATTTCTCTTAGACATTCATCTAATGATAAGCCAGTGCAGCTGGGGACTAGATACAGCATTGAGTTACACAGACAGCTAGATTGCAATGCAGAAGGCGGCCATTCGGCCCATCAAGTCTGCACCAACCACAATCCCCGCTAGGCCCTATTCCCGGAATCCCACATATTTAACCTGCTGACCCCCTAACACTAGGGTCAATTTAGCATCGCCAGTCAAATTAACCTGCAAACATTTGGACTGTGGGAAGAAAGCAGAGCACCTGGAGGAAACCCACACAGACACGGGGAGAATGTCCAAACTCCACACAGAGAGTGACCAAAGCTGAGAATCAAACTCAGGTCCCTGGTGCACTGAGATAGCAGTGATAATCACTGTGCCACCGTGCCACAGCAGAAGGTGCAGATTAGTTGAAAAACTCCCTGTCTCTGCTAACTGTAATGCTCATGTGTGAAGGAAGTTTAGACAATCTTAAACTAGATCTAATAGCTGCTTGTTCACAGAATAAAGCTACCCTCGGTCTTACACTAGATTGTATGTGACACCCAACAGGGATTTGATAGTCAGGGGAATAGACAGTCACTTCTGCAATTGATGAAACTCACATGCTGTGACAAGCCCTCATGCCAGAGTGGAAGATGTCGCAATGGGATACAGAGTATTCTGTGGGGAAAAGGGGGCAACTAGAACCAGAGCAAGTTGCAGCCGGCTGATGCATGGCTTAAGAAATGATACAGAAAAGGGAGCTTTAGGTTTCTGTGTGTTGGGACCAATGGTCAGTCCAGATAGATTGATATAAGATGGCTGTGTTGCATCTGAACAGGACTGATACCAATATTTTTGTAAGGGGGTTAATGAGTGAGAATGGCTTTCAAATAATTTCATAGGCAGAGGAGAATCAGGACGAAGCATTCGGGGAGAAGAACTAAGATGCATAGAGGAATTGTAGAGGCAAATAACATTGCAATAAATTGTAGTCCAGAAAGTAGAGCGATCAGATAAGGGAGAAATGCAAAGCAGCTAGAGGCGTTTGGAGTGTCAGCCCGAGGTCAATGGACCTTTGCATTGTTTGTATCCCACCCACTGTAATTCCCATGGTGGGTGGGATGGGAAGATTCTGCACCACATGACAAACAAGCCGGGTGAGCTGCAGGCACTGGTTGGCAAATGGGTTAAGATATCTTGGCGGCAGTGGAGGTCTGGTTCAAACAATGGTAGGAAGAGGAACTGAACGTTCCTGACTATGATTAATTCCTACAAACATATGATAACGATGGGCAAAAATGGCTGCTCCATCAAGGCCACTCAACCTTCATAGTGATTCAGACATCATGAATAGATCTTGCCTAATTCCTCACAGGTATGTAATCTCCTGAAAGAGACTAACAAAAACAGCAAAACACAGGGAGAATAAAGGAAGAAAAATTGAGCTGGTGAACTCTTCTCCTATCCATTAAAGTGAAACTTAAGAGATTACATTGACCAGACGTCTGTTAATTTTATATCCACTTTACTTCCATATCATGCACCCTGCCTAAACTAAGAACCAGTCAAGCCTTTGGTTGAAGGTTTGCATACACTCAGCATGTATTGTATAAGCCAGTAATACATTCCAGAGGCTCACTACTCTCTGGGAAAAGGAGAGCTACCACCTCGTATGCAGCCTGTCCCTCCTTATACTCCCGCACAGTTTCAACAACCTGTCCTCATTTTGTCACACTGGAATAATTTATCATGAGGCATGCAGTCCAACCCTTTCCTTACTTTATATACCTTTCTCAGGCCTTCTCTAAGTCTACACTACTGTAAATTAAATAAACACATCTGGTTAAGCCTGTCTGAAAAGCTAAATTACTTTGAGTTAAGGATCAGTCTTGCAGCTGTCTTTTCATCCTTTTCCTAGGCTGCAATATAATCCACCACTTAAGAGAAGTAAAACTGAGTATAGTATTCCGCATGTGGTCTAACCAATGTGTTTGTTTAATGACAGAATAATGTCTTTCATATTGTATTGAATGATTATATTCAGAGACTCAGAATTCCTACAGAGCTGAAAGAGGTCATTTGGCCCATCGAGCCTACGTTGACAACAATCCCCCCAGGTTCTATCCCATAACACCATGTATTTACCCAGCTAATCCCTCTTAGACAAAGGCCCTAATTTTACCGGCATGCCCACCTTGGAATTGAGGTGGGCGAGACTCAGAATGGCATTCTCCATTGGCCTCAGGTGTGATTTCATGAGACTTGGGTGGGTGTGCCGGTACAATTCCAGCCTAAGGACCAATTTAGCACCACCAATTGACCTAACCCACACAGCTTTGAAGATTATGTTGATATAATCTAATTCCCTGCTTGCATTGGACAGCAGGGAATAGGGAAAGGATGGCAGTGGTGATTAAAAACACTATAAAGCCCTGGGAACGGGTGATGTGTAAGTGGCTTCAAATATAGTCTATTTGCTTAAAGTTAAGGGACATAAGAGATGCTGCCACACTGCTGAGTGTGCATCATAGACTGAAAGCAGTGGGAATGGGATAAAGGCACAAAGTTGCACATGTATTTTAGAAAGGTCTAGAAACAATACAATAGCAACAGTAGGCATTTTAATTATACTAGTAGAGGCTAGAGAAGAAGTCCAGTCCTAGGATGGACTCGAATAGCACAAGGGTCACGGGCTTAGGACGAGGGGAGGAAGGTATAATTTGGATGCTAGAGGGAGTTTTTTCACACAGAGGGTGGTGGGGGTATGGAATGCGCTGCCAAGTAAAGTGGTGGAGCCAGGCACTCTGGAGTTATTTAAGAAATACTTAAACGGGCACATGAACAGAATGGGAATGGAAGGGTATAAAAAACTGATTTAAAATAGGGATCATGAGCTTTGGGAGTCCCTGGGAAGTGTGTGAATAGATGACGATATTGATGTACTTGTTTTTATCATACAGTGCTTTTGTCTAACAAGGGGCATACATGCGATGGGTCGTGAGAGGGCTGCTCTTGGATTTTTATCGAGAGTATCCTAGTGCTTCACGTCATTAGTGTACGCTTGACCTGGACCATTTGATGGGCAACACGACAGCACAGTGACTATCGCTGTGCTGTGCAGTTATATGGGTTTGGGCCTGTGTCTGTGGGAGTTTGCGCATTCTCCCCGTGCTTGCAAGGGTTTTCTCCGGGTACTCCAGTTTCCTCCCACATCCCAAAGATGTGCTCTTAGGCTAATTGTCAAAACAAATTCTCCCTAAATTGTCTCAAATTTGGTTTTTAAGCCATAGATCTATAAACATAGACAGGGATCACGGGTAGCGGTGGGAACATCAGGGTGGCAGCGCAGGGTGGTTGGGCCGAAGGGCCTGTTTCCTGTGCTGTTTTGTTCTTTGTTCTTTGTTCAAATGACAAATAGGGGGAGGTATTCTTGAATTGTGTACAAGCAAACACTTATGATTAGCATGTTTCCAATGTGCAGTGGTTGATCCTGTTCATGGAGATAAAGCGGGCAAGTAGAATTTGTTTCAGTGGAAGAGCAGTGGGAAATAGTGATCACAAATAAGCGTAGGTTTGGAGTTAGATTTAAAAAAGGGACAAGAAGCAATCAAATTGTGAAGGTACTCAACTAGAAGCACAATTTTGATGAGTTGTAAAGGAATGTATATTGGGAGGCTGTCAAACAGTGAATGAGCAATGGGGGGCCTTCAAGATGGATGTCATTTGAGTACTTTCTGTTGACCTTAATATCTCCTGCTTCCCTTCATCTTTGTTCAGTTAGTAAATTGAAGTTCAGTGAACGATGTGCACTGAATAACACAGACGAAGGAATTTCTCAGGCTGAAACAAAACAGAAAGGAAAAATGACTATGTATCTATATACAAATATATATATATAGTGCTTTTCATGTCCTCAGAAAATCTCTAAGTTAATCAGCTAATAGCTTACTTCTGAAAAGAAATTATTGTTGTTCTATAGGCAAGCACAGCTGCCATTCATTCGGAGTTCGGAGAGGAATAGCTGATACATCTTTTCGTGTTATTGGTTGTGGGGTAAATGTTGTCCAAGACCCCAGAACAATTGCCTGCTCTTTTCTGACGAATTGCTATGGGATTCTTTCCAACCTCTTGAACAATTAGTACAGAGACCTTGGTTCAATATCCCTTTCTTTAGATGGTATCTCCGACAATGTAATATGCCTTAGTACCCAAACGAAGTCTCAGCATAAGTTAATTGCTTGTGTTCTGGAGTTCAGCCTGTACTGCTATTCTTAAGTAAGGCAAACCAGCACTGGATTCAATTACATAAGGGTGGCTAGTATTCTTTCCGATCAGTGGTCTGAGTTCTAATTCACCCTACACTGATGGGAAATAAAGTCTCCTTTCCCTGCTGATCAAATGTGTTCCGGTCAGAATAATTTCAGCTCAGTTTCTAATAGCTTGGGCCTGTAAACACAAAGCTGCATCAGCTTTGGCACAAGTTGGGATTCAATTGGCAATCTCACACAAGAGAGGTGACAGGATGGCAACTGTAGGAAATTGAATAATTGTTGCTATTCCTATCCATTTATGATAGGATGCTCAGTAAGTGGATGTGGGCAGAAGTAAGATGTATTCCAATCTTCTGTTTGTATTATCTCAGACTTGGAGCAAAACCTAAGCTGTATCAATGCATCATTTCTGTGATGCTTACTTAAATGCTCATGGCCTTTCTGGCAAATTTTACATTGTATTTGTTACTGTCTGTGTGGAATCTGCATGTTCTCCCTGTGTCTGCATGGATTTCCGCCAGGTGCTCTGGTTTCTTCTCACAGTCCGAAAGGTGTGCTGGCTAGGTGCATTGGGTCATGCTAAATTTTCCTGAACGGGCACCAGAGTGTAGCAACTAGGGGATTTTCACAGTAACTTCATTATCAATGTTAATGCAATCCTATTTGTGCCACTAATAAATAAACGTTAGGTGGATTTGAATTAGTTATAAGCAAGAAAATTATAGCTTTTTAATGTTCTGTTCCATTAAACAATATATGTTGGTCCATACTTGACCAACGTTGAGCACGCATTCGGCAGGTGGTGCGGGTACAGCTCTTGGATGTTGATTCATGGGTTGCCTGGTACCTCATGTCGTAAATGAGTGCTTTATGTGGACCATCTGAAGGGCACCATGACAGCTCAGAGACTATCGATGTGGCTGTGCAGACACTTGGAATTGGGCCGGTGTCTGCGGGAGTTTGCGCGTTCTCCCCGTGGTTGCGTGGGTTTTCTCCGGGCACTCCGGTTTCCTCCCACAACCCAAACATTCGCTCTTAGGCTGATTGGGAAACAAATTGTCCCTATAGTGAGAATTTTCCATATTAGGAATAATATATATATTATTATATAGGAATAATATAATAGGATAATGGATTTGCTACTATATAGTTATGACGGCGGCGCGGGCTCGTTGGGCCGAAGGGCCTGTTTCCCGTGCTGTGTTGCTCTTTTAAAAAAAAAAATATCTTACTGGCAAGGCTTCAAATATGTAGTTGTTAATTTTTGTTCTCAGGATTGGGGCAACACTGGCAAGGCTGGCATTTCTAGTTGACCTTCAGAGGATGCTGGGGTGGGCCTTCTCCTTGAAATGATGAAAATTGTCTCTTCTTTGTGAGAATAGGCATCAGTGGTTGAGCCAGCATTTGTTACCCTCTCCTAACAGCCCATGATTGGAATGGTTTGCTTGGCCATTTCAGAAGGAATTTAAGAGTCCATCACATTGCTACCCATCTTCAGTCATGTGTAGACTAGACTAAGTAATGACAAATTTCCTTTCCAAAAGGGCATTGGTGATCAAGTTGAGTTTTACTATAATTGATGATTTTTTTTTGTTTAAAAAATGTGCTTTATTCATTCTTGGGATATGGACATTGCTGGGTGACCAACATTTATTATCCATCCTTAGTTGCCCTTGGACTGCAATTGAGAGGCAACCACATTACATTATGGGTGTGGAGTCACATGTAGGTTAGGTAAAGATGACAGATTTCCTTCCTTAAAGGACATTAATGAACCAGATGGGTTTTTCCAATAATCAACAATGCTTTCATGTTCATCAGTAAATTTTAATTTCAGGTTTTTTTTTATTGCATTCAAATTCTACTATCTGCTGTGGTGGTATTCGAACCTGGGTCTCCAAAACATGAGCTGAGTTTCTTGATGAATATGCTACCGCTAATACCACTATGGCATCGCCTCCCTTCCTTTCATGGTCGTCATTACTGAAAACAGCTTGTATTTCAGAGTTAATCATGGAATTGAAATTCCATCAGCTGCCATGGTGGATTTGAACCCATATCGCTGGAATATTACCACCACACCACTGTCTCCACACCGACCATTTCCCCCACTGTCCATTTCCATCAGTTCCATTTGAAGAAGGTGCTCCCACAATGTCGTTGTGGGGATTCCCAGGATTTTGATGCAGTGACAGTGAAGGAACAGCGATACATGAAGTTTAGTTGGTGTTTGACTTAGAGAAATTTTGGTCCCTTCCATTTGCTGTCTGGCCTTTTTAAGTTGGAATCCTATAAGTGACGGGTGTGTACGATGTGACAGTGTAGTGAGCTCATATTGAAGTGAGGAAATAGAGCACTGATCAAATAGACTGCTTTTGTTTTCATGAGTGTCAAGCTTGTTGGGTATCACCAGAGCTACAGGAAAGTATAGAGTGTTACATTGCATTCCTGAATTCTGCTTTATAGTTGGTTGTGAGACAATGGACTGTCAGAAGGTGAGTTATTTGTTGCAGAACTCCCAGTCTCTGACCTGCTTAGTTCCCATAGGATATTTGACTTTTGTCCATCCCTGGATGCCCAAGAGCAGTTGAGAGTCAACCACATCGCTGTGGCTCTGGAGCCAAATGTAGGCCAGGCAAGGTGAGGACAGTAGATTTCCTTCCCTAAAGGGACATTAGTGAACCAGATGGGTTTTTCTGACAATCAACAATGGTTTCATGGTCGTCAGTAGATTCTTGATTCCAAATATTTTTCATTGAATTCATACTCCACCCTCTGCTATGGCAGGATTCGAACCAGAACCGCAGAACATTAGTTGAGTTTCTAGATTAATAGTCAAACGATAGGCCATCACCTCTTCTTTGAGCAATAAATGCTTGCCAGGATTTGCTTGATACAAATTAGTACAAACTTGGATTTTGTTCGTTCTGTTTGCGGTTAGTTCAGACTGCGCAGTATGCTGATGAGTCACAGTGTATATTGAGCGAGATTCTTAGGGCCCCTTCGCCATGGGTGCAAAGCCTGGTGTGGCCGCTAAATCTCGTATGAGGGCCATGATGGGATTTGCAACAGCGAGATCTCAGTCTAAGAGATTTCCAGATCCTACCTGATTTCCACGAAATTGGCTGAAATTAAATATCATTGTAAAGGTAAATGCCACTGCTTCCAGGATCAATAAATGACCCCTCTGCTGGCGTGATGACACCTATGGGAATTGCTACTTGTTTTCAAGAATGAAAGCCAGTTGCAGAGTAGAGCATGACTCTTGAGTGATGAGGGACATAGCAGGGCAGTGGTTAGCATTGCCAGAGATAGGCCCTCTGTGTTGCCCCATTAGGGATTGGGATTTCCTTATGTTTGTGGGGAGAGGTAATGGATGTTGGGGAGGGGGTCTGTGTCTGCATCAGGGGGGGAGGGGTTGAAGATTGCATTGGGGGTGAAGACTGACAGGCATAATCTGGCCAGCACGTGAAGCCCGGAGCCCAGCCAGAGGAGTTAAAAGCTGGGGTCTGATGTTATCAATTAAGTCCCAACACTGTTTACATTTTTTTTGGTCACAAGTGATTGGTAGCTAGTGTTTGGGTTACCAGGGAAACTCGGAGTGAGGGGGGATGCAGGCCCAGAAGTGAGGCAAGGAGGTATGTGACCGTAATTTTTTGCATTGTGGAATCAGAGAATCGATTTTTCCCACCCCGCCTCAGTGAACAGCTTGTCACCAAATTCCATCTTTGCTGCAGCGGAAACGGGTGATAAGTTCACCCGTTGTTGTTGTTGACATTGATGCTAGCTAAGCCCGGGGGCTGATTAAACTTGATGTTTATAAATGACACCAAGGGCACAGTTTTCCAGCTGTGCTTGCACCATGGTTGGAAATTCCTATCTGTTGTCAACGGAACTTTGCATGGTCTGCCCCGACCTGCTATAATTGCTGTCACGGGTGGGATGGGAAAATTCCACTTTGAGAGTCATAGAATCGTAGAATCACTAGGGCAAAAGAAGGCCATTTGGTCCATCGAGCCCGCACCGATAACAATTCCACTCAGGTCCTGTTCTATCCCTGTAACCTTACATCGTTACCCTCCTAATCCCCCGACATTAAAGGGCAATTTACTATGACCAATCAACCTAACCTGCACATAGTTGGACCATGGGAGGAAATCAGAGCACCAGGAGGAAACCCATGCAGACACGGGGAGAATGTGCAAACTCCACACTGACAGTCACTGGAGGCCAGAATGGAACCCAAGTCCCTAGTGCTGTGAGGCAGCAGTGCTAACCACTGTGCTGTCCCAAATGGACCAGCCTACAAATGATTCAGATCTCATGTTGATAAGCAGAGAAAGCAGAGGCCCAACATCTGTCACTTACCCTGATTTAAAGGAGATTATGATTCCAAGTTATTGTGAGATTGGTGTGTGCTTGTTAACAATTTGGAATTAAATGAGTACTGAATTGTCGAATGTTTATTGTTCAGAATATCATTGAAACCAAAAGTAGCTTTTCCTGATGTTGTCACGTTCTACTTAAATCTTCCATTTGGACAATTTACTCAGCCACCACTTTGTGAGGGTGAATACCCATACTTTGGGTTGTAGGTGTCTGGAATCCAGTTGTCCGAGTTGATGGTGGAGACAGAGACCATGAACACTTTTAGAAAGTACCTGGCATCTTAAGCTAAAGGGCTATCGGCCAGGTGCAAGGAGGTGAGATTAAATGGACGCCTGGGTGCCCTGGGCTGGCAGGGACAGGATATGTTGAATGGCCTCCTCCAGTGCTGTAACTTTTATGCGGCTCTACATTCTCCTGACCTCAATTTTCCCAGGAAAACTCTCTGCTTACATCCATTATGCATGAACATTTGCAAAATATCAAACTTTTGTTGTTTTCTTTCAAAAAAAAGGTCTATTTTTAGTATAATGATTCAGTTATCACATTGATAAAAGTAGAGGCTAAAGATGTTTTGGATTTTTCCTGTTGCCTGTCTGTGTATTTGGGAAAATCTGAAAAATACAGCTGGAAGGACCTAATGCTAAAATGTCACGTGGAATGGAATATGCCTTGAGAAAGCGTACACCTCTTGCTTCATTACTTTTAAATAGAATGAGTCAAAATGACATGAGTGCTTGTGACCTGTCAACAGGATCCTTTCACTGCAATGGTTCCTCCAAGTGAATGTGAAAGCACTTCTTAAGCCAAGAATAGAACAGAAAGGAAAACTATTTTTCACAAGTGTCAATTCTGAGCAGTTTTAATTTCCTCGTAAAAATATCTTCCACGGTAAAGTATACAAGCAAACACACAGGACAATGCAAAACAGAAAATAGCATCAGAAGCGCATCGGTATTATAACAGAATGATGTGTTACGGTGAATTCATTTTATGATTGTGCTCATTTATCAAAAGTAATCGCCTCAAGGCAAACAAAAGATTTCCAAATGCTGTAATTTACTGTCCTTGCGACAAAAAGTTTGTCAAATTTTCCCACTCCTCTTGCTATACAAATAAATGAATAATGTCAAATGCATCGTCACATCGCTTGTTCCCAACATTGTCATGGAAACAATGACCTGCAAATTAGCTGACATTTATTCGTCAGGAAACAATGAGAATAACTTAGCCAGTGATTTCTCATAGAAACGCAGCAGTCCTCCGGTTTACGTTGAGAAAGCGTTAAC
This sequence comes from Sphyrna mokarran, assembly GCA_024679065.1. NCBI lineage: Eukaryota > Metazoa > Chordata > Chondrichthyes > Carcharhiniformes > Carcharhinidae > Sphyrna > Sphyrna mokarran. The sequence goes on along the minus strand of JAGIQG010000008.1, from coordinate 17,676,428 downwards.
TCAAATGGTCGAATGTAGTGCAGCACCAATTTATGAATTCTTCAAGTATCATCCTTTGTGAATCACTGAGCCAAACCCTAATGACTCCAAATCAATTTAGCACCGAAAGAAATCAATCAATAATGTAAATAACTCTCTAAATTTGGAATTTAGTGCTAAAGAATATTAGATAATTCAGATTGAGATACCATGCATTAAGAGCAGGGAATTGGGCCAATAAACACGAAGGTGAATCCCAAAGCCAGATAAGGTATGCCAAAACTAAACAAAGTTTGAACAAGTTTTGTGCTAATTATTACGAAACACTGTCATGTTTACGATCCGTAAATGACATTGCATGTGACGTAGTGGTCAGCACTGCGGCTTCACAGCGGCAGTGGCCCTAGTTCGATTCCCAGCTTCAGTCATAGTCTGTGTGGAGTCTATGCATTCTCCCCATGCCTGCAAGGGTTTCCTCCAGGTGCTCTGGTTTTCTCCCACAGTCCAAAAGACGTGCTGGTTAGATGCATTGGCCATGTTAAATTCTCCCTCAGTGTACCCAGACAAGCATCAGAGTATGGCAACTAGTGGATTTTCATAATAACTTCATTGCAGTGTTAATGTAAGTCTTCTTGTGACACTAATAACTAAACTAAACAGAGCAAAATGGCAAGCTAACAACCCCCCTCACCTGCCCTCCGCAATGCCTGATAGAGTCCTATAATTGTTATTGCAATTATATAGGGCCTTGATGAGGTTACACCTAGAATATTTTGTGCAGTTTTGGTCTCCTTTTCTGAGGAAGGATGTTCTGTTCTCGAGAGATTGCACTTAAGGTTTACTAGGCTGATTCCGGGTATGGTAGGACTGATGTATGAGGAGAGCTTGACTAACATAGGATTATTTTCGCTGGAGTTCAGATGAATGAGGGGGGATCTCATAAAGACTTATAAATTTCCAACAGGACTACACAGGACAGGTGTAAGGGGGATATTCCCAATGGAAGATTCAGGATAGACCGTTTAGAATGGAAATGAGGAGACATTTCTTCATCCAAAGAGTGGTGAACTTGTGATGCCAAAATATTGAGTATATTCAAGAGGTGGCTAGGTGTAGCAACTGGGGCAAATGGGATCAAAGGTTATGGGGAAAGGCAGGATTAGGCTATTGAATTGGATGTTCAGCCATGATCATGATGAATGATGGAGCAGGCTTGAAGGGCCAAATGGCTCCCTTCTGCTGCTATCATCTATGTTTCTATTCTCATTCAACACTTTCAAAGCTTAGCAACATACATGACTGGCTAAATGTCTCCTGCGAAGCCATATTATTCTATGATTTGATTATAATACACTTACTAAGCACAGGTCCAGTTCCACTCATTGGAGACATGAGTGTCTCCAGTCACTCCCGGGGACTCCAAAGATGTGCAGGTTAGATGGTTTGGCCATGCCAAATTGCTCCATAGTGTCTCACAATGTGTAGGTTAGGGGGATTGGCAGGGTAAATCTATAATGGAGATAAGGCAGGGGAAAGGGCCTGGGTAAGATATTCTGTCAGAGAGTCAATGCAGACTCAATTTGCCAAACGACCTCCGTTGGCACTGTAGGGATCCTATGATTGTTCTATGACTCAGGTGCAGGCAGCCCACCTGGTTTCTTGTGGCTCGGCCAAAGAAATTGTTGTTCTCCAGGTTTGGGACACAGTAAAGTCTATCCTAGAGAGTGCAGGACTTAACAAACACTGATAAGTTTCAAAGTATCTTTAATACTTCATTGTTATCTGTGAAGGGAATCGTAAAAATAATCATGTGGTTCACAGTGCTTATGAAGTGGCATGGTGGCATGGGGTAGCACGATAGCACAGTGGTTAGCATTGTTGCCTCACAGTGCTAGGGACCCAGATTTGATTCCCGACTTGGACCATTATCCGTGTGGAGTCTCTCTGTGTCTGTGTGGGTTTCCTCTGGGTGCTCTGGTTTCCTACCACAGTCCAAAAGACTTGCTGGTTAGGTACGTTGGCCATGCTAACTTCTCCCTCAGTGTACCCAAACAGGCACTGGAATGTAGTGACTAGGGTAACTTCTCTGCAGTGTTAATGTAAGCCTACTTGTGACACTAATAAATCAACTTTAAAACGAGGAATTGTGATAGAGGGAGCATTTTAGGATTTCAATTCAGAGGTCAGATTTGATGAATATCCTGCATTCACTGTAGAATTGAAAGGTTCAGAATTAAGGACAGCTTTAATTTCTGATATGATAAAGGCAGCCGATGACAAATAGATGAATAATATTCAGTTTATTTTGAGTGGATGTACATATTTCACTGGGGACAGTCAATATTCATGAACTGCCACTGTTAAACAATCGGAAAAGATGATGAACGTTTAAGGTTAATTAATTATCCCGATTTCAAAGAGTATATAAAAATTTATTGAATTGGACAAAAAGTTGGCACATGAATGCATACACTTAATAATTTGCTACAGTTTTTTGGATAGAAGTTGATGATTTCAATGGTTGTTGTATATTTGGTGTAGCAAACCATCATTTTTGAATGAGATAATGACATTTGTTTAAGATAATGGGCAAATTTTTCCCTTTTTCTGCAGTGTGGCAGCAAACAAGAAAATCAGTGTTAAAGCTGCTGGCCTCAATGGTGGTGTTCTCCGCCATGTTGCTTGGAGCTTAGTTAAAAAAATATGAAGGAGCAGTCCAATGATGTTACACTGGCACAGCCCACCCTGCCAGCCACTCAGTTTTTTAAAGATCATAGTGCCATTTGTAAAGATTGCCTGGCACACAAATCTAAGAATCATAAGGCCCCATGCCTCCACCCCCAAAGTCACCAACCACACCAACTCACTTCCATGCGACACTTGCCCAGCACAGCCCTTTGGCACTGCCCGGCCGCTGTCCCAGAACCAACCCTCGAATTGACCCCAGCCCTGTCTGGGCACTTCCTATTTGTGACTTTCTCCCACCCCCGAGCAATTGCACTCACCTGAGCACTTCCAGCAAGTCTGTCCACCTGGTGTATGCCATGGGGGAGCAGTTGTAATTCTGGCCAGCGTGCCCGCACGCCAATGTGAATAGGCTGTCTCATAGCAGAGAGGTGAGTGTAACAGGGGATGTTCCGGCGTAGAGGCCTGATGACAAGGAACTTTATGATAATAGCATTTCCAGTGTTGAATGTAAGCTTCCCACTACGTCACTAGCGAGGAATGGAGAGAATCATGACGATTTTTCCAATCAGTGTAAAACATGATTCGGTCCTCTTACTAGACTTTCCTCTCCCATCACCAAATCAAAGAAAATCATTTAATGTTTTTAATGGATTTGCATTTTTAATCTTCACAATCAAGCAAACCTTTCTCCAGAATTCGTTTATTTAAAGGACTGCCAAGTATGTGTCTAAAAAGCATTGAAGTAATTTGAAATAATTACTATGTGGTCCTTTAAAACTCGTCACATGGAATGATACTCTTCAGTCTGTAACTAGACTTATTATAATTTCTTGGAGACGAGTCAATGTTTGGACGGTTGTTGACCTGTGGCGGTCATGATATGATCATTATTGAATGAATGAATGGCAAAGGTTTATATCTGTCATAATGTTGTGCTTTTGAGGTCACTGACAGAATGGGAAGTTGCTTTATTATATTTTATCCATGACTTGAATAGAAGTAAATTGAATTTACAGCATAAAAATAGACTATTTATCCAAACTGGTCCATGGGGGTGTTTACACACCACATGCCAACGCCCACCTCTCTTCATCTGGCTCTATCAACATATCTTTCTATTTCTTTCTCCCTCAGAATCAGTTAAGCAAGATAAATGTGATTTAAAAATTGGCTTTGGTAAAACATTTTGCTGGGCAAAAGCCACTTGGGTAATTTTCTACCTTGGTAGAGTAAAGTCATCATAGTCCCCAATAACCCTAGCTTGACTGGTGGTGATTTAACTTGAGGACCACCTCACCTCAGGTGAGGGGCAAGGTCTAGAAGATAGGGCCTTCATGAGTAATCTCAGCTGGGACAGGAATTGAACCCATGCTGTTGGCATCACTCTGTATCACTCACCAGCTGTCGAGCCAACGGAGTCAAATTCTTTCCTTTCCTTCTTTGCTGCCCCTCTGCCTCATCATTAAGAGCCACAAAGGAACTTGATGGATAAGTTGTTGCCATTTTGAGTGACTGGTACCAAACTCCTCTTCCCAGTCATCAATTTGCATTATTCCAGACTTCAAGGAGAGTTTCAGAGTGTCTTCGAAGCATTTTCTTTGCCCTCCTCTGGAACATGGGGCATTTTCATTTGAGAAAACAGGACCTGGTGGGAAGGGATGCTTTACAGCCATTCAGATACACTGTCCAAGTCATGAAAGTGGACTTTGCAGAGGTTTCTGCTTGTATGTTATAGAGCTAGCTTTAGGACTGACACTCGCATTTGTTCAACTTTCCCCCCATTGAATCCAGAGAAGGTGACTGAGCTTAAAGAGTTTTCCATCTAAACTATGGCTAGAATTCTCCAACCTCACCCGCCACTGGGATTATCCAGTCCATACTCTGCTGTGAATGGAGATTTGGCTGAGTGCCAAATTCTCCGTTCTCCCTGATAGTGGTAATGGGACTGGAGAACTCCGGCCTGAATTCAATACTGATACCAGAGACAATCGATCTTTAATGAGATGAATATTCGCTGTTGCGCAGATTGTAAATAGTAAGGTGATCATCACTTGTTTGAACCCTATCCAAATTTTGAAGGCATCTGTTTCTGATCTCCATCTCAGGACTGCTGTGGTCATATCATCATAAAATAATCGCAGGAGTATGATAAAATTTCTCGGACAGCCAAGTACTTGAAGCACGATTCGCGGAGTCTGACAATTTGCTGAGTCAAATACCTCGGCATGTTGTGATACAATGAAGTTTCTGGAGTTCTCAGCATTCTTCTCAGATTTGTGTCAAAACAAATACCATGGCCGGAATTTTAACATCCCATCCGCCATGGGAATCAGAGGAGCAGACAACAGGAAAGTCCATTTACCTCAGGCAGGATTTTACGGTTCAGGATGAACAAAGCCGTAAAATTGTGAGAGTTTCCTCTGGGAGGTCAAAAGCTGAACTATTGCTGGTGGATTTTCTCAGCTGCAGAGTGCAGTAAATTCAGGCAAAAATGTATAAAGACTTTTATGACAGACAATAGAGAAAAACCTCTGTAGTTTCCACAGAAACAATGCAGATTAATAAACCAGCAAATGGGCAAGTTCAATTATTCTGGTCTCAGGTCACTACCTGTGACCCTCATATATGTATAGGTTTCCTCCAAGTGCTCCACTTTATTCCCATAATCCGAAAATGTTTGGGTTAGGCGCATTGGCCTCGCTAAATTGCCCCTTTAGTGTCAGGGGCATTAGCAGGATAAATACATGGGGTAACAGGATAGGGGCTAGTGGGATTGTTGTCAGTGCAAGCTCGCTGGGCCAAATGGCCTCTTTCTGCAGTGTAGGGATTGTATGGTTCTATTATTGCTGAATCACCAAAGCAAGACACTTACAGGGAGAGGGTAACACCTGGCGATTAACAACCCATCTCACAATGTACAAGAGCTGACCTCAAAGCTACAGTTCTCATTTGAAAGGATTCCCATGACAATCAATTATAGTTCTCCATATTCAGCTTTCATTGTCTGGGGAGCTGAACTCTAGAGTTAGCAGGTTGAATCACTGATAAGCTACAGTTCATTGTGAAAATCCATGAAGGACAGTTTTATCCAAAACTATCTCTAAATTGAGCCAAATAAGAAACACAGTTTAATGAAGACATTGTAACCCCATGTGGGCTGAAGGCCTTTTTTTTATTGTTTTAATGCTAAATTTTCAATAATATGATCTATCTTTCTGCTTCAATCTGTTATTTGACCAGTAAGTAACTTTGAACTTAGTCTTAGCCTGAATACATTGAGCTAACAATCGAGTATTCACCACTTCTCTGTAAAGATATGAGAGTTTCATCAACATCGGCAAAGATGACTTTCAGGGGACCAAAGCTATACTCTTCAGCATTGGCAGTGAAGACCAAGGATTATTGTGAGGTGCAATGTATAGCCCACTGATAATTCAAGGTCACTTCCATGCTAAAACAATAATTATCCAACAATTTGAATTAACTCAGGTAAATATGGCAGCAGGATGAGATTTTAGTCCAAAAACGTAACTATCTGATCATTTAAAATATTCATTCTTGTAAAGGAGCAGAGGTATATCTGATCAAGTTTGAGTCAGTGATTGCCTGAAAGTACATTCCTATTGTTAAATGTTGTGAGGATTGGATTCTTCTGCCTTTTATTTGGGTTAATGAGGGCTGATGTCTGGAGGCAGATGTACCTTTATCCTAAGAGGTAGCAGATTCATCAACAGCTGTGTTTTATTTATTCATTCGTGGGACATAAGTTCACTGGCTGGCCAGCTTTATTGCCCATCCCTTGCTGCCCTTGTAGGGCAATTGAGAGTCAACTGCATTGCTGTGACTCTCGAGTCACATGTCGATCGGATTGGGTAAGGACAGCAGATTTCCTTCCCTAAAGGACATTTGTGAATCACATGGGTTTTTCTGATAATTGACAATGGTCATTGATACTTTCTTAATTCCAGATATTTTTTATTGAATTCGAATCCACCATCTACCGTGGCGGGATTCGAACCCAGGTCCCCAGAACATTAGACTAGCAATAGTATCACTAGGTCATCGACTCCCTTAGTCTCCCCTGTTGGCAGTAACTCAGCAAATCTGCTAATGTATGAATTTAACAAATTGAAGCAGACAAAGGCCATTTATCATCTTAAACCTGCTCTGCCATTCAATAAGATTGTGGTCAATCTGATTGTAGGTTTAATTTTATTTTCCTGCTTCCCAATGCAAGTTTATCCCTCCTTGAAAAAGGAAACCAAAGCTGCACACAGTATTCTAGACGCACTGTTACCAATGCTTGATTTAGTGTTGGCAAAATTCTGCCACCTTTGTATTCTTTGATTTGATTTAATTTGATTTATTATTGTCACACGTATTAATATACAGTGAAAAGTATTGCTTCTTGCATGCTATACAGACAAAACATACTGTCCTTAGAGAAAGATAGGAAAGAGTGCAGAATGTAATGTTACAGTCATAGCTAAGGTGTAGAGAAAGATGAACTTAATGCATCTTTCAAAAGTTTGACAGCAGCAGGGAAAAGCTGAGTCGGTTGGTACGTGACCTCAGACTTCTGTATCTTTTTCCCGACAGAAGAAGATGGAAGAGAGAAGGTCTGGGGTGCACTGGGTCATTAATCATGCTGGCTGCTTTGTTGAGGCAGAGGGAAGAGTAGACAGAGTCAATGGCTGGGAGGCACACTCCATTTGCCTTCTGAAATTAATTCCTTTAACTTCATGCTAATTTTCAGTGACTCCTTTAAGAGGACACCCAGTTCCTTCTATACTGTAGCATTTTACAATCCCTCTCCATTTGAATGATATTCTGCTTTTCCATTCTTCACACAAGAGTGCATAATGCTTTCACATTATACTTCATCTGCTAAGTTTTTGCCCACTCACTTAACCTACATGTGGATCCTTTTGCAGTCACCCCAACCCCCGCAGTGGTTTTTTCAGGAGACAGAGCTGGTTTGCCAATGACCACCAATAGGACCAAGTCTGTGGCCATTTGCCTTGCTGACTGCCGGGTAATGGGGTTACCTTCAGTGAGACCAGAAAATCCCGCCAGCAGGAAAAACCAGAAAATCCTAACCTTTGTATCCTCCTCACAATTTGCTTCCCTACCTTTGCCTTGTCAGCAAATTTGACCAACAGTAGACTTGATCCTTTGATCCAAATTATTAGTACAGGTTACAAATAATTGAGGCCCCAACACTGACCCCTGTGACACCTCATTGGATACAGTTTGTAAACTGGAAAATGACCTGTTCTTGTTTGATAGTCAGTGGGCTATCTATGATATTATACTGCCTCCAACACCATGTGTGATATCTTTTTATGTGATGTCTTTAAGTTGTGAAGGAAGGTTGGGTAGGGTTGGGTTATATTCTTTGGAACAGAGAAGAATGAGGGATGACCTGCTCAAGGTGTAAAGATTGTAGCAGGCATGAAAAAAAAGGATAATGAGCAGCTCATATCCTTAGTTGGACGGTCAGTCATTATGACACCATAAGTTCAAGATGAGGGGCAGGATTTAGGAAGGTTGTGAGGGAAAAAAAAACATTTTACCCAGAAGGTCTGCAATGCGCTGCCTGGGAGGGTGGTAAAGGTGAACTTTCTCACATTCTTTAAGAAGTACCAGGATAAGTACTTGACTCATTGTAACATTCAAGGCTATGGCCCAAGTGCTGGTAAATAGGGTTAGGTAGGAAATCAGGTGTTTCTTGCATGTCAGTGCAGAGTCAATGGGCTGAAGGGCCTCTTCTGCACTATATGATTCTACAATTCTATCTTATCAAATGCCTTTTGGAAATTCAATAATCTACTGGTTCCCTGTTATTCGCACTGCTTGTTACATCCTTAAAGAGCAAAAAACAAATTTGTCAAACATGATTTTCTTTTCACAAAACCATATTGACTCTGCCTGACCCTATTATGATTATTTTTAATGAACTGATGTTACTTCTTTAATAATGGATTCTAGCATTTTCCCAATGGCACATTTTATATAGTTAACTGTTAGATAACTAACTGCTTCTTTATTTATTTATTAGTGTCACAAGTAGGCTTACATCAACATTGCACTGAAGCTACTGTGAAAATCCCCTAGTCGCCACATACTCCAGTGTCTGTGTAAATACCTTGAGGGAGAATTTACCATGTCCAATGTACCTGACCAGCATGTTTTTTGGACTGTGGGAGGAAACCGGAGTACACAGAGGAAACGCACGCAGACGCAGGGGAAAACGTGCAAACTCTATACAAACAGTGACCCAAACCAGGAATCAAACATGGGTCCCTGGTGCTGTGAGGCAGCAGTGCGAACCACTGTACTGACTGTGCCACTGGCTGACAGTTTCCTGCTTTCATGACCAACAGCTGTCACAAAGTGCTTTACAGCCATTGAGGTACTTGAAATGTAATCACTGTCTGTAACACGGGGAATGCAGTAGCAAATGTGCGCACAGCCAGCTGCCATGGACAGCAATGTGATAATGACCAGGTAATCTGTTCCTTTTGTAATGTTGATTGAGGGATAAATATTGGCCAGCATACGGAGATCCTTTAGGCCCATCCAAGTACACAGATGGGAAGTCAGTTGAACATCTCATCTGAAAAAAACAGCACAATGTTGCCTCAATGCTGCACCAGCGTTTAAACCTTGATTTTTGTACTCAGTTTGCAGAGTTGGACCCAGAACCTTGCCATTCAGGGGAGAGTGTGCTACCAACTGAGCCATAGTTTATACCAACTGAAAATGCTGGACAATCTCAGCAGGTCTGACAGCATCTGTGGAGAGAGAATGGAGCCAACTTTTCGATTCTGGATGGTTTATCAATCTAACTCAAATTTTTTAGGTTAGTGGGCCCTCCTCCCATTCAGGTTTGCTTTTCCTTTTATTTGCAGAGAAGTACAAATAAAACGTCAAAAGCTTGAAGAGTAATTAAAGTGTGCCCTGCCTACAGCTCATCTTCTCTGTGAGTAAGTCACATCTATCATGCAGCAATTTTACTGTAACCTTACTCTCTGGACTGGCCTTTGAAATCGCATTAAAATAGTCCTAACTGGAATTGCTTTAACCAGGTACACCCTGCTGCATGGAAAGCTTCAAAAGAGACATTTTTCTGAGGGCTTAGCGCACAGCCTCAGTTGTAACATGACACTGAGAGCAACCCCAACTTACTTAAGGAAGGAATGTTTACCATGAAGAGGATGCAATGAGGGTGCACTAAATTTGTACCTGGAATGGCACGATGGTACAGTAGTTAGCATTACTGCCTCACAGCTCCAGGGACCTGGGTTTAATTTCTGACTTGGGTCACAGTGTGTGTGGCACTTGCATGCTCTCACCATGTCTGCGTGTGTTTCCTCTGGGAGCTCCAGTTTCCTCCCACACTCTAAAGATGTGTGAATTAGGTGCATTGGTCATACTAAATTGCCCCTTAGTGACCCAGCATGTGTAGGTTAGAGGGATTAATGGGGTAAATATGTGGATTATGTGGATAAGGCGGAGGTGGGATTGTTGTCGGTGTCAGTGGGCCTCATTTTGCACTGTAGGGTTTCCATGAGAAACCCAGAAGAATGGGCTAGACCAGAACTATATTCTCAGGAGTTTAGAAAAATGATAGATGATCTCATTGAAAGAGTAACTTCTTTGAGGATTTGATGAGGAATAGGCTGAGAAATTGTTTAGCCTGCACGAAGAATCTAAAACTATGGGTCACAATCTTAGGATAAGGGGTTGGCCATTTAGAACTAAAATGAGGAGAAATATCTTACCTCAGAGGGTTGTGAGTCTTTGGTATCCTCCATCCTGGAAGAGTACTCAGCATATTCAAGATTGATAGATATTTGGACATTGAGGGATTTAAAGGGCTAGAGGGCAGGAAAGGGAACTTCAGGATGAAGATTAGCCATGATTTCGTTGAATGATGGAGCAAGTCTAAGTAGCCAAATAGCCTGTCTCTGCTTCTATCTTCTATGTTTCTACTCGCAGATTCTTTTTCTAATTTGATTGCACTCATTGTATACTTTTGCCCCTCACTTTCAGTTCTCCAGTCTGAATTTTTCAGATGGCTTGGTCTCATTTCCTGCCATCCCAAGAGTCGCTTCCCTCTGACTTTGACTGCTCCTCAGCCATTTCACGTTGGGATGAACATTAAGTGGCCGAGGGCAGGATTTCCCGCTCCTAGTAGAGAGGAACTCCTGCCATAGAGAGCCGTTGGTCAATCTGAATGGCTGGCAAATCTCTCATCCCTGCGATGTAGTGGATGAGAATTGAAATGCAGGAGGAAGTCAGAACCTGAGTGCAGGCATCACAAGCCTAGGTACCTTCAAAGGGCCTCTGGCTGGAAAGAATAGGGAAAACCTGCGGGGTTGGGGTGAGGGGCACAATGGGAGCAATCGGTCCCTCAAACCAGCATTGGAAGTTGGTTCGAAGGCTATGGGGGGGGGGAGGAGACACTTGACCTCTTCTGATGGAGCCCTCCCCCCTCCTCTTTCCACCTGAGATTGGCTTTTCCCAAGCAACTTCAATCCCCCCAGCAGACTAGAAAATGAGATTAAACAGGAAGGCCCAACTGAAAGGGCATTCAAATGGTCAGTGGATAGGCATATGGATAACATTGGAATAGTTTAGGTTAGAGAGTCATTAGATTCGTTTCATGATCGGCGAAACATCAAGGGCCGAAGGGCCTGTACTGCACTGTAATGCTCTATGTTCTATGAAAGGCTTCAACTGGGGGAAGGGTGAGGCCTTTCACACTCCACAATAAAATCAGAGTGCGCTGGGGACAGGCAGGAATTCTCCTCCTTTCACTCCCTCCTCTGTCTAAAATCCCACCAGTAGGGAAGTTTAAATTCCAGCCCATATTCAAATCTGATTTTTTTGCATTCCAGTCCAATTGTACAGTCAAAGGCCAGAATCTTCTGCCATTCACACAAGTGGGATTTTCCATTCCTGCTGCAGTGAATGGAGATTTGACTTGATGCCAAATTCACCAATTTTGCTGTAGCAGGAGCTAGTAAGATTGTGCCAAAAATCTTTTTCTAAACTATTTGCCACATCTTCCATCCCTACTCCTTTCTCCAGTGTTGTCTCAATAAAAAATTTGACCAAGTTAGAGTTAAAAAAAAGCGCAGTACACATAATGGCAAATTATGTAAATGTAATCGAAGTTCTGATTCAATCAAAGGGGTTTTGCCCATGTTCATTAATCATCCAAGTTGTACTCATGGCTTATGATGTCAGTGATGCTTCTGAATTGAAACTAACATTACAGCACCCTGTCTCACATCTATTACTCAGGACGTAACGATAATTTAAATTAGAATTTAACTTACCGATCAATAAATCATTCTTTTCATGAGTCACCTGTTAACACAGTGTAGAACATACCCATAATGATGTTGATGTCATTTAACACTGACTCAAGTAAATTCAAGACCTTGTTACAAATTTGACATTAAAATAAATTGCTCAGGAGTTTCACTTTTTCCAAAATATTCAATCTTACATTCTACTGCGAACAATCACCCCTCTCAGCTGACTCTCCACTTTGGTTCAAATTGCATTGCCATGGTGCAGTAAGTAATTTTTACTTCAGCATTTATACTCGGACAATCAACATGTATAAGGCTGTGTTTTATGCAAAACTATATTTTCAAGTTCATAAATGCTCATTTCCATGTAACGTGGTTGCACATTGAACTAACGGGTAGAAATTGCTCTTCAAGACATCCATTTTCACGAACAAGGAACAAAGAAAAGTACAGCAGAGGAACAGGCCCTTCGGCCCTTCAAGCCTATACCGACCAATGATGCCTGCCTAAATTAAAACCATGTGCACTTACGGAGTCCTTATCCTTCCATTTCCATCCGATACATGTATTTGTCTAGTTGCCCCTTGAATGTCGCTATTGTACCAGCTCTCACCACCTCCCCGAACAGCGCGTTCCAGTCATTCACCACCCTGTGTATAAAAAAACTTGCCTTGTCCATCTCCTCTAAACTTTTCCTCATGCACCTTAAACCTATATCCCCTAGTACTTGATTTTTCTATCCTAGGAAAGAGTATCTGACTACCCAAACTGTCCATGCCATTCATAATATTGTAAACCTCTGTCATATCAACCTCCATCATTCCAGTGAGAACAAATCAAGTTTATCCCACCTCTCCTCATAGCCAATACCCTCCATAACCGAGTAAACCTCTTCTGTACGTTCTCCAAAGCAGCCACGTCTTCTGTTAGTGTGATGACCAGAATTGCATACAAAATTCCAAACGAGGCCAAAGGGAGCCAAAAAAGACCAGTTTTGCAGCGACATGTCCTCTGCCTCAAGGATATCTTAGCTGGAATTATCCGGCCGTTCATGCCAACTGGATTCTCTGGTTCCGCTGCAGTGAATGGAGTTTTGATCAAGTGCCAAACTCTCCGTCCTTGCTGGCAGTGGGGTTTCAATGGTATGGCTTCCACTGCATTGGTTTCAAATGATTTTCAGATATCCCGAGTGAGCAAGTCTAATGCCACTTTAAGAACCTCCCAGTCAACCTTGAGTGGTGCAGATATTAGCTTTTGAGAGACTGCTGCAATCTAAGAAGTGGCCTTTACCAAATCTCAAGTCATTTTATTTTAATTACCTTTCCGTGAGGTGGAAAGAGCACTCCAGAGGATTGATGCTGACCCACAATTGCCCCCAATCTCATTCATCTTTCATCCTGGGATCTACCTAAGAACCATTGCCAGTGAGGCAGCGGTTATAAATTTGACCTATGACCTGGTAGCGCTACCTCTGGAAATGTGACAAAAGCTGACAGCTCAGCTTTACGATTAAAATATGGCATGAATCCCAATTTTCAGGCGAGCCTTAGTTCTAATAGCTACTGGAGTAGTATTGATACAAAAATACATTCATACATACAAACATATGTACCGACGTATGAATGAGGAGCAGGAATTGGCCACTCGGCCCTTCAAATCTGCTCTGCAATTCAGTGAAATAATGGTTGATTTAGTTGTAATCTTCACTCCAAATTTCCTTTCACCCCTTTGCTTATTGAGAAACTGTCTACTTCTGTCTTAGAAATATTCAAATATGCTGCTTCCACTACCTTTTGAGAGAATGCCACAGATTCACAAACCTCGGAGAGATCTTCTAATCTCTGTCCTAAATGGGCAACCCCTTATTATGAAAAATTGGCCTGTGTTAGAGTTTCTCACAAGAGGATATACTCTCTCCACATTAAATCCCTTTGGGATCTTAAATTTTTCAACCAAGTCACCTCTTACTCTTCTAAATTTCAGCGGTTACAAGCTTAGCCTGTCGGTTCTTTCCTCATATGTTGCCTATACATTTTGGTGACACTGTGGCACCGTGTTTAGCACTGTTGCCTTATGGCGCCAGGGACCTGGGTTCAATTCTGGCCTCAGGTGACTGTGTGGAGTTTGTACGGTCTTCCCATGTCTACATGGGTTTCCTCCTGGTACTCCAGTTTCCTCCCACAGTCCAAAGATGTGCGGGTTAGATTGATTGGCCATGCCAAATTGCTCCTTTATGTCCCAAGATGTGTAAGTTGGAGGATTAGCAGGATAAATACATGGGGTTATGGGGATAGGGTCGGGGTGGGATTGTTGAAGATTCAGGCTCCATGGCTTCTTTCTGCACTGTAGGGGTTCTATAAATTGCCTAATAAAGATTTTATTTACTAGAGGATTAGGAATAGTCAGTGGAAACCAGTACTGTATCTAATCATCTTGATGCCTTTATAGATTTATAGATAATTGACCATTAAGAAAAAGAACTGAACGATAGCTTATGTTGACAGAAATAATTTGGATTATATCATCCTGCGTCAGCTCCAGATGGTGTTTAATTTTGCATAATGCTTTAGCCGCCATAAAGACTTGCATTTATATAGTGCTTTTCAAAATCACCCAGTGTCAGAAAGTGACATTGTAGTTTGCTTGTAGCCTGCTGTGATAGTGGAATTGGATACTTTCAGAGCTTTCAAGCAGTTATTGGATAGGCACTTGGAGCACACCAGAATGAAAGGGAGTGCGATAGCTTAATCTTGGGTTTGGACATAGCTCGGCACAATATCGAGGGCCGAAGGGTCTGTACTGTTCTATGTTCTAAAGTGCTTGACAGGCAAACAAGTACTTTTGAAATGTTGCTGTTGTAATGCAGGAAAACCAGCAGCCAATTTGTGGACAGCAAACTCTCAATGTGAGATTGGATAATCTGCTATTTGTGATGATTTGAGGGATAAATGTTGGCCAGGGCAATGAGGATACTCATATCCGGGACATAATAGCACAAAGCTTTGTTTGAAACTTTATGCTGCAGTCTTGTCACGTTGTTATTAGAGCTGCTTCAGCTACACATCAATGCAGAAACAATGATACAATACTGACATCTGAAGCTAATCTGCTTCTCAAGGACATTGAAACAGAGTTGTGTGAAGGCTACCGTGCAGAAAGTCCGGCAGGATTTTAAAGCCTCGCTCGTCCTGAAACCGTAAAATCTCGCCCTAGATCAACAGATCATTCTATGGTCCGTCCCTCACCCGCTCTGATTCC
Source organism: Sphyrna mokarran (assembly GCA_024679065.1). NCBI lineage: Eukaryota > Metazoa > Chordata > Chondrichthyes > Carcharhiniformes > Carcharhinidae > Sphyrna > Sphyrna mokarran. Next base: position 17,661,174 of record JAGIQG010000008.1, on the reverse strand, counting down.
CAAGGCGGGCAGGGGCTGTAAAATTCCGGCCTCTATTCCCTCATGAAATCTCACTTATGTAGAATTGGCATATAGTTTAAGTTTCTTTATTAGTGTCACAAGTAGGCTTACATTTATGCAGCAGTGAAGTTACTGTGCAAATCCCCTATTCACCACACTACGGCACCTATTTGGGTACACTGAGAGAGAATTTGTCATGGCGAATGCACCTAACCAGCTCATTTTTCGGACTGTGAGAGGAAACCAAAGGACCCAGAGAAAACCCACGCAGACACAAGAGAACATGCGGACTCTGCACAAATAATAAGCCAAGGTGGGAATCAACCCCAGGTCCCTGGCACTATGAGGCAATAGTGCTAACCACCATGCCACCCTATTCGGTAATGAAGCCAAGTATAAAGAATGTTCAGATAATTCACTTGATCTCCCTCCCCGCAAGATAAATGTGAATGTTACGAGAAAGTGGACATTTCCACTCCCATCTCCTAATAATAAATGTGCAACTGAACATAAGAGTTACAAATAGTCTTTACAAGACTGATGTAAAAACAAGCTTGGCACAATCTACTAAATGGCTTTGTTGTGAAGAGTGAAATTAATGCTCTCAAACCAATGGCACAACTACAGCTGAAACCAGTACAATTTCCCTAGTGGACCATCAATTTAATTGACAATGTTATTTTTAACCGTGGTTTTATCAAGCCTAGTGTGGAAATTAGAACCTGTTAAATGTGGTGGTAACTGAATTAGTGATTTTTCATGAACTTAAACGTAATTGGCTTGGGCGAAAGCAGTAATGTGTCAGAGTGGGAAAAGGTATTAGAATACGTGTCAATCTATACAGCGTCTGCTTCAGAGAGATTAGTGTTGGCTGAATTTTCAAAGTTATTTGGTAAGGTAATTTTAAACACTGCCAACTTTCAAATACTAAATGATGCTGAGCAGAAAATTAACAGAGGGTCGTGGTCATAATTCTCACGCCAACTTAATAATCAACCTCCGTACATTCTAAGATAAATTCTTTGCTTTTGCACCTACAATGTTATGACAAAATCAGACAACAATTCTCAATCAGACCTCTAATTACAAACCCCAAATTAGGATAAATCAAAAAAACTTAGAAAACATAATCTGTGCAGAGTTTGTACATTCTTCCCATGTCTGCATGGGTTTCCTGTGGGTGGCTGCAGTTTCCTCCACGATCCAAAGAGGTGCTGGTTATGTGCAAAATTCTCTCTCAGTGGACCTGAACAGAGAGTGGTGACTAGAGGATTTTCACAACAGCTTCATTGTAAGCCTACTTCGATTAATGAACAAAAAACTTTTTTACAAAACTGAGAAAGGAACTCCAGGCGTTGCATTACTTCCTCATATAATCATGAAGGAAGAAAACCAGGTGCAAAATTTAATACAAATGCTCCAACATTTATTAATTTTATTTGCTTTGATTTGATTTGATTTATTGTTGTCACATCTATTGGCTTAGTGAAAAGTATTGTTTCTTGCACACTACACAGGCAAAGCATACGTTTCATAGAGAAGAAAAGGAGAGAATGTAGTGTTACAATCGTAGCTAAGGTGTAGAGAAAAATCAGTTTGATGTGAGATAAGTCCATTCAAAAGTCCGATGGCAGCAGGGAAGAAACTGCTCTTGACTTGGTTTATTAAAGGAAGGGCTCAAAAGTAATCTTGATCATAAGAATAAATATAATTCCAGTAAATTTTGGTGAAATTAACTGAACATTGGTGATTATATCACTCCCTTTCTGAAACTAAGATTCAAGGGTGAAGTCGGACTTCATTGAACTCAATTTCTGGGTAGAAGTCGAAGGTGTGCAGGTCCAATTTAGGGAGACAACCTGCCATAACTGAGCACATTTGTAATCTTTCCAAAACCATGTTATTTCAGCTATTCTAGAGACAGTTTGACATCAATCGAACGCTGATTAACGGTGACCTAAGTATATGCCAAATGTTTGTTAGAATCCATGTTAGAAACGTATTCATCTTTTCCAGTGCAAAGGACTACTGCCAACCACTATCAACAAGAGCAGTTTCTCCTGCTCCATGCCATCCCTCTAGGCTGGTGCCAGCCTCTGCTCATCACCCATCCTAATTGCCTTCTTCCAAGCACTGCAGCACTTCAATATTCATCCTTCCTTTGTTGGAGAGCTGCTTTAAAATGTCAGTGCCTGCGAGTTGCCAGATTGATTTCAGTGAGGTCTTGTACTCTTCAGATTTATTTGCACATCAAGTTCATTCTTTATCTTCCTCAAGAGTCACAATTGACACTCACAATATTACAATTATTATTTTACTTAGATTAACATGAGACCAATTCAAATGGAAGCAGGGCCTAGATAGAAGAGAGAGGCTCAACTGAAATTAAGCAGGGACTAATGTTCTCGGGGGTTAGTCTTGTTGGGCAGGGTTTAAACTAAATTGGCAAGGAGGTGGGAATCAGTATATAGCATTATGAAGGCTAAACAGTGGAAGTCTTTTGGAGCAGTGGGTCGTTTCCTTGTCTCTGAGCCAGAAGCTCTGTGTTTCAGTCACATCCTAGAACTTAATGGCCAAGGAAGGTGCATTTAAGATGTATGGGTTAGGTGGGGATTGGCCATGCTGAAGTGCTCTTTTGGGTGGAATTTCTCCGTCCCACGTGCCACAGGAATCATTGTGAGCAAGACAGAACATGCAAAGGTCCATTGACCTCAGATGGGGTTTTCCAGTCTTGGGGCAAGTGCTATTCGAAAATCTCAGTTTTGGTGTCCAAAGATGTATGGGTTAGATGGATTAGCCAAGTTAAATGCACAGGGTTATGGGGATAGGGCAAGGCGCATGGACCTGGGTAAGATGCTCTTTTAGAGAGTCAGTGCAGACTCAATGGGCCACATGGCCCCTTCTGCACTATAAGGTTCTATGGATTCTATATTCATCAAATGGGTTGAGTGTGTCAATATGCCAATTCTTCCAAACATGCCAATAGCTAAGAGCAGGAGAGACTCCTTATCAGCCACGCTTGGTGTGGAGTGTCAACCCTTCAAGCTATAAGCTCTGCTGACAGACTAGTGATAGTAACCTGTTCCAGGCATTACTAGTTATGGAAACAGACAAAAGTCTGCCTTCGTGCACCACTAGGTGTGGAAAGAGATTAGAATTAGAAGGAGAAACAAGGTGCACAAAGGATTGGGAGAAAGAAATAACACTCGAATAAATAAGAATAAGAGTTTATCGAATATATACTATCTTCAGCCATCACTTTGTTAGTTTTAACTTTGATACCATGGTTTCAATGGTACCTTTTTTGGTGAAACTTCATTAATAGCTTTAAGTAACACAAATATTAAGAGGAGTTTCCTTTGATTTTATGTTATTCTAGATTGAGTAACAAGGTCATAGGAAGGAAAATCAGCAGATTATGTTTTACCAGAGATGTACATTGCAGCCGATTGTCCCTTTTGAAGATCTCTAAATAATTCCCTTTTCATTCACTGATCAAGCCTTTGAAAGTGCATCCTTACCTACATATTACTATTGTTATCATCCAACTTGCATAGATCGGTGAAGCAGAAGTCACCTTGACTGGCCTGAGAGACTGTACCTTTTGAGGATATACTTCACAAGCTAATTTCATAACTTAGTTGTGTTGCATGTTGCAAAGCCCACCCCACCACAAGCCTGGCATTGCCAGTGGCTGTGTGTCCGTCAGTGTTTAGCTGAGCCCTTCTGCGATATGACAGGGCACACTATCACACGTTCATACCACTCGCAGTGCTCAGGTGTGTGAAACAGATCAGTCCTTCATTGCTTGCACAAGCAAACTAGTTCATCTTGTTCCCTATGGAAAACATGCAGCAGCACGAGAAAGTTGTGCAACCTTTGAGTTCCCTAGGGCACAGGATTCCCTAGGGTCTAAGGCATGATGAGATGAACCCATGTGACCCTTTACCCACAATGGCTATTTTCAGGACAGCATAGATTATTATTCCTTAATCATTTTGAGGAATTCATTACGACCTCCATTATTTGAGGCAGAGAGAAAATGCAAGTTTGACTCTAGCTTGGCACTTAGAATCATGCCTTATGATACCCGTCAGATGGAAATTAGCATAATCAGAGCACAGCATGCCACAGTGAGAGGTATACGAAGACATGCAATGATCATCCTGAAGCAATATGTTCAATGGCATGTCATGATGCGTGCTTCGGTACAATTCAGCAGAGTCTCCAATCACTGACATTGGCTGCATGCTACTCAACTTTGCCATTCAATAAGTAAGTATAGTGCAGTGAACAATCAAATAGAAGATAAAGGCTATGCACGGGAAATGCCAGAGAATTTGTCTGTAGGTGCCAGGCTGCTTTAAATTGAACCTTTGAAAGCCCATCTTTCCAAAGCATCATTGACCAGCCCCACATCTGCAATATGATGCTTCCAAATACCACCTCATCTGCATTGCCGCACGATCAACCACGTTCCTGATTTCTACTGAACTATTATCCAGCACTAAATAAAGGACACTGATCATGTGTGCAGTTAAACTGAAGTGTAATCAATTGTTGATGGCCTAAAACAATATGTTTGTGTGAGTATGCATGTGTGAGTGTGTGTGTATGTGTGTGTGTGCATGCGTGCATATATACGCATGTGAGTGTGTTGGTGCATGTAACTGTGTGTGTGTGTATGTATGCGCGCGTGAATGTGTGTATGTGTGCTCATGTGTGCTGTGTGTGTGCACGTATGTGTGCTTGTGTTGTGTGCTTGTGTGTGCGTAAGTGTATGTGTATGCGCGCACGTGTGTGTGTGTGCTTGTGTGCATGTGAATGTGTATATGTGCATGTATGCGCATGTGTGTGAGCATGTGTATGCGTGTGTGCATGTGTGTGCGTGTGTGTGTGTGCATGTATGTGCATGTGTGAGTGAATGTGTGTGTGCATGTTTGTGTAAATGTGTGTGTATCCATGTGTGTGTTTGTGTGTGTGCGTGCATGTCTGTGTGTATGTGTGTGTCTGTGTTGTGTGTGTGCACGCATGTGTTTGTGTGCATGTGTGTGAGTGTGTGTGTGTATGTGAGTGTGTGTGTCTGTGTTGTGTGTGTGCACGTATGTGTTTGTGTGCACGTGTGTGAGTGTGTGTGTATGTGAGTGTGTGTGTCTGTATGTGTGTGTGTGTGTGTGTGTGTGTGTGAACGTGTGTATGTGTGTGTGTGTGAACTTTCCCATCCCAATGCTAACTTTATGCTTTATTTGCTGTGGGTCTTAATTCCGTCGTCCTTCTTCAGGTGCTTCCTGGCGACAGAATGAGTAAGTTGTGAGTGTTGTTGGATGTCAGTAGGGGGGATGGGCGGGTGCGAGGGGGAGAGGGAGGTGGTGTTGGGGTGGGGGTGGGGGGAACTATTGCAGGATGATCCAGCCCAGGGCTCTGCCGTTCAGTGAATTCTCATTATCTTGCCGGCATAGACTGGTCCATAGTTAGATATTACTGTTAGCAAAAACAATGGGAAGAACTTGAGTCAAAATCATTTCTCTCTCATTTCAATGAGGCCTTCAATCTATTCAAAGTGAAAAAGGCTTATGGCTCTGTTAAAATAGAGAAGAAAATAATTAACCATTTGACTGATAACGTTACCTAGAGTTACTCAAGTGTCTGCAGTATCAGCCTGGCCCAGTGGTTGACCTCTTTCCCCTCAATCTAAGCTTTACTTGAGCATGCAATGACTGAGCACATAAGCTTAACTTGCGTTACAGTAGAGTATTAAAATAGTGCATTCTGCTTGGAATTGGCAGCTTTTGCTTTAGACATTGTACTGACGTTATGCATCTTCAACTGGATGCAAAAATAATGTTTTGATTTGTTTGAAGAGGAGCCAAAGGTTTTCCCCACATTTTGAAAAACATTCATCCCCCGAACCAAAACAAATTAGCTGCTCTTTATCTCACTTGTTCTGTGAGAAGATGCTGTGCATATAAAGTGATTCAACTTCCAAAGTACTTCTTTGTCTGTGAAACACTTTGGGAAACCTGACATTGTGGAAGGCGTTTTCTAATTGCTAGTTGTGTCTTTTAGGCCAGGTAGGTAGACTCACGATTATACTATCACTCCTGGCTCGTCTCCAGCATGACCACCTCTGCCCTCCACACCCCCCTTACCCCTGCAATCTATGCCCCTCTCAACACCCACCCAACCCCACTCCCCTCTCAGCTCCACCAGCTACTTGCCAGCCTAGCTCCTCAGGCTATTGAATGCATCATTTGTTGGAGGAATTGTGTGCTCACAACTGAGGGGCCATCAGCAATGCTGTGTCAGTGCTTTTAGAAAGATGGGATTGCCTGCCATTGCAGCAGGTACAATGGCGTTTGGTTTAGCTCAGTTGGCTGGTAAGTGATACAGAACAAAAGCCAACAGCGCGGGTTCAGTTCCCGTACCAGCTGAGGTTATTCATAAGGCCTTGCCTTCTCAACTTTTCAGGGTATGGTGACCCTCAGATTAAATCACCACCATTCAGCTTTCCCCCTCTAAGGGGATAGCAGCCTATGGCCATCTGGTACTATGACAATTTTACCTTTAGTGGACGCAGCTCCATTTCCTTGCCATGCCTTCTACTTGGGTGGAATCTGAGCATTTTGACTTACTTCCAACAAATAAACAAATGGCCTGAAACATATCCTATTTCAGAACACAGGCTGTGATGCTGTTTCCAACACATTGCCAGACTCCTGAGAGAGTGGAATCGTGTGCAGCACTGGGAAAATCTCAACCAGTTGCCAGAATAAGGTCTGATTGTCCTATTAAATACTCTTAGTGGCTACACACCTCTACCCAGTGGGTAGCTGTTGGTGCTAGGAGCCAGCCTCTGGGAAACGTGTATGGAGGCAGGAACATGTCACAGATTTGCCCCAGTGTAATTCCAATCAACTTTCCAAGTTCCGCATTCAACCCCACCAGTCATCAAAGCCACTTCCATGAGACTGGGAAAATTCAACTCACTGGAGTTGATGGAAAGGAAATGTGGGCACAATTTACCATGTCAACAATTTGACATTGTCACCAAAATTGAAAATCCCACAGAGAACATTTTTTGAGCTTCCCAATATAATTACTGAGCCAATGTAGCTCTTCTTTGCTTCAATTAACCTTCAGAAAACATTTGCAGTTTTTGTACCTACAATTTTCTTCAGTGTACCTCTTGTAAGGAATGCCCCGTGAGAGGAATACAAATTAATCTGTCTTAAAACTGCATTTTGCCATCTCCATGTTTTTGATTTTGTATTTATATATTAAACCTAGAATTCTGTGGGGTGGCATGGTGGCTCAGTACTTGGCACTGCTGCCTCACACACTCGGCACCTGGGATCAGTTCTCAGCTTGGGTCATTGTCTGTGTGGAGTTCTTCCCATGTCTGCATAGGTTTCCTCCGGCTGCTCCAGTCCGAAAGACGTGCTGGTTAGGAGCATTAGCCATGCCAAATTCTCCCTTTGTATACCCAAACAGGCACTGGAGCGTGCCCCCCCTTTTTTTTTAATCTGTTCATGTGATGTGGGCATTGCTGGCAAGGCCAACTATTATTGCCCAACTCTGATTGCCCTTGAGAAGGTGTGATGAGCTGCAGTTGACCAGCTGCAGTCCACATGATGTAAGTATACCCATAATGCTGTTAGTGGAAGGCTTCAAGATTTTCACTCAGCGACAGTGAAGGGATAGAGATCGGGCAGCACGGTGGTTAGTTCTGCTGCCTCACAGTGCCAAGGATTCGGGCTGAACTCTGGCCTTATGTGATTGTCTGTAAGGAACTTGCATGTTCTGCCTGTAGCTGCATAGGTTTCCGCTGGGTGCTCCAGTTTCCTCCCACACTTTTGATTTGATTTGTTACTGTCACATGTATTAGTATAGAGTAAAATTTATTGTTTCTTGCACACTGAACAGATAAAGCATACGGTTTGTTGAGAAGGAAATGAGAGGGGCAGAATGTAGTGTTACAGTCACATCTAGGATGCAAAGAAAGAATAACTTAATGTAAGATGCATGCCACAAATGTGCAGGTTAGATGGATTGACCTAACCTGCTCAGGGTTACAGGCCTTGGGTAGAGAGGAGGATCTGGATGGGCTGTTCAGAATCAAGATGAGGGGGAATTTTTGAGTGGATGGTGAATCTATGGAATTCAGAAGGCTGTGGAGGCCAGATCATTGAGTATATTTAAGACAGAAATAGTTGGGCTGTTCATCATTAAGGGGATCAAAGGTTACAAGGAAAAAATGGGAGAATTGGGTTGAGAAACTTACCAGCCTTGATTGAATGGGAGAGCAGATTTGATGGGTTGAATGGCCTAATTCTGCTCCCATATCTCATGATGTTTACTCTTTTCTCACTACAGGTTCAATTATGTATTTGAAAGTGAGATCCCATCCTTTCTTTTGTGGCACAATGTAGTTTTCCAATAAACATCTGTTTACTCATATCATCGCTTTCTAACTCTCAGCCCCCTTTGACCCATTGTGTCCCATTAACTGTAATACCTTGGGTCTATGTAACGTGTCTCTTATGTGGTACTTGAATTCCAAACATATCAGTGTTGCTGCATTTCCTTTGTCTTCTATTCAGCCATTTCCTTCAGAGAAACTGAGTGAAGGCTGCTCTTTATAAATCCATCCTGATTGTCCCTCTAGTAGTTCACTAAGCTTTATGATTGCTAGCTGTTTTCTTACCATGATTAATAAGCCTATATTCTTTGAGATAAATAAACTAGTGGCAGTCTAGTGGATACAAATGTTAGTTTCATGATAAAGCACTGCCGGCAGGGAAATCCTACTCAAATTTACTCAGGTATAATTGACATGGATTTTCAAAAGGCCTTTGATAAGGTTTCACATCAGTTATTTTTAAATCGTAAAGCTCATGAAATGAATGGCTGATTAGTTAGCTGGTTTGAAAGCTGTCTTGGTGATAGGGCGTGGAAGGGAAGGTAATAAATGTCACATGCAGTGAGTTACCAGGGGAACAGTCAAGATGGATTTATAAAGGCCAGGCTTCACTTATCTTTCATAACCATTTCTTTGAAGGAAATTGCTGAACAGGTGATCAGTGTGGCTCTGTTAATAAAACTCTGGCCTTTGACTTTAAACATTTCCTTTGTACTAAGAATTTAAATACATTGCCAATGCCTTTTGGATAGAACAGTAAACCAAGTGCCTTCCTATTCCTTGGCATTAAGTTTAAAGTAAAGTTTATTTATTAATCACAAGTAAGACTTACATTAACTGAAGTTACAATGAAATTCCTCTTTATTTGATATATTATTTGATATTTGACCAGTTTATAGGACAATACTTGATTTTTATCCAGCTCTGTCAAGGATTTTTCTTTGTTGTTTATGCAATATCACAATAGACAGAATGTCTGTGTAACTGCCATTAGCAAAACTCCAGATTAATTAATTGTTCATGAGGTGTTTTGGGATATTTCTAGAAGTATCTTTCTCCCCAGAGGTATTCGATATGTGGAGCAGAGTCCAAACGAAAGTAATTGATGTTTTGCCAAATAACTGTTGAGAGAGAAAAGAAACAGCTGCATAAAAATCTGCTTCAGAAGTTGACCGAGGCTTAGCATCATAGCATTTGGCTGGGAGATTCTGCTCCCATCCAGTGTTGGACGATGGGAGTGGAAAATATCCTGGGAACAGCTAAAATCGCAGTTTATGTTGACATAAACCTGTGATGTGTATGTTCCCTGCCGCCGTCAGTGATGGTCAGGTTGGGAACATGACTTGAATTCATTAGCATATCATTATCAGGCCACATTACCTGAATCTGAAAATCCAGCAGAATGGCTTGACTAGTATTCAAAAGCCTGCCCTTGGTGAGTGCAGAAGAATTCAGGTGGGCGCATCGCTCGGGGAGACGGTGAAGGTCATGCTGGAATAGTACCAGGGGGGCAGTGCTGCGGGAGTGCCCGGACACTACCGGGCAGAGTGGTCCCAAGAAAATTCCTTTGCTCGGGGGTGGCCTTTAAAAATGGTGGCTCAATCCTCGAGTGACTAAGCTGCTGGCCGCGCGAGTGAAGCAGAGGGCATTGGTACATCCCAGAACTCATCCCTTTGAATTATTTTCTCTAAAGTCCAGGATTGTGTGATGGAGAATGCTGCTGTAGCTGTCGGCAGCTTCAACATCACTTCTCCCACCCATCATCAACCATTACCGATTTCTGGGAAAACTTTGCCCCTGCGGGTTGAAATATGTCATGATACATGAGGATTTGTGCACTGCTGTAAGACATGAAGAGGGAGATGCTTGTGGAGGGCATTGTGCAATTTGAATATGCTGAGCTAAGAATGGATAATATTTTGAATTCTATATCTTTTGGATTCAGGTGCACTAATGCTTTGCCTTAGAAAGATTAACAGGTGCCTGTGCTAGAATAGGTACCACAGGAGCTACCACTGCACAATAGGCCTGCAGAGTAGGATTGAATTATTAAATTGCCTTCATAGTTCCATGCTTTCTTACATCCTTGTCTAGATACATAATATGAATGACTTAGAACCATGAACAGGTGCCTGAGAAGTGCAGAAAGGAGGATCAGTGGTAGTAACCTTTTCAGTTTGCTAGTACAATGTTAGCCTTGGTGGACACAAAAAATTTTTTCCAGTCTAGATGGACTCATAATTAAGATAAATCTTTTTAATATTATTGTAAAATGGCCAAAATTAAACCTGGAATCTGTGCTAATGATCAATTTATTATCAGTTCAAATCCTCTATTATGTACAGTATACCAGTACATGCTTCCAAAGTTCAAATACTTCAAAGAGTCTTATTTTTAAATTATGCTTTGAATTTTTAAGTTGCATTTTTAAGTTGAATATGCAAACAATGTGCAATTAGACTGTTAAATTGATTGCATTTTTATTTAAATCTCTTAAAATAAGAGCCTAATTACTTTAACTATTGTTATTTGCAGTGTGTGCTTACAGGGTATCAGGTTAAAGAACTGTAACATATTTATGGGACTTCCTTGCTAAAGTCACTCCTCTTTAATTGTTGAATCTAGTTATTCTTATTGCCATGGTAACAGTCTGCTCCTTCCTACTCTGTTTCAAATTCCAGGTATAAGACCACTGCACAATACGCATAATATATTGAGTAGTGACATATAGCTGATGTATAGTGCATTTGGCTTGATTTCAAAGATGACTAATTCATAGAATGAATCATAGGACAGTCTTCCCTTTGGAGAATAATCCCAATTTCTCAAACCGAACTGAAGCGCCTCATCCCTGAAGCCATTTTTGTCCATTTTTTCTTCATCCTCCCCAATGTCTTCACATCCCTCCAAAATAATACTTCCGTCATACACTGGCAGAACCAGTGACTATAAAAACTCATCATAATTTATTTGCTTTCGTACTGGATGCCTCCATGTATAACAACGCCAAGTTAAAGTCCAACAGGTTTATTTGGAAGTATGAGTTTTCAGAGTGCTACTGCTTTGGAGCAGTGCTCTGAAAGCTCATGACTCCAAATTAACCTGTTGGACTTTAACCTGATGTTGTGAGACTTCTTGCTGTGCCTACCCCAATCCACACCTACCGGCATCTCCACACCGTCTATATATAACACTGAGGATTCTATATGCCTTGTTAACCATATTCTCAACCTGCCCTGCCACCTTCAACATTTATGCATATATATCCCTAGATCTCTCTGATCTTACTCCCTTTTAGCGAAATATGCTATTTTTGTATAGACTCTCCTCATCCTTCCCATCAAAGTAATGGCCTTTGACCCAGTAACAGTACAGTTAAAAAAGTCCTTTAAAATGTCCATGGTTAGGGTGGCATGGTGGCACAGTGATTAACACTGCTGCCTCACAGTGTCAGGGACCTGATTTCAATTCCCAGATTGGGTCACTGTCTGTGCGGAGTTTGCATATTCTCCTCTGTCTACATGGGTTTCCTCCGGGTGCTCCGGTTTCCTCCCACAGTCCGAAAGACATGTTGGTTAGGTGCATTGACCATGCTAAATTCTCCCTAAATATATCTGAACAGGCGCTGGAGTGTGGCGACTACGGGATTTTCGCAGTTATTTCATTGCAGTTTAATGTAAGCCTACTTGCAATTAATAAATACACTTTACTTTGAGAATATGGAATTGGTTTTAAGAATGTATGAAAAAGACTTCTAAGATGTTCCATCCATTGTAAAGGAACCAATTGTATTTTTTTCTGGATAATAAGAAATACTACCCCATGTGCTTGGTGACTTTGACCCGGAAGTAGTACCAATTAAAAAGAAGTTAAGACCAGTAACCATGTGACAGACAGGTACAAAGGAGAGCTGAAGGCATAAGGGAATCAGCACACAGATGCAGGCACAAGGAAGTGTTACACAGAATGCATTTATCAAACTCCTGGTGTGTTTGGGAGCAAGCCCAGTTCTGAAAAAAGATAATTTTTCAGCTTGGCAGTAAGAAGGAAAATAGAATTACAGAGACAGTTGGGAAAGCGGTGTATGACTGAGCTAAAAGGGACTAAAACCTAAAGATGGTGTGAGTAACTCAGAGATGAGAAAGAGCTGAGAGCTTTTATCAGAGAACCAGATCACAAACCGGTGTTGTTGGTTTGTCAGTTGAACAAGAGCCGTACACCATCAAGACAGATACGAAATGAGTGGGAAACTGTGCCTCGTAGAGATTAATCGTATTTGGGAATCTTAAATGGAATACACGACTTAAGAGCTGACTCAATTAATTGGAAAGCGAGAGACCATATATAGCAGAAACTAAGTTGGAAGGATTGTGAGATTGAAGATATTCCTTTTATTTGTTGCTGGCTGTGCCAGTATTTATTGTCCATCTTGAGCATTCAAGAATCAACCGCATTGTTGTGGACCTGGAGTAATGTAGGAGCTTGACCAGATACAAACAACAGATTTCCTTCACTAAAGGATGTAGAGAGGGATCTGGGCATGCAGGTCCATGATTCCTTAAAAGTGGCAACACAGATGGCCAAGGTGATTTAGAAGGCATGTGGCATGCTTACCTTCATTGGCTGGGGCATTGAACACAAGAATTGGGAAATCATGTTGCAGCTATATAAAATCTTGGTTAGGCCCCATTTGGCGTTCTGGTTGCTTCACTACCAGAAAGGTGTGGAAACTTTAGAGAGAGTACAAAGAAGGTTCACCAGGATGTTGCCTGGTCTTGAGGGTGTTGGCTATGAGGAGAGATTGAATAAACTAGAACTGTGTTCTTTGGAAAGACAGAGGTGAGTCCTGATAAAGGTCCACAAGATTATCAGAGGCAAAGACATTGTGAATAGTCATTGGCTTTTTCTCAGGGTGGAAATGTCAATTACAAGAGTCACAGGTTCAAGATGGGAGGAGAAAAGTGTAAACCGCAATTCGGCCCATTGAGTCTGCTCTGTCATTCAGTCATAGCTGATATGATTCTCATTCCCATTTTCCAGCTTTCTTTCCATCATCTTTGATTCCCTTATTGATCAAGAATTCATCGATCTCTGTCTTAATGATACTCAATGACCTGGCCTCCACAGCCTTCTGTGGCAGTGAGTTCCACAGATTCACCACCCTCTGGCTGAAGAAATTCCTCCTGATCTCTGTTTTAAAGGAGAGTTCTTTCACTCTGAGGTTGTGCTTGAATTCTAGGGTCTCCCACTAGTGGAAACATCCTCTCCACATCCACTCTATCTAGGCCTCTCAGTATTCTGTAAGTTTCACTTCGATCCCCCCTTCATTGTTCTAAGCTCCATTGATTATAGACTCAGACTCCTCAACCGACGCTCATAGGACAAACATTTAAACCCATAGCTAGGGTCGTCCACTTCCCATGAATGATTTAAAAAATAATAGTCTAAGCCTTTTACCCTCATCCGATCTATGTTGGTACCTATGTGGGCTAAGGAAAACGGATTCCTCCCCTCCAACCCGCACATCTTCACTCCCTACCACACAAATTCCTTTCCAATGCAGAACAGATGTCCTTACATTGTTAGGGAAGACCCTGGATTTACCAAATACCATTCCATACACATGTTCCAAATTCATCCCAAGCATTCTGGTCAGAAAATGACACATTTGTCTTGATTACAGTTACCTGTAGTGGTTTCTGGCTAATATCTCAATTTACCAACAAGAAGTGGAAAAAAATATAGAGTGGGATATTCCCAGACAGCCCCATCCCTCCATCACCCACTGCCTCATAATTTGCAGAGGTGGCCTGTCATTGGTAGGATCCTCCAGTCCCAACACTGCCAAGTAGACTGCATAGAATCATACGATTTCTACTGTGCAGAAGAGGCCAATCCGCCCACCGACCCTCTGACAGAGTATCTTACTCAAGCCCTCTCCCCTGCCCTATCCCTTTAAACCCCACACATTTACCTGTCTGAATCACTGACCTTGGGTCACTAAAGGGCAATTTAGCATAATCAATCTACTTAACAAGCACATCTTTCAGACTGTGGGAGGAAACTGGAGTGCCAAGAGGAAACCCACGCAGATTCAGGAAGAACGTGCAAAACTCCACAGAGACAGTGACATTAGGCTGTAATTGAACCACCATGCCACCATGCTGCCTTTTCCCTTCTTCTGTTGCCAGGGATTCCACAGAGGATGATTGCTGTCAGAGAGGGTCTGGAAAATCCTGCCCAGTACTCAGAAAAATGGGGCGGTAGTTTTACACACCTCAATCGCAGCATGTTTTGTGGCAGTGATATTTTCTTGCCATTGGTCAGCAGTGGGACCTGAAACTCCCACCCATATGTTCTGTCGGAAAGCAGGCAAATGCTAGACCTTGGCACTAAAGAGAGAGCCCTTGGATAAAATTGTTGCAAACATGTAATTATATACAAGGTGAATGGAGGCAAGAGATCAGGGAACAGTTACTTTATATAATGGCTTGAACAATTGAAAGCAATTAGGTGGAGTTCTGTGTTGCAGACTGGAGGTAACCCATTACCTATCCATAGTGTCTTCATAGCCACTAAGTGTAGGGTTAGCAACAGGCTTCCAAATCACCAAGATAATAGATTCAACATTAGTTCTTAATTCCAAAATGTCGAAAATAATCTGTGTTGATGCTTAAAGGTGAAAACAAGACTCTCCGTATCACAAGTATGAATACATCAGCCACAAAATATACCACTAACATGTTGTGCTTTATATAGAAATCAAAAGCAAAGTCACAAAGAAAGGATTTATCTTTTTATGGTACCTTTTGCATCCTTTAAATATTCCAAAGCATTTCACAATCAATGAAGTACTTCTGAGACCTCGCTGTTGTGATAATAGAGAATACAGCCGCGTGGTGTCAAGTGGTTAGCACTGCTGCCTCACAGCACCAGGGACCCCAGCTGCGATTCCCGGCTTGGATCACCATCTGCACATTCTCCTCATGTCTGCATGGGTTTCTCTAGGTGCTCCAGTTTCCTTTCATAGTCCAATTGGCCATGCTAAATTCTCCCTCTATGTATACCCGAACTGAGGCCGGAGCTAGGGGGTTTCCACAATAACTTCATTGCAGTGTTAATGTAAGCCAACTTGTGAATAGTAAAGGAACAGTGCTGCTGATGAAGGAACAGCACTCTGAAGGCTCGTGGTTCCAAATAAACCTGTTGGACTGTAACCTGATGTTATGAGACTTCTTAGTGTGACTAATAAATAGAAAACTGCCAATTAATGCATCACAAATGATAATAACATAAAGGACAAGATAATCTGTTCGAATGGTGTTAGTTGTGAGATAAATGTTGTTGAAGTAATGATTATTTCTGTACCATTCAAGGACTAAGCCCTGACATCCCAGCCAATATTTGCCCCTCAGCCAGTAAGGCTGGAACACATCATTATCACATCCTTGACCTTGCTGTGGTTGACTTGCCTGATGCATTTCCCATGTTACAACAGTAATTACATTCTATTGGCTGAAAATGCCTTGGGACATCCCATTGCTATGCAAAATTGCTACGGAAAAGCTCTCCGCTCCCCCAGCAAGATTCCCAAATCTTGTCAATGTATCAATATTGTACTCAGTGCACTGTTCAGATTCATGTTCAAATTGAATGGCCATGCTAAATTGTCCCTTGGTATCCCAAGGTGTATAGGTTGAGGCGGGGGGGGGGGGGGGGGGGGGGGGAGGAGGTTTGTGGGATAAGTACATGTGTTATGGGGTAGGTCCTGGGTGGGATTGTTATCACGGACTCGTTGCAGTCTCAGTGGGCTGAATAGTCTCCTTCTGCACTGTAGAGATTCTAGGGGCACAATCATACCGGCCTTTCCGGTAAGCGAGGTTAGAGAATTTGGCAACTCTCCGTTCAAGTGCAACAGGATGGGAAAACCCTGCTGGCATGAATGGTGTAATATTCCAGCCCATGATTCAATGATTCTATGAACAGAACAAAACAAAAAAAAAGATCTAACATCATTTAGTTGGATGCTCCAATAACCTCTGAGTCAGCTCACTCAGGGTGTTTTGTCATTGTACTCATCTGAGTAATCACTAGCAGTCCTTGGAGAATTCAGCCAATAACAGAATATCAACACCTACCCTTCAGTTAAAAGCTTTTGAAAAAGGCCTTGTGTCACATAAGGGCTCAATAGTAAATAATTGACTAATAGACTAGAAAATGAACAGATTGAGTAAACCACAAACTGAAGCTTCATGGTTTTGTTTCACTTTGCAACTTTGTCTCTGTATACAAATGAAACAACTACATGTGAAGGAAATACCTTTGACGTATTGAATGCTTCAAGATGAACGGACATCACATTAGGAGCTATTTACATGTAGTCTTCCAATAGATGCTCCATGATAGGACTATCCTGGTAGAAGAAAATAAATCACTTATTTATCCTTGAATCTTTTTTATTCTGGTCATTTCTTGTGGTTGTGAAAGTTAGTATCTTCTTAGTGCTAAGAGTACTGTTCTGCCTTTAAGGTGTTGGCTGCTGCACACATGTAGTGATAACTGCCCTGAATGCAGGTTTATTGTATGGGTATTGGCATTCCCCTGAGGGAGTGTCTGTTGGATATACGCAGGGCAGGGTTGTGACCTCAGTAGGTATGTAGCAGTATAGTTTGGAGTTTTTGATTTTTATTTATTATTGTCACGTGCTGTGAAAAATATTATTTCTTGCTATACAGACAAAGCATACCACTCATAGAGTAA
The DNA here is from genome assembly GCA_024679065.1 of Sphyrna mokarran. NCBI lineage: Eukaryota > Metazoa > Chordata > Chondrichthyes > Carcharhiniformes > Carcharhinidae > Sphyrna > Sphyrna mokarran. Next base: position 17,643,995 of record JAGIQG010000008.1, on the reverse strand, counting down.
ATAGGGGAGAAGGAAAGGAGAGGGTGCAGAATGTATGTTACAATCATAGCCAGGGTGTAGAGAAAGGTCAATTTAGTGTGAGGTAGGTCCATTCAAAAATCTGGTAGCAGTAGGGAAGAAGCTATTCTTGAGTCGGCTGGTACATGATCTCAGACTTTTGTATCTTTTTCCTGACGGAAGAAAGTGAAAGAGAGAATGTCTGAGGTGTGTTGGATCCTTGATAATGCTGGCTGCTTTTTTGAGGCAGTAGGAAGCGTAGACAGAGTCAGTGGATGGGAGGCTGGTTTGCATGGTGGACTGGGCTACATTGAAAATCCTTTGTAGTTTCTTGCAGTCTTGAACAAAGCGGGAGCCATATCAAGCTTTTGATAGAATCAGAGAGGCTGCTTTCTATGATGCATCTGTAAAGGTGGTAGGGGTCGCAGTGGACATGCTGACATACCAGGAATGAGCCTGGTGAACCTACGCTGTTCTTGAACAAAGAGATCAAAACTTCACATAACACTCCAGGTGTGGTCTCACCAAGGCCCTGTACAGCTACATAAGACATCCTTACTCCTGTACTCAAGTCCTCTGGCAATGGAGGCCAATACACTATTTGCCTTCCTAACTGCTTGCTTGCTTTCAGTGATTGGTATACAGGTTCCTTTGTACGTCAACATTTCCCATTTATCACTATTTTAACAATAATCTGCCACTCTTTTTCTCCACTTAAAGTGGATAACTTCACATTTATCCACATTATATTGCATCTGCCATGTATTTACTACTCACTGAACTTGCCTAAAACATCCTGAAACTTCGTAACATCCTCCTCACCACTCACCATCCTACCCTGTTTAGTGTCATCAGTAAACTTGGAAATATCACATTTGGTTCCTTCATCCAGATCCTTAATGTATATTGTGAGTAACTGAGGCCTAAGCACTGATTCCTGTGGGACTTCACTAATCAATGCCTGCCATTTCAAAAAAGATCCATTTATTCCTATTCCCTGTTTCATGTCTGCCAACCAATTCTCAATCCATGACAGTATATTATCTCCAATCCCATGAGCTTTAAGTTTGCACATGAACCCATTATGTTGGATTTTATTTAAAGTTTTCTGAAAATCCATATACACCACATCCACTACCTTATCTTTACTTCATTCTACTAGTTGCATCTTCAGAAACTCAGGTCTGTCGAGCATGATTTCTCTTTCATAAATCCATGTTATCTTTGTCTAATCCTGTTGATTTTTCCAAATATCTTGTTATTACATCCTTTATAATAGACTCTCGTATATTCCCTATTACTGATGTTTGGCTAACCAATCTGTAATTATGTTTTCTCTCACTTTCCCTTTTTAAATAGCAGGGTTATATTTGCCATTCTCCAATCTACTGGGATTGGTGCGAAACCTACAGAATTTTGAAAGATGACCACTAAAGTATCCACTATTTCCATGGTCACCTCCTTTAGCACTCTGGGATGTACATCGTCAGACACTGAGGATTTATTGGCTTTTAGTCCTATTATTTTCTCCAACAATGTCTTTCTTGCAATATTAATTTCCTTTAATTTCTCCTTCTCAATAGACCAATGATTTCTTTTTATTTCTGGGAAGTTATTTGTTTCTTCCTCCATGAAGACAGAACTAAAGTAAATGTTTAATTATTCTGCTATTTCGATGTTCAGTACTATAAATTCGCCTGCTTTGGACTGTAGGGGACCCACATTTGTCTTCACCAATCTTTTATTTCGAAGTTCTGCAGTGCATCCTGTAGATAGTACACACTGCTGTCAGTGTGGAGAGTGAATGTTTATGAACGGGTTACCAATCAAGTGTTCTCCTTTGTCCTGGATAGTTTCAAGCTTCTTGAGTGTTGTTGGTGCTGCACCCATCCTGGCAAATGGAGAATATTCTATCACACTCCTGACTTGTGCCTTGTAGATAGTGGACAGTCTTTGGGGCACCATGAGGTGAGTTACTCACTGCAGAATTCCTAACCTCTGGCCTGCTCTTGAAGCCACAGTGTTTATATGGCTGGTTCAGTTCAGTTTCTGGTCAATGGTAAAACACAGTATATTGATAGTGGGGGATTCCGCAGTGGTAATGCCATTGAATGCCAAGGGACAATGGCTACATTCCCTCTGTCATTATTGATGGTTTCAGCTCTATCACTCGACACAGCCTCAGCCATGGCAACTCCATTGCTGGAGAGTAATCTGTTTCGTTAGGTTGAAGACATGTAGCCATGTAGCTATGCCTATCCCCTTTGGTTATATGTTTCTGGCTCTGATTACCCACCAACACTGCCTGCAAGAAAGAGGGAAGCATGTTCAGTGAAATATGTTTGGGTAATGTTGCTATCTTGGGTGAATAGTTAGTAGTGATTGCAAGCTATGAAATGTGTGCATAAGGCTGGCTGAGTGTTGAGTGTGTGAAATTGTGGTGAAACATATGGCTCTCAGATATAAATCCTGACTGATAGAAATTGATGGTAGGTATGATGAAGGTGTAGTGCATTGAGCAGAGACTGGTGTTCAGTTGGTAGGAAATGGCATTTGAAGCTGCATTCACAATCTTGACCAGCCATTTGGGGTCATTGAACTTCTTGCAGCACACCATCCAGGTTCACAGGGCTAAACAGCAGACATTGACCATCAGAATTATTTGATGCCTTTATCTTCACCAAGCTAGTCTGGAGGGCCTCCCGACACCTTCACCCCCTAAACTGTGCAATTGTGGATAGATTATAACTCTCCTCCTCTGCACCTTCTATATCCAAGCTCTCCAGTGAAGAATAGGAAACACTTGGGAACCTGTACTGTGCAAGGTTGTGCCATTATTGACTGTTCTACAGTCAAACACAAATCGAATCTGGATCCCTGGCACTGTGAGTCAGCTGTGCTAATCACTGTGCCACATGCCAGGTGGCATGGTGCTCTGAAGGGATGGGTCTGGACTTAGTTTTACAGAGTAAAGCTGGGCATATGGAAGAGGTATCAACGGGGGAGCATTTTAGTGCTTATAACTGAATTCAGTTAGATTTACCATAAAATTATGGAAACGGGCAAAGGTAGAAAATGAGTAAAAGTTTTCAACTGGGAAAAAGCCAACTTTCCTAAGATAAGATTTGGCCAAAGTGGAAGCAACTACTTGAAAGTAAAGCAATGTTCAAGCAGTACGAAACACTGAAGGAAGAGGAATCAAAACAACATGATCCCAATAATAAAGGGTTAAATTTCCAAATCTAGACACCCATTCTCTCCTCTGCCAGAAGCTGAATTAGATTTGATTTGATTTATTATTATCATGTTTTGGTATACAGTGAAAAGTATCGTTTCTTGCACACAAGACAAAGCATACCATACATAAATAAAGGAAGAAGAGGGTGCAAAATGTAATGTAATCATGGCTAGGGTGAGGAGAAAGATCAACTTAGTGCGAGGTAGGTCCATTCAGAAGTCTGATAGCAGCAGGGAAGAAGCTATTCTTGAGTCAATTGGTACGTCAATTGATACTTTTGTATCTTTTTCCCGACAGTAAAACGTGAAAGGGAATATGTCGAGGGTGCATCGATTATACTGGCCACCTTTCCGAGGCAGCGGGAAGTATAGACAGAGTCAACGAATGGGAGGCTGGTTTATGTGAAGGACTGGGCTTCGTTCACCATCCTTTGTAGTTTCTTGTGATCTTGCACGGAGCAGGAGTTAATTTATTATGTGACTAATGGGCTTACCAAGCTGTCATGCAACCAGCAAGGATGTCTTCTACGATGTATCTGTAAAAGTTATGTATAGCGTATAGAGTAGGATAAGGGAAAAATGGAAAGTCTATGACAGATTTTATTAACTCAAAATTGCAGAAAGCCTGGAGGGGTATAGAATGTGCAGGAATGCAACTAAGAAATAGATTAGGAAAGCAAAGAGTGGGCATAACAGTGTATTGGCAAGTAAGCTCAAGGAAAGCCCTAAAGATGTTTTGTAGATTCATAAAGAATAAGGAAATAGCTAAGGAAAGAGCAGTTTCTATTAAAGTCTGAAAGGTATTGTGTGTGTTGGCAGAAAATGTGGGCAAGATTCTTAATGAATACTTTGCAACTGCTTTCAGAAAAGAGGGAGACGAAGGAGACATTGTAGTTACGGTGGAGTTGTGTGAAATATTGAATGGGATAAACATAGTGAAAGAGGAAATAGTAAAGTGTTTAGCATCCTTGACGATCACTAAGCTTGAATGAAGTCTCCCCCAGGCTGCAAAGGGAGAAGTAATAGTGGCTCTGACCATCATTGTTCAATTCTGTCTGGCTGCAGGCATGATGTCAGAAAGGACTGGAGGTTTGCTAATGATGTATTGTTATTTAAAAAGGGAGGAAAAGATTGCCCAAGTAATTACAGGCCAGCCAGGGTAACCTCTGCGGTGGACAAATTACAGGTAAAAAATTATGAGAGCCAATTCAAATCATCATTTAGAAAGGATTAACTAAGAACCGTTGACAAGGATTTGTCAAGAAAAGGTGATGCCTGACAAACTTGACTGAATCTTTTGAGGTGCTAATAAGGAGGGTTGATGAGGGCAGCAGGTTTGCAGAGTTTATTTTAGCAAGGTTGTTGACAAGGTCTCACGACGCACATCAGAAAATTAACCGCTGATGGGACACAAGGGAAATGGCAAATGGGCAACATCATCTCAGATAAGCACAAGATAATGGTTGGCAGCTGTCCTAGTGACTGGAGGGCTGTTTCCAGCGGTGTCCTGCAGGGCTTAGTATTGTGTCCCTTGCTTTTTGTAGTATATATCTTAATAATTAAAGCATAAGTGAAGGATTGATTAAGTTTGCAGATCACAAAAAAAAACTGCCTATGTGATTATAAAATGATAAGACAGTAGAACTATAGAACCTTACAGTACAGAAAGAGACCATTTGGTCCATCAAGCCTGCACTGACATCAGTCTCACCCAGTCTATATTCCCACAAACACTACGCCAGGTCCCCTGATAGTAAGGGGTTATTTTAACATGACCAATCAATTTACCCACACATCTTTGGAGTGGGGGAAGAAACTGGAGTATTCAAAGGAAACCTCACACACACACAGTGAGAATATGCAAACTCCACACAGTCACCCAAGGCCAGAATTGAACCTGGGTCTCTGGCACTATGAAGCAGGAGTGCTAACCACTGTACCATCATGCTGCCCTAGACTGTAGGAATATATTAATGGACTGATCAGGTGGACAGAAAAGAGGCAAATTGAATTCAATCTGGAAAAGTGTGTGGTAACGCATTTGGGAAGGCAAGGGAATAAATAATAAATCATCCTATACTGATAGAGGAATAGGGGGATTTTGGAGTGCATGTCCACAGATCATCAAGGGAAAGAAATAAGGTGATTAAAGAAAGCACAAATGTTACTTTCATTATTGGATAAGACATAGAATATAAGAGCAGGGAAGTTCTGCTCTAAATGCATAAAACATTCTTCAGACCGGAGTTGAGAACTGAGTGCTGTTCTGGTCATTGCATGACAGGAAGAATGTGATTGTGTTAGTGAAGTTACAAAGGAGGTTTATAAGGATGTTGTCAGCAGTGGAGAATTTTATTAATGAGAAAGATTGGATAAGTTGGACTTGTTTTGTTTAGAATGGAGGAGGATGAGGTAAGATTTAATTGAGATATATGAAGTGATGAGTCAATAGGATGGGACCTATGTGCATTGGCAGAGAGGTCAGTCAGTTTGAAGCAATTGGAAGATGAATTAGAGGAAAGTTGAGAATTTGTTGTCTGGAACTGATGCTGATGGACCAGGAATGGGAAAGTGGGATTAGGCTGGTAACTATATTCCCCAGCACAGGCACAATCTGCTCATTGGGGGCATAATTTCTTTTCCTATGGGCAGGATTTTTCTCACTCTCTGTGACATGCTTGGCAGCGGCGGGAGGCAGTGTGCCATTCGTTGTTGGCAATGTCTGTCAAGTTTTCTGTCAAATGCAATACTCGCTGCCAGGAAATTTACAGCAGGAGTGTATCGTTGCCAGGATCATATGATCCTGCTGGCATGAATGGCAGCAAGATTTCAGCGTATATTTTTACGTTTAATGTAGAGAAGGGCCAAGTGATACATTTTGGTAGAGCGAGTGAAGATTGTCAATATGAACTAAACATGCAATCTTAATGGATGTCTACCAATTGAAAGATATGGGGTTATATGTTCATAAATCCTCCGATGGTGGCAGGACAAGTTGAGGAAGCTGTTAGAAAAGTATTTGGAATTCTCAGCTTAACTACAAGGAGCGTACAGTACAGAATTGGGGATTTTGTTCTAAACCTTTACAGAGTGTTGTGTTCCATTCTTAGTACCACACCAGGAAAGATATCAAGGCCATACAAAGAGTGCAGTACCAAAAAGGCTACAGGAATTAGGAACTTAAATTATTCAGATAGACCTGAGAGCAGAGAAGATTAAGAGAAGGCTTGATAGAGGTCTGCAAAATATGAGATTAATTTTACAATTACAGAAGTGTTGGTAATTAGAGGACACAGATTAAGATGATTGTCTCAAGAACCACAGTCTTTGGAAGGACATCTTTTGAATGCGTCAGGTTGTTCTGATTTGGAGAGGAAGCTGATTCATTAGTAATGTTTCAAAGTGAGTTGGATACATACTGAAAGGGGAAATTATCACAGGAATAAGAAGGAAGAGAAGGGAGGGACGCTAATTGAAGAGTTCTTTCAAAGAATTGGCACAGACATACCCAAACATACAATTCAGTATACAAATTAGGGGTAGGAGTGGGCCGCAATGGACCAAATGACCTCCGTTTCTATTGTTCATCAGAAATTATGAAGAATAAGTTACTCCACTAGAGGGTAAAGCCATTGGCTTCTAATACTTAGAGTCGGCTTTCGGTCATGAAATTTCAATGACTTTTCAATGATGGATTAAGATGTAGACCAAATGAACATTCCCTTTGCTGCATCATGGGGTGACACAGTGGTTAGCATTGCTGCATTTCAACACCAGAGATCTAAGTTCAATTCTCTGCTTCGTTTACTATTTGCGTGGAGTCTGTGCATTCTCCCCGTATCCACGTAGGGTTTCGTCTAGATGCTCTGGCTTCCTCCCACAGTCTCGTTCAGTGCATTAGCCATGCTAAGTTTTCCCTCAGTGTACCTGAACAGGCCTTGGAGTGTGGCGACTAGGGGAATTTTGCAGTAATTTTATTGCAGTGTTAATGTAAGCTCTTGAAACTAAGAAATAAACTTTACTTTGTATCATTTCAACTTCCTTCCCCCCAAAAGTCCCAAGCTGACATCCCAGAGACTTTCAATTGCATTTAATATTCATTACTCTACATGGCACTGTTAAATGGCCAACAAAATCATACCTCTTCCTTCTACTGCTTAAATAACACTAAAAACAACTTTTTCGACTTTGGCGCATACTTCTTCTTTCATGCCTGCCTGAATTAATCATTATTGCTGAAAATGAGAAGAATTTCTATGGACTCCTCATACGATAAAGATAATGCTGTTAATTTCCCGAGACTAGGTAGAACTAAAGTCCAAAGTGCCCACAATTTGCAATCCATTAACAGAAGAAAAGATTCTCAATTATATCCAATGAATCAAGGAATGGGAAAATGGTTCCCTCGTCTCCACTTTAGCTACCACACAACTGGAAAGTGCAATTTTCACCCTTTTTGAGTGCATCAGAATAAAATAAAATGACATTAATGGTGATAAATAACTTTGAACTCCAGCAGGTTTGTATACACTTAATGCAATAAACAGCAAGTTCCACTCCAACAATATATTCCCCAGAATTTAGAATCCTTAAGTGCTATTCAGCCTATTGGGCCTGCACCGACAATTACACTAGTCAGGCCACCCAATCCCCATAACCTTGTTAATCCCCTTAACACTAAGGGCAAATTAGCATAACCAATCCACCTAATCCAAACATCTTTGGACCACGGGAGGGAACCGGAGCACCCAGAGGCAACCCACACAGACATGGGGAGAATGGAATTGATCCAAGGCTGGAATTGAACTCAGGTCCCTGACACAGTGCTAACTGCAGTGCCACCATGTCTCCTAACTTCCAAGTGTCTTCCGTGTGACATTTGTTCATTCTGCTATTGCCAATCAATTTTTCTGCCTGCCCCTTCTCTCCCAAAAGTGTTGGCATTTTACTGGTTTGTGAAAAATGTCTCCAGTAACTTGTCATTTTTCTGAATGTGATGCCTCAGACAGTGAATAACATGCCAAGCTGCTGAACTGGTGGTTGTTCGAACACCACAGCTGAGCTTTGTCTAACACCAGTCTCATCTATACATTCAGATAGCCAGCTTTCTGCTTGACTCGCAGAATCATCCAGGCTGACATCCGGTGACTTCAATGCAGTCCACTGATGGAGCCAGTGGATGTGGTTTATTTGGACTTTCAGAAGGCTTTTGACAAAATTCTATGTAAGATATTATTGTGTAAAATTAATGTGCATGGTATTGGGAGTATTGTATTGAGATGGATAAAAAACTGGTTGGCAGACAGGAAACAAAAAGTAGGACTAAATTTTCCAAATGGCAGACAGTGACCACCAGTAGGGTATCATAAGGATTGGTGCTAGGAACCCAGCTATTCATAATATGTATTAATGATTTAATTGAGGGAGCAAATTGTATTATCTCCAAATTTGCAGATGATACAAAGCTGGGTGGAAGGTGAGCTGTAAAGAGGATGCTTCAGTGTCATTTGGACAAAAAATAAAGTTTATTTATTAGTTACAAGTAGGATTATATTAATAGTGTAATTAATTATTGTGAAAATCCCCTAGTCATCACATTCCAGCGCATGTTCGGTAGACTGAGGAAGAATTTGCATCTAACCAGCATGTTTTTCAGACTGTGGGAAGAAACCAGAGCACCTGCGGAAACCCATGCAGACACAGGGACAATGTGCAAACTCCACACCGATAGTAACTCAAGCTAGGAATCAAACCCGAGTCCCTGCAGCTGTGAGGCAGCAGTGCCAACCACTGTGCTACTGAGTGTGTAGAAATGGATGACAGATGCAGTGTAATGTGGATAAATAGGAGGTGTTCACTTCAATAGCAGAAACAGGAAGGCAGACTACAATATGAATAGCTATAAATTAAGAGGAGAGAATGCAACAAGACTTGGGTGTCCTTGAACACCAGTTATCGAAAGTAAGTATACAGGTTTAACAAGCTGTTAGGAAGGCAAATGGTATGTTGACCTTCATAGCAAGTGGATTTGGGTACAGGAGCAGGGATGTTTTGCTGCAATTATACAGAGCCTCAGTGAGGCCACAACTGTGATATTGTGCAGTTTTGATCTTCTTATCTAAGAAAGGATGTTCTTGCAATAGAGGGAGTGCAGTGAAGCTTTACAAGATTGATTTCTGGGATGGCAGGATTAATGTGTGAGGAGAAATTGAGTTGGTTAAAATTATATTCACTGGAGTTTATAAGAATGGGGGGAAATCTCATAAAAATTATAAAATTCTAACAGTGGACAGGGTAGTTTTCCAATGGTGGGGCCAACCCCAGAACCAGGAGTTGCATAGCCTAAGAATGTAGCATAAACCTTTTGGATTGAGATGAGAAGGAATTTCTTCACCCAGTGAGGGGTCAGCCTGTGAAATTCATTATCACTGAAAGCAGGTGAGGCCAAAGCATTGTTCATTTTCAAGAAGGAGTTAGGTATCGCATGGGTAACATGTTGGCACAGTGGTTAGTGTTATTGCCTCTTGGCGCCAAAGACCTGGGTTCAGTTCTGGCCTTGGGTGACTTGTCTGTGTGGAGTCTGCACATTCTCAATATGCCTGCGTAGGTTTCCTCTGGGTGCTCTGGTTTCCTTCCACAGTCCAAAGATGTACAGCGTAGATAGATTGTCCACGCCTAATTACCCTTTCCTATAGGTGAGGTGGATTTGCCTTGGTAAATGTGTGGGGTTATGGGGATAGGATGAGGAGATGGGACTGGGTAAGGTGCTCTTCCAGAGAGTAAATACAACTCAGGAGGCCAAATGGCTTCCTTCTGCACTACAGGGAATTGATGGATTCTTGGGGCAAAGTTAATCGAGGAGGGAGGGAACAGGAACAGGCTATTGAGTTTGATGGAAGAGAAGGAAATGGTTTAGTTTGGAGGGGCATTGCTTTTTATTTTGGTCGGCACAACATCGAAGGCCGAAGGGCCTGTTCTGTGCTGTATTGTTCTATGTTCTATGTTCTATGTTCTATGATCAGCCAGGATCCTAATGGATGGTGGTGCAGGATCCAAGGGCTGAATGGCCTCTTCCTGCTCTAATTTACTTTGTTTCTATTTTTCTATCTATGTTTCTATTATCATGACAGAATGTTTCTCCCCTCAGGTGAGCTTCCAGAATGTTTTCTCTGAGTATGTTATCAATACACAATACCATAGGTGGTGCCATTCTCCAGTTTCACTTTAACCCTTGCTCTGTTGAACACTGATGGCATGCACATAATATCACTGCATTATGCATGAAGAATTTACTGATTTCCTTTGATCAAAAGATAGTTAGCGTTAGTTAGTGTGCAAGTGCTTAATTGGTCTTATACTTTATTCTTTGCAATTAAATAAAAAATCAGTGTATTTGCTGATGTTTAAGAACTGTGCAGTAATCTAACAACCATAGAACATAGAACAATACAGCACAGAACAGGCCCTTCGGCCTTCGATGTTGTGCCGACCAAAATAAAAAATAAAAAGCAATAACCCTGTTATCAATGTAAATAAGTGCATTTTAGCACTTAAAACCATTATTGAAACTCCACTAAGAGAGGTGAATTACTACTTAGAGATTTATGTGCAAATCGTCAGGTTATGTAGATAAAATGAATTGATGTGGTACAGTGGCACAGAAGCAGCATGGTGGCACAGTGGTTAGCATTGCTATCACACAGTGCCAAGAACCTGATTCGATACCCAGCCTTAGGTCACTGCCTGTACAGTGTCTGCTTGTTCTCCTCATGTCTGTGTGGGTTTCATCCAGCTTCCACAGTGCTAAAATGCCCTTTAGCGTCAGGGGAATTAGCGAGGGTAAATACGTATGGTTATGGAGATAGGGCCTGTGTGAGATTGTGTTTGGTGCAGACTCGATGGCTGAATGGCCTCCATCTGCACTGTAGTGATTCTGTGATTCTATGCTCCATTGATTGACTTCCCAACCTGAGAGACTTCATTATATGCATCTTCTGAAATTTAGGGAAACTTTACTAACCCAGCACTATATTTCACCTGACGAATTCACAAATGAGATATTTGAATCTGCATTGTGTGTGGTTTTCAAACAAATTATTTGAAAGAGAAAGAAAACCTTGTACATATACAGTTTGTTTTATGACTGTAGGAAGTCCCAAAGTGATTTTACAACCTATTAAATATGTTTGATGTTTAGTTACTTTGTAATATAGGAAACTCAGCAGTGTAGTAGCGCGGTGGCATAGTGGTTAGCACTGCTACCTCAGCGCCAGGGACCCTGGTTCGTTTCGTGGCTTAGTTTACTATCTGTGTCAAGTTTGTACATTCTCTCCAAATCTGTGCAGATTTCCACTGGGTGCTCCAGTTTCCTCGCACAATCTGAAAGAAGTGCTGGTTAGGTGCATTGACCTGAACAAGCACTAGACTATTGCTACTAGGGGAATTTCACAGTAACTTCATCGCAGTGTTAATGTAAGCCTACTTGCGACTAATGAGTGAATTCTATTTTACAGTCTGCACAGCGCAAGTTGCCATTAAGAGCAATCTATTTCAATGACATTGTTTGAAGGGTATTGACCAGAACATCAGGAAGATCTCTGTCTCTTTTTTATAATCATATATATCCATGTAAGAGGACAGGCACCATCTCAGTTTAATCTCTCATCTGAAAGATTTCTGACAGTGCAGTAGTCCCTCGGTATTACAATGGACTGAGAGCTTGGAGTTTGCAGTCAATTCTCTCGAATGCTACTTGAATCTACAACCCATTGTCGCAGAGGTTGGAGTCCCACCACAGATTATATGCTGTACATTTTGCCTCGCAAACATGATAATATGTGTGCTAAGGAAGTTTAGCTCCCATCTTTAAGATATCAATACTAGGGACAATACTAGGGTCAATGCTAAGGCTGCAATTTTCTGGTCCCATCAGTGACGGGCATTGTTGTGGGCAGAACCAGAAAATTCCGAGGTGCCTATTGCGGTCAGGACCGGAAAATCCCAGCCTAAATTAGGATTGTTTTATTTCATTAACATATGCAATATAAATAAGTTATGAATCCTATAAAATTTATTTCAATAAATACAAGCTATTGCAAATGCTGGAATTGGACGCAAAAACAGAAACAGCTGGAGAAATCCAGAAGCTTTGACAATGTGTAGAGAGGGAACGGAGCCAATGTTCCGAGTCTGGATAACCCATTGTCTGAGCTGGGTCAGAGGAGGTGCGGCACGGTGGCAGAGTGGTTAGCACTGCTATCTCACAGTGCCAGGGATCCAGGTTCCCTTCCGGCCCCGAGCCATTGTATTTTTCCTCACGTTTGCATTGGTTTCCATCAGGTGCTCTGATTTCCTCCCACAGTCCAAAAGATGGGCAGGCTAGGTCGATTGGCAGGATAAAGATGTGGGGGTTGCAGGAATAGGATCTGGATGCAATTGTGGTCAATGCAGATTCAATAGGCTAAATAGTCTCCTTGTGCACTGTATGATTATACGCTTGAGATTGAGAGCCATAGAAATTCCAGAAATATAGTAGGCATTCTGTAGAGGGAATTAATTGTGACAGTGATGGTAACACTAAAAACACAAGCATTTGAACCCACAAGCCTGAACAATATCGAATCAGTGCTCATGTTGCCTGCAGTTACAGTGCGACACACTCACTAAGGAAAACATTGAGCCCACCTACAGTATTTTCCTTTAGATTGAAGCCCCATTTGAAGTAACCTTTCAATTTGGCAAGTAACAATTATGAAGGGGTACCACTGTACTCTTAAAATGATAATTACCTAATTTGTTTATTTAAGTACCACGGGTGAAATTATTCATTACAATGAGTTTGTTTTGCTGGCAATTGGATTTCAGCCAGACTAGCATTTCACATTAAATATTTGTGCAGTGTTAATCTAGATATTAAAGTTATTCCTTGTGGAGAGTGAGATATTAAAAGCAAATTTATAATTGGTTCTAACAAGTACCGCTTGTATCTAAATGTAAGGCTTAATGCAGAATTTTCACACTAATAGGTTCACCAAAGAAGAAGGATGATTAATAGTAAGGAATTGGGTGATTGTGTTCTTGACTGATTTGCCTGAACATGACACAGTTAGTAAAGTGAATATCAAAATAATTGTAGATGCTTTGCAAGTGTTATATTTTTAAGTTTATTTATTAGTGTCACAAGTAGGCTTACATTAACCCTGCAATGAAGTTACTATTACAATCCCCTAGTCGCCACACTCCCGAACCTGTTTGAATACACTGAGGGAGAATTTAGCATGGCCAATGCAACTAACTTGCACATCTTCTGGATTGAGGGAGGAAACCAGAGCACCCAAGAGAAACCCATTTGGACACTGGTAGAACACGCAAATTCTACACAGACAGTGACTCAAGCTAGATTTGAACCCGGATCCCAGGCGCTGTGAGGCAGCAGTCTATCCACTATGCCATTGTACCACCCTTTCCATAATGTGAAAGTGAAAACTACTCTTTTGTCTTAATTCAGTTTCTTCCATTCTTTTAACAATATAAAGGGGATTTTAGCCTGAAGGAGTGCATGCGTTTGGGTGGGGGTCTGTGAGTTGGGGGGGATTGAAACCAACAAAAATGACAGTGTGTCAAACGACTGGCTACAACCTGCTATTTTCAGCCATTTAACTGTAGTGTGCTACACTGTGGGCGTGCAAATGCCTCAGGAGAGGTGGGTTATCATTGGCATATGTTAATCGCTCAATTGGAGTATTATTTCAACTCATTCCAGGTATAATCCTGAAGCTCACCAGAGAAGGCAAGGTTAGGTAAGGCCAGATCAGTCTTATGAAAATACTCATTAATGAACAATACCCATTATCAGTGTTCTCTCTCAGCAACTCAAAGGTCCACATGGAAGTCCAAACTCAACTCACTTAATGGCTAATTAACCACTTAATTAATGCAGGGTAATCAACCGCCTCCTGACTTTGAAGTCAGGACCAATGGATCTGCAATTAGGGTGTCCCGTAAAATCCCACCCTATGGTCAGAATTCTCCATCTGTTCATGCCAGTGGGACCCTCCTGTCCCGCTGCAGCAAATGGAGATTTGGCTGGGTGCCAAACACTCGGTCTTCCCTGGCAGCAGGGTGCGAGCAGCCAGAGAATTCCAGTCAAACTTCCTGATGTGGTTCCTCAATTTTTTAAGTGTGGATGCATTCATGGACACCTTGTCAAAGTTTTTAACTATTAACAAAAAATATTCGCTAAGAAATGGACTGTAGAGCAGCAGTGAATCTAGTAGAGTGTGCCCTGTTGTTATCTTTCAAAGTGACTTCCAGATATTTAAAATTGGGTTGCTCAGAGGTAGTTGATAAGGCATTAAAAATGCTTATTTTTGTGAGAAGCCCATCATTAGTTCTATTAATAAGTTTGCATCAGCTTACTACTCGTAGCAGTATCAAGAAATCTAATTTAATGCAAGTAATATAAGATCATTTTCTCTCAAATACTACTCAGTTTGTGCTGAATGATGGAAAACGTTTTGTTTATGATCAAACAGACTGGTTTCTGCAGAAACCTCAATCAAAGATAGTGAAGAGGGGTGTTTTAGTTTACAGAGTGACTTGGACAAGTTGCAGAGCTGGGCCGAGAGGTGGCAAATGGAGTTTAATGTGGAAAAGTGTGAGGTAATGCACTTTGGCAGGAACAATAAATGTGTAGAGTATAGGGCTAATGGTAGGGCTCTTAATAGTGTTGAGGAACAGAAGGATCTTGGTGTATGTGTCAATAGATCCCTGAAAGTAGGCAGTCAAGTGGATAAAGTTGTTAAGAAGGCATATGGAGTCTTAGCTTTTATTGGTAGGGGGATTGAATTTAGGAGCCGCAGCATCATGTTGCAACTGTACAAAACTCTAGTGCGGCCGCACTTGGAGTATTGTGTGCAGTTCTGGTCCCCACATTATAAGAAAGATGTGGAGGCATTGGAGAGGGTACAGAGGAGGTTTACCAGGATGTTGCCTGGTATGGAGGGCAGGTCCTATGAAGAGAGGTTGAAGGATTTGAGGTTGTTTTCGTTAGAAAGGAGGCGGCTAAGAGGGGATCTTATTGAAGCATATAAGATGATTAGAGGTTTAGATAGGGTGGACAGTGATAGCCTTTTTCCTAGGATGGAGAAAGCTAGCACGAGGGGACACAGCTTTAAATTAAGGGGTATGAGTTATAGGACGGATATCAGAGGTAGGTTCTTTACTCAAAGAGTGATTAGGGAGTGGAATGCCCTGCCTGCAGCTGTTGTAGATGCGCCAAGTTTGGTGGCGTTTAAGAGGTTAGTTGATAAGTATATGGATGAGAAGGGAATGGTTTAGTTAGGAGGGGCATTGCTTTTTATTTTGGTCGGCACAACATCGAAGGCCGAAGGGCCTGTTCTGTGCTGTATTGTTCTATGTTCTAAAGCTTCAATTTGGAAAATTCGTGCAATTTTGAATAAAATCTTTGCCCCTATTGCCCATTACGTTCAAAGTGAAATCTCATTTCTGAAACCATTTCACTTCTCTGCCTGTCTTCACTTTTCTTATCTCAAATATTTCAACCTCCATTTATCCTGCTCAAACGCAGGCAGATCTATAAACACAGACAGGGATCATGGGTAGTGGTGGGAACATCGGGGTGGCGGCACGGGCTCGTTGGGCTGAAGGGCCTGTTTCCTGTGCTGTTTTGTTCTTTGTTCAATTATATTTTAGTTTGGGTCTTTCTTTCCTTCTGGAGTAAGGAATTTGACCTCAGCTCTCATTGTTTGCAAAGACAAACATACTTTAATTTTGGGCTGCACCTTCTCCAGGTTAAAACTTGTGGATAATTCTTTTCCCTTCACCAAATTACTTTTAAAAATGAAAAAAAATTGAGCTTTTGCTTCATAGAGTTGTGTATTATCAGCACATTGTTGGGGGGACATGGTGGCACAGTGGTTAGCACTGCTACTTCACAGAGCCCAGAATCCGTGTTCAATTCCAGCCTCGGGTCACTATCTGTGTGGAGTTTACATATTTTCCACGTACCAGTGTGGGTTTCCTCCCACACTTCAAAGATATGTAGGTTAGGTTGATTGGCCTTGCTAAATTGCCCCTTAGTATCAGGGGAATTTGCAAGGTAAATATATGGGGTTACGGGGATGGGGCTTGTGTGGGATTGTTGTCACAGCAGCCTCGATAGGCCGAATGACCTCCTTCTGCACTGTCCAAACATGTGCAGGTTAGGTGGATTGGCCATACTAAGTTGCCCCTGAGTATCAGGGAACCCATTAGGGTAGATGCATAAGGTTATGAGGATAGGGCCTGGGTGGGATTATGGTTGGTGTAGAATGGCCTCCTCCTGCACTGTAGAGATTCTATGCAGACGCTGGTTTGATTTTTAATCCCTCTGACGAGCTCTATTGGGTTCTGACCCTTCAGCTGAAGGGAGGAGTATGTATAGAGAAAGCCTGAAACAACAGTTTCTACACTGATATGGCTGGCTAAAATTAAAAGATCAAAGAGAAAAAGGGAGAGAAATGTTTTCTGAGTAGAGGATCAAACATCAGAAATTCTGGATTCAAATTGATGCATTTTCTTCATTTTGGGAATGGAGGCACTGAGGTTTTAGAAGCAGAAGCTTGCCAGACTGGAAGTGACTGGACACCGGTGCCTTTGAGGCTTCAGAGAACTGTGTCAGGTGTTTACTGACATTTTCAGTGTCCTGGTAGAAGATCTCCTGCCAAATGGACCAGGTGTCCAAGCATTGCCAGTGGCTGTCAACGTCACCACCTCTCTTCATTTCTTTGCTTCCGGCTCCATCCCGGGATCAGCAGGATTGAACAATCTGCTCCCCATAAAAGTATTTCACAGCCAGATAATGCCATGTTTGCCAGACCCGGCAGTGCACTTATCGGCTGATGAGGCCAGTCAGAACCTGTGGGCTTTGAGTAGCGTTTCCATTTCCCTTTCTGTACCTCCTCATCACTCAGTCACACTTAACTACACATCTATGAAATGGGAAAGGTCAAGGCTTAAGGTGGCACTCCAAGTGTGTGCATCGGAGTCAGCATGCATACGTTGGCTGGTCACATCTGATGCCTCAAGAAAGTTGTTACTCTTTCTGGATGTTACCATCATCACAAAGGTCTGGGACTTGGCATTCATGCCTCCAATCAATCTCCGATGGTGCACAGTGTAGCTGGAAAGCCAGTCATTCTCTACCGCTGCTTCAGAATGATCCTCAATATTGGTGGTTCCTGAGCACGTTCACAGCTTGGATGATCCTGAGCTCTTCGACAGTCTCTCCATTGCTGGCCCTGTCTCCAATACCTACTGTTGCTATATTTTCTGCGCTTCACCAGAGCATGATCCTGCACACCTACTCCTCAAGACTGAATGACCTTCTCAGACGAGCCTTTCTTCTCATGCACCACCTCCTTGCGAGACACTTGCAGAGACATAGAGCCCGATTTTAACATCAAGTTGCACCCGTTTCTGGGCACGAAAACTTGGTAAAGTCGGGCATGAGGCAAGTAGCGTGATCCAAATGCATGCATTTCAATTGACCTAATGGACTGCAAACTTGCTGGCACTTCCCCCTTTACCACTGCATTCACCCGTCCAGATTCGGCGTGAAACAAACGTGGTCCGCAAAGGTCCGATTCAGGTGCTCCAGCTCCTGAGAAGGTAAGTTCAGAGCTTCCAGCGGCTCTCTGACTTGTATCAGGGTGAAGTGGGTTGGAGGGGCTGTCAGTGGCGTCTTGCTCAAAATGGGCATGGAATGCATTGAGCACATCAGGGAGGGTGTGTTGGAGCCTGTGTAAGTTGGAAGAGAATATCCAGGGTGCGTGGGATCCTTAATTGTACTGGCTACTTTGCCAAGGCAGCAGGAAGCGTGGACAAAGTCAATGGATGGGAGGCAGGTTTGCATAATGAATGTAATGGGCTACATTCACGACCTCTTGTAGTTTCTTGCAGTCTTGGGCAGAGCAGGGAGCATACCAAGCTGTGATACAACCAGAAAGAATCCTTTTTTTCTATGGTGCATCTGTGAAAATTGGTGAGAGTGACATGACAAATTTCTTTATTCTTCTGAGAAAGTTGTTGAGCTTTCTTAATTTTAGTGTCAGCATGGGGGGAGCAGGACACGTTGTTGGTCATCTGGACACCTAAAACCTTGGAGCTCTCAACCCTCTCTACTTCATCTCCATTGATTACTGGTACATCTTCATCTTATAACCTGATCATCTTATAACTTGTTATGTCTTACAGACTTTGCCATAGTCAGCAGGGGTTAGTGTGGCAAGCCTGGGACTCTAGCTTGGTCCAGTTCTGTCTTTTGGCATCTTTGATGGATCTCCTTAGATTGTATCTGATTTTTTTCTACAGGTCAGTGTCGCCTTAGACCTGGACTCCAGCAAACATTGGATATCCCTTCATCCATAGTTTTCAGTTGGGAAATATCAGAGCTGCTTCTTTGGCACACATTCTTCTACACACTTACTAATGAAGTCAGTTACAGTAGTGGCATATTCATTCAGGCTGGCTGTAGAGTTTTTAAATACTGGCTCCAAGCAGTCCCATAGAAGATTATCCAATTCTTCAGACCAACATTGCGCGATTTTCTTTGATTCACTCTCCTGCTTCAGTTTTTGTTTGTAAGCCAGGAGCAGGAGCACAGCCTTGTGGTCTGATTTGCCAAAGTGTGGGCAGATGATAGAGTGATAGACATGTTTGATATTTGTGTAGCAGTGAGTCCAGAATGTTTGGGCCTCTGGTTGAACAGAAGACATATTGGTGGTAACTTGGTAGTACTCTCTTGAGCTTGACCTGATTGAAGTCCCTGGCCACAATGAACAAGACCTCGGGATGTTTTGTCTCAAGGCTATTCATTTTGTGTATATTGTGCCCAGTGCGATCTTCACTTCTGTATGGGCTGGGATGTAAACTGCCATTAGAATAATGGAGGTGAATTCCTGTGGAAGTTAGTAGAGGCGGCATTTTAGATCAAATATTCTAGATCTGAGGGGCAGAAACTTGCCAGTGTTGCTCTGTCTAGACAGCACAAGGTGTTGATTTGGAAGCAGACTCTACCACCCCCTTGCCTGAGACCACTGTATGGTCCATTCAAAGGATTGAAAAGCTCTCTGGTTGTAGAGCACTGTCTGGTGAAATAGGAGTGAACCACGTCTCCATGAAACACAGTACACTTCACTCCCTCAGCTGCTGCTAATGTCAAATCAACATGAGTGAGCATTGTGTGCCAAGGGGAAACGGTGGTGGTATTATTGCTAGACAATTAATCCAGAAACTCAGCTAATATTCTGGGTTCGAATCCTGTGATTGCAGGTGGTGGTATTTGAATTCAATAAAAATATCTGGAATTAAGAATCTACTGATGACCATTGTTGATTGTTGGGAAAACCTTGCTGGTTCTTTGAGGAAGGAAATCTGCTGTCCTTATCTGGTCCAGCCTACACATGATTCCAGAGCCACAGCAATGTGGTTCACTCACAATTGCCCTGGGAAAACAGGAGATGAGCAATAAATGCTGGCTGGCCAGTGATGCCCACGAATGAATAATAAAAAAAAATGTAGCTCCATGATGTTTAATTCTGTCAGCAAGCATCTGGCAGAACCCACTTCTCCATCTCCCATGGTCAGGCAAACTGAGTCTCTGCTCATCTCCACTGCCTTGTTGCCTCTTTTCAGCCATTAGTATGAAGATGACTGGAGGCCCATGCCTGATTCTTTGCTTCTCCCAAATGCTTCGCACCCTCTTGTCCCGCAAGGAGCTAAAGAATAAAAGTTAAAGTACAGTCCTTTGATATTGATCTCTGTTTTATGATTGTTAACATGATGGCTGCTATAAAGAACTTTAATTTAGCGTTAATGTGGTGTGAAGTCCCGTGCCTAAGGTAATACTTTAACCCAGTTGTAACTCTGATCAAATTAAACCTTTGTTCAGAACAACGACTTCATCATATCATAGTGCAGCATATAGGCATTCAGATTTCTTCGGAACAAAAAGAAA
The DNA here is from genome assembly GCA_024679065.1 of Sphyrna mokarran. Taxonomy (NCBI): domain Eukaryota; kingdom Metazoa; phylum Chordata; class Chondrichthyes; order Carcharhiniformes; family Carcharhinidae; genus Sphyrna; species Sphyrna mokarran. The sequence continues at coordinate 17,623,744 of JAGIQG010000008.1, read as the reverse complement.
TAAGAATGGAAATATATAGCAGAAACCAAAAGAAAAAAATGCTGGAAAATCTCAGCAGCATCTGTGAGGGGAGTAAAATGTTGATGTTTTGAGTCCAAATGACCCTCTGTCAAAGTATATAGCAGATGCATTACCATTTAAATAGAAGAGAGACAGACTAACATCTTGTGTATAAACCTTTTGTCAGAAGTAGGAAATACATTATTTTCATGTCATTTCGTTGCCTCACTGAGAAATCCGTTGAATGTGTCTCATCAAGTTTTACCTCCCTTAAAAAATATCATTATAAACATTAGAATCATAGAATCCCTACAGTGCAGGAGGAGGTCATTCGGTCCATCAAGTCTGCGCAGACTCAAGCATCTTACCCACCTCCTATCCCCATAACCCAACATATTTATCCCGTTAATCCCCCTAACCTACACATTGGCCTGTCTCTGTAATCTAAGGCAATCCATCATTTTTATAAAGCCTGATTACAAATTGTATGACCTTTAAACAGTTCACCCGGAGGGAATGCTCCCTTAATACTTTCTTCAACATCACGAATTGGTGTGTAAAATGCTAGTATGTAAAATGCTAGTATATAATTCAGAGCGTAATGCTTAGAAACCCCATGCTTAGAAGCCCATCAAGTGTAGAATTATAGAATCCCTATTGAACAGAAGGAGGTCATTCAACCCATCAAGCCTGCACTGACAACAATCCCACCCTATTCCCGTTATCCCAAATATTTACTCCGAAATTAGAAGAAATTTAGCATGGCCAATCAATCTAAGCTGCACATCTTTGGATTGTGGGAGGAAACCAGAGCACCTGAAGGAAACCCATGCAGACACGGGGAGATATTGCAAACTCCACACAGTGACCTAAGCTGAGAATCAAACCCAGGTCCCTGGCGCTATGAGGCAGCAATGCTAGCCACTGCCCACCGTGCTGCCCAGTAAAATCTGAATAAAATGGAAATCTGTGATCCAGAAACTTGCAAATATTATTTAGTGATAGTTCTGGAATATTCCTCATGCCAGGCACCAACATTTCCAGCAGCAATTAGATCTAAACAACCAGCATTATTTGTAGTTAGACTTTATTTCCAAATAACATATCATTTATCCAAAGATTTGATGAATTAAGGCATGCTGACGCCAAGATGTACACATTAGAGAGGATTAATTGATCTGTGGGATAAGCATCTCATCTCTATTGTTTCAAATTCCGAAAATACATGAGCTTTGATTTGTCTGAGAAACAAAAAGTCGTGTGAACATTTGTCAGGATTCATACTGTTGTGCTTTTTCTACTTTAAATATGGCTAGCAAGCAACTGAATTATTTAATATATAAACTTGTCTTTGTAAATTGCATTACTAAAATGAACCAGGCATATTGGACATTATTTCATTTAGCTGGAGAGACGGTGAGAGCTAATTCTTTCAAGGAAGAACACTGGACTGGGCAGCCCTGGGCCTTCCCCCAGCCCTGGGCCTCCCCACAGCCACATGCTTTCTCCATGGCCTACATCCTTTCCCCAGGCCCTGGCCACCCTCTACTCCTCCCTCTAACAACGATAAGGATCCCAGGCATGGAAGTCTCACCTGCTGAGACCTCCTGACCAATCAGAGGCTAGCTTGGGCAACAGCGCCACTGGGATGACAGTGGCTATTGACAGTACTACAGCCAATCTAACAGTGAGGTTCAGCATTGGAGCCTGTGTGATGATTGCTGGGTGCTGGTTGGGATTGGGGTGTGTGTCATTGCGGTCAGTGGGATGTGGCAGAAGTGGATGGCAGGAAGTGGGGTTACAACTAGGGAGTTTCAAGTTTAGAGAGTATTTACTAGTGCCACAAGCAGGCTTGCATTAACATTGCAATGAAGTTATGTGAAAATTCCCGAGTCGCCACACTCCGGTGCCTGTTTGGGAGCACCAAATTTAGCACAGCCAATGCACCTAACCAGCACATCTCTCAGACTGTGGAAGGAAACCAGAGCACCCGGAAAAAAAAACACACGGACAGGGGGAGAACATGCAGACTCCATATAGACTGTGACCTAATCTGGGGCCTTGGTGCTGAGAAGTGGCAGTGCTAACCACTGTGTCACCGTGCTGCCCTCATTACTGCCTCTCTCTGGCTTTTATTCTCTCGAATAAGTACTGAGTGCCTTCGAATATGGGACAGCTGTAGGCAGGCAACAATTCTACATGAATTCACTTGTCATTGTTGTTACACTGCAACTGCCTGGCCCACCACTAGATTAGTGCCTGCATTGGTAGGACGAGAATCTTAAGTGAGCATTAATTTTCCACTTAAGAATCTAAGCTACTTTGTGTGTGTGTGTGTGTGTGTGGGGGGGGGGGGGGGGAGCGTGCAGGGGGTGGTGGGGAAGAAGCAGAGGAAGCTATCTATAGGCATTCCCACCATAAGCTTCACCAGGGGAGTAGTAAAGAGGCAGTGGAGTCACTACATTCCTGACTGTTTAAGTACTTGCCCGCCACTACAATGGAGGGAATTAAATTCTGCCCATTATCTGCATTAGCAATCTGCAGCTATTAAATGATTAATTACTACCAAGTGAGTATCAAATAATTTTCCCAATTCCATAAATATTTAAATCTCCATGTCTTGTGGATAGTCTCACGATGATAAATTGAAATTCTGCTTCTCACATCTGAAAACGCATTGAAGCACTAAACCAGTCAAACCAAACATTCTTTTCACTCATTCATGCGATCTGGATGTCGCTGGCTAAGCCAGCCTTTATTGCCCAACCCTAGTTGATTAGCACAGTGGTTAGCACTGCTGCCTCACAACGCCTGGGATCCAGGTTCAATTACCGGCTTGGGTTACTGTCTGTGCAAAGTCTGCGCGTTCTCCTCGTGTCTGCATGGGTTTCCTCCAGGTACTCTGGTTTTCTCCCACTGTCTGAAAGATGTGCTGGTCAGGTACATTGGCCATGCTAAATTCTCCCTCAGTGTACCCGAACAGGTGCCAGAGTGTGGCGACGAGGGGATTTTCACAGTTACTTCATTACCACAGTTAATGCAAGCCTACTTGTGACTAATAAATTAACTTTTAACTTATTTTGCCCTTGAGAAGATGGTGGTGAGTTGCCTTCTTGAACTGCTGCAGTCCATGGGCTGTAGGTACGTTTAACGTGTTATTAGGGAGGGAGTTTGAGGATTTTGACTCAATGACAGTGAAGGAATGGCAATATATTTCCATGTCAGGACAGTGACTGATTTGGAGGGGAACTTCCAAGTGGCTGCTGCCCTTTTCCTTCTAGGTGGTAGTGGTCATGGGTTTGCCACCTGTGGATCCTTGGTGAATTCTTACAGTGCATCTTGTAGACAGTACACACTGCTGCCACTGTGCATTGATACTGGAGGGAGTATGTGTTTGCAGAAGGAGGGTCAACCAAGCAAGCTGCTACTTAGTGATTCTCTTTGCATCGCCCTGACACATTTGATTTGATTTATTATTGTCACTTGTATTAACATAAGTGAAAAGTACTGTTTATTGCATTCTATACAGACAAAGCATACCATTCATAGAGAAGGAAACAAAAGAGTTCAGAATGTAGTATTACATTCATAGCTGGAGTGTTGAGAAAGATCAACTTAATGCAAGATAGATTCATTCAAAAGTTTTGATGGCAGCAGGGAAGAAGCTGTTCTTGAATCAGTTGGTACACAACCTCAGATTTTTACATCTTTTTCCAATGAAAGAAGATGGAAGAGAGAATGTCCTTGGCACGTGGGGTGCTTAGTTATGCTAGCCGCTTTGCCGAAGCAATGGGAAGTGTAGACAGAGTCAATGGATGGGACGCTGGTTTGCGTGATGGATTGGGCTACATTCATGGCCCTTGTAGTTCCTTGTGGTTTTTGGGCACAGCAGGAGCCATACCAAGCTGTGATATAATCAGAAAGAATACTTTCTAAGGTGCATTTGTAAAAGTTGGTGAGATTCATAACTGACATGCAAATTTCAGCAATTCATCATTTTAATTAATACGCCAGATACAAGAGTGATGTTCATTGCTCCCTGCAGTCATGGGATGTTGAAAAGTAGCTGGACAGTGACATTGTGTCCTCCAGATATCCTGGGCAGCAAGCTGCATCTGTCAACACAAACCCCGTAGTTTCCTCTCAAGACACCCACTGAAATGGGTCTGAGACTCTCACCATTGACAGGGGGTAGGGTGAGTTGTCAATTCTTTAGACCCCGCATTTACCCAACAGAAAGATAACTGGTTGCAGTGAAGCACCTCACTGACAGTTGTATCCCCTGTGATCAGTAAATATAAAGCAAAAGAAAGTCAATGTGAAACCATTTCACAGATGATCAGAGAGTTAGTGGGCAGGTCGAAATCTTCTCATGGCTCTTAGCACAGAGTGGACTACGTCATTGACAGCCCATGTTTGAGAGAATTAGTTCATATAAATCCTTTGGATCCAATGTCTAGTGGAACCTTTTATATTACGTCTTTGGCAGCTCTTCCCATGTTGCAGAAAGATATATTTTACATTATTTTAGCTTTGGGATATCTTCAAAGGATTTTGGAGCATTGGAAATACTTTTTGCAGCAGGTTGATCATCGCCAAGGTACAAAGTAAATCAAAGGAACTGATCTTGTAAAGGAACTGTTTCAAAGGTGATTTTTATGTTGTGCAGGAAAAGCAAATATTTTGTTTTATTTGCAACTATTCATCTGCCTGTTACATTGAATTTCACTTAGTCTAAATGTTTGCAGCATGAGTTATGTTTTGGAGGTGATAAAAGTCATTGGGTTTTACAGCCCAAAAAGAAGACATTCAGTCCATCATGTCTGCACTGGCCATCAAGAACCTATCCATTCTTGTGCCATGTGGGGCAGCATGGTGACACAGTGGTTAGCACTGCTACCTCGCAATGCCAAGGACCTGGGTTCAATTGCCAACTTGGGTGGCTGCCAATGCGATGTTTGATCATTCTCTTCATGTCTGTGTGAGTTTCCTCCGGGTGCTCTGGCTTTTTCCTACAGTCCGAAAGATGTGCTGGTTAGGTGCATTGGCCATGCTAAATTCTCCCTTGGTGTACCCGAATGGGCACCTGAATGTGGTGGCTGCAGAATTTTTATCGTAACTTTGTTGCAGTGTTTATGTACACCTGCTTATGACACTAATAAATAAACTTTAAAATTTTCCAGCACTTGGTCCGTAGCATTGTATGCTGTGGCGTCTCAAGTGCTTGTCTACATGCTTCTTAAATATTGTGAAATGGTGTTCTACCCTTTAGCCTGAGAAAGTCAAAAGGATCACTTGGCAGCATTCACTGTATCCAGTTAATCAGAAAACAGGCAAAAGATGCCCGGCTGACTCTATGGATTTTGTTTCATTTACCTGTACTTTGAGCTGCCCAGTTTAAATTGAAATCATGCAATGTAATGATTGCATTGGTGCATTCATGTCAAATTCCTTTATCCAAAATCGGATAATTGTGGCAAGATTTTATGTCCTCGGTCAGGCAAGACTGAGAATTCCTGCCCAATGTCAGCGGATATTTCTATTGTTAGACCTTCACAATGATTCTGTGGGTGGGCGAGGTGGTAAACTTCCAGTCTCAAGTAGGGTCAGATTTACAAGCAAACACATGAGCACATTTATCACAGATCAGCTAGATAGTCAATATCTTTTCCCAAAGGTAGGAGAATCTAAAACTAGAAGGCATAGGTTTAAGGTGAGAGGGGAGAGGTACAAAGGTGTCCAGAGGGGCAGCTTTTGCACACAGAGGGTGGTGAGTGTCTGGAACAAGCTGCCAGAGGTAGTAGTAAAGGTGGGAATGATTTTGTCTTTCAAAACAAAAATTAAACAGTTACATGATGGGTATAGAGGGATATGGGCTAAATGCAGGCAATTGGGACTAGCTTAGAGGTTTAAAAAAAAGAGCAGCATGGACAAGTTGGGCCAAAGGGCTTGTTTCCACACTATAAACCTCTATGACTCTATCACAAACACCAGTGCAATTGCCAATAGCCCGTTTATACAACTGGTGGTGAACATTCAACTGGAGTAGGATGGTTATCAGGTCTTCATACCTGTTCTGCTGTTCACTGAAATAATGGCTGATTTTCTACCTCAACTCCACCTTCTCTTACTACTCCCAATTTCTAACTTCCTGAAGTACCCAAATGTCCAGTAATTTCTGTTTCAGATATACTCAATGGTCGCGCATCCAGAGCTCCATGAGTTAAAGAATTCCAAGGATTCACAATCCTTTGAGTAAAGGAATTCCTTGCCTTCTCAGTCCCATATCCTGGACTTGCCTAGCCAGGGAAACATTCTTTCAGCATTTACCCTTTCAAGCTGCTTTATAATGTCCCGGCCGGAATTCTCCAGCTGTTTACACCAGCGGGATTCTCCGCTCCCACCGGCAGCGCGCCCCCGCCCATGAGTTTTCCGCCAGCGTGGGGTGACATCAATGGGAATTCCTATTGACAGCGGTGAAACCAAAGAATCTCATTGCTAGCAAACAATGTGCCATCTCCTGCCAGTGGGACACATGCTGTTGGGAGGTCAGAAATTTGCTCTCCATGTGTTTCAATTAGGTCATTTCTCCTTCTGAATTCTAGGTGATATAAAACTTGCATTTATATGGCATTCTTCATGAGCACAAGATGCCATAAAACATTTGATAGCCAATGTGCTCCTAATTATACATCTTTGGGGTGTGGGAGGAAACTGGAGCACTCGGAGGAATCCCATGCAAAGACAGGGAGAACATGCAAAATTGACACACTGATGGTCACCCAAGGCTGGAATTGAGCCCACATCCCTGGCACTGTTAGGCAGCAGTGCTAACCACTGTGCCACAATGCCGCCCTCAAATATGATTGAAATAAAGCTTTTTTACTCTTAAACTCCAATACATTTGTGATAAAGTTAACAGACCTTTGTAATCTCCCTAGGTGACAAGAAAAAAAGAGAGTGGTCCAAATGCCAACGTCAATTGATCATATAAATGAGAACCAGGCTGACTTTAGAGGGGGGGATGAAATAGAAAATTGGAGGCTAGGGAGTGTATGAGATGAGACTGACAGCTAACAGAAGATGGAATCCAAAAGGCTTCCATGGGCATATAAATAATTAAAGGACAGCGAGCAGAAGGATAGAACCAATTAGAGACCAAAAAGGAATCTATGATTAAGACAGAGGATATGACTGAGAAATTTGTACTTTTTAATCTAACATTACCAAGAGAAAAAATAATGTCAGAGTGAGATAATAACTGAATAGAATAACGATTGAAAAGGTGAGGCATTAGAAAGGCTGGCTGTATTTAAAAATGGTAAGTCACCAAAGTCAGATGCTATGTATCTGAGGATGCTGAGAGAAATCTGGGTGGAAATGGTGGAGCTACTGGCAAAAATCTTCCAATTCTCCTTTGATACGGGGTTGAGGGGTGGGGGGGGGGGGGTGGGGGGGGGGGGGATGACATGGATGGGTGATTGTCAGAGGACTGCAGAATTGCAAAGCAGTACCCTTTTTCAGAAATGGTTACAAGAATAAATCTAAAAACCACAGTTTTAAACTCATAGGTTTAAGGTGAGAGGGGAAAGATTTAAAAGGGACCCTTGAGGCAACTTCTTCATGCAGACAGTTGTGCATGTATGGAATGAACTGCCACAGAAAGTGGTTGAGTCAGATACGTTAGCAACATTTTTAAAAAGAATTTGGATAAGTACATGGATGGGAAAAGATTAGAGGGATATGGGCCAAATGCAGCAACTGGGATAGGCTGGGATGACACGATGGTCAGTATGGACTGGTTCGATACAAGTGCTTGTTTCCATGCTGTATTATTCTCTGACTCAGTGGGTGGGAATTTCCAGCTGTGCCTTGTCTGAAACTGGAAAAACCCTCTCGAAATGAAAGGACCATTTGCATGATCCGTACTTTGGCCGCTATAATTCCTGTGGCGGGCAGGATAGGAAAATTCCCTGCATTACTTTGGGTGACATGGTAGCACAGTGGTTAGCACTGCTGCCTCACAGTGCCAGGGACTTGGGTTCAATTCCATTCTCAGATCACTGTCTGTGTTTGCACATTCTCCCCGTGTCTGTGTGGGTTTCCTCCAGGTGCTCCAGTTTCCTATCTCAGTCCACAAAATGTGTGGGTTAGCCTGATTGGTCATGCTATTTTGACCCTCATGTCAGGGGATTAGCAGGGTAAATGTGTGGGGTTACAGGAATAGGGCCTGGATTGGATTGTGGTTGGTGCAAACTCAATGGGCCGAATGGCCTATGTAGGGATTCTGTGACAATCACTTTTTCCTCAGTAGTAGAAAAAACTTTTGAAAGCAATAATCCAAAACCAAATTAAAATCACTGAGAAGGTATAGATTAATTAAAGAAAAATATCATGGATTTGTTAAAGACATATCAGAGACTGAAACACTCACAAACACCTTACACAGAGACTGTTACACTCATAAACTCACACAACTTACACAGAGACTGATATACTCATAAACTCACACATACCTTACACAGAGACTAATACATTCACAAACACACATACCTTACACAGAGATTGACACACTCACGAACACATACACACCTTACAAAGAGACTGAAACACTCACAAACACACACAATTTACATAGAAATTGATACACTCACAAATACACACACTCCTTACACAGAGGCTGAAACACAAACATATACACCTTGCACAGAGACTGACACATTCACAAACACACACCTTTCACAGTGACTGACACACTCTCAATCACACACACTTTACACAGAGACTATCACACTCACAACACACACGCTTTACACAGAGACTGAGACATTCACAAACACACACATCTCAGACCAAGACCTATTTTCGATGAGGTTACTGGGACAGTTGTTGACAGCCAGCTGATTAATGTTCATGTGGGTTTCTAAAAGGTATTTGTGAAAGTATAGCACTGTGAGGCAATACCTTGGCTTCGGTACACAAATCCCTCAATCAAAAGTTTCCTTTTTAAACTGCAGTTTTAGGAAGAGCAGTTGGCCATTAAACCCTGGAGCCTGTTCCATCTCCATTCAGTGAGATCTGCAAATCTGCAACCTAAGGACAGATTAAATGCTGCCTTTGTTCTGTATCCCTGAACACATCCTATGTAAAAAAAAAGTACATCAATCTCAGATTTAAAATTAAAAATTTATCTAATATTGACAGCAGTTTGTGAAGAGAATTCCAGACCTCTCCTGCCATTTGTGTGAAGAAGAGTTTTCTAATTTCAAGCCTGAAATATTCGTTCAAATTTTTGGACTCTACCCCTAATCCTAGAATTGCTAAGTAGCAGAAATAGTTTCTATCCATTTACCTAATCGCTTCCAATTCATATCTTGAAAAGTTCAATTAAATCACTCAATATGAAATTTGAGAAAATAGAACCCAAATTTGTTTAACCGCTCCTTAACTTGACACTTCACGTCCAAGTATCATTCAAATAAATTCCTGCTGTACTATCTCATAGACTTCTTACAGTGCAGTAGAAGACCATCTGCAGTGATAGGGCATCTTACCCAGGTCCTATCACATATATTTGCCATGCTAACCCTCCTAGTCTGCATATGTTGGGATGCTAAGGGGCAATTTAGCATGACCAATCCACCTAATCTTTGGAGTGTGGGAGGAAACCAGAGCAGTAAAAGGAAACCCATGCAGATACGGAGAGGATATGCAACCTCCACAAAGACAGTCACCCAATGCTGGAATTCAACCCGGGTCTCTGGTGTTGTGAGGCGGCAATGCTAACCACTGTGACACCATGCCTTGAAGGCAAATATATTTTTCCTAAGATATCATGCTCAGAATTGCTCATGTACTCCAGGCATAGTCTAAGCAGGGCTTTGTGTAGCTGGAACATAAATTCTATCCCCTCACGTTGTAAGTATAAAGCCAACCTTCTATTATCATTTTTGATCATTTTCAGAATCTGTTTATAATATTTTCGTGATCTGCCTGGATTCCTAGTTCCTTGAGACCTCTGCTGTTACTAGGTTTTTATATTTAGAAAGAGTCCTATTCTATCTCTTTCAGATCAAATGTGGGTGAACTCACGTTTTCCTACATTGCAAACAGTTTGTTCTAGCTTCGCCCATTCACTAGATCTATCAGCATTGTTCTTTATTTTAACGTTATGCTTCCATTTACACCAAACCATTGTCCCATCCATTGACTCTGTCTACACTTCCCGCTGCCTTGGCAAAGCAGCCAGCATTATTAAATATCCCACACACCTTGGACATTCTCTCTTCCACCTTCTTCCATCGGGAAGAAGATACAAAATTCTGAGGTCACGACTCAAAAACAGCTTTTTTTCCTGTTGCTGTCAGACTTTTGAATGGACTTACCTTGCATTAAGTTGATTTTTCTTTACACTGTAGCTATGATTGTAACACTATCTTCTGCACTGTCTCGTTTCTTCCTTTATGAACAGTATCTTTTATTGGTATAGCATGCAAGAAATAATACTTTTCACTGTATGCTAATACATTTGACAATAATAAATCAAATCATACATAAATTTGAAAATGCAGCTCTTCATCTAAGTTATTAATAATACAGTGAGTGTACGAAACTGCACTACGGATCCTTGTGAAACACCACTGGACACATGTCGCCAGTTAGAGTACTTGTGGTCTATCCATACTTCCGACTTCTATTATTCAGCCAATTTCCTAGCCAGGCCAATATAATTTTTGCACTAAACTTACTTCAGGACTCTGCTATGACGAATCAAAAATCAGCTCAGATCCAACAGGTTCCATTTACAAACAGCGCACAGCAGACAAAATCCTATTCCTGAGCTACCAGCTGGTAAGCAGTGCAAATACAACATTATGACCTTCTAGGCACTATCACGCATTGCAAAGTGACGAGCTTTTCAAGATTCAGAAGGTTGGAGTGGGTCACCTCTATTGTGAGGTTCCTTCGCAGTTCCCAGATCCCCACCATTGGGGCTTCAGGCCTTTTAGAACTTAAAGCCCACTCTCAAAAGAGCTACCCACTCTCCTTAATCGGATGATAAAGCAAAGATACGTTCTTAGCTGACCACCTCTCTGAAGACTTTCCCCATTAGTGCACCCCAGCCCATGTGGGTCAAGTTTAGGAAATGGTCCTGACTCCTGAAATTTTCCAATTTGTGGAAGGTTCTGCCTGTTGATTCCATTGTGCATTATTTGACACCAGAGGGGCAGTGCAGGAAGAAAGAGGAATCCTTTCTTTGTTACACGGGGACTGGCAGAGGGATGTATAGAGCCTGTTGGCTGCAATCTATGACTCCTTGAACCTTCAAGAATCCCCCCTCTCCATTAAGCAGCTGCAGACTGTCATGCTGCCATTGATTGCCCACAGGGAAGGTAAGGTTACCAACTCTAGCAAGCAATGTGGCTCTGATTTTATTAATGTCTCTGTACTGAATTCATCAACTATAATATTTATCTGGAAATAACAATGGGAAATGGGGCAAGGACAAAAGCAGTGGAGATTGCATGAAGGAACTCCATCCAATTTTTTGATCACATTCACTCAGTTTATACCTATTAATTGGATAGACCTATTGGAAAATTGTTTGTTTGTTTGTTAGTGTCGCAAATAGACTTACATTAACGCTGCAATGAAGTTACTGTGAAGTCGCCCCAATCCAGTGCCTCTGTTCGGACACACTGAGGGAGAATTTAGTACGGCCCCCAATGCACCTAACCAGCACGCCTTTCAGGCTGTGGAAGGGAACTGGAGCACCCAGACGAAACCCACACAGACAGGGAAAGAATGTGTAGACTCCGCACAAATAGTGATCCAAGCTGGGAATCAAATTCAGATCCCCTGGTACTGTGGGACAGAAGTGTGACAATGTTTTGTCATTAACAATTACCTAGAATTGTTAATTGGGACTGCAATTGTTTACAATTTACATAGATAATTTGGAGTTGGGGACCAAGTGTAGTGTTAAAATTCGCAGGTGGCACAAAGATGAATGGTAGACCAAAGTCTGCATAGGATACTGAAAGTATGCAAAAGGGGTGTAGATAGTCTAAGTGAGTGGGCAAGGGTCTGGCAGATAGGGTATAATGTTAGCAAATGTGAGGTCATCCATTTTGGTAGAAGTAACAATAAATGAATCATTATTTACATGCTGTTGTGCAGGGAGACCCGGGTGTCCTTTTGCATAAATCACAAAAAGTTGGTTTGTATGTGCAGCAGGTAATTAAGAAGGCAAATGGAATTTGTTCTTCATTGCTAGAGGGATGGAGTTTAAAAACAGGGATGTTATTGCACAGCTAAGGTGCTAAGGCCACACCCAGAGTACTGTGTACAGTTTTGATCTCTTTACTTGAGAAAGGATATACTAACACTGGAGGGGGTGCAGAAGTGATTCACTGGGTTCATTCCCGAGTTAAGAAGGTTGGCTTATGAGGAGAGACTCAATAGACTGGCATTATGCCCATTGGAATTTAGAAGAATGAGGGTGGATCTTATGGAAACATATAACATTATGAAGAAAATAGATAAGATAGAAACAAGAAGGTTGTTTCCACTGACAGGTGAAACCAGAACAAAGGGGACAGATTTAGGACTGAGTTGAGAAGGAACCTCTTCACCCAAAGTGTTGTCAATCTGTGGAATTCCCTGCCCAGTGAAGCAGTTGAGGTTACTTGGTGAAGCTTTTAAGGCAAAGATAAATAGATTTTTAAACAGTAAAGGAATTAAGGGTTATGGTGAGTGGGTGGTGGGTGAGTGGAGCTGAGTCCGCAAAAAGATTAACCATGATCTTATTGAATGGCAGGGCAGACTTGAGGGGCCAAGTGGCCTACTCTTGCTCCTCAGTCTTATGTTCTAATTGGATTGATACTTAGGGAGAAGTTTTTCTCCACTGTTTTATATGAAGGAATCTAAATTTCCTCGCAATTTATGGAATTTTAACTCAACAGAGTGTGACTTACGTTCCTGACAGCTTCCGCAGCCAGCTGTCAGTCTGACAGACAGTTCCAATTCCAAAGTGAATGTCTGATCACTGACCTTGAGGAGTGTCGTGTCCAAAGAGTGGATACAATCCTAGAGGGGAGTTTTGACTCTGATGGCGGTGGGGGAGGGAGCGAATGGGGGTGGGGGAGTACAGGGGCAGTGGGGGCACAGGGGATAGAGCATGATTTGTATGCATAGGTCCAACGGATAGGCAGCTTCAGAAGTTGAGAGGAGAAGCACTCTTGCTCCTCTTGTTTCACAAAGAGGACCGTGAAAACTCTTAGCTTGCTTCACTGTGGCTTCTGGGTTCCCGCATTCCAGGAAACTCAGCCAAAACTGGCAAAGCCAGTCAAATCTGAGACTCACGGCCTTGTTAACATACTGAAAATACTAAACCTGCCTACCCCTACGCACTGCCTCAGAAAGCCACAGGAGCTGTCCACTGGAACTGTTTTTCCAACATATTTGGAATTTTTGCCTATTTAATTATCTACCACGAACAGTTCAATCTCACCAGTTTTGCCTGTTTTAAATGATCATAAACTCAACAATAAGCTACATCACTGGAGGTTTCTTTTGTCAAAAGGTTTCAGGACCCTCCATTAATGATGCTTTTTATATATTGGGAGACTGCAAAAATCACAGGTACATTACCTGCTAATTCTCATCCATTATAGACAGAAACCAAAGCAGCAAACATACGCTTGTGGTTATCAAGAGAATCCTAAAACCGACAGCCCATTAATGATCCTGAAACCTTTCAGCATTGTCCTTATGCAGTTACTTAGCACATTTTTAATTTATTCTGAGATACTGGGAGAAATTTCCCAAGATCTAATATTGTCACATTAACAGTGCTTTTCTTAGTAACTGCATAAGAATAGATCCAAAGCCCAAGATGACAATACGAACTCAGCGAGGCTAGGTTTACAGTCTCTGATCAATGTCACGCTGATAGACTTCCTGACTCTTAGTAATTTGAGCATAAAAGCAAGCTTTCTGTCCCAAGTGGTTGGTGAACTGCACGTCAGATAATCATTCTTTCTCTGTTTGGGATTGGGCACTGACAAGTCATCTTCACTTGCTCAATTCTCTTTCTTCTTATCTTTGGTTGACCTTGAACTGGAGAAATCAAAAGACTTAGCTGGATCACCCCCATGAATGGTTCCATAGAATCTAGAATCTGGACAATGCAAAGGAGACCATTCGGCCCATCAATTCTGCATCAACCACAACCACACCTGTGCTCTATCCCCGTACTCCCCCCGTATTTACTCTGCTACTCCCCCTGACACTAGGATCAATTTAGCATGGTGAGTCAACCTAATTCACATTTCTTTGGGCTGTGCATGGAAACTGGAGCACCCAGAGGAAACCCGGGCAGACAAGGGGAGAATGTTTATTCTTTTCCAAGAAGAGCCCAGCAATCTTACATCTGCTTTGGAAAGCCACATCCCCCCCCCCACCACCAACTCCACCACCAAACCCATTGGCCTCCCCCAGCCTAGTGTTGAACTAGGGATGTGGCAGCGTAGTGATATAGTCACTGTACCAGTAATCCAGAGATCCTGGGTAATGGTCTGGGGATGCAGTTTCAAATCCCACCATGGTAAATAGTGAAATGTGAACTCAATAACAATCTGGACTCAAAAGTCTAATGGTGGCCAATGAATTATTGTCGATTATCGTAAAAACTCATCTGGTTCATTAATGTCCTTTCGAGAAGGAAATCTGTCACCAGTATTGGCCTGGCCGACATGTGACTCCAGATCCACAAGCAATGTTATTGACTCTGAATTGGTCTAGCAAGACTCTCAGTTCAAGGGCAATTAGGGATGGGCAATAAATGCTGGCCCAGCCAGCGTCATCCTTGTCCCATGGATGAATAGAAAAAAATTAGCTACCATAGCACGCTTTGCATTCTCTAAACTTTTGCATTTTAAACTTTTACAGCCTTTTGTGAACCTTCTATTTTTTAACCCTCTCTCAAAATGTAGAAAACGTGCTTGAGCATTCTTCTAAGAAGGTTTTGTAAATCCAAACCCAGTGAAAAGCTTTGTTCTGGTAACTTCTGTGCTTCCAATGAAAAATGTATGAACTTGAGTACTCCTGAATACAACAACTTGAATATCTATGGCACACTTAATGTTGTAAAGTATCCCTAAGGCACCTCACAGAAGTATCACCAAACAACATTTGACAGCATAAAGAAGGTGCAGTTTCAGGTGGCCTAACCAATCAAAGGTTAATGTAAACTCGTGGAGAGATAACAGAGTTAACATTTCAAGTCTCATCATCCAGACTCAAAGTATTGGCTCTATTTTTTCTCCACAGATGCTGTTAGACTTGGTGAGATTTTGCAGCACTTTCTGTTTCAGATTCCAGTATCCGCAGTAATTTGCTCTGAGATTTGTAAATCTGCTTGTTGCATGTTGCATAAATAAATGTCTCAAAATGTTAACTGATCATTACAAAGGAGTTTTATCAATAACACTGCTGAGAAGGTTCAAAGCACAATGATATCTGGCTTCTTCTTTTGATCTAAGACCAAACGGCACTTAACCCAAAGGTGAGGATCAATTTTCTTTCATTGACACCAGCTGCTTTTGTACAAAACAGAACTCCCAGTCTAAACGGACACTAAAGCCATGAAGATTACCCCAGTGATATTGTTGCAGATTTAATACATGGCTAAGGAGATTGCTGGTGTCAACTGTGCTTGCTTGAATAATTCTCACAAGAGCATTATTCATCTCAATTTAGCCATTGAAAGAATCACAAAGGAAAGGTCATGAGGATATTTCAGAACTATTGCAAAAAGCTATAAGCTTTGTAAGTCCCCCAAGGACCCATTCTTGAAACCTCCACACGCTCTTATTTCTCATCTATATTTTGCTCCTTATTGATATTTTATGAAAACACAATTTCCAGTCTTGCATGCACTCTGATGACACTCTATTCCAGCACTATCTCTACCGCCTCTCATTTCTCACACTAGCCACCTGACATCCTCTGTTGGCGAAATATCCTCTAATTAAATATTGAGAAGACCAAAGCCACTGTCTTCAGTCCCTCACACAAATCCCATTCCGTAGCTACTAACTTCATCCCTGTTCCAAACCATTGTCTGAGGTTAATCAGGCTGCATAAAACATTTTTGATTTGATTTGACTTGATTTGATTTATTATTGTCACACGCATTAACATACAATGAAAAGTATTATTTTTTGCATGCTACACAGACAAAACATAGCATTCATAGGGAAGGAAATAAGAGAGTGCAGAATGTAATGTTACTGTCATAATTAGAGTGTAGAGAAAGATCAATTTAATGCAAGATAAGTCCATTCAAAAGTCTGACAGCAGCAGGGAAGAAGCTGTTCTTGAGTTGGTTGGAATGTGATCTCAGATTTTTATATCTTTCTTCTGAAGGAAGAAGATGAAAGAGAGAATGTCCAGGGTGTGTGGAGGTCCTCAATTATACTGGCTGCTTTGCCAAGGCAGCAGAAAGTGTAGACAGAGTCAACGGATGGGAAGCTGGTTTGCGTGATGGATTCGGCAACATTCACAATCTTTTGTAGTTCCTTGCGGCCTTAGGCAGAGCAGGAGCCATACCAAGCTGTGATACAACCAGAAAGAACACTTTCTGTGGTGCATCTGTAAAAGCTGGTGAGAGTCATAGCTGACATCACAAATCTCATTAGTCTTCTGAGGAAATAAAGACTGGGCTTTCTTAACTATAGTGTTGGCATGGGGGGAGCAGGACAGGTTGTTGGTGATCTGTAGCTCTTTATCCTTTCTACTTCATCCCTGTTGATATAGACAGGAGCATATTCTCTTTTACACTTCCTGAAGTTGATGGCAATTTCCATTGACCTCAACATTGACGTCCTATTTGACCCTCTGAGTTAACCTACCAGTTACATATCCTCTTTATCACTGTGACCACCTTCTTCTATCTCCATTGCTTTACTAATCTCCTTTGCTGCTGGAATTCTCATGAATGCTTTTGTTACTTCGTGATTGGAATATTCCAAATCTTTCCTAGTAACCTCACAATTCACTGCAACCTCTGACATCTCTATGACCTCTGACATCACTGGATCCTCCGAGATCGCTGTAACCTCTAACATCACTGTAAACTCTGACATCACTGTAAACTCTGACATCACTGTAAACTCTGACCTCTCTACAACCTCTGACATCTCTGGATTCTCTGAGATCACTGGAACTCCTGAAATCCCTGTAATCTCTCACATCTCTGTGCTGTTCTAATTCTGGCTTTTTGTACATTCTGATCTTCTTTAATCTCCATTGGCAATTGTGCCTTCTACTGTATACGTCATAAGATTTGGAATTCCTTCTCTGAACCTTTCTGCCTCACTATCTCACTGTCTCACCCTTTGTCATTCTTTTAAACTTACCTAGTTGCTCAGACTTTTAGTCGCCTGACCCAGCATCTCTTCGGGTGGCTATCTGTGTCAAATTCCATTTGATAATCACTCCTGTGAATTCCCTGGGAACATTTCACTACATTAAAGATCTAAATATAAGTTGCTGTTGTATTGAAAGCAATGATCCTTTAAGTGCATGGCCACAGCTGGGTCAGCGATCAGAAGAGCAGCTGCTGTTGATGTAGAGACAATGTGGTCCACTGCCTCAACGTGGTAAAATCTTGTTTTTCAACCTCTGGTAATTCACTACTAACAAGCAGAGATTCAGAGATGTTGCAGAAGACACTGGGATCAATGATTGCAATCTAGATTCAAAATCCAGAAGTCAAAGCATAGGAATACATCACTCTAAAGTCGCTGCCAGTCAGTTATATCAAAATGTGAGTGTCAAGCTAAGTTTTCCTGAAGTACGTAAGTCTCACAGCTAGAATAAAACATGCTCATAGAGTCCTCACAGTACAGAAGAAGGCCATTCGGCCCATCGAGTCTGCATCAGAGACAGCATCTTTCCCCTGGCCCACACGCTGCCCGATCCCCCATAACCCTCTGCCTTATTCCTGTAACCCCATGCACTTACCATGACTAATTCAACGAACCGACACATCTTTGAACTATGGGAAGAAAACGGAGCAGCCAGAGGAAATCCACCTACTGACAGAGAAAACGTGCAAACTCCACACAGACAGCGATCCAAGGGTTTGTGATGGAAGGAAGGTCATAGATGAAACAGTGAAGATGGTTGGGCCCAGAACACTACCCGAGTTCTTGATGCTATGATGCACCAGTGAAAACCACTGTGCCGCCATGTATTCTGAATATATAGGCTATTCACATCACACTGGGATCTAAGTATACACCTTGATGAAAAGCAGAAAAAACAGAAGATCTTTTAGGATGAAAATGCTTTAGATTGCCTACCACGTTGACGTGGAACTTGAGAAAGATCATGCCCAGATGGAACTGGTTTGTTCTGCTTTTCCAATTCGGAAGGTATTTAACATTTCATTCTACCAGATCCAACAATATGTACACAGCTGTGCAGACTTTGCTTCTCTCCACAAAATTATGTCAAGCGATGCATACTGTTTTTCTTTCCCTTTGTGGATGGCCTTCAGTAGGCAGTGCTGCGCCTCAGTTGGTGCTCTACGCCACTGATAAACCCACTTAACTACACACAAGCCACAAAGCACAGGAGGATGGCACAGTGGCATACCGTGTTAAAGGAATGCTACCAATGCACTTACATTCATAACATTTGTAATTGTGCATTTCCTAGCCAAATTAATGTAAAAAAAAAAGTTTTCCCTATTACCATGATTAAAAAAAAAGGAGAATTCAGTCTTGTGTGCACTTTGAAAATGGAACAGTTTTAGTTGAAATGTATATCACAAGTTCTACACTCTATCCTGTTTTCACAAAGTGCCAAGGATAAAACAAAAGACAATTTCCTGTCACTCTGTTAATACGTGAGGCGCTGGCTGAAGTGTTTCGGAGATTTGTCTCCTGCCCCTCATCCTCTTCCATGGGTTTGTCCTGCTGCACTTCTTGGTGCTGCATGCAATATACCTTTATTTTTGTTTGGATTTGATTCAATTTATTATTGTCACATGCCTTGACATACAGTGAAAAGTTTTGTTTCTTGCGCGCTGTACAGACAAAACATACCATTCATAGCAAAGGAAACAAGAGAGTGCAGACTATACTGTTACAGCCATAGCTAGGGTGTAGAGAGAGATCAACTTAATGCAAGGGAAGTCCATTCAAAAGTCTGACTGCATCAGGAAGAAGCTGTTCTTGAGTCAGTTAGTATCAGATTTTTGTATCTCTTACCTGAAGGAAAAAGGTGGAAGAGGGAATGTTGGGTGGGGGGGGGGGGGGGGATGCATGGGGGTGCGTGGAATCCTTAATTATGCTGGCTGCTTTGCCAAGGTAGCAGGAAGTGTAGACAGAGTCAATGGATGGGAGGCTGATTTGCACTATGGACTGGGCTATGTTCACGACCTTTTGTATGCCCTTATGGTCTTGAGCAAAGCAAGAGCCATACTAAGCTGTGATACAGCAGAAAGAATGCTTTCTAGCATATATCTGTAAAAGTTGGTGAGGGTCGTTGCAGACATGCCAAACTTCCTTAGTCTTTAGAGAAAGTAGAGGCAGTGATGAACTTTCTTAACTATACTGTCGGCATGTGGGGTGTTCAGGGCATCTAAAAACTTGAAGCTCTCAACCCTTCCCACTTTCTTCCAACTTGCTGATGCTACAGGGCTCCAGCATTGTGGTCAATCATCAGAAGTGTTTTTGTCAGCCATCCATTCCCCTAGATTTCAGTCTCACAGATGCACATTATTGTTGCCCCATTTTTGTGAGGTTTTTTTCAGTGGTGTTGACAGCCATGTTTTATTTGGGAATGGATGGGTGGAACTTTACTGGCACGCCTGCCTGAGGTGCGTACGGTCTCTCCTGAGGCCAACAGAGAATGTCATTCTCCGAGTGAGCTTTCCCCCGGAATCTGGGCGGAGGTGCCAGTAAAATTTTGGTCGATGTGTCCCAGAAGTCAACTTTGTGCCTTGTTTTTTTCCAGAAATAGTTGTGCAGTCCTGATTGTCTTCCCAGAATACAGATCCCAAGTTGCTTAATTTTTGATTTCCATCTGATTGTGAGGGAGAAGTGGCAAAAGAGGAAAATGTGTTACCCTAGCAATGTATTCATACACTGTGACTCACATTGGTGCTCAGAAGCATCCAATGGTACAGAATGGATGCTGCCTAGGTTTCGTTCAATGGTCTAGTTCCAGAAGCCAGTGAAAATCTGAGGACAAAGATGTGTGGGTTAGCTTGATTAGCCATGCTAAATTGACTAGTGTCAGACGATTAGAATGGATAAATATGTAGGGCTATGGGAAAAGGATTCGGGCGGGGGTATGGTCAGTGCAGATTCAATGGGCCAAATGGCCTCCTTCTGCACTGTAGGATTCTATGACAGATCCCTTAAGGAGCAGTCATCCTTTGCATTGAATGTCACTAAGATCTGCTATGTTCTTGTAACAATACAAGTCCTTGGGCTCACTTGTTGTATAAGACACAAGGCACTAATTACTCATAAGGGATTTAACGTATTGCAGGTTAAGTTATTAAGACCAGGCACATGAGAACAATCTTACATTGTTGTGAAGCTTGGAGCACTAGTCGCTGTTGTTCACTGTGCTGCCTGAAACAAAATTGGAACTAACATTCAAACACACAGCACATAGAACATTTCCCTTCTGGTGGTATATACAGAGACATGCTCATCTTTAAAGGTATACTACAACAAGATGCAGATAGATGATGGGATGTATAACAAAAATACCCACAGTGCTGTTAAAATTCCTGACTTGTGGTTTCCTGCTTCTGCTGCTATTCCTCCTCTGAAGTATGTAGTATTAGTTTTGATTCGGCCTCTATACTGTGGCAATCACCAAAAGATCTCTCCATTAGCCGATACTTTTTTTGTTCACCATTGCAGCTCAGTTATCTTAGTCTGGTACTGTGGACTCCTTCAAATAGAAGAAAATAATACTAAGTGGGATTTTAAAATATCTTGAGTCAACCGATACACAATAGATTAATTTCTGCTCAACTACCAAGCGATGACCCAGAAAGCACGAGGAATATTTGCTCTCACAAACATATTGGGTAGAAAAGGTTTAATCCTTGGCACACAGTAATGCAGTCATTGTCAGCAGTTTCTCAATTCGAGCTCGACAGGGTTGCAAGTTTCTGTTAATTGCTGTTTGTGGGAGCATGTGTCTAAACTGTTGTTGCATTTGCTATATGACAAAAGTGACTCCATTTCTGAAGTACTTAAGGCTCTTTGAAACCTCCTGTGGACATGAATGGTGCAATGTAAGTTAAATCTTTTCTTTTTTCTGCCTTGCCCAATGTGTAATTGATGCACAAGTCAGTTGTTCACTTTGAGGGGACAAGCTCCATCATGTTGCACGGCCACCATGATTTCCAACAGATCTAGCAGCTTAACAGTGGACATCCAAGAGGTCACCACCAACAGTAGAATTGGACTCAACTACAATCTGTAGCGTTATGGTTTGACACATCCACTACTCTACCATTAGCTTCAAGCCAGGGATTAATCCTGATTCAATAAAGAATGCAGGAGGACATCCAAAGCGAAGCTAGACATACCAAAAAATGAGGTGTCAATTGGTAGGTATAACACTGGACTACTTGCATGCCAAACAGTGTAAGCAGCAGGTAATAGAGCTAAGTGATCCCATAACCAACAGATAATAACAAAGTTCTGCAGTCCTGCTCATATCCAGTCACGAATGATGGTAGACAATTAATCAACCAACAAGACAAGGAGACTCCACAAATATCTCCATCTCAATGATAGGGGACCATTACATATCAGTACGTGCGCAATTTTCTTCAGTAAAAAGCTCCGCGTGGGTTATCCATCTTGCCCTTCTCCTGTGGTTCTCAGCAAAACAGATGCCAGTCTTCTACCCTAGGATACTACTCCTAGGATAGTGCCTTAGGCCCAACATCTTCAGCTGCTTCATCAATAACCTTCCTTCCATCAAGTCAGAAATGGAGATGTTCGCTACAATTGCATAATGTTCAGCATCATTCAGATCTTCTCAGATACTGAAACAATCCATGTCCACTTGCTGCACAACCTGAACATCAATCAGACGTCAGCAGCTATACAGCAAGTAGTATTGTCCCCACACAACTGCCAAGCAATGGCTATCTCCAGCAAAAGAGAATCCAACCTCCTCCCCATGACATCCAGATAACACTGCACATGTTGTCCTGAAATGGCTGAAGGCACTGGATACTGCAAAGGCTATAGGCCCTAACAGCATTCTAGCAATAGTACTGAAGACTTGTGCCCCAAAAGTAGGTGCCTCCTTAGCCAAGTTGTTCCAGTACAGCTTCAACACTGGAATTTATTTGGCAATATGGAAACTTGCCCAGGTATGTCCTGTGCACAAAAAAGCAGATCGGTCCAAGCTAGCTGATTACTGTTACATCAGTCTATTCCTGGTGATCAGTAAAGTTATGGAAAGAGTCATTGATGGTGCTATAAAGAGGCATATGCTCAGCAATAAACTGCCCACTGATTCCATCAGGGCCACAAAGCTCCTGACCTTATTAAAGCTTTGAACAAAAGAGCTGATCTCCAGAGCTGAGATGGCAGTGACTGCTTTGACATTAAGGCAGCATTTGACCAAGTGTGGCATCAAACCTGGAGTCAGTGGAAATCATGGGGAAAACTCATCACCCCAGTCATACGTAGCACAAAGGAAGCTGGTTGTGGTTGTTGGAGATTAATCATCTCAGTTCCAGGACATCTGCAAATGAATTCCTCAGTGCAGTGTTCCCGGCCTAGCCATCTTCAGCTGCTTTATCAATGACCTTCCTTCCATCATAAGGTCAAAAATGGAGATGTTCACTGATGATTGCACAATGTTCAGCATCATTC
The DNA here is from genome assembly GCA_024679065.1 of Sphyrna mokarran. Taxonomy (NCBI): domain Eukaryota; kingdom Metazoa; phylum Chordata; class Chondrichthyes; order Carcharhiniformes; family Carcharhinidae; genus Sphyrna; species Sphyrna mokarran. The sequence continues at coordinate 17,600,807 of JAGIQG010000008.1, read as the reverse complement.
GGATCTTCGCAGATACTGAAACAATCCATGTCCATTCGCTGCACAACCTGAACATCAGTAGCTACGTGATGAGTAATATTGACCCCACACAACTGCCAAGCGATGGCTATCTCCAGCAAAAGAGAATCCAACCTCCTCCCCATGACATCCAATTGCACCACCATTACTAAATCCCACTGACTGAAAAAATGAACTGGGCCAGTAAATATAACGGCTACAAGAACAGGTCAGAGGGTGGGAATTCTGTGGAGAGTAACTCAGCGCCTGATTCCCCAAAACCTGTCCACTGTCTAGAAGACACAAGCCAGGAGTGTGATAGAATACTGTTCACTTGCTTGGATGAGTGCAGTTCCAATAGTGAAGAAGATCAAGAACATCCAGGACAAAGCATCCCATTTGATTGGCATTACCTCTAACATCCACTCTCTTCGCCACTGATGCAAATCAGCAGCAATGTGTACAGTGTGTAGAAAGCATTGCTGCAACTCGCCAAGGCTCCTTTGACAGCATCTTCCAAATCCGGAATCTCTACCATCTAGAAGGATAAGAAAAGCAGAAGCTTAGGAACACCACCACCTACAAGTTCCTCTGCAAGCCACTCGTCATCCTGACTGGAGAACTTGAGATGGCAGAAACACAGTGGGATTGTTGTAGGAGTAATAATTCAGAGACCCAGAGTAATACTCTGGAGACGTGTTCAAATCCCATCATGGTAGATGGTAGGATTTGAATTCGATACAAAATCTGGAGTTAAACGCCTGATGGTGATCCTGAAACCATTGTCGACTGTTGTTAGAACCCATCTAGTTCACTAATGTCTTTAGGGAAAGAAATCTGTTACCCTTACTCGGTCTGGTTTACATATGACTCCATATCCACAGCAATGTGGTTGACCTTTAAATGCCATTAGGGATTGGCAATAAATGCTGGCCCAGCTAGCGATGTCCACATTCTAGGACTGAATAAAAAAAATGATCTATCACTACCACTGGGTCAAAATCATAGAACTCCTTTCCTCACTTTGTACCTACACCACATAGATTGTAGCAGTTCAGGAAGGCAGCTAACTCACCACTATCCTCTCAAGGGCAACTAAAGGTGGGAAATAAATTCTGGCTGAGCCAGCAACACCCACATTCTGTCAAACAATGAAGGAAACTAATGAGTTAACAACATCAAATTTGTGTCTCAGCCAGCCAAACAGTAATTTGACCATCAGATGTCAAACTGGATTTCTGCAAATGGATCCAACAAATGTACTGAACCAAGCAGATGGGAAAATTAGTTTTAGTCTCATTCCTATCTGAGCTGTAACTAGACCTGTGATAGGGCCACTACCATTGGCTCAGAGGTACTGAATTAAGATGACGAATGTTGGGAAGGCTTCCCATTCCTGACTGCTGCCCAGTAATATCAGCTTGAGGTGCATCTGTCTACCAGGAGAAGTGAAACCAGGAGAAGACCTGGCTGTGGCTTCTCCATATCTTTAACACTCACCATCATTACTTGCACATAAAGGTGATGATGTTGTTATGATAGTGCAAGATTAACGATCCAGAGGCCCAGCATAATACTCAGGGAACATGGGTTCCAGTCTCAACATGGTGACTGGTTCAATTTCAACCCAAGTAATTCAATTTAGTTTAATTCATTCATGGGATGTTGACACCACTGGTCAGGCCAGCACTTATTACCCATCCCTAATTGCCCTTTAAAGGGAGGTGATGAGCTGCCTTTTTGAACCCCCACAGTCCATGTGGTGTAGGTAAGAAGTCTCACAACACCAGGTTAACGTCCAACAAGTTTATTGGATAGTAAACCCACAAGCTTTCGGAATGCTGTTCTTTCATCAGGTGAGAGGAAAGAACTTGCATTCCGAAGGATCAGCATTCCGAAAGCTTGTGGATTTACTATCAAATAAACTTGTTGGACTTTAACCTGGTGTTGTGAGACTTCTTACTGTGTTTACCCCAGTCCAACGCCGGCATCTCCACATCGTGTAGGTACACCCACGGGGCTGATAAGGAGCAAATTCCAGACTTTTCAGAGAATCATTGAACTGAATTTCCCGCATTGCAGAAGGAGGTCATTCACAGAATCTCTCCAGTGCAGAAGGAGGCCGTTCAGCTCATTGAGTCTGCACTGACTAGAATCCTACTTCGGCTCTATCCCCTCTCGCTAGCACTTTACCCTAGCTAGTCCCCCTGACACTAAAGGACAATTTAGCATGGCCAATCCATCTAATCTGCACATCTTTGGACTTGGAGGAAACCCACGCAGACACAGGGAGGACTTGCAAACTCCACACCGACAGTCACCCAAGTCAGGAATCGAAGAAACGTCCCTGGTGCGGTGGTGAGACAGCAGCGCTAGCCACTGTGGCACTGTGCCACCTGTTTTGACTTGAATCTGGAATTATAAAGCAAATCTCAGGAAAGGTGGTCATGAAGTTATCATTATGGTCAAAACCCACCTGATTCACAGATATCCTTTAGAGAAGGAAATCTGACATCCTTATTCAGACTGAGCTACATGTGGTCCCAGACTCAGAACAATGTTGCTGACTCTGAACTGCCCTATGAACTTGCCTAGCAAACCACTCAATTCAAGGGTAATTAGAAATGGGTGGGGAGGGGGACGGGCAAATGCTGGCCCAGCCAGTGACGCTCACAACCCATGGAAGAATTTTAAAAAAATAACATGGTGGAAAATACGAAACAAAGTGACAGAGAAGACCTGACGTTTAATGATTCACAATGCTAATGAGTCAATACATTAGAGAGCGGAGGAAAGAACATTGGTGAAAAAAGAGAAAAAAAGGATTTGCATAATTTTGTACCTGATGTATGTAAGATTTATAATCTTGGAATGGCTGATACATGCTCTACATGAATGTGAATTTCGTTTCACTCTGATTTCAATAACAATATACTTTGGAGCAACAATATTTCAAAGCTCTGATGTATCAAAAGCTTATTATAAAAAAATTGATGATTCTGTCAAAATAAAGCGTAGAGAATTTTCACGAAATACATCAAACAGAACACTAAAGAGGGTACAGTGATGTATCTCAACTTGTATGATGTAGAAATCATGTAATTGCTTTGCTTTAATTTGTAATATTTCACAGCTTGGTATTATTGAGGGTCAATTTCCCCTTACCAAAGTGAGGTGTTAAATGAGAGTTAAACACTTTTTTTCTGCAGGTATTGGAAGGCCTGTGAATTCTACTCAGTGCACTTTTTTAAAAAATTTTATTAATTGGCCACAAATAAGGCTTACATTAACACTGCAATGAAGTTACTGTGAAATTTCCCCAATCACCACACTCTGATGCTTGTTTGGATGCACTGAGGGAGAAATTAGCACAGCCAATGGACCTAACCAGCATGTCTTTCAGACTATGGGAGAAAACCAGAGCACCTGAAGGAAACCCGCACAAACACGAGGAGAATGTGCAAACTCCACACACACAAGCTGGGAATCAAACCCAGGTCCCTGGTGCTGTGAGGCTGCAGTGGTAGCCACTGTGCTGCCCTGCTTTACATGAGCGTACATATTTCTATGAATGCCAGAGAGTGCAGCACAGTATTCAGCAGTGCTGCCTCACAGCACCGGGGAACTGGGTTCAATTCCGGCCTTGGGTGACTGTCTGTATAGCGTTTACGTGTTTTCTCCCTGTGTCTGAGTGGGTTTCTCCCTGGTGCTCTGGTTTTCACCCAAGGTCCAAAGATGTGCTGGTTGGGTGGATTGGCTAAATTGCTCCTAAGTGTCCCAAGGTATGTGTTAGGGGATTGGTGGGTAAATACCTTGAATTACATGTGGGATGCTCTATCAGAGAGTTGGTGCAGACTCGAGGGGCTGAATGGTCTCTTTCTGCGCTGTCGGGATTATATGAAATGACCCAGCCTGCTGCAGCAAACAATTGTCAAACTGCTAACTTCTATTAGTGAACTCAAGCTGCCAAATGTGAACTAATTTTCATTCTGGTGCGAGTCCATTCATACACTTTGATCACTTGTAATGTGGATTGATGGAACACCATGCTGGCTTTTTCCTCTCTTCATAAAAACTGTCAACATTATCACAGGGAACTGGCCAGGTATTTTTTCAAGTGTGAGAGTGGAATTGCAGAGCAAGCACCTTGGATCATTTTAGTATGTTAAAAAAAGGTCAGATGATGCAAGATTTAACTGTTTAGTTTACAGAGTAAACACTGAAAAGTGTTCTCTGTCATGTGCAGGAGATTTAGTGAGATGCTTAAGGGGTGATAAACACAAACTCGCAAAGTCTGAGTCTATAACAGGTGCATCAGTATCTGAAAAGACAACGTACAGATTAAGGCTTCAGAGTAATCAGTCTTTCAGTGGGATGAAAGGTTTCTGTTTGACATGACTTCACCCTCCTCTTTGAGATACAATGGTTGGAATTCTCCTATCCCATCCATCACTGGAATTTTTGCAGACGGGCTGTGGAGAATGTGAAAAGCCATTGACAGTTGGATGGGAATTTCCAGCTTTTAGACCAGCGTGGCTGGAGAATTCTACCCGATGTGTCTGCTATCTATTTCCACAAGTTTCTGCTTTTGCTTTCAACTGCAACATTGAATTGATTTGTGCAAGTACATATTCAAGATACTCATAAGTAATATTAAGTTTATTTATTAATCACAAGTAAGGCTTATATTAATGCTGCAATTAAGTTACTGTGAAATTTCCCTAGTTGCCACAGTCCAGCGCCTATTCGGGTCAATGCACCTAACCAGCGTGTCTTTCAGAATATGGGAGGAAACTGGCGTATCCGGAGGAAACCCACGCAGACACGGGGAAAACATGCAAATGCCACACAGACAGAGACTCAAGCCAGGAATCAAACCTGGGTCCCTGGTGCTGTGAAGCAACGCTAACCATTGTGCTACCATGCCACCCATATAACGAAAGCATGATAACACAGGCAAAGTGTTACTGGTCCGGCAGTGCATGAGCTCAATTCAGAGACATTCTTTTAGACACATATTGGATGGAATTTTCCCATCGCACTTGCCATGGGAATTATAGCAGGCAGAGGGAAGAAGGGGGTTGGGGAGAGGGTGGGGGAGTACCACACAAAGGTCTGTTGATCTCGGGTGGGATTTTCTGATTTTTGGGCAAGAGTGTCTGGAAAATACTGCTCATTGAGTCAGAGGTCTTGTGACACAGCGGGTGGTGTCCCTGCCTCTAAGCCAAAAGCTCCATGTTTGAGATCCATCCCAGGACTTATTGGCCAAGGAAAGAATGCGTTCATAAGGTGGGCAAACAGGTTCAGCGTGTCAACTAACAAACATTTCCAACTATGCCAATAGCTGGCAGTAAGAGCAGGAGAAGCTTCTGGTCAGCCATGCTTGACATGGAGTGGCGCTCCCTAAAGCTGTAAACCTCTGGTGTTTGACTAGTGACCTATTCTGGAAATTACAATCTATAGAAACAGAAAAAAGTCTGCCTTAGTGCAATATTAGGTGTAGGAAAAAAATTGGAATAGCCTTTGAGTACAGTACATGAATTATCTTAGTTCCAAATCTGAATATCTATACGATTTGGAAACTCAAATTCAATCCTGTTATGCCACATAGAACTAAATGTTGATTGTCCTACCAGTGAAATGCTGCCCTATGATTCACTGATGCAGCAATGCTGGCATTGGATTCAGGTGAGCACAGTAAGAAGTCGCACAACCCTAGGTTAAAATTCAACAGGTTTATTTGCTAACACAAGCTTTTGGAGCGCTGGTCCTTCATCAGGTGAGTGGAGAGTTGGGCTCACAACCAGGGGCATTTCTAGACAAAGATTCAATTGCAAGATAACGGTTGGAATGCGAGTCTTTACGGATACAGATAATGCGAGTGGAGAGAGGGATAATCACAGCTTAAAGAATAGTGAATTGCCTAAAGTCAGGACAGTTAGTGGGATTTTGCAAGCCCAGGCCAAATGGTGGAGGTTACATGTAGTGTGACATTAACCCCAGAGCCCCATTGAGGCCATCCTTATGCATGCAAAGTATCAGATAATTGATAATACAGTTCCTATCTAACAGTGAATAGTGTCACTTTTCGACTTGGCTGCTGTATTACACATATACGGTACCACGCAATGTGACATGTAACCTTGATGTCCTTGATAACACATGTCCTTGGCATCAACAGGCATGGTAGACTTTCTTCTTGGCAGCAACGTGGTTTATCAGCTCATCTGTCAATAAATTAAAATCCCAATTTAGTTCAATCTCTGGCCACTATTTGAATACCTTCCCATCCTTTCCATTTCTACAAAATATCAAATCCAAGGACTTTCATGAAAATCCATCTGCTCCTCCTGAGCAACTTTTCAACAAGTACAGTCACCATTAGTTCTGTAGAAGGGCCAATGGACTCGAAGCATTAACTCTGTTCCTCTCTCCACAGATGCTGCCAAACCTGTTGAGTTTATCCAGCACTCTTGCTTTTATTACATGTATCATTAGTGCAAGTTCACTATTTATTGTAAAAGTGATTTTATCAGATGAAAATATTTTACAAGTAGGAATTCAATAAAACCAGGCTGCGGGTTCCTTGGTGGGGTAAAGGAGGTGCAACATTTAAAAACTATCTTAATTCTTTTGTCTATAGATTTCATTTTGAGCCAACAAATAAAGCTGCCAGAAAGCTGGAGTGGTCTTTTTCCAATAGTAAACTCAGGCCTATGCAGGAATACTCCTCGATCTTCCCTTGCCGAATCAAAAAGCTTAATCCATTACGCAAAGCAGCTTTCCATCCATTAATTTTGTCTACAAAGCAGCCAGCATAATTAAGGACCTCACGCACCCCAGACATTCTCTCTTCCATCTTCTTCCATCCAGAAAAAGATACAAAAGTTTGAGGTCAAGTACCAAATGTCTGAAGGACAGCATCTTTCCTGCTGCTGTCGGACTTTTGAATGGGCCTACCTTGCATTAAGTTGATCTTTCTTACATCCTAGCTATGACTATAACACTACATTCTGTACTCTGTTGTTTCTTTGTCTATGAATGGTATGCTTTGCCTATGTAACACACAAGAAACAATACTTTTCACTGTATGTTAATACATGTGGCAATAGTAAATCAAATCAAAAATCCATGTTTGGAAGGAACAGGAAACAGGCAGTTTTCATAGAAACATAGAAAACAGGAGCAGGGGAATGCCATTTGGCCCTTCGAGCCTGCTCTGCCATTCACTTCGATCATGGCTGATTGCCCAATTCAATAGCCTAATCCTGCTTTCTTCCCATAATCTTTGATTCCATTTGCCCCTTCGTTTCTAAGGAAAGTTTTTAACTTTCCATTCGACTCTTCGCAGGCCAGCTGGGGTAAGAGTGCCCCTCCGGCCTGACAAGGGAATCATTAGCCTCTCCTGCCCTCAGCTTCTCTTCTCTCCTTGTCCAAAGACATTCCATGCACCAACCCAACCTCCCTCTGATTATCTTACTTACCTTGAGCAAGGAAATAGTCCTTCATCTGTGTCCTCAATTGCTTTGTCAGTTGGATTTCATGGCAGTCTGTTACGCAGAACAAACACACCATTAAGCTTGGCTGAGCTGTTCTGCTGCTGCCACTTCTAAATAGGCCTAAGCCCATTATTGCCCTTTGGTTTCTGAGAAAATGCATGTCCACAGCCCTTCCAACACATAGAATCCTTAATCTGTACTGCTACAGGCTTACAGACCCCTACAGACCACAGGAAATCTAATGTTTAGCCCCACAGCTTGAAGTAATTAAACTAAAATGTCACAGTGCTGATTCCATTGAAAATCTCTTAACAGTCCTGAAGCTTATTGCCATTTCTCAGTGGGTATAATTGCAGTGGTAATCTGCGAACAGTTTACTTGCTTATTTTAAATTATTCTAACTTGATGTAGTATCCATGGGCACGAGTGAAAATTAAAAATATCCAATTATAGTGCTTTTGAGAGAACAGAACTGTTGAGAAGAGAAGAGGTTTTGCAATATTGACATGGCACGCAGTTGAATTGCGGTTTGGGTATTGGTGTGCACCTTGGCAGGACTTCACAGATTGCAAGTTCTTTCTCCCTCTTTATCAAGGGAATTTTTACAGCCGTGATCCAGTCTTTCCTAGTGGAACTTCTAATCCGCCAATGTGATAACCCCAGTGACATACATATGAAGTATATATAAAATAACGAGGGGCATCGATCAGTTCGATAGTCAACATCTTTTCCCAAAGATAGGGGTGTCTAAAAAGACAGGTTTAAGTGAGAGGGAAGAGATACAAAAGGGTCCAATTATTTCACACAGAAGGTGATGAGTGTCTGAAACAAGCTGCCAGAGGTAGTACTAGAGGCGAGTACAATTTTGTCTTTTTAAAAGCATTTAGATAGTTACATGGTTGAGATAGGTATAGTGGGTACATGTGGGCCAAACACAGGCAACTGGGGCTAACTTAATGGTTTAAAATAAAAGGGCAGCTTGGACAAATTGGATCGAAGGGCCTGTTTCCCATGCTGTAAACCTTTATGACTCTGTAACAGTGGCTTGCACAGCTACTTTAGAATCCGGTAAGCATCAGTCATGTTGCTGTGGGTCTTAACTCTTATTCATTAATTGCATGTGGCCATTGTTGGCTGGCCTAGCATTTATTACACATTCCTAATTCCTCTGGAACTGTGGATTGCTAGGCCATTTCAGAGAGCATTTACGAGTCAACCACATTGCTGTGGGCTTGGAGAAATATGTAGGCCAGTCCAGAAGAGTGGTGGCAGATGGTGAAATTTGAATTCAATAAAAATCTGGGATTAAAAGTTTATTGATGACCATGAAACCATTGTCAATTGTCGTTAAAAACCTATCTGGTCCTTTAGGGAAAGAAATCTGTCATCTTTACCTGATCTGGCCGACATGTGACTCCAGACCCACAGCAATGCACTGTGGCAGAGCATGGTGTCATAATGGTTAGCACTGCTGCTCCACAGTGTCAATATCAATTCTGGCCTCGTCTGTGTGGAGTTTGCACTTTCTCTCCATATCTGCAAGGGTTTTCTCCTGTTTCCTTCCACAGTCCAAAGATGTGTGGGTTAGGTTGATTGGCCATGCTGAATAGACCACTCTGTCAGGGGGATTAACAGGGTGAATGTATGGGGTTGTGGGTATGAACCTGGGTGGGATTGTGGTTAGTACAGACTCGAAGGGCCAAATGGCCTCCTTAATTTTACACAGTAATCTCATTGCACTGTTAATGTACGCTTTCTTGTGACTAATAAATTAACTTTTTTTCCCCTGCACTGTAAGGATTCTATGATTCAATGTGCTTAACTGTCCCTTCAAGGGCAATAAATGCTGGCCCAGCCAATGATGCCCACATAAAATGAAGAAAGGATATTAGTGAACCAGATGGTTACATCAATCAACAGTGGTTTCATGTTTGTCATTAGAGTTTTTTAATTGAATTCAAATTTCACCATCTGCCACAGTGAGATTCAAACCTGGGTCCCTATAACTATACCTGGGCCTAAAAATTATTAGAGACATGACAAAAGCACGACATCACTGCCTCCCATGTAGGCCAGACCAGATAATATTTTATTCCCTTAAAGCGCATTAGTGAACCAGATGGGTTTTTTTTTTGAATATCTTTCAGTACTTTATCACGAATCAAAATAAGTCAATTCAAATGAAGTCCAATCCTAGTCTCCAAGAGAGACATACAGAATCCAAGCTGACATTGCACCCCCTTCCAGATTTGATCTAACACTTCATCTTATCCAAAAAGGACAAGATGGCTTTGAAAAAGTTGCGCTAGGTAAAGCCTCAGTTTAACCACATTGGCAGCCCTGATCCTTTACTCTAACCAGGCCAAACCACATCGCAGGTGTCAGCACAATCCCCAGTGCAATGAATGAGCCATGACAGCTGCCTGATAGTGGTCATGGTTACCAACACGAAGACTAGCTTTACAAATTCCATTAATTCCAGATTCTATTAATTGAATTTAAATCCCACTCGTTGAACCAGTGTCCTCAAAGCATTAGCCTCGGCCTCTGGATTGCTAGTCCAATGACATTGCCACTCCAAATGTTCTTGACAGGCCTCCCTAAGCACTTGCATCAAATAGCTCCGGAAGAGTAGAATATCTTTTAATTTCTTGGCTCATCTCTCAGCTTCCAGTACTTTCATTTGGAACTCTTACTTAGCCGACTGTTGTAGCTTGCTCCCGGGCAGCCACATTATGATATGATTTATTAATAAAAGTGTGTTTTTCTTGTGCATAATAAACACATCTCCAGAGGTTTTACTCTTCCGTTTAACATACACAGTTACGTTCTTTCAGCGTGATGAAATACTCTTTAAAAAAAAAAGCAATGTCAGATCACAGTAGGTGCCTGACAGGGGTGCTGCAAAAGTTTACGGTGTACGCAAGCAAGGCGACAGATCTTTCTGTGAAAAAGCAAAGAATATTGATTGATCTGCTGGTAAAGTGACTTTGATGTGCCAATGCCACTGCGAAATCAGTAGAGTAGAATTTGCGATGCTGCAGTACATTCTATTCATTTCATGAGAAAATCAAACTTGGATGTTCCTGAGTACTGACCACAACGGGGATTAAATTCACCAGTTGCACGGCTTATCGTTGTTGCTATCGGAAATACTGATCAGCATTTATCAGTAAAATTGGTAACAGGGAGTAAATTTTTTTAAAAAATAATCCTCTCCTTACATTGACCCCTAATTCTTCCCTTCCATTCCTACAGGCAGTGGTTTTTACTCTTTAGCCACTCCCCAGTTCCACATCCAAATACAGGTGGCACAGTGATCAACACTGCTGCCTCGCAGCGCTAGGGACCTAGGTTTGATTCCAGCCTTGGGCCTCTGTCTGGTGGAGTTTGTACGCTCTCCCCCGTCTACATGGGTTTCCTCCGTATGCTCAGCTTTCCCCCCATAGTCCAAAGATGTGCTGGCTAGATACATTGGCCATGTCAAATTCTCCCTCAGTGTACCTGAACAGGTAGCGGAGTGCGGTGGATAGGGGATTTGCATTACACTGTGAATATAAGCCTTCTTGTGACTAATAAATGAACTTTATTTGACTTTAGATATGCAGGTTAGGTTGATTGGCCATGCTAAATTGTCTCTTAGTGTCAGGTGGACTAGGATGATAAAGTATGTGGGTTACAGCGATAGGATCTGGGTTGCAGTTTTGTTGATGCAGGCTCATTGGACCAGATGGCCTCCTCCTGCATTGTAGATTGTATCATTCACATGAGTTATTTTCATAGAATCCCTTTATTGCAGAATGAGGCCATTAAGCCCATCGAATCTGCACCAACTCTCTCTGACAGAGTATCTTACCCAGGTCCTTTTCCTTGCTCTATTTCTGTAACTCCACAGACTTATTATGGATAAACCATTTTACCTACATATCTTAGGACATTGAGGGACAATTTAGCATTGCCAATCCACCTAACCTGCACAGATTTGGGTAAGTTAAGCTTTTTGTGGCTGGGGATTGCCAGGATCTGATAGAGAACCAGAATGTTGATCTTGCATGACATTTTTCCAATAGGGTTCTGGATTGCAAACAAGAGAAAACCTAACTAACCTTTTTGTCAACCCTTGCTTGTAGATATGCAGATCAATTATTGTTTGTAAACTCTCCCTCCATTCACACTGCTTCTGCTCAGATCAGCCAACTCCATGGACTGGCGATTAAACTTGGAATTGTCTCAGTTGATGTGGCCAACTACACATTCCATGGTGCGTTTATCTATTGTATCATATGGGGCGACTGAAAATATGGGGTCAAAAATCAGCCATACCATCAGTCACCTTTGACAGGACCAGAAAATCCTGCTGGCAGAAATTCCAGAGAATCCCGGTCTTCAAGTATTCTCTCAAATGGCGTGGCAACTCTGAGCGTGGATGTACCTGTTCAGAGTTCAAGAATTGTGTCTCACCACCAATTTCTCAAAGAAGAGCCTCTGCTCACCCCAGTCATGCCAATTGTCATAGTAGGTGGTTGGGACTAGAAGTAAAGTCTCTCGGCAGAATATAATGTAAGTGATGGGGGTCTAACCTGCAGATTGGAGAATTGGCGAGACCCTCACATCACCTCTTTTCATGAAGTGCCAATCAACCATTGAACAGGCAGCTCTTCCTTAGTTGGCAGTGCACCCACTTCGAGGCTCAGGATTTCCAAGGGACCTGAGCCCCATGTGAGTGATGACGGGGATGACAAGGTTACAGTGGGAAAGGAGTCCGTAGCAAGAGCTGGGGATGGCCTCCAGTCATCGTAATATTGGTCCTTCAATCAGGCACTGAGTGTCTTTCACTGTGGGAGTATCCCCTTACCCCCCCCATCCAACTCCTGACCCCACCCCATCTTCAGTCTTCCAACTTGCTGAATCCCCTCGCCTCTTCCTGGGTGAATACAACCAATGGCAGGATGAGGCCCTTAAGGGGGTATTGCCCAATTAAGAGCTTCGGTTGACGTCGGGGCATCCAGAAGCATTTCCAATTAATTGGGGCAGAGGCAGAAAAGTGAGAAGACTCCCATGGGGCAATCTCCTATTGGTTAATACTCCACCACAAGAGAGGGGATTAAATACCAGCTCCACTGTCTAGGTTTCTTTGTACCTTTGACCTCTAAGTAGCCACAAAAGGCACTAAAAATAACAGAGGTGCACCTTATACAGGTATCTCGGTCCCAGATCATGGCCTGAACTGCTGAAGATCCAGTCTTACAAAATTGATATTATCGACCCCTTACTGGGAGAGCCATTCTTTTCAAATTTTGGAGTTGTAGCAGTGACCTGGATAGAAATAGTATTGAGGAATGCCTCTGGGCTCAGCTTCTCGGAGGCTCAGAGAACCTGACAGAGTTGAACAGCTTTACGACTACTTCCGTTCCTGCCTCTCACTTCTCAAACAGTTTTAAAGTGATAATAGTTTAGAAAACTACTGTGGGTTGTTTTTTCAAAAGCTCTAAGTAGACTCAGGGTGACAGGATGGTATAGTGATTAGCACCGTTGCCTCACAGCGCCAGGGATCCGGCTTCAATTCCTGGCTTAGGTCACTGTCTGTGCGGAGGCTGCACGTTGTTTGCGTGGGTTTCCTTCAGGTTCTGCTCCCACAGACCAAAAAAATGTTTGGGTGCGTTGGCTGTTCTAAATTCTCCTTTAGTGTACCGGAATAGACACCAGAGTGTGATGACGAGGGGATTTTCACAGTAACTTGGTCACAGTATTAATGTAAGCTTATTTGTGACATTTTAAAGTTATTTTAATGAAATTCCTTTTTCACTTCATTAACATAGAACAATACAGCACAAACAGGCCCTTCGGCCCACGAGTTGCGCCTATCACATCTACCAATCCACAGACCTATCTATAACCCCCTATCCTATTCTTTTCCATATACTCATCCAGAAGTCTCTTAAAAGACCCCAGTGAGTTTGCCTCAACAACCTCCAATGGCAGTTGGTTCCATTCACTCACCACCCTCTGAGTGAAAAACCTACCCTTGACATCTCCTTTGTAGTTGGTTCCCTGCACCTTAAATCTGTGTTTCTGAGTTTCTGAGTTTCTGAATTGATGAGTTTCTGCATGAAGTGACTCTTATGAATGTATTCAAATGATGTGATGCAGTATTTCAAAGTTGCTACATTTAATAACACTTAAAATTTAAAAGCATTTTTGTAAATGACTGGCTCATTACTCAATATTTGTTAATTTAATTCCAAATGCTAATTGATGTGAGACTTCAAACTTTTACCCTGAGATTCATCATATTACATTTTTATGATTGCAACTGAAGGAATACCTCATGATGAAGAAAACGAAATAAGGTGTCCATACCAGTCAACGATCTGGCCTCCACATCCTTCTGGTAGTATGGCGTTCAGAATTGAACACTATAATCCAAGTGCGGCCCAACTAAGGTTCTATAAAGCTGCAACATGGCTTGCCAATTTTTAAACTCAATACCCCGGCTGGTGAAAGCAAGCATGCCATATGCCTTCTTGACTACCTTCTCCATCTGCATTATTTATTTTAACTTCTATATTCGATAGGTTGAGCGAACTTGGTCTTTTTTTCTTGGACAGACGAAGAATGAGGGGTGACCTGATGGAGATGTATAAGATGATGAGAGGTATTGATTGAGTGGATTCTCAGAGGCTTTTTTCCAGGGTTGAAATGGCTGCCACATTTAGGTTTAGGATGCTGGGGAGTAGGTACACAGGAGATGTCAGAGGTAAGTTTTTCACTCAGACAGTAGCGGGTGCATGGAATCAGCTGCTGGCAGTGGTCGTGGAGGAGGATTTGATAGGATTTAAGAGACTTTTGGATAAATGTATGGAAGTTAGTAAGATAGAGGGCTATAGGTGTGCCTAGTAGGTAGAGACATGTTCAGCGCAACTTGTGGGCCAAAGAGCTTGTTTGTGCTGTAGTTTTTCTATGTTTCTATATTCGTCCATTCTTTCTGCAAACTTAAGTTCAAGCTTGTGACTAATGAATAAACTTTACTTTTCATGTATGCGGTTATCATATGGGACAGCATGAGGCTTATCCTAGTTGGACCCTAAACTCTCAAAAACCCTGTGCCACTTCAAACTGCTTGTGAACGCATAGTGTTTGGTTGATTGAGTGGAGGAAGGGTGGAGAACTGGAGAGATGCCTAACCCCAATCCCAGCAGAAGTCACTATCTTCAGGAGAAGAATTTGGGCTAGTTTGCTGCTGAGGATTTATTGACTGACTCCAGTTCATGCAGTTTTTCAGCCCGGCAACACGTAAAAGGCTTATAAATTGGCCAAACTTGCTCATCGTTGTACTCATCTATTGTTGCAATAGAAAATAACCAGGAGCATTGAAGTAGCAAAGTCTGATTTTCTCTTGGAAATTTTATAATGGAACGTGCAACAACCTTACAAATTGTACCTTCCGACAGTACAAACCATGTTACCCAACTCTGTGATGTAGAAACATTGGAAATAGAAGCAAGAGTAGGCCATTCGATCCTTCGAGTCTGCTCCACTTTTCCTTATGATTATGTCTGATCATCAAATTCAATATCCTGATCCCACCTTCCCCTCCCACATCAAACACAGAAAATGCTGGGAAATCTGAGCCTGTCTGGTAGCATCTGTGGGGAGAGAATAGAGCTAATGTTTTTTCAAGTCATCCAGACTCAAAACGTTGGCTCTATTGTCTCTCCCCACAGTTGCTGTCAGACTTGCTGTGATTTTCTAGCATTTTCTGTTTTTGTTTCAGATTGTAACATCTGCAATATTTTGCACCCCCCCGCGAACCAACCAATATCCTTTGATTCCTTTAGCCCCAAGAGTTGTATTGAATTTCTTCTTGAAACTGCACAATGTTTTGGCCTCAATTACTTTCTGTGGCAGTGAACTCCACATCACATTTTTGCTTTGTTTTGAAGGAGATGATTTATCCATTGCTGTAACAATTCCTTTGATTTTATTTGAGACCTTAGATCCCAGTTTTCCAAATAGAATGGTAATAGTGACAGGAGGTAGAAAGCAATTTAAAAAAATCCTGTTATGTATTGATGGCTTATTTGTGTGGGCCATTTCTCAGATCAATAGAAATGGTCATTAGTTTAATTCTATGACAAGCAATCATCTCAGTAGTCCAAGCAATGAATGTTAAAACTTCCCTCTTATGTTTTGTGAATCACAAAAATGTTATAACTTACAGAATTGTTACAGTGTAGAAGGAGGCCATTCTGCCTCTCATGTCTGCACCGGCTCTCTGAATGAGCAATTCATTTTGTGCCACGTTCAAGCCTTCATCCTTGTCGCCTTACACATTCTTCCTTTTCAGATAAAAATCTTTTGAATGCTTCGATTAAACCTCTCTCCAATATATTCTCAGGCACAGCATGTCACCTTACCTGCAAATTGTGGAGTGGTCCTTTCATTAGCGTAGGCCCAAGGTTGATCTTGCGGATTCACCTCAGAGTTTTTTTTATATTCGTTCATGGGATGTGGGCGTTGTTGGCTGGGCCAAGCATTTACCTGTGAGGGCATTTAAGAGACAACCATATTGCTGTGGATCTGGAGTCACATGTCAGCCAGACAGACAAAGATGGCAGATTTCCTTTCCTAAAGGACATTGGCACTCAACGAAAAGGCTGCCTGTGGATTAGATTCAGTCTCACAGATTGTCTGATCATATGGGGGGAGTTCTCATCTCCAAATTCCAAAGGGTTGGTCTATCCCAGGAGGTACTTGATCCCAAGAATTGGGGAGGGAAATCCTCAGAGTGTTTGTATGAGTTATGAGCTGATGTGACAGGAGTATGTGGTCCCTGGGGACTTGGGAAGATGAGTTTCAGCCTTCTTTGACCCCTATGAAGTTCTGTATAGGAACTTATCTTCTGTTCAAAGCTGTCCCGGCCTTCCTTCAGCTATCAGATTTCCAGAGACTAGGGAAAGCCAGATAGAATCATACAGTGCAGAAGGAGGCCATTTGGCCCATTGAGCCTGCAACAAACTGTAATCCCATCCAGACCCTATCAGTATAACCTCATGCATTTACCCGACTAATCTCCATACTAAGGGGCAATTTAACATGGCCAATCAATCTAAATCTCACATCTTTGGACTGTGAGAGAAAACCGGAGCTCCTGGAGAATACCCATGCAAACACAGGGAGAACATGCAAACTCCGCACAGCCAGTCCCCCAAGACTGGAATTGAACATGTGTCCCTGGTGCTGTGAGGCAGCAGTGCTAACCACTGTGCCACCCGTGCTGTGATGGCAACTATTAGACCTGCAAATATTTCAAAACTTACCCCAGCTCCGTGGAGCAGCATAGGTGGCCACTCTTTGCCTGCCATCTTTAAACGCCGTTTAAGGCAGTGGCGTAGAGGCAGCTGAGGTTAGGTTTGCGACTTAGAAGGTTTTGACAACTGGCTGATTACAATCCACCCATTTCTGAAGGGTTACAATGGGTGACACAGTGGCATAGTGATTAGCCTCACAGCACCAGGGACCAAGATTTGATTCCTGATTGGGGTTCCTGTCTGTGTGCAAGTTCTCCCCATGTATGGGTAGATTTCCTCTGCTCCAGTTCTACCTCCCTGCCCACCCCTACCCCCCTCTCCAACCCACCAACCTCCACAATCCAAAATAAGTGTTGGTTAGGTATATTGGCCATGCTAAATTTTCGCTCAGGCGGAACAGGCGCCAGAGTGTGGCAACTAAGGGATTTTCACATTAACTTCATTGTAGTGTTGCTGTAAGCTGATTTGTGACGCTGATTAAAAAAAAACTTAAAAACTTAGAATCTAGAGTTAATTAACTGTAAATTACCTTGATACCTCACTGATACCGAGAGCGATGCTTCTGGTCCTTTGTGAATGATGGCTAATGACTCATTATTTACAATGTAACATGTGCAAGAGAAATCAGTGGTTTGCAGGGCAAAGAAAACAACCTAGTGATTAGAGCATAATGAATGACACAGTGTCATGAACAACATAGCGCATGATGTTTTTGTGTCGTAATCACAATTAGTAGGACTCACTATGCACCTTCCCTGTATCAGCTTGAAGAAGTTGGAGCCCAACAGTTGTGGATAGAAGTCACTGTTCAAAA
Organism: Sphyrna mokarran; assembly: GCA_024679065.1. NCBI lineage: Eukaryota > Metazoa > Chordata > Chondrichthyes > Carcharhiniformes > Carcharhinidae > Sphyrna > Sphyrna mokarran. Next base: position 17,583,186 of record JAGIQG010000008.1, on the reverse strand, counting down.
TGCTCATTCAACGCACCTTATCTGTTCCAGAACTGATTTTAAAGAAACAAATTAAGACGTGGAGAGGATGTTTCCACCTGTAGGAAAAACTAGAACCAGAGGGCACAACCTCAGGCTAGAGGGACACCAGAGATGAGGAGGAATTTGTTCAGCCAGAGAATGGTGAATCTGTGGAACTCTCTGCCGCAGAAGGTTGTGGAGGTCACATCATTAAGACAGATATAGATAGGTGCTTGATTAATAAAGGGATCAGGGGTTATGGGGAAAAGGCAGGAGAATGGGGATCATTCTCCATGTATCAGCCATGATTGAATAGCGGAGCAAACTGGATGGGCCGGGCGGCCTAATTCTGCTCCTATGTCTGATGTTCCATGGTCTTATGGTCTCACTTTGTACCACTCTGGAATTTGCTTGCAGCACAATATTGCCATATTTTCCCTCGATAATGTTTTGTTTATGACTTGCTCATCAGCACATATGACACGCTGGAGTCCATCAGTTCGTTAGATCTCTATCTGCCTTTTATCAAATGATACAGGTGCCGATTTGTGAAGAACTAACGGTACCTTTATTTGAAAAATGCCATTGTCAGTTTTACCTTTCTGTGCTAGTAGTGATAACAGGAATGAAAGGAACCTAATGGAGACAGAGGACTCGTTCTGCTGAAGCCCATTTTATTTGCATTCTTTCAGCCTGGTGAAACAACATCAAGTCACTTGAAAATTTTTGAAATAGAAAACTAAATTTAGAAATACCCATCATTAAGGACAAAAATATTTGGTCTTTTTTATTCCCTACACATTATTCATCCTTTTGAGCCTGTGTTATTCAGTGCCAGCAGCCATCTCTTTCATTAATGGGCTAAATATAACATAATGCAGTGATGGATGTCAGGTCACATAAGGACAGTAGATGGAGACTAAATACAGGATGTGTTATAATACATTTCCACACAGTGCTGTGACTTGTACCATCATTACCATTTTTCATTCAAAAGACATTGAAAGACAAAATACTCTTTATAAATATATTATATAATTTGTCATCATGTTTCAAGGCCCTTGGATGAAGTACTTTTGAAAAAAGTGTATCTTCTGCTATCTTACAAGCTTATTAATGGCTTCCTTGTGAAGATGGAATAATAGTGGTGACATTTCAATCCTTCTCATCATCTAGTATAATCTTAATTTGTGAGAATCAACTTAGTTAACATTTCAGTATTTATATTCTAAATGATGCATTTTAATTTTAGATGATACCTTTTTTGATTTGAATTGATTTACTATTGGCACATGTGCTGGGGTACAATGAAAAGTATTGTTTCTTGCATGCTATACAGGCAAAATATACTGTTCATAATGTACATAAGGGAGAAGAATCAGAGGGGGCACAGAATGTTAATGCTACAGGTACGTGTAAGATGTAGAAAAAGATCAGCTTAATCTAAGATAGATCCATTCAAATGTCTGATGGCAGCAGGGAAGAAGCTGCTTTTGAGTTGGTTGGCATGTGACCTCAGACTTTTGTATCTTTTTCCCGACGGAAGAAGGCAGAAGAGAGTATGGGTGGGATTTCATTGCCTAACTCAACCTGGAAAATCCCACCCAAAGTCAATGGATCTCCTCATTGCACACCCCTTGCCCACTCCGATTCCCGTGTCGGGAGGAGCAGTAGAATTCCAGAGTACATCCGGGGTGCGTGGGGTCCTTGATTATGCCGGCTGCTTTTCTCCAGCAGTAGGACACACAGACTGAGTCAATGGATGGCAGGTTGGTTTGTGTGATGCACTGTTCACAGCCCTTTGTAGTCTCTTGTGGTCTTGGTCAGAGCAGGAGCTGTACCAAGCTGTGCATAATCTGGAAAGAATGCTTTCTATTGTGCATCTGTACAAATCGGTGAGAGTCGTAGCAGACATGCCGAATTTCCTTGGCCTCCTGAGAAAGTAGAGGCAATAGTGGACTTTTGATTTGATTTGATTTAATTTATTATTGTCACATGTATTAACATGTAGAGAAAAGTATTGTTTCTTGCACGCTATACAGACAAAACATACTGCTCACGAAGGAAATGAGAGAGTGCAGAATGTAGTGTTACAGTCACAGCTAGGATGCAGAGAAAGATCAACTTAATGCAACATTCAAAAGTCCGACAGCAGCAAGGAAGAAGCTGTTCTTGAGTCAGTTGGTATGTGACCTCAGACTTTGTATCTTTTTCCCGATGGAAGAAGGTGGAAGACAGAATGTCCGGGTTGCGTGGCGTCCTTAATTATGCTGGCTGCTATGCTTGCAAGATGTTCTCCAAAAATTAATGCTCACATCATTTTAATATCTTTCCTAAGAAAATAGTTGCATAAAATTAAAGTCATTTTAAAATAGCCCGTAGAGGTTACACCTTTTGAATGGTGTAGAAATATTGTTGCACCAAATGTAAAAATAATGCAAGCTTTTTGCCAGTTACCATGAAATTTGTGGAGGTTGTTTCTGATTTCAAACATGGCATTTTTGTAAATATGTGCACAAAATATTGTGAACGCTGACAACATTTCTTTCCATCCCAAAAGAATCTGTTATCATTTGTTATGGTAAGTTTGAAAGTACCCTAAAGAAAATATTGTGTTATTTAATGTACAATATCTCTGGTGGGGATCTTTCGTACTGCCTCCACCCCATTTTCCCCATCCACCCCATGCTTTCAGGTGGTGAAGGCAGCTCATCACTGGCCGACAATGTTCCCTCATAGCCTCCAGGGACTCAGATTCGATTCCCGGCTTGGGTCTCTGTCTGTGCGGAGTCTGCACATTCTCCCCGTGGCTGCATGAGTTTCTCCAGGTGCTCTGGTTTCCTTCTACACTCCAAAAGATAGACTAGTTAGATGCATCAGCCTTGCTAAATTCTCCCGCGCTAGAGTGTGGCGACTAGGGGATTTTCATAGTAACTTTTTTTTTAAAGCAACACAGCACGGGAAACAGGCCCTTCGGCCCAACGAGCCCGCGCCGCCGTCATACTATATAGTAGCAAATACATTATCCTAGTTTAATATTCCTATATAATAATATATATATTATTCCTAATATGGAAAATTTTCACCATAGGGACAATTTGTTACCCAATCAGCCTAAGAGCGAATTTTTGGGCTGTGGGAGGAAACCGGAGTGCCCGGAGAAAACCCACGCAACCACGGGGAGAACACGCAAACTCCCGCAGACACCGGCCCAATTCCAAGTGTCTGCACAGCCACATCGATAGTCTCTGAGATGTCATGGTGCCCTTCAGATGGTCCACATAAAGCACTCATTTACGACATGAGGTACCAGGCAACCCATGAATCAACATCCAAGAGCTGTACACGCACCACCTGCCGAATGCATGCTCAAATTATGGAACGAATTACCTGTGGAAAAAAGCCGTAGTTAAACAGTCCTAATATATCCCTCTATCTGCATACCGCTCATGTGGCTGTCCAAGAGACCCTTAAACAGCCCCAGCGTGCCTGCTCCCACCACCTTACTCGACAGTGCATTCCACACCCCCACTACCCTTTGTGTGAAAAACTGCCCTCTAATATTCATCCTATACATAGCCCCCCTCACCCTATGGCCATGACCTCTCGTCCTATCCATTTCTAAAGGTGGAAAAAGATTAACTCCATTTACTCTATCTATACCCCTTATAATCTTATACACCTCTATGAGATCCCCTCTAAGCCGACGTCTTTCAAGGGAAAACAACCCCAGTCTATCTAATCGTTTCTCATAAGACAGTCCTTCCATACCAGGCAGCATCCTGGTAAACATCCTCTGCACTCTCTCCAAGGACTCCACATCCTTCCGATAGTACGGCGACCAGAACTGGACGCAGTATTCCAAGTGAGGCCTAACCAACGTTCTATACAACTGCAACATCAAACTCCTACTCTTGTATTCTATACCTTTTCTATGAAAGCTAACATACTATACGCCTTCTTTATCACCTTCTCCACCTGTGAGGACACCTTCAGAGACTTGTGAACCTGCACCCCCAAGTCTCTCTGCGTCTCTATGCTCCGTATAGTTTTTACCTTTTATCCTATAATTCTCTTCTACATTTTTCCGGCCAAAATGCATCACCTCGCATTTTTCCGGATTAAATTCCATTTGCCATCTATCTGCCCAACCTACCAACCTGTCTATGTCCTGTTGTATTGCCTGACACTGCTCTTCTGTACCCGCCAATCCAAGCATCTTTGTGTCATCAGCAAATTTGCTGATCTCACCACCTACCCCTACTTCCAAGTCGTTTATGTAGACCACAAATAGAAGAGGACCTAGTACTGAGCCTTGTGGCACTCCACTAGTGATAGGCTTCCAGCCGGAAAAAGAGCCTTCCACTACTACCCTCTGTCTCCTCCTCCCGAGCCAGTTCTTGACCCATCTACATACCCGACCCTGTATCCCATGCGCCTTCACCTTCTCTCTCAGTCTACCATGAGGAACCTTGTCAAACGCCTTACTGAAATCCATGTAGACGACATCAACAGCCTGTCCTTCATCAACTGTTTTTGTCACTTCTTCAAAAAAGTCCACTAGATTCGTAAGACAAGACTTCCCCTTGACGAAGCCATGCTGCGTATCCCTGATCAGATCGCAGCGCTCCAGATGCTCATACATCCGGTCCCTAAGGATCCTCTCCATTAGCTTACCTATAACTGAAGTCAAGCTCACCGGCCTATAGTTCCCTGGGTGATCCCTCTTACCTTTTTTAAACAACGGTACTACGTTTGCTATCCTCCAGTCCTCTGGGACCTCACCTGTGTCCAAGGAAGAGACAAAGATTTGCGTCAGAGGCCCAGCCACGTCTTCCCTCAACTCCCTTAGCAGCCTGGGGTAAATGCCATCAGGCCCCGGAGCTTTATATGTCTTTAAGCTGCCTAACAGCCCCAACACCTCTTTCCTCGTAATCCTTTTTTCCCTCAACCGATCCTCAACTTTGTCAACATCAGGCACAGACATCTGTCCAGTCTCCTGCGTGAATACCGACGCAAAGTATTCATTCAGGATCTCCCCCATTCCCTCAGGCTCTAAGCATAGATCCCCTCCTCTGTCCCTAAGAGGTCCAATCTTGCCTCTAACCATCCTTTTGCTCCTTACATAGGTGTAAAATGCCTTTGGATTTTCCTTTATCCTACCTGCCAGAGCCACCTCGTTCATTTTTGTGTTAATGTAAGCCAACTTATGACTGTAATAAAAACACTTAAAACAAAAACTTTAATTTTCTTTGCTCTCTCACAGAGAGTGGTAGATATCTGCAACTCATTAATGGAGAAGGTAGTGGAAGCAGATACAACCACAATTTTAAGGGACATCTGGACAAACACATGAATAGAATGGGATTGGAAGGGTATGGTCCCCAGAAGGATAGGAGTTTTTAGTTCAATCAGGCAATATGGTGGGTGCTGCTGAGAGGGCCGAAGGTCCTGTTCCTGTGCTGTAATTGACTTTGTTCTTTGAATTGTCTTGTAATAGCATTTAAGCAATCTCTCAGTCATAATCAGTAAAAAAAGGAAGTAAAACTTATATTTCTATTGGGCTGGATTTTATTGGCAGAATGCTCAATGACCCACCCACTGCCCTTGCCAACCAGAAGATAGAACATAGAACATAGAACATAGAACATTACAGCACAGAACAGGCCCTTCGGCCTTCGATGTTGCGCCGACCAATATAAAAAGCAATGCCCCTCCAAACTAAACCATTCCTTCTCTTCCATATACTTATCAACTAACCTCTTAAACGCCACCAAACTTGGCGCATCTACAACTGCTGCAGGCAGGGCATTCCACTCCCGAACCACCCTTTGGGTAAAGAACCTACCTCTGATATCCGTCCTATAACTATCACCCCTTAATTTAAAGCTGTGTCCCCTCGTGCTAGCTTTCTCCATCCTAGGAAAAAGGCTATCACTGTCCACCCTATCTAAACCTCTAATCATCTTATATGTTTCGATTAGGTCCCCTCTTAGCCGCCTCCTTTCTAACGAAAACAACCTCAAATCCCTCAGCCTCTCCTCATAAGACCTGCCCTCCATACCAGGCAACATCCTGGTAAACCTCCTCTGTACCCTCTCCAATGCCTCCACATCTTTCTTATAATGTGGGGACCAGAACTGCACACAATACTCCAAGTGCGGCCGCACTAGAGTTTTGTACAGTTGCAACATGACGTTGCGGCTCCGAAATTCAATCCCTCTACCAATAAAAGCCAAGACTCCATATGCCTTCTTAACAACCTTCTCGACCTGACTGCCTACTTTCAGGGATCTATGCACATACACACCAAGATCCCTCTGTTCATCTAGACTACTAAGAATCCTACCATTTGCCCTATACTCTACACATTTATTATTTCTGCCATAGTGCATTACCTCACACTTTTCCACATTAAACTCCATTTGCCACCTCTCGGCCCAGCTCTGCAACTTGTCCAAGTCTCTCTGCAAACTATAACACCCCTCTTCACTATCTACCACTCCACCGACTTTAGTGTCATCTGCAAATTTACTAATCCATTCTTCAATACCCTCATCCAGATCATTTATAAAAATTACAAACAGCAGGGGCCCCAAAACAGACCCCTGAAGATAAGTTGTTTTCTTTAAATATGGCACCCCACAACCTAAATATTGGCATCAGCCTTAACAAAACCCATCCCTCTGTGGGTGGAAGTTCCACGCTCAAAAGCTGATCATCATGCAAAGGGTTAACTGATGGGATGTGCCCATGTATGGCATAGATGATAATGTACCTCTGACATAAGTCTGTAAAGGAGCAGGTTCAAGAGAAAGAGAGAGGTTGGGACATCACAGCCAGGAGCAACATACCCATTCTGTATTCTGTTTCGATGTAATATTATTAAACACGTGTGAAGCAGATACCAGATTATATCTGCAGTCTGCCTGAGAATAGGGTACCACACCACACTCCAAGATAGAGGGATCAGTTCAGAATGACATCAACCAATCTGCCTGTAGACCGGCAGTTTTTTGCAGTTCCCAAACTTTTCTCAAGAGCGGGAAGTGCTGGGACGACAAGGAGACCTGTAGGAATTGAAGATGATGACAAGATCTTGGTAAATCTCAAGCTTTCAAAGGATGGAGAGATTTTATAAAGTTTTAAAGTTTAGTCATAAGTAAGGCCTACATTAACACCACAATGGAGTTACTGTGAAATTCCCCTCGTTGCCACACCCTGGTGCCTGTTCAGGTCAATGCACCTAACCAGTATGTCTTTCAGACTGTGGCATTGCATACTGTCGTGGAAAGGAAGGCGAAATGAAGCGAGGGGCAGGTTTTGAAAGACAGGCAGAAAGATGCAAAGTGAGTGGGCGTATAATCTCAAGGAGAATGCCCACCAAGAATGCATGTCATTTTCTTTCTCCTTTTGAAAAAAATGGCCTTCCCACATGATCTTCCACTGTCTAGTGTAATATCGTGTAGTTAAGCGCTGGTGTGTTAATGGGTGCTATAAATCCGTCCCCTACCCATTTTGCATCTCTGCACTATGGGAGCAGGGTTGGAGGTGGTCAGATAGATAGTGGGCTTGCAGCTAATATATTACATACTCCCCCTGGTGAAAACTTGCTGGGTGGAAAGGTGGGGCGGTATAAAATCCAGCCCATGGACTTTTTTAAAACCACTAGGCACTTGCAGTACAGTTTTTTTTTAAAGTATGATCTCTTGTTGGAGTACTTGATGCTGTATTTGATGTATATCTGCTGAAGAATCACATAGAACCAACAAGAATTGCCAAGTAGTCAGATGAGACTTTAAACTGAGACTTCCTCTGTCTGACCCTGTGGTTTGCATGAATGTCACATTGATGGGAAGTTGTTGATTTATGAAGATTCTTCCAAATATACCATCAAAAACAGGTGAATTGATAATTCGTCTTACGGTAGATGAGGGGAGATTATTTTGTTCAGAATGGGCAGCACAATAGCACAGTGGTTAGCCCTGCTGCTTCACAGCTCCAGGATCCTGGATTTGATTCCCCGCTCAGGTCACTGTCTGTGTGGAGTTTGCACATTCTCCTTGTGTCTGTGTGGGTTTCCTCTGGGTACTCCTGTTTCCTCCCACAGTCCAAAGATGTGCGGATTAGGTTGATTGGCCATGCTGAGACATAGCCCCATACAGTCCAGGGATACGTAGGTTAGAAGGATTAGTAGGTATAAATATGTAGGGATATGGGGGTAGGGACTGGGTGGGATTATGTTTGGTGTAGACTCGATGGATTGTAGGGCCTCTTACTGCACTTTAGGATTCTATGAATGTGGAATTACAGAATAAAAATTACTTCTCTTAAAAGCAATGTATTTCTAAATGAGCATTTTGTTAATTGTACCATGAGTGCACCAAACAACGTATTCTTTGCACACATTTCCATCGGAAATGTTCTGATTAAATGGTTTGAGTGCCAAGTGTCTGTATAAATACATGTTAGAATTTGAATGTGACAAATACATGGATTAATTGTAGAAAATAGTTTTGTTTATTTGTATTCGTTTGATTGATAGTAGTCAGGATTGAGTTGATGTTGAATGGATTTCAGTGATTTGATTTGATTTGTTATTGTCATATGTATTAACAGACAGTGAAAAGTATAGTCTCTTGCTCGCTGCACCGGCAAAAAATACTGTTCATAGAGAAGGAAAATAGAGAGTGCAGAATTTAGTGTTACAGTTACCGCTAGGGTGTAGAGAAAGGTCAACTTAATGCAAAGTAGGTCAATTCAAAGTCTGAAGGCAGCAGGAAAGAAGCTCTTCTTGAGTCGGGTTGGTATGTGACCTCAGACTTTTGTATCTTTTTCCAGACGGAAGAAGGTGGAAGAGAGAATGTCCAGGTGGATGGGGTCCTTAATTATGCTGGCTGCTTTGCCAAAGCAGTGGGAAGTGTAGCCAGAGTCAACGGAAGTGAGGCTGGTTTGCATGATGGATTGAGCTACATTCATGACCTTTTGTAGTTCCTTGCAGTTCCACAGGGGAATTGGAAGCTTGATGAGAGGGACATTGAAAGGCTAAAAACAGGTCCAAACTGAAATACCAGGAACACAACATAAACTGGAATCCCAGAAATGCAGGGCAGTATTTGATAAGAGTATTACCCTCAAGCTGCAGATCCAGTGAGATCCCCTCACCTGATTATGGCATGGTCCACTATATTCAATGCCACTCAGGCATTTAACAAGACAGCAGTGGGCCTTCCCTGGGACCAAGGACCCCAGGGGCGGGAGAACTACTGGCCAATCGGAGACCGGAAGCTTTGTTTAACAACACTGTCACAGGGGAGGTTGTGACTACTGCTGGTGCAACAACTCCCTGAGACCCCACACCATTGCCTGGATGCCAGGCCACAAGTGAGTGATACTGAGAGGGATACCATGGAGGGGGAGTGGAGATCACAACAAGGGCAGGGAAATAGCTGTCAGCGGGCACCCCATTCCTGCTGCCAGGCTGTAAAATAGGCACTGAAGGAGATGGAGATACTGACATTGGAATGGGATGGGCATAGTAAGAAGTCTCATAACACCTGGTTAAGATCCAACAGATTTATTTGGAATCACGAGCTTTCAGAGTACTGCTCCTTCATCAGGTGATTTCAAATTAGCCTATTGGACTTCAACCTGGTGTAATAAGACTTCTTACGGTGCATTTGGAATGAGGGAGTCCTTAGGATCCTGCAAGAGTTTGCTTGTCATGCCCTGCATTGCAAGCCTCTTGCCTGCTGCTAGGTTAATACCAGCCACAATGGGATGAGAGTTGGAAGTGAGAAAGGGTCTCAATTGGCAGCAAGGGAGGGGGAAAGCCAGCCACAGGCCTTACCGCCATTGAGATGGAGATGGGAAGACCCCCATCCACCAGGTTTAATATACCCAGCCACCAAAGCTGCAATAAATTCCACCCATTGTACAATCAGTGTTTATGCTGTAGCCCAGGGTTTCTGAGGCTGTTCCACCATAGCTAGAACTGAGAGCCTATAGCAGAAGTTCAGCCTCGAGATGCACACTGTATGAATGAGCAATGTTACAGAGAGCTTGCTGACACTTCAATCAGCTGATTGAACAGCTGCTTGACCTAGCCATTCAATGCGCTGCTCAGATGTTGGAGCTAAAAAAAGAACGTTAGTGTTTCTCATTCATTGTTTTTGATCCAAACATGACTCGGAATTGAGCGCTGCAGATCCTACTGCAATGCCGCTGGCCACTGAGGCAGCTTCACTTTGCACTTAACCACTTAAGATTGGTTCGGCATAATTAGAAGCCTTTTAGTAATGCCATTACCAATAGGGTTGCTGAGTCATTACAGCACAAGAGGAGGCCATTTGGCCCAGAAAGTCGATGCCAGCTCCCTCTAGAGCAATCGAATCAGTCCCATTCCTCCCGCATTACCCCGTAGCCTTTTTTATTTCCCTCAAACGCTCAACTAAATTCCGACTGAAATCATTCATTGTTTCTGCTTCCGCCACCCTCACTGTTCCAGGTTTACATCACTCGCTGTGCAAAAAAGGCTCATTTCTCACATCCAATGCCATCCTCTATCCAAAGGATCATCTGGACTCGAAACACCAGCCCTTTTCTCTCCTTTTCCTCTTTTGGTTTCAGATTCCGGCATCCACAGTAATTTGTTTTTATTCTATGATTTTGCGTCTGCTCATTCTGCTAACCTGTATGTCTTGTCGCAGTTAATCAGTGTCTGCCACACCACCATAAAAAACGGGACTGAATTTTGAGAGACACCGCATAATACAATTGTGATAAGAATTTACAGCATCAAAAATGTTGTTGTTTTGGAAGTGACTAAAGTGACTAAATAACTAAACTTCACAGTTAATGATATTTGCAACCTTTTCTTGCAGTACGTCCTGATTTCTAGGCTGAAGGCTTTAGCTATTAAGATGCCGGACTGGACATTCTGCTTTTCAAGGATTCTGAGATTCCTCAGGTTATAGATGACAATGTCCAGCTGTCCTGTTAAATCTGTTTAGATATTGCTAATTGCCTCAGGTTCTTTAGCTGATTACAGCTTATATTTTGTAAGGCAATTGCCAGGTTACATGTAATACAAATTCCTAATGTTCTGGATTGAGGCATTTAATGATCGTTTTTATTTGTTATTGGTTTGTGTTTTTTTTAAACAAATCCCTGTGTCCTTTGCTCACGTATCTCCTTTTCTAGAATGTTTATGTCTAACCCTATCTTGCCAACCCCTTTATTCCAGCTGCAGAGTTAATTAACTTCCCCTGAGAATTTCCCAGATGGCAACATCTGATTCCACAAATTGGCAGACAGCAATCCACTAATTTCCTTTTGTATTTTTCTTTCTTTTCTGATCAGTGAGATATTACTGAGACTTTGTTACGGGGCTTTAACAGGACAGTTGCTTGGTGAGGTTGTGAGAGGGGTTTGCCAATTCACAAGGGGTTTTTTTATTCATTCAGGGGCATCACTGGGCTGGGCTGGCATTTATTGCCCATCCCTAATTGCCCCTGAATTGAATGGCTTGCTTAGGCCATTTCAGAGGGCTGTTCAGAGTCAACCGCACTGCTGTGGATCTGGAGTCACGTGTAGGCCAGGTCAGGTAAGGGTTGCAGATTTCCTTCCCTAAAGGAAGCTAGTGAACCGGATATATTTTTACAACAAAAAAATGGCTTCACAGTCACCATGAGACTTTTAATTCCAGATTTTTACTGAATTCAAATTTCACCATCTGCCACGGTGGGATTTGAACCCAGGCCATCACTCTGGGTTACTAGCCCAGTGACAATTAGCAATGGTTTCATGGCCATTATTCAACCTTTAATTCCAAATTTATATTTAATTCAAGTTTTACCATCTGCCACAGTGGGTTTTGAACGCTGGTCCTCAAAACATTACCCTGAATTATTAGCCTAGTGACAATACCACTACACCACCTCCTCTGATCTGAAGTTGATCTAATTTGACAAGTTCTTTTTGATATTACAATATTCCAGCAAGAAAGTGCAATAAGCATTTGAGAGAAGATTTACCAGTGAGGGTCACTAGTTAAGCTGGAGGCAATGGGGACTCAGTATGAAACATAGGAGAGGATCAGAAATTGTCCAAAGTGTGGATTTGCTGAGCGGTGTTACATTTGGATAGTGCAGAGATGGAATGGAGCACCCCTACTGTTCCTAATTTACATGAGAAACTTGGCTTGTGAAATTCCTTGCAGATGCTATCGAAACAGAACGAGCATTTGTTTCTATGGAGATAGCAGGAGCTTTACAAAGTGAGTTAGACTCAACTCACAGCCCTAAAATAGGTGATCTAAAAGATAATGGAATGAAGCTTAATGAAACATAATATGAACAGCTGTAAAGTGTGGCATGTTAAGGATTTCTATCCTCCAAGATAGTGTCAAAATAATGGAGAAGGGGAAGCAGATGGAATAATTCAACATATCCAACCATGGCAGTGCAGCATCAGCTATGTAACCAGAATGCCAAATCAGCCAAGTGTAAGTCAGAACAAATCATGCTCAAACTAAGTAGTAATTATGGCGTTGCATCTACAGTTCCACTCCAACCATTCAGGCACACATCATGAGTAATTTCACAGATGTGCTACTGTGGCATACTTCAGGCCACACTTTTCAAGAACTCCTGGAGGTGAAGGCCGAACACAGAAGGAAAGTCTCTTCAGATCATCTCAATGACACATTCCCATCTCCATGGGATAACGCAAAAGTTTGGGGGATGGTTCCCAACCCACATTTCATTCCAATAAGCCTAATTGGGGCCCAGGGAGCCAAAATCCAGCCTCAATTGTCAGAGGAATTAAGAGATGTTTGAAAAGAAATGAACATCAGATGCCAGCCTTGGCTATGTGGTAGCCCTTTTGATCGGGAATCAGAAGGTCCAAAGATTCAAGTACTTCATGTAGGTAACACTCCGCTGCAGTACTGATGAGCGCTATAGTATCAAAGGCATTGGCTGGTTTGTCGCCATGGAGATGGGAAGCTCGAATCAGGAAAATTCCCAACTCAGCATTCCTGTCTCCAGGGAAAGGACCCCCTGCTAAAATTTGGCTCCATTTTGGGGTGAGGACATTAGTGAGTTGGGCCTTTCACTTCCAATGGTAGTTTGGAAACAGCCACCAAATTATAAGACAGTTTGGTTCAAAGACCCATGTCAATTGTCTGAGACTTTTGTCCATTTTTATAAAAAAATATTAGGCCCTCTAGCTCTTATCCCTCATTCTCCTTCTACCCTCAAAGCCCTACAACATCTCATAGTCTGTATTTCACCTCAGATTGCTGTGCTGTCTCTATGCTATCTCATACCTTTCCATGCCATCTCTTTAGCCACTCACCCAGTATATTCTATGGACAGATCGCAAGAACCATATGGAGGTGAAAAACATTAAACATTCATCAATCTAAGCGAAATCTCATTCATATATACTTAATATATAAAAACTACTCTCATTCATGAAACTCATTTAAAATGTTTAAATTCCCTCAAGCAGTTAATCTGTTATGAAAAGAAACAAACTTTTATTTATTAGCCACAACAAAGAAAGCAAATCCTTTAATGGCCTCATAATATTGTCAATCAAAATGTTAAGTCAGCTAAGATCAATAGTTTTTGAGCTTTTGAATCTCATCCAAGCATCCATAATGGGTTTAGTTGTATTAACAACCTCTTGAAAATGTTAAAAATTAACTCTATTGAAACTGTGGAACAGATGGTCATCATATTGTCATAAAAGCATGTAATCACTATATTGCAGAAAGAGGCCATTTGGTCCATTGAGTTGCACTCACTCTCCAAAAGACTATCCCACCATTCTCCTCCTCCCTATCCCCATAACACGGCACATTTATTATTGCTAATCCATTTAACCTCCACTATAGGAGGAATTGAGAGAAAACCCACTGCAAATGTGGGGGAAATGTGCAAACTCCACACAGTTATCCAAAGCTAGATTTGAACCCAGGTCCCTGGTGCTGTGAGGCAGCACTGCTAACTACGAAAGTTGCTCTATTTTATTATAGAAATGGATGATGGCTTCCAAATCATTGTGTCACCTTTGGCTAAGTGGTAACACTCAGCACCAGAAAGCTGTAGGTTCAGGTGCCATATTTGAGACTGCAGCACAGTGGCTTGACACTCCACTGTGATACTGAAGGTGTACTGCACTGTGGGAAGTGCTGACTGTTGGAGGTACTGCCTGAGGGAGTGCTACACTGTGGGAGATTCTGTCTGAGGGAGTGTTGCACTGTTGGAGGTGCTGTGCTTTGGGAGGTGCTGTGCTGTGGAAGGTGCTGCATTGTTGGAGGTGCTGCATTGTTGGAATTGTTGTCTGAGGGAGTGTTGCAGTGTTGGAGGTGCTGCACTATAAGAGATGCTGCACTGTGGGAAGTGCTGCGCAGTGAGAGGTGCTGCACTGTTGGAAGTGCTGTACTGTTGGAGGTGCTGTCTGAGGGAGTGCTGTATTGTTGTAGATGCTGCTTTGTTAGAGTTGCTATCTGAAGGAATGCTGCATTGTTGGAAGTGCTGCACACGAGAGGTGCTGCACTGTGCGATGTGCTGCACTGTGCGATGTGCTGCACTGTGCGATGTGCTGCACTGTGCAATGTGCTGCACATGGGAGGTGCTGGACTGTGCGATGTGCTGCACTGTTGGAGGTGCTATCTGAGGGAGTGCTGCTCTGTTTAAGACACTGCACTGTTGGAGGTGCTGTCCTGAACATATGACATTCTTCTGTGATCTTGTCTGCATTCTCACTTTGTAATAAAAGATCCTGTGGTACTGCTTCAAACAAGAACATGGGCCTTTTCCCTGTTGTGTTGGCCAATAGCTACCCTTCCCCTAAGATTACTGAAACAGAATGGCTGAAAAATTAGGTTATACAGGGTTTAAATCCTTAGTGCCACTGATGCTGTTTCAGGGTAAAAGAAGCAGCAGTGCCTTGTGTGCATACCTCTGATGTGGGTTGCGCTGGATACTGCTTTGGATTAGTTATTATTGCAGGTGATGGGTGCTGGTGCTGGTGCTGGATGTATCCACAGCTGGCAGATTGCATTCTCAGTCAGGATGTCATGCTAATGTGATTCCGATAGTGCTGTTTTCATGCTGAATGTTCCAGCTCTCTCTTGGCCATACACAGCTCGATTTGGAACCTCAAAACTTACAGGTTTTGTTCCTAATTGACATCAACTACTTGTATGTACATTTGCAAGTCTATTTAAAGTGATCGGAGCCCAGAGAGATTGGAATGTCATACGGTGAACATCTTGATTTAGGTGTTCTGCACAGTGCGCTTGCTTCCAGTTATGCGTCTGCAGTTTCTAAACCCCGTGGCCTGTGGCATAACATGAAGAGTGAACCGAGGTGACATAGAGAAGGACAAGTTAGTTGAAGAGGGATTTGGAGAAGGATGAGAAGTGCTATTAGCAGAAGACCTTATCCACTTGGCATCTTTGGGCCTATCTCCACCTCAATGAGGAACAGCTTTGACAAAGGGTCATCCGTACTTGGAATGTTGGCTCTAATCTCTTTTCACAGATGCTGTCAGACCTGCCGAAATTCCTCAGCAATTTTTGTTTTAGTTTCAGAGTGTGTGCAGACACAGGGAATGTTGGAAAATCTCAGCAGATCCGACAGCACCTGTGGAGAGAGAATAGAGCCAATGTTTTGAGTTTGGATGCTAGACTCAAAACATTGGCTCCGAACTCTGTCCACAGATGCTGTCAGACCTACTGAGATTTTCCAGCATTTTCTGTTTTTGTTTCAGATTCCAGCATCCACTTTTGTTATAGTTTGTGCACAGTCTGACCAGAAATCTGTTGCAGGCAGAGCTGCAATCCCACAGCATAGTGAGAATGGCGTTTGAATGACTGTGATGCTGAGCATTGCCGCAGACTCTTTCACTGCAGGCATCTTCCTGTCAGGAGATACATTCACTGATTTTGAGCATTTGTCCAAGGTCATTAGCACTGCTTTCAGCTAACACAAGGCCACACTTATAGCATTGACAGCTATCTGCTCCCACATCTTCATAATGGCTGTGAATAAAAGAGCCCCCTAGCCCTGCATGGATTGCTCTCCTCTGGGCCACCTTTGACACCAAGGCCTCCAGTGCTACGAGGGAGAAAGCTTAGAGCCTACTTTCTGTCATGTTGTGCCATTTCAGTGATCTCCCTGCTATGACCATCTCCCCCAGTTACTGAACAAGGAACAAAGAACTTCGGCCCTCCAAGCCTGTGCCACTCATGGTCCAACTAGACCATTCATTTGTATCCCTCCATTCCCAATCTGCTCATGACTATCCAGGTAAGTCTTAAATGATCCCAGCGTGTCCGCCTCCAACACCTTACTTGGCAGTGCATTCCAGGCCCCCATCACCCTCTGTGTAAAAAAAGTCCCTCTGATACCTGAGTTATACATCGCCCCTCTCACCTTGAGCCTGCGACCCCTCGAGATCGTCACCTCCGACCTGGAAAAAAGCTTCCCACTCTTCACCCTATCTATACCCTTCATAATTTTGTACACCTCTATTAGGCCTCCCCTTATTCTCTGTCTTTTCTGGGAGAACAAGCCCAGTTTACCCAATCTCCCTTCATAGCTACTGGCAGTGCTTTGTCTGCAGTCTGACACGGGGTATATGCGTGGCTTCACTGGAATAGAGCGAGGGGTGGTCCTGGGTAAGATGTTCTGTCGGAAGGTCAGTGCAGACGCAATGGCCAAAATTTTACAGATTCCAGGGTGGGTGTGACTCACAGAATGAAATACCCCATTGGCCTTGGGTGGGATTTTATGAACCTCACCTGAATGAGGTGTTAAAGTATCAGCCAATGAACTATAGGGATTCTATGATGACTTTAACAATGGATTATATCACGTTGGGCTTCTGAATGTAATGCTGGAAAGCCCTTTTGCATAGATTAGCATGCTATACATGCTCATTAAGAGGCTAACTCGTTGAATGAAGTTTCTCTGTCCAAGCTGAGTCACCCCCCACCCCCCCACCCCGACCCCCCTCTGCCTCCGCCCCTTACAGCACGAAGCTAGAGTGTTCCCATTCACCACATGAGGAAAACTGCTTGCCCACCCCATGTCTTGGCCACATTCACAGACACCAGTAGGAGTGAACACATTCTTCACCACCTCTGTCCACAGATCCCCATTGACTTCACTTGCCTGCCACCTCTCCACGAGTTGGTCTTTCCGCTTAGGCCTACAAAGGGCAGCAAGGCCTTCCCATCCCAAGGGTTGCAGCCATTTTCTCCATGATATTAAAAGTTCACTGCTGTAGCCTGTGCAAAGCTGGATGGATCACACTACTGATGGATTTGAACTTAGTGATGTAATTACCGGTACAAGCACCTTGGCGGACGTGTTTTCTGCTTCTTCTGAGAAATGTACATGTTTGGAATGATTTAACCCAGAGTCAGATTCAGCCTGTTCATTATTTCTTTATATTCAGTGGTTTCAACACTGTTCACTCAAGGCTTTATTGCTTCACATTCTTGTCAAAGACACAATTCCCCATCTCATAATCACCCATTGCCATTTTTGGATTTTTTAATATGCAGTGATGTTCCATCCAGTTCAGCTGCAGTCATTTCCTTCAGCGAGGACACCTCTTGTTCCGTGACTTTGCCTTTAAACATCATCTTGTTATTTCCGAGTAGGCTGACAATGACTACAGCCTTGCTCCGGGCTGCAGTTTCTGCTTGAACGATTTCTTTTCCCCCTCATTTCAGTCAACTGTCCTTCAGACTATCAGATATGTAACATTTTTCTACTTGTGGACCATATTTCTATTCTGCTCCTGTTGTCAGGGAATTGATAAAATGATCAAATGGCCCTCAGAGCTGTGAAGCGTAGCGTGACTTCCATTCAGTGGTAGAAGCCAGTTTTAGACAGTTAATAACGGGGGCACATCCTGCCAGAATGATGACACAACAATTCTTGTTAAGTCAGTCCATTGACAAACATTCCACAGCTGCAAATTTTGGATCTATGCAGAGAGCACACTCAGGATCACTTTTAACTCATCAGGACCAGCTAAGCAGCGCAGTCAGGGCCTCAGAATTATGTTGGTGGGGTTAGTGCTCCATTCATGCTATCCTTTGGCTTCTACCATTTTGGAAGGAGGTCTGTGCCCAAGTGGCCATAGCTACTGTTTGAGAGAGGAAATTTACCAATGTGGATTGAAATCCTGATAATGTGGTTAGGATTCGCTCTTGCAATGTCTATTTTTGATACACGTGGACGGAAAGTGATTCTTTTATCTTAGTCTGCGCCGAAGGCTGCAGACAGGCACAAAAATATGTATTTTTGTAGCCTTGCAGGAGCAAGTTTTTTTTTAATTTTTTTCCTCCAGTCTTATAGTTCCTCCATTCTTAAAGTTTCAAAGCCAATACTTGGAGCAGACTTGAATCCATCTTGCTTGCTTCAAAAACCAAATTCAAATTGAATCCAATTCATGGTCCCCATGGTGGCACAGTAGTTATCATAGATGCCTCACATTGCCAGGGTCACAGGTTCAATTCCGGCCTTGGGTCACTGTGTGAAATTTGCACTTTCTCCTTGTGTCTGGGTGGATTTTCTCCTGGTGCTCTGGCTTCCTCCCACAAGTCCAAAGATGAGTGGGTTAGGTTTTTTGGCCATGCTAAATGGACCCTAATTGTCAGGGGAATTATCAGGGTAAATGCATGAAATTATGGGACTAGGATCTGTGTGGGATTAATATGGACCGAATGGTCTCCTTCTGAACTGTAGGGATTCTACAGTTTTAAGAGGGACAAGTGAGATTCAGGCTGATAAGATAGGGCATTGCAAGGATCTTGGTCTTGATCTAATGCATGAGCTTTAGTTGAAAAACAAAGAAGCGCACTATGGCCAGGGGATCGTGGTTTCGCTCCTACCAGGTACAAGCCACTACAGCTCACTGTTTGCCCAGTATCATCAGCCTTGGCTTTGCCTCCCCTAAACTTCCAGGAGCCATCTTAGCTGTCAGTGACTTCCTGAATGGCTGCCATTCCTGTGACCCAAAGCTGAGGTGCCAGCCATTTG
The DNA here is from genome assembly GCA_024679065.1 of Sphyrna mokarran. Taxonomy (NCBI): domain Eukaryota; kingdom Metazoa; phylum Chordata; class Chondrichthyes; order Carcharhiniformes; family Carcharhinidae; genus Sphyrna; species Sphyrna mokarran. The sequence continues at coordinate 17,564,113 of JAGIQG010000008.1, read as the reverse complement.
ATACTGGCACCTCGCCAGTCAGATACAAATGAGACTCTGGCCTGCACACTCCACTAATTGGTCATCCAGATAATTGAAATCATCTCAATGGATGTGAGTAATTCAGCAGAAATGTCAGAACAGCGGAACAAATATTTTAACAACCTTTCAGAAAAGAACAATACCTCTCGCTACTTTGGTCATGGCTAATGGGAAAATTAGGAAGGAAGGATAAGAAAAATTGCAAAGGAAGGAAACTCACTGTATGGATCAAAGAAAGAGAATGTCCCAGCATCCAACCCATGGTTTCATAGCAACTGAAGCGAGGAAGTGGAGAATGAGAGTTTGGGCCCCTGTTATCATGCCAGGAGATCATACACACTGGCTGGAATTTTACTGCCCAGCCCGCCACGGGAATTGGAGTGGAAGAGGGGTGGACAGTGGGAAGGTCTGCTGTCCTCAGGCGGGATTTTAGACTTCAAGACAAGCGAGTGTAAAATCTTGGCCATTGGCTGCGATTTTCCCGAATCAGCTCTAAGTGCCCAGACCCGCAGAAAGATCGGAATGTTTCCCTCCAGCATTAGCAGCGACTGTGAAATGCATTTCTCCCGTCTGAACAATGGAAATTTATCCATCAAGGCAAACAAACCCACCAGCTCGGCAGTTCAGAGATCGTGATCCCATTTGTAAAGGGCAGCCTGATCTCTATGCTGACAGACATTGCCCACCTCCAACCCCTGCCCTCCCCAGCATCCCCCCTCTCCCCCTCTGGAATGGAAATGATCCCTCTGCAGGTGGGGGAAGGGGGAGGCAGAGGAGGGCAATGAATGGTGGGAAGGGTTTGAATTGGGTTTCAGCCCCGCTAATTACATCCAAATTGGCAGTTCTGCATAATCCTACCCAGTTCGGGGAGGGTGAACCCCATCGAGGTTGGCAAGGCGGGCAGGGCAAATGGCACCCATTGGGAATCCTGTCTTTCCCCCACTGCCCCATTCAATGGGATATCAGGATTTCATCAGTGGCAAACAGGACTGGTAAATCCCCCGTTACTGACATTGGAACATGCCCAAATGATGATTGTTATTCTCACTGGTCATACCCCTTCTGGGCTAAATCTTAACTGCAGGTACATTTTCCAGATGATGTCTATACTCTATCTCTGACTCCCTGCCAGCATGGACTATGTGAAAGAAGTTCTCCATGTTCATTACCAGATAGGTGGTCTGATAGTTGTGGGTAAAGCCAGTCACACAATCAAACTTAATTGCTGTTTTATGCCTGTCATGTGTTTTATTTCAAGCAGTGTCTCTCTGATTATGGCATTTCCAAAATACTAGTCAGCATTATGCTTAATCAGACATTCATGTATCCTATTTGCACCATTACACCCATTCTCCCAATGTTCTTGGGGATAGGACTTTCCAAAACAAGATATAAACCCTTCTGTTTTTAGATGAAGTAATGAGCATACGGTCAGATGAAGCGAGCATACCTCTGCTGTAAACCAACTGAACCGGTATCTCTTCATTGAAGCTCCTTTTCATCCTCTTAAAAAAGAACTTGTATTTATGGTGTTGCAATGAATGACAGTAATGGAATTACCACTGGAACTAAATAAAGAGTAGAATATTCAGACCTGGCCTTAAATCATTTTCATTCATTGATGGCATGGTAGCACTGAGGTTAGCACAGTTACCTCAGAGCACCAAGGACCCAAGTTTGATTCCTAGCTTGGGTCAGTGTCTGTGCAGAGTTTGCACATTCTCCCCATGTCTGCATGGATTTCCTCCGGGCGCTCTGGTTTCCTCCACAGTCCGAAATACATGCTGGTTAGGTACTTGGCCATGCAAATTTTTCCCTCAGTGTACCTGAACAGATGCCCAAGTGTGGTGACTAGGGATTTTCACAGTGACTTCACTGCAGTGTTAATGTAAGCCTACTTATGACACTAATTAAAAAAGAATTCTCAGATAAAATTAGATAGCTCTGATATATATCTGAGGCAGAAGCTCTCTGTGCCTGCTGCTGGATCCACAGGAATGAACACTTGCTGAACAAGTCTGCCTTTCCACTCTCAAGTCGGGAATGCAAAGTGGGGAAAATTCCCGGCTCCATAAACCCAACTTGGGAGAAAGTGTCCTGAGTGGTCAAATGTCAATCATGGGCAATTGGGACTAGCTTTGGGTTTAAAAAAAAGGGGTAGCATGGATAAGTTGGGCCAAAGAGCCTGTTTCCATACTGTAAATCTCTATGGCTCTATTAGCTGCTAGTGGAAGATGGGCGTTACAGTACAGTTCTTCGCAGACCTTTAAGATCACTGTGGCCTCTTACAAAATCTAATCATCCAAAGAAGCAGTGATATATGGTAGAAGTAGTCAACTAAATGGATAACAGGGAGAATTTCTGCAGATAATTACTTCGATGCAGACTCATACTTTCCTAAGTATGAAGTAGAACGGGTACTAATACAGCCATGAGCTAATGCATGGAATTCTAAGTACCTTACATTGTCTTAACTTTTGTCTGTTTCATTCAAAATAATGAACAATTGAGCTCTGCGCATAGCTCACTAGAACAGAATTAACCAACATTTTTGGTATGAGCTCATTAATGTATCGAATCACACGCCAGAAGTCTACCACCCCACGGGAATCGGAGCAGGCGAGGGGCGGACAATGGGAAAGTCCGTTGACCACAGGTGGGATTTTCCAGTCTAGGGTCAAGAGAGGCCATAAAATCCTGCACAAGTAGGCCATTCAGCCCATCGAGTCTGCATCGTCTCTCTCCGATAGAGCACCTTACTCAGACCTATCCCCATGCCCTCATGTATTTACCCCACTAAACCCACTAACCTACACATCTTGGGTCACTAAGGGGCAATTTAGCATGATCAATCCACCTAACCTGCACATCTTTGCTACAATTCACATTTTAGCAAGTAGTAGTAGCTTCATTATAGGAGCATTTTTACAGGCAGCTCAGTGGCATGTTGTATGAAATATAACTGGTCTAATGAGAACTGACTGAGTGACATTTCCCAGGCTTAGTTTTGAGTATATTTTAATAAACGTAAAATAATAATTAAATATTCTTCTTGTACAGATCATCATTTCAGATTATTTTGTTGGGGTAATCCTTTATCAATTCATTCCTTTTTCACCTTTCAAAATTCATAGAGAAATCATTTTGAATCACATAATCATTGTTGGAATCCTCCCATCCCCACTGTGGCGGTTCAGGAAGCAGGCAAGAATGGAGAATCTGGTGGGAGCCAAAATATTAAAAGCCCTTAGTTGTAAAACCATATTGCAGTTCTCCAAATGGCAGGTTATAGAGTCATAAAGGTTTACAGCATGGAAACAGACCCTTCGGCCCAACTTATCCATGCCGCCTTTTATTTAAAACTCCTAAACTAATCCCAATTGTCCGCATTTGGCATATATCCCTCTAGACCCATCGCACTCATGTAGCTACCTAAATGCTTTTTGAAAGATAAAATTGTACCCACCTCTACTATTATCTTTGGCAGCTTGTTCCTGACACACTATGCTCCGTATGAAAAAATTATCCTGCTGGACACTTTTGTATCTCCTCCCCTCACCTTAAACCTATGCCTTCTAGCTTTAGACTCCCCTATCTTTGGGAAAAGGTATTGACAATCTATCTTGTCTATGCTTATTATTTTATAGACCTCTATAAGGTCACCCCTCAGCTTCTTGCGGTCCATAGAACAAGTCCCAGTCTATTCAGTCTCTCATTATAACTCCCGGTAGCATCCTAGTAAATCTTTTCTGCACTCTTTCTAGTTTAAGAATATCCTTTCCAGGATTGCACACAGTATTCCAAGTATGGCCTTACCAACGTCTTCTACAATTTCAACAAGATGTCCCAATTTCTGTATTCAGTGTTTTGATCGATGAAACCAAGTATGCCGAATGCCTTCTTCACCACTCTGTCCACCTATGACTTCACTTTCAAGGAGCTATGAACATGAACCCTAGATCGCTTTGTTCTGTAAGTTTCCTCAATGCCCTACCATTAACTGAGTAAGTCCTGTGCTGGTTCAATCTACCAAAATGCATTACCTCGCATTTCTCTAAATTAAACTCCACATGCCATTCATCAGCCCACTGACCCAATTGATCAAGATCCCACTACAATTGGAGATAACCTTCCTCGCTGTCCACCAATCTTGGTGTCATCTGCAAACTTATTAACCATACCCCCAATATTCTCATCTGAATCATTAATATAAATGACAAATAATAGTGGACCCAGCGCTGATCCCTGAGGCACACCGCTGGTCTCAGGCCTCCAGTTTGAAAAACAACTCTCTATAACCACTCTCTGGCTTCTGTCAAGAAGGTTAATTAATGGTGGCTCCATCTTCTCGCTGGCTAGTGGTGTGAATGTCATTTGCATTCATTTGCATTTCATGAATGATCATTAAAACAGCTGTTCACTGGCATCCCATCAGGCCTTTCAATCTTGTATCATACCAAACAAGGCAATATCAGTCTCATACTCGGTTGCTAAAGAGTGATGTGAACAAAATGGTTCTCCATGGAGCAACACAATGGTTAGCATTGCTATCTCACAGTGCCAGGGATCTGGGTTTGATTCTCGGCTTGGGTCATTGTCTGTATGGAGTCTGCACATTCTTCTCATGTCTGTGTGGGTTTCCTCCGGGTGCTCCGGTTTCCTCCCACAGTCCGAAAGACATGCTGGTTAGCTGCGTTGGCCATGCTAAATTCTCCCTTGGTGTTCCCAAACAAATGCCACAATGTGGCATTAATAAATAACTTTGAAAACTTCATTTGCATGAGACTTAGAGATCAGTGCAATGAGCTTTCTGACACAATGCTATACTGTTCTTCATATGCTGGTCACCATCCTTCTGGGGCAGACTGGTTCCAGCCTTCTATTTTCATGCTGACTTGGTCTTCATGGAAATCATCATGCTGCTGGACCCATTGACCTCCTGTGTAACCAACTCAGTTCAATACAGTGCCTGAGGTTGGGGCTTTCTTCCATTCTGTTGCTACACACCTATGTCGAACTGGCAGAGCTGTGCTGTAGGAGTCATGCAGTCATCACAAAAAAGAACTTGAAGCTTGACCCAGGGCAGGGTTGGGTTGGGAAGGGATGGAGGTCTAAGGCTGCAATGTGGAAGGAAGGCTGGAGAGGGGGAAGTGCAACGGCTCAAAATGGCAGGCACAAGGAAGTGGATGAAGAAGATATAGATTGGAAGGGCGAGGGAATACCAAATGGAATAACAGGGTTGCATGAAAAGCTCACGAAGAAGGTGGGTCACAGGGGAACCCATCATTTAGTGGCAAGAGACGACGAGATGCCAGATACGGTGGATTGAGGTCCAAGCTGGGCATGGGCACCTGGCAGGATTGGGCATGTGGGGAGGGTGCTCGAATCAAGAAACAGACCTTTTCTTCAGTGACTGACATCCTGTAGAGCCTGGTAAAGACAAGTGGATTGGAGAGAGTGGCATGAGTGCACTGGATTGGTATTTAAACATGGCACAGTTCCTTTGCAAGCTGATGGTGGGCAGAAAGATCAGTTGCTGGCCCACCAGGAGAGTCAGATGGGAACTCACTTATGTAGACACAGAATTTGTTAAAGTTAAAATAAATTTATTTATTCGTCATAAGTAAGGATTACATTAATATTGCACTGAAGTTACTGTGAAATTCCCCTAGTCGCCACACTCTGGCGCCTGTTCAAGTCAATATACCTAACCAGTATGTATTACGGACTGTGGGAGGAAACCAAAGCACTGGGAAGAAATCCACACAGACACAGGGAGAATGTGCAAACTTGACACAGATAATGACCCAAGCCAGGAATCGAATCTGGGTGCCTGACACTGTGGGGCAGCAGTTCTCACCACTGTGCTACTATGCCACCCAGGATCCTGCCTTTCTGGCCAGTGGGAAAAGGAGCTGTTTGTACAGCCTCTTGCCACACTTACTCTCAAAAATGGAAGAGTTTCGCTAATTGTTTGTGCAATTTCCCAATGTTTCAGATACCTAGAGACAAAAGACATCAGTAACGCAGATTGAGGAACTGTAGGTGAAATCAGAGATCTCCCTTTTGGCAGAAAGAGATTTGTCTTCACTTAATTGTATGTTTGTATTTTCTTAATATTTATACTTGCTATTGTCTTTTGATTCTAACATTTCAATGTTTTAATAAAAACTAGCTGAAGGATTTCATTGAACTGAATAAAGTTTTTTGCTTTGTGAAATTAAATGCTTAATGAAAAGATCTAAACTAATCAGGCCCCTAAAAGAATCCCAACAGGAACCAAACCTGCTTTGAAATTGTTAGGTTATAAAAGGTACTCCGATATTGGATTGCATGAATGCAAATGATAATGTCAAAATTGTTGCAATGAAATTGAATAATAGTAATGCAGTTTGTAAATTCAGCACTGTAAAACTAAGGCTGTGATTGTTGACTGGTTATACCAGATTACATCAGTCATTTGCAGAACTGCACATTCTTAATATGATGAGAAAGTACATGTGCTAATATTTGACTTATTACTTGTAAAATGTAGTGTATTTAGCAACAATGGTTTCTTCATCAGTGGATGAATATTGTAAAGCAGAATTATCAAATTAAATGCAAAAATATTGCCATTTAAAGATTTAATTCGTGTAAATAATTACTGATCACTTTTGTCTGTTCATACATTTGTTTTGATGAAAAGTACACTCAGTTGAAATGGTTGTCTGAATTGTAAGTAATTGCATGTTTGTTCTTTCTTTTTCAGTTCATTGCCTTTGCCTCCTTATTGTTCATCCTCGTCTCAATCACCACCTTTTGTCTCGAGACACATGAGGCATTTAACAAGATTGTTAACAAAACGGAACACGTAATAAATGGGAATTCATCTCAATTAGTCCAGCACTTAGAGATTGAAACAGACCCAGCGCTGACATACATTGAAGGTGTATGTGTAGTATGGTTTACCATTGAATTTTTAGTTCGAATTATATTCTGCCCTGACAAACTTGAATTCATCAAAAATCTTCTAAATATTATTGACTTTGTTGCAATTTTACCCTTTTACTTGGAGGTGGGACTCCGTGGACTTTCCTCGAAGGCTGCAAAAGATGTGCTGGGCTTCCTCAGGGTGGTAAGGTTTGTCAGAATTCTGCGAATCTTCAAGCTAACCCGTCACTTTGTGGGATTAAGAGTGCTTGGACACACTCTACGTGCGAGCACGAATGAATTTCTGCTCTTAATCATTTTCTTGGCGTTGGGTGTGTTGATATTTGCTACAATGATTTACTATGCTGAGAGAATAGGAGCGAATCCGAACGATCCAACAGCCAGTCACCACACCAAGTTCAAAAATATCCCCATTGGATTCTGGTGGGCCGTCGTCACGATGACCACACTTGGATATGGAGACATGTACCCTCAGACCTGGTCGGGTATGTTGGTAGGGGCGCTCTGTGCGTTGGCGGGCGTGCTTACAATAGCAATGCCTGTGCCCGTCATTGTCAATAATTTTGGAATGTACTATTCACTGGCCATGGCAAAACAGAAGCTTCCAAGGAAGAGAAAGAAACACATCTCCCAAGCTCCTCAAGCAGGGTCTCCGACTTACTGCAAAACAGATCTGAACACGCCTTGCAACAGCACTCAAGGTGACGTTTGTCCTTATGGGAAAGATAAGCTGGAGTGCAACAGAACAGGTAAGACAAATCTACAGAGAATGGAAATTGCATGGCTGGTAAACTCTAGAAGTAGACCAGTCCACTCAGTATGGTTGAAAAGTGAATGAACAACTGTTCAATTTTAAAAGTTAAATTGTCTAACTTTTAAACCTCAGTCGTGAGCGAAACACAATGCAGGGATCTATACATTAGAATCTAAAATAATTAACTCGATCATTTTAGGCTCATTTAAGGCATCCTAATGGAAATATGTAAGTCAATTAAGCATTCTACCCAGGACCCTTCTGAAAGAACATCAGGGATCAAATCAATATTTGACTAAACGTTGCTTGTTAGTCACAGCCCCATTCATCGACGGAAAGAAAATGAGGCTTGATTTTGATACTGGGGGGAGAAAGGCCATTTCACCTGCTGCCAACCTATTTTTCATCTGAAAAATAGGAGGCTGGCAAAACCTTCAGAGAGTTGACTTTATACTCATCAGCCCGTCAGATGCATTTTGCATGTGAGTCCATCAGGAAGCTACTTAAATATTCAAATGAGAGCCCAGTGACAGTTGTAGGGTGCCAGATTCCACTTCCAGATGCAGATGGTGCACATGAGCTGTGCACCCTTCGCTGAGTTGTGTCAGGCCATTGAGAGGCTCACTGAGTGGGTCCTGCATGGGATGGTTGGGATAGCCAATTAACATTTTAGTTCTTATTAGTTATTATTTAGCTCTTATTATTGGGAAACCAGGAGGTGTCAGTCCATCCTTGTTCCATTCCAGCATTGGCATGGCCTGGCTTTGGCAGGCCAACACAAACACTTGTGCCAACCTCATGCCTTTTCCAAGAGGGTGTTGAAGATCGCTCATGTGTGCCTTGCAATTGAATATGTAGCTTTACCTATAATGAATTTTAAAGATTTATTTGCCATTAAGAAAGTGCAGTTTCACCATTTAGTAAAGCTTTTTATTTTCTGTAGCACGTTTTCTTGTAGACTGCAACATTGTTCACTGGATTGAAATTCTATGCGATGTTATGAGATGTATATATCAACTGAAGAAATGTCTTGATGTACTTGATGCCTATATATATACATATTGCAGTTGTGATTATAACATGTTGTGCTTGACTTTAATGGTGTTAGCCTCAAAATGGGGTTGGCAACCTTACTCCTGTGTTAACCCCAACAATGTCGCCAGCACCATTTTGAAAGGGCCTATATCTGGTGCCGGTTTACATCTACAAGAAAGCAAAATATTGTAGATGGTGGAAATCTGAAATAAAAACAAAGTTGCTGGAAATACTTCGCAGATAGGCAGCTTCAGCCCAGAAAAATCCAGTTAATATTCCAGGCTGGTGACCTTTCATCAGAGTTGAGGAAAAGGTCATTGACCTTGTTCTCTACAGATGCTGTCTGACCTGCTCAGTATTTCCAACATTTGTTTTTTTTTGTTGTTTTATGCCATTTTATACCTGCATGTTTTAGCCAGAAACCCTCTTTTTAATTAGGGTTTGTAATAAGTCTTCTGAGACGAAAGTCCTTCCCACAAATTCCCTTTATATACAATTCCAACAGCAGTACACGAAATACTAACAATCAACAGTCTACCTTCGGGAGTGCCAGAGGAATTGACCCTCTCAGTTAAATACAAGGGAAAGATTCCCTGATAGACCCATCAATTGACTCCTTAATCAGGGGGTGTTCATATTCCAATAAGCCAACCTCAATGGCCGGATTGAAGTCATTATGGGGTCCAAGAGAGAACCGCAAATTAAGTTTGAAATTATTTATGTAGGTCCAAAACCTCTCCCCACTGCACAATTTTAGTAACCTGGTCAACTCTTGCTTTTTAAAGAGATAACCTAGCATCTTATGTAACTTATTCCTGCAAAACATGACACTAATATTCAGGTTAGTTGGTTCTGAAATCTAGAATATCATCAACTTCAAAGTAACAATGACTGGGTTTCCTTTCAGTGCCTGAGGACTGGAGTATCAAATTCATCTTGGATGAATTAAGATCAGATTGGCCATAGTGAATTAGCATGGCATGGATGGGAACATTGTGGAGAACATGACAAATAGGTTTCTAATTAATTGTTGTTTTCCACTTTGCAACACTGTCAAAATGAATTAAATTCCCCAAAAGTTTACGTGGAGATCTTACCCACTTTAGGTGTGAATGATTACATAGATGAAGATGTGGAGGGATACGTGATATCCATGTAGTTGGGGAACCTGTTGGACTTTATGGGCTGGGATTCTCTGATCCCATCCATACCCACTCTGCTGCCAGCGAGGTTGGAGAATTTAGCACTCAGCCAAAACTCCATTCAGTGCAGCGGCACTGGCGAATCTCAGCCAGGAAGGAGGAGGTCAAAGGTTGCCGGCACCTGTCTATTTAAAGGTCAGACTCCATTACATGAGTTCCCTTGCTGTTCTGTGTCCCTCCAACCCACACAAGAAGATGAATGACACAGTGTGAAATGCTGCAAAAGCTATTGAGAATTCTTAAGAATTTTGAATGAATGTAACATTCATTTATCTTATACAAAAGAGTGTTGCTCACATTTGATTTAGAGTACAGCTAAAAATATAAGACAACTTAGAAAACAAATGCAAAGCTGATATATGCCTGCCACTCAGATTTCTTAGACACCCTACTAATATATTATGTTTTAGGCAATCATAGAATCGTGCAGTGCAGAAGGAGACCATTTGGCCCATCGAGTCTGCACTGACCACAATCCAACCCAGGCCCTCTCCCCATAATCCCATGCATTTATCCTAGTAAAGAAAAAGTAAATATCTCAAAAATATTGTGGGTAGCACGGTGGCACAGTGGTTAGCACTGCTGCCTCACAGCACCAGGGACCCGGCTTCAATCCCTGGCTTGGGTCATTGTTGTGTGGAGTTTGCATGTTCTCCCTGTGTCTGGGTGGGTTTCCTCTGGGTGCTCTGGTTTCCTCCAACACTCCAAAGATGTGCTGGTTAGGTGGATTGGCCATGCTAAATTGCCCCTTAGCATCAGGGAGACGAGGTTTCAGCAACAATACTTTTAATATTTTAAGTCTACATTTTCAATTAAATTTTAACTGGATTACAATGTCATTTTTATACACCATCTTAAAATGTACTGTGATAAAAATTCTACATAACAAGCCAAACCAATGTAAATAGACCTGCCATTGAATGGACAGAGAATGGAGCATAAATTGTTTAATTGAGTGCCAGATTTAATACAATTAAATGAAATCAACATTCTTCGAAACCTACCTTCCAAACAATAAATATTCGCAGAATCGCAGAACGGTTACAGTGCAGGAGCTATTCAGCCCAATGACTATCATTTTATGGCCTCACTTGACCCAGACTTTAAAATCTCACCCAAGATCAATGGATCTGCCCATTGTCCACTCCTCAACCACTCTGATTCCCTGGCAGGGTGATCGAATTCCGGCGATTGTGTCTGAACCAGCTCTCCAAATGAACATTATGACCTGGTGCCATTCTCCTGTCTCGTTCCCCCTTGCCCTTGCACATTGTTCTTATTCACATAATCATCTAATGCCCTCTCAAAGGCTTTCTTTGAACCTGCCACCACCGCACTCCCAGCCAGTGCATTTCCCACTTTGTAAAAAGGTTTTTTTATTTCATGTTGCATTTGCCTCTTTTGCAAATCACTTGAAATGTGTGTGAATACTAGCTTGCTGGTTACTGTTCTGAGGGATATTGTTATGGTTGTGCTCATGATGCGTTCACACATTCGAGAAGCAGTGGTCCATAATACAATAATTGGTATTTTGCAACAGTAGTGCATGGCATCAGTTCTCTCCTTGTGACTATATGTGAATGTGCATGTCCATTGAATAATCCCAAGGGCTGGATGGATTCTTTTCCCCCAGTGAGTGCCTTATCCTTTACCTGATGTGTTTTGGCTGCTTCTCCGTGCCTCATTAGTTGGTGTGTTGAGAAGAAATTAAGATTTCAAAAGGTTGCGTCATCCGTAAACTTGCATGTCTCTATCATCAATTTAGTCTGTAGACTGTTGTTATGAAGTAGTGGTATACGTTCAGAAACAATAAATAGAATGGTGATGTGAACAGTGTTGTCAGGTGAAGACAGTACAGGAGGTGACCAGCCACTATCACCTGAGGAGAGACTTCCCATCAGACGATCTAGCACCAGGGACAGAAACAGAAGAGGGGGAACATGTTTCTTGCTGACAACGGGTGATTATGCGTGTAATACTGATGGAGGGATCAGGAAAGGTACGCAATTCTACTTAGACATCTAAAGAGATTAACTGCGTAAACGAATGTAGAAAATGTTGTGCATTTTTCATGTCATATCTTTCTGTGCAGCCATTTTTCTTGTAATGCATTAACTAACGAACATCCTGGTATACATTTTTAAGTGTGTGTTTTGTGTATGTTTTTAAATTTAACCAAACAACAGTCAGTTCTCACACATGTAAGCCCATCAATGCCACAGTTAGCACAGACATATCCCAATAGCTCACCGTTACTACTCCTCACCCACAAGCTGTGTTTTGTTACTTTAGAGATAGCACAGAATATCCTTGGCCAAGCAGTTTTTGTTTTACTTAGAATCACTAAAGTGCAGAAGAGGCCATTCAGCCCATCGAGCCTGCACCGACCTTCTTTTTGCCTTTACCTCTGTATATTTTTGAATTGAAAGAAACACAAACTGGACATTTCTAATTTCTATACAATGAAGTTATTCCAAAAGCTTTTCAATTTGGAAGTGCCTTTCTTTTTCGATGTCTTGACCCTATGTAATCCAGTGGTCAGAACTAATCATATTATAAAAACCACTACCAATACTTAGTGTCTTTTTGACAGCTAGAAATGTAAATTACTTTATGCTTCATTTGTGACACGCTAGTTATATGTTTGTATGAAGCATCATTTTAGCACACTCATGAATGCATTTTTGCACAGAGGGAGCTATGAATCCTAAATCATTCTTGATGTGACAGTTTACAAACAAACCAGCTAGTCGTAAAAAGAAACACTTTTGATTGCACTGCATTTTGTAATGTTGTTTTCATGGCTGTTAACTGATGCAAACTGATATCTGTGCATTTTTCTTTCCGTATAAGGATATGAAAAGTCCAGAAGCTTAAACAACATAGCTGGCTTGGCTGGTAATGCTCTAAGACTGTCTCCAGTAGCTTCACCCTACAACTCACCTTGTCCCCTGAGACGTTCTCGATCTCCCATTCCATCTATATTGTAAAGAAGCATAGAATAATTTATTCAAGTTAACTTCTGCCGCAGTATAATTAAGACAGCAGCTTTAAGTATAGACCTTACTAGTAAAATTTTAAATAAAACCTGCATGATATAACTGTAAATATAAAGATATACTGCATTAGCTGAAGTTTCTGACCTTTGCATTTTAATCTTTGCAAAGTAATGCTTTTTTGCTGATATGTTAATTTTACTGCATTACCGTTGCAAACGAAGGGCATTTAGAAGATCTGCTTAGCCACTATATTCAATGACAAGTGTTTTTCAGGGAGATACTGAATACAAACATGTGCTTCCAAATGATATCACTCCATTGGACCTTCATTTCTGTGACTTTGATCCATTTCGAAGATGTCTTGACTTCTGTCTGAGTCCACGCAATGTGGCTTGGGTTAAAATCATTTGCATGGAACATTCTGTCCCATCGTCTGCAAGCAATGTGCACTTTCTGGAACGTGGATGGCTCTGGATATATATATATATATACATATATATGTGTGTGTGTATCGCACCATTTGCTGACCAAAAACATTGGCCAACTGTTCTGCATGTCGAGATTTATTACTGTTCTGTAGAGCAGATGAGTAATGAAGTGTATAGAACTGAGTGTTTCCAATTGTTTACATGCAGATAACTGCAAAGATGTTGTCTTTACTGGTTACACGCAAGCAGAGACAAGCGCTCATTCTTAATGGCTTCAGGAAGGCACAAACATGAAAAGAGGTAACATATCCATCATCTGGGGTAACATTTCAATCCGACAAGAAATGCCTAGCTGGTTTAGCTGAAACCATACTGGACATTCATATTCATGTCTTAATTATCGACTTATATCTGTATCTGTTAACTAGATGAGTTACTATGTGTATATAGTTCTATTCCAATAAGCATGATCTGCATGATAAGTTCTTGTAAAATATGTATCAATGGAAATATACATTTCTGATATTTAGAGATGTACATTGTTCAATTTTGTTAACATCATCAGAAAATATATTTATTTTAAAGATTTCAGCAATGGAGTTAATATAATATTGGTGCTGCTGTTACTTACTGCAGTGTTATACTGGCATCAAGGACTTTAGACTTTCGAAAAGGTAAAGGGATTTTAGCCATAATAAGGATTTCTCTGGAGAAATGCTGCATTTGAAGTGATGTTAAGCATAGCTTGTCTCAGAAGTGTCATTGGGTAAGACTTAAAGTGACTCATTTTACAAATGTAAGTATCTGGAATCAGTTGTCAATGAAGTGAATAAGTGGTAAAGTGAGTGAGCTAATTATAAATAATGTGTATATGCCGCACGGGGTGCTTGGGCTGTTTACTGAGGCAGGATCTAGTTATGCTGAAATCAGTCATTACAGAAACTGTATATAAAACATGTATATCATTGATAATAGCAATGTTTTTTTTCTGTATTACCCTGTTCCCTGCAATAAGTCTACACTTTAGTGCTATAGACATGTACAAGCACGCAAATACAGGAAACACTGCTGGATAAAATAAAATTCTAAAAATCACCTGGCATTTAATCACATCCATCTCGAATTATTTTCTGCTATTTTTGTGAAGTCGTTAATATAAAATATTTTTGTGCAATTTTGTTACAACCTATTGTTATTGTTCAATATTTTATGTTTGTGAACATATGAACATATTAAACATTTATTTTTTAATTTACTGTATGTTTTGTGGTCTGTAATGTACACAATCTGGGTACGGTCTACAAATCCTTAAATTATTTGTCTCAGACTCATAATTGTGTTAAGATGATGAGAATATGTCATTCTTTCTTACTCACTTGAATTAACTCAATTGCATGGTCCCATTTTAAAAGTTGGTTCATGAAGGGCTGAATGGCCTTCTTCTGTACTGTAATCCTTCCATGAAATCAGTCTACTATTTCGTAGCATCAGGTAACACAAACTAATGGAGGACCCAATGCACTAACAGTAACCTTTAAAACAAAAATAGTCACAGCACTATCAGAATATTGATATATATACATTGGAAGCATATTGGGTACAATGGTTATCTAACAAGTAAAGATTAAATGGTATATGCATGTAAAACTGCAAGTGTGTTCCAAGTAAAATATCAAGGAATTTTAACAATTTTTCCCCCTTCAGATCAGCATAGATTCAAAAATAGAAAGGAAAGTGAGATGGACTTATTCTAGTGTTTTAGCGATGTGACACTTTGCATCTTCCTCATCACACTGCTGTTAGATCCCAAAGCAAAATAATTGGTTCTGTCATTATTGCCGTGGCTGTCACTGTAGAAACCATTCCGGTTGGTTAGTTCAGATCTCTTGTTCGTTGCTGGCAATACACTTGCTAAAGGATTGCTTTGCCAGTGCCTTGATTTCCTCTGACATGGCTGAAAGAAAGATAGGCATCTGGATTTAAATGGTCAACATGTTCCATAACCTTCATGTGTGGCTTTAGAATAGTAGTATATGTGACTTATATAATTGGCTGAAGCACAGAGGTCAGGATTTAAGCATGACTTGGTTGGATTGTTGACAAAGTATAGGCTCTTGGAATATCAGCATTAAGAGTTTTAAAATAGACGCTGGTAACTAGTTTTAATTACAGATTAATTATTCATATGAAAGACCTTTAGGAAGTACAATGAATAGGTCTGACTAGGATCAATTGTTCTTTTTTTGGTCGTGTTCACCTTCCATTAATTAGCAGAGGATTAGCCAAGATGCACAAGTGATACAGTGTTAGCACTATACCCTCACAGCACCAAGGATCTGGATTCAATTCTGGCCTTGGGTGACTGTATGGAATTTGTATGTTCTCCCAGTGTCTGTGTGGGTTACTTCCCACACCCCAAAGATGTGTGGATTGGCCACTAAGTGTCAGAGATTAGTAAGGCAAATACATTGGATGATGGAGATAAGGACTGGATGGAATTGTTGTTGGTGCTCGATGGGCTGAATGGCCTCCTCTGCACTGTAGGGATTCAGTGATATGTTTCGGGTGTATTCAGATTATAGTTATGTAACGATGTAGCGAAGCTTTGTTCTTGTATCACTTTCACTTTGTTGGGTGTGATACTATCTGGACCTCACATCAGTACCATGACATTTTCCTCAGAGAGGCACTTGATATAAGCCACTTTTTCATGAAATAAAGAAGTCACTTTTCATCGTGGCCACTGCGGCAACATTATGGAAATTTTAAGGTGCATCAATTGTGCTGTTGGAGCTGCAAATGCAGTCATCCAGTTACACAGGAAATCAAGCAGTACATCAAAAGAGACAATGACACATCAAACAAATAATGACTGGAGTAACAAGAATGCTGCTCGAAGTTCATTTTCACAGATTACTTACATGTTTGCGTTGCCCAAGCTTTATCATGTCATTGAGAGCTGTAAATTCAGTTTGCTTGTAAGAACTTTGAAACTTCTGAAACTTGACTGCAATAAGCCAGTTATTTCATATATTTTTTTGCCCCAGGGCACAGTTTCCTGATGAACAAGGAAAAATCAAGGGTCTAGAATAATGAGCTACCAAATTGCCATGAAGGAATGGCTTTTCTCAGTAAAGCACCAGAGGGGATCATTATAACTTGCAGCATTAGCATAAATAGATGGAGAGGAAGTTTGGGAATGATGCACAAAGGGCAGCTGATCCGATGCCAGCCATTTATTGCTATCACTGAAAGATAAAAATTACCATCAGGGAGATTCTCAGACATCGAAATTAGTGACAGGAAAGTTGGTTCTCATTACTTACCTCCGTCCCAGTTAGGAAAACTAATCCTTAGGCAGAGGTGATGGCCTAATGGTTTCATCGCTAGATTATTAATCCAGAAACTCAGCTAATGTCTGCATTTGAATCCCACCATGGCAGAATCATGGAATTTGAATTCAATAAAAAAATTCTGGAATTAAGAATCTACTGATGACCATGAAACCATTACCCATTGCCCAATCTTGTTACAAACAAAGAACAAAGAACAACACAGCACGGGAAACAGGTCCTTCGGCCCAACGAGCCCGCCCCGCCGTCCTAATGTCTTAATGAAATATAGAGACCAATATAGGGACAATTTGTTACCCAATCAGCCTATGAGCACATTTTTGGGATGTGGGAGGAAACCGGAGCACCCGGAGAAAACCCACGCAACCACGGGGAGAACGTGCAAAATCCCGCAGACACAGGCCCAAATCCATGTGTCTGCACAGCAACAGCGATAGTCTCTGAGCTGTCATGTTGCCCATCTGATGGTCCAGTTTAAGCATACACTAACGACCTGAAGCACTAGGCCACTCCTGAAGTAACCTCCAGGAGCAGCCCTCGCACGACCTGCCGAATGCATGCACCTTGTTGGTCAACAAGGTGGACCGAATAGCCTGTGGAAACAAATAAAGTATTTAAACAGTCCTCCTATATCCCTCTATCTGCAGACCGCTTATGTGGCTGTCCAAGAGTCCCTTAAATAACCCTAGCGTGCCTGCTCCCACCACCCCACTCGGTAGCGCATTCCACACCCCCACTCCCCTTTGTGTGAAAAAATGCCCTCTAATATTCGTCTTATACATAGCCCCCCTCACCCTAAAGCCGTGACCCCTCGTTCTATCTGATTCTAATGGTGGAAAAAGCTTAACACCATTTACTCTATCTATACCCCTCATAATCTTATATACCTCTAATAGATCCCCTCTCAGCCGACGTCTTTCAAGGGAAAACAACCCCAATGCGTTAATTAATGTCCTTTAGGGAAAGAGATCTGCTGTCCTTATCTGGTCTGGCCTACATGTGATTCCAGAGCCACAGCAATGTGATTGACTCTCAACTGCCCTCGGGCAACTAGGGATGGGCAATAAATACTGAACAGCTCACGAGTCATGTCTCATGAGTGAATAAAATAAAAGCCAAAAACATTTGGCACTAAATGCATTGGAGAATTGAACATGTTTGCTGTACTGTCCCGTTTTCTCAACATGCTAAATTCCTCTGCAAACAGTTGGTATAAAAATTATAGTCGGTTTCTTTTGTTTGGCAATCTTCCCTCAATTTCATATTTTAGATAATCGGAATAATTTTAATGTTGATCACATATGAAGAATATAAGAGGATAGAATGAATCGATATTTTTAATCGTACTGTTATTTTTCCTCTCATTGCTCTCTATCTCGCTGCATCCTTAAGTTGGTGCTCTTAGCTTGAAACTCCTACTCTCTGCAAATTGGGTGCTCCAAAATGATGCAGGCCAAGGCCAGGAATTTTATTCCTGTCAACCCTGGCCAATGCGATTGGGAATATTGCGAGAACTGCATGTTTTATGTCGGTGTAAATATCTGCTGCAGTTGTCCTCTACCCCCAACAGTGACATGGTGGTGTAGAGGGGACAATCAGTACTCAACACTGGGAACATCACTTGAATATTTTAACATATCATTATCAGGCCCTTACACCTGAATCATTCCTACTCGATCCCCCTCACTTCCCTCCCTGGGGTTGGGGGGGGGAGGGGGTAGCGTAATACTTGGGTAGTGTCGGGGGCAGTGCCTGGAATGGAGGGAGCTTCCAGGATGAACTCCTTTGCTCTCTGCGCTGAGATGGTTGGTAAAAGTCACACCACTGATGCTTAGCTGACCGTGTTGCTAGTGGCATAGGTGAAATTTTTTGTCATAGTCCTCGACCACATGGAGGAGAAAGCTACCACTGTTGTTGGCAGCTTCAACATCATCTAATCTGCAGAACCTGACCTTTGCTGGAACAATCCCACCCCAAAAATCAGGAGTGGATTTGCAATGAAATCTACTGCGCCCTGGCATGGGGCTTCCAAATGATGGGGGGTTCAGGGAAGGGAGGATGATGAGGGTTGCAAAATGAATCAGTTTCAAAACATTCTTTCTGGTCTTCCCAGTGATGCTTTTCACTGGAACAACATTAATTTTAAATGACCATAAATGCGATATATAAACATTGTGATTGATTATTTATCAGTGCTTGGATACAGTCCATTACGGAGGTAACATACTGAAGCATTTTATGCTTCAACACTTTATTGAGCGGATTGGTAGAGGGGTAGGAGAACGCAGGTTAACAGCGCTGACCATGGTGCTGAATCCAACAGTGCTCATCAGAACTGTCAAGCTGTCATCAATCTTTATTTATGAACTATCTGAGCTCCAGTAATAATTGATGTCACAGTATTTTTTTCAAACTTTTCATTAGTATTGACTGAGACCGCCAAAGCTTTTGAGAACAGGATATGCACATAAGTACAGGCACACACACACACACACACACGGTGCACATATGCACAGGCACACACACGCACAATACCTCTGAGCTCTGGAGATCCGTCACATAATCTGAATTGTAATTAGCTGGTGATAATTATGAAGAGAACAACGATTTGGGGATCGTAAAAATCCAGAGTGAAGCTTTATTAAGAGGTTGTGCTATTATTTTGGTCCCAGTTCCAAATGTGAGCTTGTATAACATCCTCACACACCGTGATATTCCAGTGCATAAACTCTTTACCTGATAGCTAGCCTACAGACAATCTCGACTTTAACTTTATGTTACACACATGTATTATCTATATTCTGAATTACAATATTAACACATGCCAGAATTGCATTATTTGAGTGGCATGGTGGAGCAGTGGTTAGCACTGCTGTTTCACAGTGCCATGAATCTGGACTCAATTCCACACTTTGGAAGACTATCTGTGTAGAGTTTGCATGTTGACCCTGTGTCTACGGTTTGCTCCAGGTTCTTTGGTTTCCTCCCACCTTCCAAAGATGTGCAGGTTAGATGGATTGGCCATGCTAAATTGGTCCTTACTGTCCAAAGATGTGTAGTTGGATTAGCCATGGTAAAAACGTACAGCGTTACAGGGACAGGGTGGGGCAGAGAGCGATACTCTGTCAGAGTATGAGTGTAGACTCAATGGGTCGAATGGCCTCCTCTGCACTGCAGGGATTTTATGATTCTCTGATTCTATTATCCCCAATGCATTTGGATCAATAATTCTGCCTCACTTATTAGTGTTGCCCTTGTACATAATACAAAGACATACGTAAGTCAGATTAGTTTGTTCTCTACTGATTAGTGATATACTATTTTGACCAATAATTATCCCGTGCGTGCAGCATAACATTTCATGGTGTCTTTTTAATAGCTTGAATTCTTACTAGAATTAACAATGATCTTTGTGCCAACTCTATATACCATTGTTCAATATCTTTCAGAATTCACACAACCATTTATCTTTACAAGAACTACGTGCTGAGTCTCAGTGTATTCCTTTATTCTCATTGCAATTTAAATAACTTGAAATAGCTAAGCCATTTAAGAGTTCTAATTCCCAGATTATTCATGATAATACTTTAATTTTCTTTAATCACATTTATGACATTATTCTTCTCAAATGCAGTACTTGCTGCATTCCATGATCAGTTTGGTCCCACTTCCAAAAAAGTAGCTCCCATCCTTCACACAGCCCTACGCTGTCTAACAAAGGAAGAGGCAATGGCTGAGTGGTATTATCGCCAGACTATTAATTCAAGGACTCAGCTAATGTTCTGAGGATCCGCATTCAAAACCTCCCACAGCAGATGGTGGAATTTGAATTTAATAAAAAAATCTGGAATTAATAATCTATTGATGACCACGAAAACAACATCAATTGTCAGAAAAACAGATCTGGTTCATTAACGTCCTTTAGGAAAGGAAATCCGCCGTCCTTAACTTATCTGACCTACATGTGACTCCAGAGCCACAGCAATGTGGTTGACTCACAACTGCCATTTGAACAGTGGTAGCCATGGATGGGCAATAAATAGTGGCCAGCCAGCAATGCCCATGTCCCAAGAATGAATAAATAAAAAACTTTGGGGTTAATTGCTGTTCTTTGTCAATCTTACTGATGCAATTTCAGTAAACAAGCACTCACTTTACCTCAAGAGGTAATTTTGCATGCATTTCTTCCCATTGATCTGCCTGTTTGTCTGTCAGTCCACTTAGCCTTACCGTGTGTTTATCCATTATTTCCACCCATCTATTTCCCTGACTGCAGCAAGACAACCTGGTGCTCCAGGCAGTGCATAGTCAGGCACATCTACATGCACACAAACACGTGCACAGACTTACATACAAACACACAGACAAAGACACACACACACAAACGCAGAGGCACACATGCATACAAACATACACATGCTTATGCGTACTCTCTCACACATTCACTGGCACAGTGGTTAACTGCTGCCTCACAGTGCCAGGGACCCAGGTTTGATTCCCGATGTGGGTCACTGTCTGAGGAGAGTCTGCATGTTCTCCTCATGTCAATGTGGATTCCCTCTGGGTGTTTAGATTTCCTCCCACTGTCCAAAAGACATGGTGGTTAGGTGTGTTGACCATGCTAAATTCTCTGTCGGTGTACCTGAACAGGCCCCGGAGTGTGATGACTAGTGGATTTTTACGGTAATTTCATTGCAATGTTAATGTAAGCCTATTTGTGACAATAACAATTAAACTTTAAAACTTGCAAAAGACATGGATCCATGCACACAAACATGTGTTGATTCGTGTTTAATGTGAGAAATGTCAGTATGAGAAAACGTGCGATTCACACATCGAGAAAAATGGAAAGGCAGAGCAAGAGGAAAAGAAGTGGAAAGTGGAGGAGATATTGGATAGTTGTGAAAGGCAGACAATTTTTATCTATAAATGCTACCGTTAGAAGATTATTCAGGCTGCAGTTTTAGGTAGCACTTTATTCTAAATTGTGTCCTAGTTTTATGAGAACAATAGTTATTAACATGGATATTCCTTTTGATTTGATTTGGTTTAATTTATTATTGTTGCATTTATTCACATACAATGAAAAGTATTGTTTCTTGTGCATTATACAGACAAAAGATACTATTAATAGAGAAGGAAAGTGGGGAGTGCAGAATATAATGTTCCAGTCATTAATGCAGGAGTGAAAGTTACACAAAGCCATACCACAATTGACTAAGAAATATAGAACCACAGAACCATAGAACACTACAACACAGAATGCACAATAAAGCAGTTCTTTATTGGGAACCTCTTTGATTGCCATAAAACAATAATAACTCCCAAAAGCACCATTAAGTGAAAGGCCTGAATTTGATTTGATTTGATTTGATTTATTAGCCACATGTATTAGCATACAGTGAAAAATATTTGTTTCTTACACACTATACAGACAAAACATATCCATTCAGAGAGAAAAATGAGAGCGTGCAGAATGTAGTGTTACAGTCATAGCTAATAGAGAATGATCAACTTAATGCAAGATAGGTCCATTCAAAAGTCAGATGGCAGCAGGGAAGAAGCAGTTCTTGTGTTGCTTGGTACATGACCTCAGACTTGTGCATCTTTTTTCTGATGGAAGAAAGTAGAAGTGAGAATGTCCGGGATGTGTGGGGTCCTCAGTTATACTGGTTGCTTTACTGAAGCAGGAGGAAATGTAGACAGACTCAATGGATGGGAGGCTGGTTTGTGTGATGGCTTGAGCTACATTCATAACGTTTTGTAGTTCCTTGCGCTCTTGGGCAGAACAGGAGCGATACGAAGTTGTGATACCATCAGAAAGAATGCTTTGTATGATGCATCTATAAAGGTTGGTGAGAGTCATAGCTGACATGCCAAATTTCCTTAGTCTTCTGAGAATGTAGAGGTATTGCTGGGCTTTCTTAACTATAGTGTTGGCATGGGTCCAGGACAAGTTGTTGGTGATCTGGACACCTAAA
This sequence comes from Sphyrna mokarran, assembly GCA_024679065.1. Classification (NCBI taxonomy): domain Eukaryota; kingdom Metazoa; phylum Chordata; class Chondrichthyes; order Carcharhiniformes; family Carcharhinidae; genus Sphyrna; species Sphyrna mokarran. The sequence continues at coordinate 17,541,407 of JAGIQG010000008.1, read as the reverse complement.
AACTTGAAGTTTTCGACCTTTTCTACTTCAAAGGCACCACACAAGAGTGTGGCCGAACACATATTGCCACTGAGCCACATTGAAAAGATTGGGGCAAGTGATTAAAAAATTTGTTCAGGGAGATGTAACTTTTCAGCATGGTCTTAAAGGAGGAAATCGAGGTAGAGAGCGCGGGAAGTTAAGAGAGGGAATTCCAAGGCAGCTGAAGGACAGGCAGCTAATGCTTATGAGTTGCACGAGAGGGTGTCAGTCTGGTTAGGAGGATTCATGGGGAAGATAAGATGAGGTGCCCAGTTACGGGGAACCGGTGGGGCTCCTCACATGGGTTCACTGGATTCAGGAGATAGATGCAATGGTATTCTCTCCTGGATCCTCCAAGGCCTCAATGGAATGTTGTTGTTTCCCAAAGCTGGGAAAACCCAACTGGAAACCATTGAATTCCAAAGTCTGAATGGCAACAAGGCTTACAGCTTCTAGTCATATTCAAAGTACCATGCACCTGCTGTGAGTGGGCTAGTTACGCACATATTGCTGGTGGCTGTTTAAAGAGTTGGGATCAGGAATGTGATATTTAAGATGTGAATTCCCGCCCTCACCCTAACAACACCCTCACCACCCTTTTTTGTTAAAATTCCTCTCTGGGAAGGAAAAATTCCTTTTTCCCGACGGACCAGGGAAACCCAGTGGATGGGCACCCCAGTGTGGTCCTGCCGCCAGGGCAGTTTGCCAGCAGGGTGACTGGAAGCACAGAGGCGATCTGTTCCAAAAGAGGTGGACGGCCAATTGGCATTGTCCAGTGTCAATTGAAGACTATTTTCAATCACCTACCTGATACTTTTTATACATTAATTTTCGATCAATCTATATCACCTCCTCTACGTCCCTGTAAAAGTCCTACCTCTCTGTCCTAATAGCTCAGGCCAGAATATTATGGGATTTTCCCATTCCGCTCAGTGAATGGAGATTTGGCTGGGAGCCAAATTCTCCGACTTCGCTCCTGCGGGAGCGTGGCGTGAATTGCCAGTAAAATTGTTTCCTAAGGTTTTACTGCTCCCGCCCTTGCACCCCTCCCACTAAATGTCTGCACTACCTTCCCCGAATTGTTCTTTCCCCCATTGCTTGCCCCCACTCTCCAACCATTGGCCCTCCCCCAATGCAGACACACCTGACCCAGCGGCCTTCACCTCCCAGTGCCCCATCAAATTAGAAACCAGCTTAACAATATGGTTTATATTTGAGTTGAGATCAGCAGGCAAAGGGTCAGTGAAGTCTCTTTTGAGATTTGATTTATTATCTTCACATGTATATAGTGAAAAGTATTGTTTCTTGCATGTGAAACAGATAAAGCATACTGTTCGTAGAGAAGGAAAGGAGAGAGTGCAGAATGTAATGTAACAGTCATAGCTGGGTGTAGAGAAAGATCAACTTAGTATGAGGCAGGTCCATTCGAAAGTCTTATGGCGGGAGCTAAGAAACTGTTCTTGAATAGGTTGGTACATGACCTTAGATTTTTGTACCTTTTTCCCGACGGACCAGGGAAACCCAGTGGATGGGCACCCCAGTGTGGTCCTGCCGCCAGGGCAGTTTGCCAGCAGGGTGACTGGAAGCACAGAGGCGATCTGTTCCAAAAGAGGTGGATGGCCAATTGGCATTGTCCAGTGTCATCAGTACCACCCAAAAAGAGTGTCTTAAGAAGGGAAAGCATTTTCCTGTGGCCTCCAGCTTCTCCCTGGAAGTGATAACAAATTGCTAAACAGGTCCTGCTATCCGTAAGCTTGGGCTTGGGTCACATTTTGAGATTTTCCAGCAGCTCCCACCATCAGGATCTTCTTGTCCTGATGGGCATGGACAGAATGGATAAGCAGCAACTGTTCCCCTTAGTTGAAGGGTCAGTCATGAGCGAACATAAGTTCAAAGTGAAGTGGGAGGTTTAGGGGGGATTTGACAAAAAACGTTTTTGCCCAGATGGGGATCATGGTCTGGAATGTGCTGCCTGGGAGGATGTTAGAGATGGATTGCTTCACATCCTTTAAGAAATATCTAAATAAGCACCAAACATGTCATAACATTTAAAGCTATGGGCCAAATGCTGGTATATTGGGATTAGGTGAAAGGTCATGTATTTTTTGCATATCAGTGTAGACTGGATGGGCTGAAGGGCCTCTTCTGCACTGTATGACTCTATGATTCCCACTGATGGGATTTTCAAGTCCTGTCAATGGCGACTCCCCACCGCAGGTTCCCTGGTAGTGAAAGGTGCAAATAGTGGGAAATCTCATTGACAATGGTGGGGACCAGAAGGTCCCACCACCAGCCAATGGCAGGCTGCCACTACCTCTGCAAAACACACTATGGTGGGAGGTAGAAACTCTAACCCTTCAATCCTGATGTTAGTGGTCAAATCCAAGCCTTTTGTGGCATGATGTCAAACATTGTTTTGCAATGTGTTAAGGGTCAGAGGCCAACTCTGCTCAACTAGCATTGTGGATAAACACACACTTACTGGATCCACTAAGAAACGTGCACTTATTAATAAAGGATAAGAATAAGATTCTATAATTTGGAGTTAAAGATACTACCCAGTGAGGTGGGGTTAATCAGGCTCCTCCTACAAAGGGTCTTCTCCGAGCCCTGACTCGGGGCACATCCTGCACAATGTATCATCCTGCAGGTTTCTGTTCACATCTCCAATCAAATGCCACCTTATGTAGCCGACACTGCTTCCCATTCTCTGTGTCTCTTGGCAGTCCTGAGCCTTTGGCCAGCTTTTTGGTCAGCAAGTCTGTACATGTCTTGTTGTTCTTGCCATCCTTTCTTTGTCCTGTAAGTCCTTCAATGTGCAACCTACTCTTTTTGACTGCTCATTGATCACAGGAGATGTCTGCTCCATCGTTCTTCTTTCAGTCCTTTGCTTAGGAACATTTTACAGAAATTTGGTGTTCAATCTGTCCTTATCACAAGATGGTTGCTCATTAGGATAGTTCATCAAGCTGCAGTCATATTGGGCTGGTATGAGGTTGGATTTTCCTGTTGGGTTTAAGATTTTAGCTGTTAGCCACATGGTCAAAAAATTATAAGAGCTGCTACATAATTTTAAACTGTTGGTAACATATTTTGAGTTGATAATGAGCTGTGGAGAGAAAGCGGAGCAATTGGATTCATTTTCAGTTGATACAAGACTTTGGGAGTGTGTGGATCAATGCAATTGGTTTGAGATGGTGCAGGGTATGGGGAAAGAAAGATGTACAGAGATTAGATAGTGTGAGATATAGAGATTCGGATAATATATTGCAAATTAGGGGCTGCAAGATTAGGTTGAGATTAATACAGGGTTATGAGGAGAGCTCTGACAAAGGAACATCCAGACTCAAAATGTTGGCTCTATTCTCTCTCCACAGATGCTGTCAGACCTGCTGAGATTTTCCAGCATTTACTGTTTTCGTTCTGAGCAGAGAGTGGGACAGTGGAATCTATTTTGGATTGCACTGGCTGTGAACCAACGCTGACACATTGGGCCACGTGGCTTCCTTCTGTGCTGGAGGTTCCTACTGTACTAAATAAATTTTGCCTCATAAATTTTTTATCATTAGCATGTCAACACAGTTTCTGCATGGCTGTCCTTCCAATTTTCTGTCTCTGCATGTCGCTACAAGAATAGCAGCTGATTGAAGACAAAGTGTGCTTATTTAGATTTCATTTTCGTGGTGATGAAGAGTGCGCTGTATGTCTGTGACATCTAATGCTTTGATAGTCTCGTGAGACATCCAGCCTTCTGTCATAAATTAGTAACTATCTGTGGCATCAATTTGCATGATGATTTGGGGGGAATTTACCCATAATGTCCCAAGGTGGGAACATCTATCTGCAATACATCTAACAAGGCTCCCTTACAGCTCCCCAGGGCCAGATTCTCCAACCTCGCCACAGTTGGGATTCTCCACTCCCGCTGCAGTGACCGGAGATTTGGCTGAGTGCTAAATTTTCCATTTTCACTGGCAACAGCAGTGAGGTGTAAAAGACTTGAGAATTCCGGTCCAGTTCATAAAATCCCTAGAACGGAGAGGGAGGCTATTGGCCCCATTGAGTCTGCACCAAACACAATCCCACCAGACCCTAGTCCCGTAACCCCTCATATTTATCCTGTTAATTCCCCTGACATTTGGGTCAATTCAGCATGGCTAATCAACCTAACCTGCGCATTTTTGGACTGTAAGCGGAAACCGGAGCACCCGGAGGAAACCTTGACAGACACGAGGAGAATGTGCAAACTTTACATAGGCAGTGACCCAAGCCGGGAATTGAACTGGGTCCTTGGCTCTATGAGGCAGCAATGCTAACCACTATGCCACTATACTCCCCGGTCAGGACGAGTAGTTCAATGAATGGGGGGAACTGTCAATTTATTGACTCAAAAAAGACTGAAGTAGTGACATTTCTGCTGTGGCACTTAGTTTTCAAATGTTATTTGCAATTTTAACTTGCCCAGTAGGTAGGCAAAGATTTTTAGTCACCATTTTCATTGATGCTATGTTTTCCCAAAAGTTATATTTTTTGTGACATACTTTTCTTTGGATCCTGTCAATTGTTTTTTCAAGAAAGACTTCCACACCTATGCCCATTCCAGTCATTTTCTTTTCCCCAACCGTTAAATTCAACTTTGTATAATCCAAATTCCAAAATAATTTGAATCTGAATTCAAAATTCACGTAAAAATTCAGTTCTAGTTGAGGAGATTAATGGTGGAAATGTAAATTACTCGGCTTTTGAATTGTGAGAGATAACATTGCAGTAAACACTAATATTTAATTTAAAGGCAAGTACAAACAGATATGTCTGTGTCAAATAAAGCCAGAAATTGTAAGTGGGACTTTCCTTAAAAATCCCAAGTGTGGGAATCGCGTAAAAAACTGGAGTAAATCCCATTGGCTTTTTGCACCAGGATTTTCAAAATGGGTCTCCCACCCTCTGTGCACTGCTGAGTGAACTGCGTGAATATCATTACAAATCTTTGGGTGGGGTCTATTCCCTTTGGAGGGGCTGGCAGCATAGTGCTGAGTGGGCCATTGCGCATGTGCTGAACTGTCAGCACTGAGATCGATGCATGTGCAATAATCCTGCAGTGTTGGCCTATCGACCGCTAGCCAGCTCAATCACTGGCCAGCCCTGTGACCCTGCAATACTGCTCCTCCAGTCCTTTCATGGCCTGATCGCTGGCTCCACAGACATGTCTGGGTCTGCCTCGCCACCTCCCCTACCCAACACCCCTATCTGCTCCCCCCCCCTATGTCCACCTTGATTTTCCCTCCACCCCTGGCAGTCCTGATCTCTCCTCATCTCTCCTCCCTTTCCCCCCCAGCAGCCCTGATATCCCTGCCCCTTCCCCCTGCAGACAGGCACCTCCCCCACCCCACCCCTACGGTCAGCCCCGATCATTGGCCTCCCTTTCTCTGGGATGTAGGCCATTCAGCCCTTTGAGCTTTCTCCAGCATTCAATGGGATTATGGTTGACCTTCCACTCAACACTACCTCCATAGTCCTTGATGATTTTCATGTACAGAAATCTATCAATCTCAGTCTTGAACATATTCAATGATTCTCCTCCACACATATTCCTTTAGAGTAAAGAATGCACAGGCTAATTTCCTTGGTTGCTACACGTCCACACACCAGACTGGCCCAGTCAACCCGAAGTGTGTGCTTACCTGTTCAGCTTGTGCATCCTTAACTGTGACTTTGTCTGTAGCCCAGCCCCATCTCAATACAGTTTAAAGTTTAGTTATTAGTCACAAGAAGGCTTACATTAATACTGTAATGAAGTTACTATGAAAATCCCCTAATCACCACACTCTGCCACCTGCTGGAATACACTGAGGGAGAATTTAACACGGCCAATGCACCCAATGAGCATATTTTTAGAGGTGTGGGAGGGAACCAGAGCACCCAGAGGAAACCCACGCAGACATGGGGACAACATGCAGACTCTGCACAGGCAGTGACCCAAGTCAGGAATCAAACCCAGAGCACTGGTGTTGTAAGGCAGCAGTGCTAAGCACTTTGCCATCGTACCACCCCGTCCCACTTTAAGATAGGGTCTTCCACTGCCTATGATGGGAGGAAAGAGGTGTGCAGGTCTACATCAGAGAGACCTGCACAATATAATAAAAGCAAAGTGCTGAGAATGCTTGAAGTCTGAAATAAAAATAGAAAGCGCTGGAAAAAGTCAACAGATCTTGCAGTATCTGCAGAGAGGGAAACAGAGTCAGTGGGCAAGATTCCTTGGCCTTCCTACAATGTGTTTCTCAGCAGAGGGAGATAGCCACTGTTGCCTGCTAATGGGATTTTCTGGCCCCACGGCTGACAGCGGGGTTTCCCATTGAATCCACCACACACCACTGGGAAAACCACAGCAGAGGTGTGTGACATCAGTGGAACCGTAAGACATCATCGGCGTGAACAACTGGAAGATGTTGCCCCAATGGTTCATGTTCAGTATGACTCCCAGAAAAGAGTCATTTCAGTCATGAAATGTTGGCCGGAATTTTCCAGCCCTATCAGTGGGATCTTCTAGTCCCATCAAAGGCAACAAATATTTGGCAGGGAATCCTCCACGAGGCTGGAAAATCCCACCCGTTAGCTCTGTTTCTCCCACCTCCAGACCTGCTGAGATTTTCCCACACTTTCTCTTTCTAATCCTAGCTGGCAATTGACTTTTTGAACAAGACCCAGGGAGAAGTAGACAAAAAAGTTTTAAAAAAATGATTTTGGATATCAGCTTGCCGCTGCCAGATAACCCATCCAATCTAAGCCAGCACCTTAGCACATGGCCATGCATTCTACTACAGGAAATAGAGAGAGGCTTTGGGAATGACCCCTTCCACATAAATATCCAAGCAATATTGGATCTGTATCTATTGAAGCAATAGTGCCAGTCTGTCATTGCCCCTGAAGAATCCTGGGGTACTGTAAGGCAGCAAATTGATGTATTTGGCTGACAAGTCCACTTCCAAACTATTGGTAATTAGAAATTGGTGCTCCCTGATGGGCAAATGTTAGCAACGTTGGCACCAGTATTATCACGCTATTGAGTGTGACACAGAACAGCGTATTCTCATATTTACTCCCATAGCATAGTGCAGAAGGAGGCCATTTGGCCCATTAAGTCTGCACCGACTCCCTAAAAGAACATTTTACCCAGAGCCATTCGATCTCCATAACCCTGTGCATTTACCATGGCTAATTCACCTAAAATGCACATCTTGGGATCTGTCTTTGGACTCATTCATTTGAACTCTTCCTACTGATAAATAGCCATTTTCCTTGGCACTCCTTGTCGCTAGTGCTGTGCCATTCCCTTTCACTCTCAGAAGCAGGTCCAAATGCACCTCAGCCAGAACAGTAATCAAACCCCTGATGTTGGTATTATTCTACACCTCACATCATCTATGGAATCAACTGAGCTAACCATGCCCAGAGTCCAATCGAGACAAAAAGTGCTTAAGTATTTTGATGAAAGTCACAATTGTACGCTACATGATAATAATTCCAACTACAAGATTCTCCAGATGTACGGTTTCTTTCTATTTTAATCATGACATGTTATTTCTTTATATTAATCAAATGAAAGTTCATGTCACTTCATTTGAGTTTTATGGTACACCTGTGATTGCATTTTGTTTGTGCCAATCAGGGCTTCTAGAACTTTCTACTGCTCAGCTCATTGCATCAGAATTTCATCGCGAGGTGAGTCTCCTTTTGGTTTATACTACAAAAGAAATAAACACATTTCTCAAAAGTTAGTCCAGAAAGCAAGTTCAGCTGATCTTGGTAAAGACTGTGGAAAATCCTACTTTTTATCCAGTATTCTAAAGCTGTTTTGCATAAATGTGATTAATCTGACGCTAGCATTGATTAGATCTGAATAGTTTTTAAATGCAGGTGAATATTTCAGCGACAGGCCTAATTTCATCCAAACACTGAGATCGGATTCCCAGCATTTCTCTTCTTGCTTTTAACCTTACAGCAGTGTCTTGACCACGACAAGACATTCATCTAGATCACTTACCGTTCAACTCCCTCCCAGTTAACAGCCCGGGTCAATTGATAATGTATTTTGTGATGTTTTAATATTAATCACTGACAATTCTGAAAACCCAGCACTGATGGAAAATAGTCTTTTGGCTCATCATGGCTAGGCCAGTGCCAACTTCGCATTGGGACGACCGATTCAAACTCCTCTTCCCTGCTAACTAGCATTTCTCCAATTCTCTCTAAAATATCATAATTAATTCAGCTGCAGCCATCACTGCAGTGTGTGCATTTCATATTCTCATAAATGGCATAAAACTGATTTTTCTATTGGTCAACTATAAATGTTGCATACTAATTTTAGATTATAAAAGATTTTTTAAGAGAAGGTCGAGTACTGGAAATAAAGATTTTATCTCAATTCTATGCTGATCTCAAGCCAATTTTCTAGTGATTTGTGTCCAGAGAGTGGTTGAACTAGAAATTTGGTTCTGTAACAGTGCTGGGCACAAAGCTATGGAAGCCATGAGGGGGGCACAAAGCACTCTCAGCCTCATCTGGTTGTGGTCCGCAAAGTTGCCCCAAGCTGGAAAGAATGTTCATGCGGGTACAGTGTGCATGTGCCAGGAACTTATCAGTCTGCCTATCTGATTTGATTCACGTATTCCCAGGTTAGTCTGCACTGGTCCACTTACTGCATTTGCTTGTCACTGACTAACAGTCATATTCAGCTATAAGAGGCACCACCCCCTGTTTCTTCACCCCTCACCCCAATCTCCCATCCCCCCTCTCCACCAGCGCAGACTCACTGAACTAACATTATTTAAATGACTTTCATCCACCCAACTTTCAGGGAATTATAAGGTCTGTGGTAGTCCTGTAGAGTGTTTTGGAAGGTAAATTTGGCTAGATTTGGCAGGGAGCACTGCAAACACACAGACAATCTGGTGACCTGTCCACACAAAGAAAGTTTTGCAGCAGGTGTGGGGGCTACAATGTCTGTTTGGCACCCAACACAACTGGGAGATTGAACAGAGCTGTGAAGAAGCTTGTGTGACAGAAAGAAAAAGGTAGATGCAGGAGAAAGGTTCAAAAATGTGTGGTTTAGGTTGATTAGCCATGCTAAGTTGAGCCTAGTGTCAGGGGGGTTAATACATGGGTTTATGGGAATAGACGCTGAGTGGAATTGTGGTCTGTGCAGGCTCGATGGGTCAAATGGCTTCCTTCTGTACTGTAGAGATTCTATGGATTCTATGTATCTGGAATGTCTTCCTTACAATGGGCTTCCTGAATGACTATTCTCTTAGAACAGCCTCCTGTCATCACCATTGTTCCAGCACTCCAATGGCAACACCTCAGTAAAACATCTTCTTAGTCAGAAACCTACATCAATGCCACCACCAAAAGACTTCCCAAGACTTTTGCAAGTCTTTATCAATCAATAAATCCAATCATATTGGCAAAAAAGCCACTCATTGTCCTGCATTATTTTTTGGATGTCCTTTCCTGGTCTCATGCAACTCCCATGACTGCAGCAAAGCAGGTGAAAGCTTGCTGATTTTCATTGGTGGAGACTTCAGATGGCATTGCAAGCAATGCTGAGCCTCCAGGAGAGGGTGCTGACTACACCACCTTGGTATGGGCATCAACAGTCCAGTTGGCAGCAGCAGGGTTAGTGGCCAAGAGGCTGTGGTAGGGCATGAGTCCTTCCTGAGAGAGGGCAACTTTTTTGTGAGTCACTGATTACAGTCACTTAGATATCGGCCATTTTCTTGGTAGAAAGAGGCTGGATAGGAGTGCTGGTGGTGCACTGGTCAGAGCTGAACCCCTGGAGGTAGATGGAAGCAGCAAGAACTGTGTGTGTGTAAGGCTTGGGTGGAATTTCGAGACGTTCAGTAAGAGTCTTGATTGGTAGGGAGAGCAGATAGGTGAGTAATGTGGCTGTAATACGTTGATCTGTGTGAGAGTTTGGTGATGTAGTGCATTGGTGGTGTCCTTTGAAGACAGAGCATTGTGAACTGCCTAGCATGATAGGAACAAGCGCACTTAGGAATCTCAGTTCCCATGCCCAAATGTGCAGATCCTAGAGGCAGAACCATGATGTTGAGTCTGTTCATGCTTCTCCAGGGCAGAAGGAGGCTATTAACTCATGAGTCTATAGTGACTCTCCTAAGAGCATCTTACATCCACCCCTTGCCCTCTCCCTGTAACCCCATTGCATTTACCATGACCACTTCACCTACCCTACACATTTTTGGACACTAAGATGCAATTTATCATGGCCAGTTCACTTAACCTGCACATCTTTGGATGCATGAGGAAACCGGAGTATCTGGATGAAACCCACACAGACACAGGGACAGCGTGATAAAGCAACCTTTGGTTCTGTGGCAGATGAACCAGGTTATATAGCGTCTCTCATCTGTAAATGTCCATCTGAGATGATTACTAACTTACTTCTGCCTGTCAGAGAACTTGGCACTAATGCCCCCTTACTTATGCATGTGAGAACATTCATCCCACAAAAAGATAATTAGTCAACATGGCTCAAAAAAGCATTAAAAAAATTTGGATGGTAGAATTTCTTTGTACGTTATTTTAACAGAATCATGAACCCACAGACCGTTCAGCAATATTTTAAAAAGCAAATTGAGGATTCAATTACCCAACTAACTAAAATCGTCCACAGAGGAATATGCATGCTTTCCAATATGCCTGAAATGAAATTTAAAAGATTAAAAGATTAAAAGTGGTGCATTGCATTGTTTCATTTGCTAATATAAAACCAATTTTGTGTCTTTTTATCTTGATCAGTGCTGACAGTGTGAGTAAATATAATCAATCTCACTGAGATTGCAAACTGAATTTTTGTATCTGAAAGGATACTAATATTAAACAGACTCAACGTGGACACTGGTACAGCAATTATTAAACATTTCATTGAAACTTATTCTATTCTTCTCTCGAGGTTGCAGTTGTGAATCTATTTTAGTCATTTTTTATTTAAATAATGAAAATGCCATGAGTCAATAAACCTATGATCCCGCTCTGCTGACTGATTCACTGCCTTCAGAGTGTGCCCCATTGGAATTCAAAGGATTGGCATATTAGTGGTGGGGAGTCATGCCAGTATCAGCACAGCTGGGCACTGCTAAGTGGTTGAGGCAGGAATATGCAGCGATACCAACTGCTGTGTGACAGAGCTAGTGGAAGATGAAAGCAGACATCAAGAATGAGCGTCTTTCTGAGAAATTACTTTGCATCCAGCAGATATAAGGAAACTGACCTTTGCCCCTTTGTTAGGTTCCACTTTTGCCACTGTGAAGTGTTGGGTATCTATATAGTGGACGCATTAAAAGCTGGAGTGTTGAATCGTGGTGGCTCATATGGAGAAAAGCACCAAAGTGCATAAACAATGCAGAACGAGGCCATCCCCCTAAACTGCACCTTTGGACAACAAGGGGCAATTTAGCATGACCAATTCACCGAGCCTACACATCTCAGGTGTGGGGGGAATCCGGAGGAAACTCATGCAGACACAGGGAGAATGTGCAAGCTCCACACAGTCACCCAAAATCAGAATTGAACCCAGATCCTTGGCACTGTGAGGCAGCAATGCTAACCACTGTGCCACCATGCCATCCATGTTGGACCAAAAGACTGTTTGCTGTCTCACAAGGGCATTCTGCACAATGCACAGAGCTCCTGCTATAAGCAGGCTTATCCTTCATTTCATTACTCTAATGGGGTGTCAGCTTAACATCCCAGTCCTTCATGTCAGATTGATGTTCTTCTTTAACTAAATGCATTTACAATGGGGGACTTAAGATGACTGGATAACGATATAACTTATAAACTCATAAAACTCTAACAGGGTTAGACAGGGTGGACTCAGAAAGAATGTTCCTGATGGCGGGGGAGTCCTGAACTAGGGTTCATAGTTTGAGAATAAAGGCTAAATCTTTAGGACTGAGGTGAGGAGAAATCTTCACCCTGAGGATGGCGAATGTGTGGAATTCACTACTACAGCAAATAATTAAGGCCAAAACATTGTGTGATTTCCAGAAGAAATTAGACCTCGCCTTTGGGGCTAAAGGGAACAAGGAGTATGGCAGGATATTGAATTCAATGATCAGCCATGATCAAAATGAATGGCGGATCAGGATCAAAGGGCCCAATGGCCTCCTCCTGCTTCTAGTTTTGTTTCAATATAATTCACTTTAAGGGGAAAATGATAATGAAAGCTAGGCTTGGAAGTATATTTTGATCAGCTGAATTGGTGAAAAAGATTTAATGCTATGGGTTTTGGGACTACTATAGCAGACAAAATTTGATAGAAGTGTTCAAGATCATGAAGACATTGGACAGAGTAAACAAGGAAACTTGTTTCTGTTGGCAGAAGGGTCAGTGGCCAGAAAATCTTGGTTTAAATTGTCTTAAAGAATATCTGGAATTAAGAATCGATTGACGGCCATTGTCGATTGTCGGAAAAAGTCCATCTGATTCACTAATATCCTTTAGGGAAGGAAATCTGCTGTCCTTACCTGGTCTGCCCTACATGTGATTCCAGAGCCACAGCAATGTGGTTGATTCTCAACTGCCCTCGGGCAATTAGGGATTGGCAATAAACGCTAGCCCAGCCAGCAACACCCATGTCCCCTGAACAAATGAAAAAAAAATTGGCAAAAGTACCATAACAAAAAGAAATGTAGGAAGTTAGTGATGAGGCAAATTGTAATGGGCTGGGATTTCCCAGCCATTTGCACTCCACTACCTCTGCAAGCAAGGATGGAGAGTTTGGCACTCAGCCAAATCTCTGTACATTGAAGCAGGACTGGAAATTCTGAATGGCATGAACAGTTGGAAAACTTTGCCCATGATCTAGAATGCACTTCCTGAAAGTGCTGTTGAAGCAGATTCAATAAATTTCAAAAAGGGACTTGGATAAATAATATTGCTGGTTTATGGGAGAAGAGCAGGGAAGGGCAACTAATTGTATAGCTTGATCGCAGAACTGATACAGGCTTGATGGGCTAAACAAGCTCCTGTACTGTGTCATGACAATAATAGGTCTTATAAATTGTGACAATATGTTTCCCTATGGGAATTTGCTATGTTTATGTTTCCCACAGGAAGGAAAGGAAGAATGGAAGGGTGCCGTGCAGGTAAGATTGCACCAGAAGAGGACTACAGCCAGTCATTATTACCATCCAAGCCGCAGGTACAGGCAGAGGTGGATTTACCTGGATTAGTTCAAGGTGCAGATTAAGCTTGTCAGTGGAAGCTGTGCCAGAACTGTGCCAAATGCTGGAAGAAACCTGCTATCAATCTGCGCCATGGGATGGACACTAACACTGATAGATAATGTTATGATTGCTGTCACATGTTTTGCCTCTGTCTCCTACCATCCGCAGTGTGAGCATTGTGATGTCCGTAGCTTTATGGAAAATGGCGTAAATGTCATCAGCATTCCTGCTGACAAGTAATGTGAGTGTAGCGTGGCAACCCACTATCATCATATTCCTCAATTTTCCCAACATAATGGTGCCCTGATACAAATCTGAAGATTCCTGCTTCTCCTTTGGGAATACCACTTGCTCCTCATCATCAGTGCTTGTTGTCATAGACTCTATTATCTCCTGAAGCTCACAGCCTGAATCCCGTGGGATGTGTTAACTGTGTCGTAACTTGTAACGTTGCTGAGAGAGAGAGAGAAAGAGAGAGAGAGAGAGACGCATGATGCCGTGAGGTGCTGTCCTATCATGGGCTGTTGTCAGTGTTGGCAGGCCACTGTCGCAGGTGACATGGCAAATGTGTGACTAATGTTACAGAGCTGTCTCCAACTCAATGCCCTCCAATACAGCTTGCTTCATCATATACAAGTTGAATAGGACGGTCGTGTTGTGTGTGGGACTGAGTGAAAAATGGGATGCAAGATGTAAGCAATGGGTGATAAAGTGCCTTTCACATCAATAACATTTTCCAATTCGCTACACTACTTGTGAAACACTTTTGACGTATAGTCTCTACTGATATGTCATCAATAGTGGCAACCAGTTAGTTCAGAACAAGAAGGTCCCAAAAACTAAGAAATGACTTTTACTTTTTTTCAGCATGTATGTGATGTTTCTAAAGATATTTCCATTGTTTATCCATTGATGACCTGTGATGATGAGTGAAACTTCTATAGGGCAGTTCTTGTGGCGATGGTATTCCCACGATGATATTCCACAAGGAATTTGAGGATTTTAATCCCAAATTTATGCAATTTTCCAAGGGCTTCTGTGGCCCTCTTCCAAAGTTACCACAAACGAGAGAGAAAATTCCCATAGAAATTCACCCTGGGTTGCATCAAGGCTTTAAATAGTAAGCAATGCTTTCTTTCTCCAAGTGTATTTATGGTCAGCAATATAAGTAAGTGAGGTTGTACCTGCCTTGGCTTGGACCAGAAGTAAACATAGAACAGGTTGCTCAGCAATGATGTCTGCATGGCCATGAATCCCAAGTGGAATTATTATGTTAGCTTAAGGCACTCTATCTTCTTCCACTTACATCCTAGTGATTTGTTGCACCATGTGTAGCACTGACTGTGGCTTCCTCTTATGTAAGGTACACTGCCCTTTTTCCTTTGAGGGCAGTGCCCTGGAGTAACATACAGAGGCTAAATGCCTCACACCCACCTCACTTAATAGCAGTACAACCATTTCACCAGCTGGCCAACCAGCTTTGATAGACAGATAGTGGACATTTTATCCAACATCCCAAAATGTAGAAGGACCCAAAAACCGGCTATATTTGAAGTAGCTTCCTGGGTAGCAATTTAAATTGGGTGGCACTGTGGTTAGCACTGCTGCCTCACAGCGCCAAGGACCCAGATTTGATTCCTGGCTGGGGTCACTGCCTGCGAGGAGTCTGCATGTTCTCTCTATGTCTGCGTGGGTTTCCTCCAAGTTCTTCAATTTCTTCCCACAGTTAGAAGGATGTGCTGGTTAGATGCATTGGCCATGCTAAATTCTCCATCAGTGTATCTGAACAGGTGCCAGAGTGTGGCGACTAGGGGATTTCACAGTAACTTCATTGCAATGTTAATGTAAGAATACTAATGACATTAATAAATAACTCAATAAATAAAACACTTTCATTCTTATTTTCCATTTTATACAGGATCCAAATTTTGTATAATTTCCAGTCTGATACGTATCCCATTCCCAAGCTTCGTGAACAGAGAATCTGGGACCTGTATTACTCTGTTGCTTTATTTTAGATCATAGAGTCATACAGTGCAGAAGGAGGCCATTCAGCCCATTGAGTGTGCACTGACCACAATCCCATCCAGACCATTTCATACATTTACCATTTCTAATCCCCCTGACACTAAGGAGCAATTTAGCATGGCCAATCCACCTAACCCTCCGATTTCCGGACAGTGGGAGGAAACCAGAGCACCCGGAGGAGCCCATGCAGTCAAGGAGAGACTCATACAGTGACCCAAGCTGGGAATTGAGCCTGGTCCCTGGTGCTGTGAGTTAGCAGTGCTAACCACTGTGCCACTGTGCCGGCCCCGTTTTGTCAATCATTGAGTGTTACCTATCTCTTGTTTGTCCAAAATGAACTAAAACTGTTTCCAATCTTTGTCCACATGATGCAATTGTTTGTAAAGTTTGCCATCATTGTTTGTAAGCAGCCTTGTAAGAGTTTTTGCCATACAATTTGCTAATCCAATCTGATGAGTTTGCAGCGCCAGATCCAATGTGATCAAAGAGCCGAGCCCCTTTATCAAAGTATGATAGTCCCTGATTGTCCTTGCTGGCCTATTTATCCAGCTAATGATTCTTATCCAACACCCACTGACTCCCCACATGGACCTAAAAATCGGTTCTGATGCCTCTGTGCGCATTTTAGGTTTCAGTCTACAATTATGGCATGATTAACTCTCTGCTGGTTCCTAGCCAGTATGATTGCGCACATTGAATAATGTTGATGCTTTTTTTTTCCATTTCATCCTATTCTAGTGCTGAAGCATTGTACAATGGATGTCTCTAATATCCTTGAAATATAGGAAACATCTGGTTCTAATGAGCTGAAATTGCAGCATCTCAGGATCCATTTCCTGCCCTGTTTCTGAGTCATCACCTCCCTCCTGAGGTGGCGAACAATAATTTCTATCAGCTATTGCAGTTTCCTTCCTGAGGTCCTGCCAGTTTCCCTCTCCAATTCTAGCACCACCTTTTCAAAGACTGAAGCTCCCATCTGCTACAATTACAATCATTAGCAAAAAATGTTTTGGGTTCGAATTGTTAAAGATATTTGGATAGCGAATAGTTATGCTATGCTAGATTTTGTTGTGTTGCTTCCTAAATAGTTTAAACCAGAAAGTAAAATCATTACAGATTGTTCAGGACCAGATCAGAAACTCCAAGATATGTTATAAAACTAGCATAGATTCCAACTTTATTTTGATTTTGGCATTTAGGATTAGCATAACATAGGTGTTTCACTCCTGGTATAATTCTATTGACCCACCAGGAGGCTTTTATTAAAACAGACTTTATCTAAAAACACAGTTAGAATATAATTAAAATATTTAAATATGACAAAGTAATCACTAATTTAAGCAATATCCCCATAGACTCACATCATTCTTTAGAACCAATTAGCACCAAAAACAGATATGCTATGTGGATGCTAGATTTTCAACCTTTAAACTCTTCTAAACAGATGCAGAAAAACATCTGCCATCTGACTCCCATACAGCAGCAGAATCTCAGAGAAAAAGACCTATTTTCTGGCAGATCCTAGTCTCCAACTTCAAGAGAAAGAAGGAGAAAAGAGTGATCTATTTCTTTTCTCTCAAACAGCAACAATGCTGGGTTTCTCTTTGTGAGCCTAGTTTTGTCCAGTGACATGACCTTACTCATCAATCAACTTAATCAAAACCCATTCTGGAAAACCCATGGGGAAAACACTGAAATAGCAATTCTGTATTAGTCCAGATTAAGACAAACATTCCAGCAATTAGGATCAATTATGCTGCTGCAGTAACAACATGGGCTGACAGGTGCAGACAAAGCTACACCAATAATCAAACTGATTATTAAAATAAATCCTGCACAAGAAACAGGACACAAGCACATTTCTTAAAGACACAGTATTGTAATAAGATGATATTTCAAACTCTTGGTGAATTAGCATTCTTGCTCATTTGTGTATTGGATGATGCTGCAAAAGATCATTGAAATAATCAATATGGTATGTTGTCAGGGAGAATTTTCAGCCTTAGCAACACCAGCATCCTTCCTTTGGACACTTGGGCAATGTTACGCCTTAGTAGCACAAAATTTTTATTTGATTCTTAGATGTTCATTAGACTTTGGCAGTTAAGGTTGGCAGGGTTGAATATGATAATTGCAGTTCCATGTATTAGCTGTTCTGAGTGCCATCAATAACTTACATTTTGAAACAAAGATCCCAAGGTATGTCATCAAAACATGATCAAACAACATTTGATGGACTCAATTTTTAAAATTCTTTCATGGAATGCGGGTGCCACTGGCGAGGCTAATATTGCCCATTG
The DNA here is from genome assembly GCA_024679065.1 of Sphyrna mokarran. NCBI lineage: Eukaryota > Metazoa > Chordata > Chondrichthyes > Carcharhiniformes > Carcharhinidae > Sphyrna > Sphyrna mokarran. Next base: position 17,523,808 of record JAGIQG010000008.1, on the reverse strand, counting down.
CCTCACTGCATTAGGAAGTTGGTGGCGAGCTGCCATCCTGAACCACTGCAGTCCAGTCCATCTCATGCAGGTACGTCCACAATTTCTTTCAATTCATTTGTGGGACATAGGCGTTGCTGGCTGGCTAGCATTTACTGCCCATTCCAAAGGGCTGCTGAGAAGGGAGCACCATGCTTTTGCATAAGATTAGATAGTGGGTGCAATTCTCTGATTTTGTTCACCCCACCACTGCTGCCAGCAGGAATAGAGAATTTGACGCTCAGCCAAAACTCCATTCACTGCAGCAAGACCACAGAATTCCAACCATGGGCAAAGTTGGAGAATTCCAGCCAAAATTCTCTCATGGCTGTTATTAGCTGATCTTTCTGTAACCTCCCAGCATTCCTTTACTATTATCTGACCTGCTCTTGAAAAAAGGAAAAGACAAATAATGTGCCTTACCTCACTATCGAACGACCAGTTGATGGGCAACATGACAGCTCAGTGACTATCACTGTGCTGTGCAGATACATGGATTTGGGCCTGCGTCTGTGGGAGTTTACGCATTCTCCCCACACTTGCGTGGATTTTCTCCGGGTGCTCCGGTTTCCTCCCATACCCCAAAGGTGTGCTCTTAGGCTGATTGGCAAAACAAATTCTCCCTAAATTGTCTCGCAAATTTGGTTCCAATGCAGATTTCTATAAACATAGACAGGGATCATGGGTGGAAATGGGAGCATCGAGGTGGCGGCGCGGGCTCGTTGGGCCGAAGGGCCTGTTTCCCATGTGTTTTGTTCTTTGTTCTTTGAATAGGTTTTACAATATTTAGAAAGTTTGAATGCAATCACATGATTTTCCATCTGTAATAGATCAAAAGAACACACCTATGACATTGGTGATATATAAAGAACATAGATTTGGGAAATATTTCCTTGGGGTTTTTCCATGTATTGTAGAATGTGGTTGAAGCTTTGAAAAATCCAAAAATGGGAGTCAACTTATGTGCCAAGAATGTGAATTATCGATGTTGGCAGAAGTTGTTGCCAATCTTCAAATGTGATGAGAGAAACGGAAGACTGGTAATTCAAATCAAATCAGCCTGAAACATTTTATATAATTAGTAGTTCCGCAAGAATAATTTGAAATGCAATTGTAATGTTTTAAAACTATCAAATTCATGGCCAGAATTTTACCATCTCGCCCGCCACGAGAATCAGAGCAGGTGCGAGGGCAGACCATGGAAAGATCCGTTGACCTCAGGTGGGATTTTATGGTTTTGGGGCAAGCAAGGCTGTGAAATCCCAGCCCATGTCTTCAGTATTCAATGCAAAGAGCTGACTGAGTTCACCCTGAGTTACTTTGGCATTGCATCATCATAAGGATCCCACTCTGCATCAGGTATTGTGTAGAGATAAGGCATTTCAGTTGGAAGGGAAGATTGGAATTATTGGGATGTTGGCCTTAGGGGAGGGGAGTTTGAGAGGTTTAATAGAGATGTAAGCATAGATAGAAGCTGTGGTGATTGGCAACGTGCAAAAACATTTTTCAATTCAGCGAATGGTTAGGAACTGTAACGCATTGCTTGAAAATGTGTGGGGCATTGATTCAATCATGATCTCAACACAGAACTGGATAAACTCCTGAAGGGAAAAGAGGTTGCACTGTTCCAGGAAAAGGGCAGTTCACTGGGATGAGCTAAATTGCTCTTGCAGAGCTAATGCAGACTCAATGGGCCAAGTAGCCTCCTTCTGTTCTGTAACTGTTTGATGAATTTCTCTCAAATGTGATTCTGAAATGTCTTTCACTTTCTTCCCCTTTCTGAAGAAAACAGCGTTGACCTTTCTCTCATTATTCTCCATGCTGCCTTGTAGCAATCCTGAGAGTTTTGTTGAAATTGAAGATTTTTAAGAGATCAAAAGTTAGTCACATGGAATACATTCTTTCCTTGGCCAATTTATTCTAGCTCATTTTGCTTTCTGACATTACCTCATAAAATTAGCCAAAGGCTTATCTTGGTTATCAACTCAGTTATTAGCAAAACTTCACATTTCCAATTTTGAATTGCAAGATTACAGAAAGATTTTGCTCCCTGGAAGACCCTCTCTTATAGGTAAAGTAATTGCCTTTAAACCCTTAGACTCACTTTCATCACTTCTGGGTGCACCTGCTACAGTGCTTGCCAAAGCCACCCCTCCTTTAATCATTCAATTTCTTCATCACAAAATATAACTTCTCCAAGCTTCCCTGCACCTGTGCAATATGAAAGGAAGGTGGGAGGTTGGGGGTGGGTTGGGGTAAGAGTGGATTTTGACATTCTCAGCATGTCAGGTGGCACAAGAGCTCAAGTTAAAATTTCAATTAAAATCTTCTCATTGATGTTTTAATCGATAGCTGAGGTACATGACTGACTCAGGTAAGCACCTCACGGATATATTTAAATAGGCTCCTAATATAATAGAACCCTGAAGCCACCAGAGAATGAATACAGCACAGAAGGAGGCTATTTGGCCCATTATGTTGGCATTGACTGTCTGAAGGAGCGATTTAACTAGTTCTACTCCTCGTCCATCTCTCCCGAGCCCTGCGCACTCTTCCTTTTCAGGCAATAATCCAATTGCGTCTTAAATTGCCAGGTTGAACTTGCCTCCACCACAGTCTCAGGCAATGCATCCCTGATCCTTACCAGCTACTGGATAAAATATTTGACCTCATGCCAGTCACCTTAAATCTGCACCCTCACATTATCCATCTCCCCCACCAATGGGAGCAGTTTATCTCTACCTCTGTCTCGATCAATCATGATTTTGTATACTTCTAACAAATGCCCACTGAATGTTCTCTACAGAAAGCGCCCCCAATTTCTCCAATCTATCCACACAACTCAAGATCCTTATTGCTGTATGCATTTTTGTATCAATCTTTTATTTTCACTGTCTTTAATGTGTTTCCATCTTTCCAAAGTGTGACACCAAGGATGGGATACAGCATTCCAACTGAGCCTGAACCAATTTTCTATACAACATAACTTACTTGCACTGTGATATATTGTGTCCCATAATGTAGGCCATCTACATCTATATGGGCTGTGATTACTTCAATCAGTAGTTAGTTAAGATAAGGAAGCCACCAGCGAAGTTAAAGTTTATTTATTAGTGACAAGTTGGCTTACATCAACACTGCAATAAAGTTACTATGAAAATCCCCTAGTCTGTTCAAGTCCATTGAGGGAGAATTTAGCATGACCAATGCACCGAACCCGCACCTTTTTTGGATTGTGGGAGGAAATTGGGTCATCGGGAGGATACCCACGCAGACATGGGGCGAATGTGCAAACTCTACATACACAGTGACCAAAGCCAGGAATCGAACCCAGACTCCTGCCACTGTGAGACAGCAGTAAAATGTATTTTTGTAGAGTCAGGAGTGTCAACAGTGATATTCCAGCCCACACAAAAGTAACCTATGCTATAGTTGCCTCAAATGTGATTGCAACCCCCTCTTCCCAAGAATTTGTCATGGAGAGCTACATAATGTTGGACAGAACTGAAATCAAAACAGAAAACGCTGAAAATACTCAGCAGGTAAGGCAGCAGCATCTCTAAAGCAGAAAGCAGAGTTAATGGCTGGAGATTGTTCAGCTCCATCATGTTGCAACCCACTGCTGGAGATTCAGCAGGCCAGCTAAAATGTAGTGTGGTGGCACAATGGTTAGCATTGCTGCCCTGCAGTGCCAGAGACCTGGGTTCAATTCTGACCTTGAATGAGTATCTTTATGGAGTTTGCACTTTCTCCCCATATCTGCATGGGTCTGTTCTGGGTACTCTGGTTTCCTCCCACAGTCCAAAGATGTGTGAGTTGGGTTGATTGGCCAGGCTAAATTGCCTCTTAATTGTCAGGGTGACCAGCAGGGCAAATACGTGAGGTTAAAGGGATAGAACCTGGGTGAGATTGCTGTTACTGTAGGATTGATTGGCTGAATGATCTCCTTCCACACTGTAGAGATTCTATGATTTTAAATTTCTAGCATCTACAGCATTTTGCTTTCGCATGGAGCTAAATCTGGGAAGCTGGAATTCCCATACCCTTCTGCCATATTGGTTTTGCTATCTTGAACTTCCTCCATAGGTATCTTTATCTCTCCAATTTTGTTTCAGCCTTTAACAATAGCTTTAAAAACATCTCTGTTTAGCCAAGTCTTTTAACTCATTTTCTAGTCTTTTTCCTTCTTTGCTATTCATTATCTATTAGATTGCTTCAGGGCATTTTTCATGTTTTAACATTGGTATAAGATACTGGTGTTCTACTGCAAGCTCTGTTCTACATGTTGAGATATATTTATTGGGAAACATTGTTTCACATCTGTTTGTGAGGCCAGAGCTATTTTTTAAAATTCATTTGGGGGATGTGGACATTGCTGGCAATGCCAGCATTTATTGTTCATTCTTAATTGCCCTTGAATTGAATGGCTTTTGCCAGGCCATTTCAGAGGGAGGTTAACAGTTAACCACATTTCTGTGGTGCTGGAGTCGCATATAGGCCAGGCCAGGTAAAGATGGCAGATTTCCTTCCCTGAATGACATTAGTGAATCAGATGGGTTTTTCTGAAAATCGACAATGGTTTCATGGTCATCAGAAATCCCAGATTTTTATTGAATTCAAGTTTCAGCATCTGCCATGGCGGGATTCAAAACGTGGTCCCGCAGCATTGCCCAGCATCCCTGAATTACTAGTCCAGTGACAATGCCACTCTGCCACCATTATCCTGAACTTCATCCTGAAAATCCCACACCCGTACTTTACCATTTTGGTTCTGGTCGCAATGAGCTGATCCTAAGCTCTCTTCTTAAAAATGACAGACATGATTTCCACATTTCTCTTACGGAGAGAAAATACGTGATATGTATCCTTGCTTTGGGCTTATTGGCTCTGCATTTATGCCCCTGTGTTCCAAATTAAACAAGAAGAAAATTATAGAAAGAATCATACAGTGCAGAAGTTGGCCATTCAGCATGTCAAGTTTGCAGCAACCATAGACCCTATCCCCATAACACCATGCATTTACCTTAGCTAGTCTCCTTTCCTTGCCACGAAGGGGCAATTTAACATCGCTTATCCACCTAACGCACACATCTTTGGACTGTGGGAGGAAACCAGAGCAACCCCATGCAGACACATGGAGAAAGTGCAAACTCCACATAGACAGTGACCCGAGCTGGGAATCAAACCTGGGTCCCTGGTGCTGTGAGGCAGTAGTGCTAACCACTGTGCCACTGTGCCATCCTAAGCTTAGGACTATACAAATTTTCCCACTCTTATGTGAGACAGCTTCCTCTTAGTTCTCGTGCTCAATGGATAGTACGCACACGCACACACATTACCGAATCAATGCCTTTCCAACCAAATTGAAAGTGGCCAAGTGTTGATCTGGTTGATTTGATATTGGGCACAAATATTGAGTCACTTAGACTGATAACCGTATGTTGACCGTTTAGCAATTTTCCCTTTATCTACGGACTGAAATGTATGAGCAAATTGCAAGGCAGCAAGAGAATGGGATTCAGATAGCATTACAAATCATTATGTGCCCAGGAGGCCATCTTTTATCATTTACACCTAGCTATACTGGCTTCTTTATTTGGTAGGCCCCCATTGTTTGCTCTGCTGGAAGCTTCAGGAAGAAAAATCTTCCTAATTTTGTGGTAATAATGAGTTAGCACTCAATCTTGTTACTCCTATAAAACTAACAGCAACTTCTGCAGAATGTACAAACAGTTACATGTGGAAATCCAGAAGTTACTTACTGCCAGTGATCTGAGGCATCCCCATAGCATGTACTGTTGAAAACCCCAGACTGCAATCAAGTGAAAGGTAAAATCATCATAGTCCCAGATAATGTTCTCCCCTTTGAGAGAGAGGGCAGGGGAGGGTGTTGTGGGTTGGGGAGGGGGGGGGTGTTGCGGGGGGAGAACTAATTGGTCATGATTTTCACCTGAGGCTCACCACATCTCAGGTGAGGAGACAGTTGAGAAGGTGGCCCTTCATAAGTAACCATATAGGAATGGAACCCACACTGTTGGCATTAGCTCTACGTCACAAACCAATTGTCCAGCCAACTGAATTAAATCAACCTCTGCTCATATAGGAGTCATTGAACTGATGAGGAATTGCCCTTTTAAGCCATGAAGCCCACAGGAGAAATCTTTTAAAAGGTTACACCTCAATGAATGAAGTTAACTGTGTTTTTGATAGTGTACACACAATTACTTCTGAACAATCTGACTGGCCCTGAAAAACTAAGTTTATGTTTGTGGAATGCCAAATGTCTCTATTGTGATAAAATAATGAAACTTTTGAAATAAATGAAAATTTAAAAGTGAAAGTGTATTCAAGATGTTTCAATTTCTACCTTGATCCAATGTGTATAGTACAGTTATTTTATTCTCTGTAAAATATCATTCAAAGTTCAGGATAATCAATGCACTTCCTGATTTGCTGTCTGTGAGAATACTTCAATGTGACTGCCTATTTACCTGCTTGATGACATCACAGTTGCTGGATACTGGGAGATCCTCTTGACTTTGCTTCAGATTCAAAGCATCACCAAGAAAGTGAATTCTAGAGCTTGCTAGACCTTTCAGCGGCTTCCTCTGAGGTCAGCACCATTACTCCATTGTTGACTGTCAAATCTAGATGTTACTACAAGGTAACAAATTTTAACATTTTAGATCGAAATTTATACAGTCTGTTGACAGTACGTTATGCTTGACAATAGAGAACGTTTTCTTCAATTCATTATGTGAGAAAGGAAATATCTACTCTGTATATGTGTGTGCAAACTGTGGTTGTCATCTCATACCACATGAGTGAGCAGGCAATGGCCTCATGGTATTATTGCTGGACTATTAATTCATGAAACTCCCCTAATGTTCGGGGGATCAGGGTTCAAATCCTACCACAGCCGATGGTGAAATTTGAATTCAGTGAAACATTTCTGGAATTAACAATCTACTGATGACCATGAAACGATTGTCGGAAAAACCCATCTGATTCTCTAATACCCTTTAGGGAAGGAAATCTGCCATCCTTTCCTGGTCTGGCCCACATATGACTCCAAACCACATCAATATGGCTGACTCTCTTTGGGCAACCGGGGATGGGCAGTAAATGTGGCCAGCCAGTGACACCCATGTCCCACAAATGAATAAAAAAAAATCCATATCAATGGAAGTATTAAATTAGTAATTACAATTCTTGAACATTCTGACTTTCGCAATAATCAAAATATTTTAAGCTGTAATTTATCAGTTAACCAAAGTAGCTTAATGACAAATACTTGAGCTAAATAGAAGTGTCCTTTTCTGATAATGGTCAATTTGGTATGAAATATTTTAACAAGAGACTAATTGGTCTCTATTCTCTGTAATAATCCTGCCCTGAAATTTGGAGTGGGATTTGAACCTGTATCCCTAAAACATAGCTTGGGCATCTGGATTACCAGTATGGAACAAACTGCCAGAGTCAATAGAAGAAGCAGGTACAATTTTGTCTTTTAAAAAGCATTTAGATAGTTATATAGGTAAGATGGGTATAGAGGAATATGGATCAAAAGTCCTATAATCAAAAATTGGGACTAGCTTAACGGTAAAACAAAAGGGCAACATGGACAAGTTGGGCTAACGGGCCTGTTTCCATGCTATAAATCTCTATGACTCTATGGCAATGACATTAGGACTGTGCCAATATACCCCATGCAATTTTTATGTCATCTTAACAACATAAGAACTAGGAGCAGGAGTAGGCAATTCAGCTCCTCAAGCATGCTCAGCCAAAAAGTATGATCATGGTTGATCTCATCCCAGTCTTATCCCCATCTGCTCCCACAACCCTACATCTTGCAACCATGTGAAAACCTATCTATCTCCTCTTTAAATGTCTAATGTTCCGGCATCCACTGCACTCTGGGGAAGTGAATTCCACATTCATGACCAATTGAATATATTGCCAATATACCCCATGCAATTTTTATGTCATCTTAACAACATAAGAACTAGGAGCCAGGAGTAGGCAATTCAGCTCCTCAAGCATGCTCAGCCAAAAAGTATGATCATGGTCGATCTCATCCCAGTCTTATCCCCATCTGCTCCCACAACCCTACATCTTGCAACCATGTGAAAACCTATCTATCTCCTCTTTAAATGTCTAATGTTCCGGCATCCACTGCACTCTGGGGAAGTGAATTCCACATTCATGACCAATTGAATGAAGTAATACTTCCTCATTTCTGTTTTAAATCTGCCACCCTTCAGTCTAAATTGATGTCCTCTCATTCTAAAATGTTCCACAAAGGGAAGCGTCCACTTGACGTTTTCCTTCCTTTTGTTTTCTGCGCCCTGTGATCCTGCTACGATTAGAGACCTCTTTATGCTTATGTGGAACAACAGGATAGCTGATGTGGACAATTATGAAAGATTCAATTTAGTTTAATAATTAATGGAGAGTTTTTTTGCACAGTCCATTCAATTACGCTCAAAACATAACATAAAGCGCAGAAAAATTCTGAGTATATTCAGCTGCCTCCAGGACTCCCTGTTTCACACCATAAGTGATAAAGTTGTTTTGACAAGGTCTTGCATTTCAAAATTGAAAATTCCATAAATGAGGTTGAATAGGCATTACTGAAATGGCTGCAAATTTCTAAAATCAAATGAATATTTATAACTTTCCTCAGTACTTCACCACTGCACTCCTGTGTAGGTTTTCTCTGTACAAATATTTACATGAAAATGCATTTAAGTTTGAGTGCAGCTTATCAATCACAGTCCCTCAGCTTGGCAAATTTAAAGCAAGCATAAATATTATGCATCATTTTCTGAATGTGACTTTGACATTCATTTTCTTTGGCATTCTAGCTATTTAGCAGTTAAACCCATGCATGCCAAAGATTAGAACAATTTTTGGAATGTTATAACAATTGTTGGAAATGAATCCTTAACACTGGTATAAATATAAACAAGTAAAAATGATCACAGATGAAGGGAGGTAACAGCTCAAGAAATTTAAGGAGTATTCAAATGTAAATAGCATAAAGTATTTAGGCTGAATGGCCTGTTTCTAGAACATAAGAACTAGGGACAGGAGTAAGCCATCTGGCCCCTCAAGCCTGCTCCGCCATTCGATAAGATCATGGCTAATCTTTTTGTGACTCAGTTCCGCTTACCCGCCCGCTCACCATAACCCTTAATTCCTTTATTGTTCAAACATTTATCTATCCTTGCCTTAAAAACATTCAACAGGATAGGCTCAACTGCTTCACTCGGCAGGGAATTCCACAGATTCACAACCTTTTCCCCCTCAAATCAGTCCTAAATCTGTTCCCCCATATTTTGAGGCTTTGCCCCCTAGTTTTAATTTGACCCACCAGTAGAAACAACCACCCTGCTTCTATCTTATTTGTTCCCTTCATAAATGTATATGTTTCTATAAGATCTCCCTTCATTCTTCTAAGGTTTAATGAGTGTGGTCCCTGTCTAATCAGTCTCCCCTCATAAGCCAACACTCTCATTCTACGCAATTCATTGATCTGCAGATTCACGATTTGCACAAAGATTTTCTTTCAGGGAAGTTTTGTTTAACGTAATAATTACTGCAGTTCCTCTGTTTCAGATGATTGCTATGGTAATAGCTGAGATGAATGGAGAGATGAATCAGCAGAATTAGATAGTTTTCCTCACTTGGTCACAGTAATAAAAGAGGATTACGCTGCAAAGTTTCCAGGTCACATCTGCCATTGGCTGACATTTAGAGAACACACAGGAAAAACACAAGATGCTTCTGAAGGATAATAACAGTCACAGGGCAGAGGATGTAAGCATAAAACAAGTGAAATATGTGACATGTAAAGTGGTCAGAATGAAACATGTCAGTGGAAGAACATCAGAAACCATTATATTGATTACTTATTGTCATCATTTTCAGAAAGTATAATTATTCATCTAATTCCTTATCAATTTTTATTTAAATAAGTGAGGCACTGTGGCTAAAAAATAACTACCCCTATTTATGGGCATTGAGGTGGCAATTCACAATTGCTCCTGTCCCACTGAGGCAAACAATCATAGAATTCCTAAAATGAAGAGGGAAGCAATTCACGCTTACTCTTTGACAGACAATTCCACCCAAGACTTTTCTTCGTAATCCTATGCATTTACCCTGCTAATCCCCCCTAATCTACACCTCTTGGGACACTAAGAGCAATTTAGCATGGTCAATCAACCTCAACTGCACACCTTTGGATTGTGGGAGGAAACCAGAGCACCCAGAGGAAACTCACCTAAATACGGGAAGAATGTGCAAACTCCGTACAGTCACCCAAGGCTAGAATAGAACCTGGGTTCCTGGCACTATGAAGCAACAGTACTAACCACTGTGACACCATGCCACCCAAATATACACTGCACTCCCTGTTAGGGAATTGAGCCCTGGTCTACTGTGTGACATGTGGTGGTACTAACCACTGTACTAACAAAGAAGTGATTTTTGCCTTAAGTGAATTCAACATGCAGCCCAGTAACAAGAGGCTGACTGCACAACAGGAGGCTCTGCAGTGTGCATGCTTTTCAGCCAACCTGCTCCTCTTAAAGGCAGCCAGCCCATCTTAAAGAAGAGTTGCACTAATTAAGAGGGAGCTGCTGATGACTACACAGGAACTGACTTGAAAAAAAGGCCAACTGAAATGGAGCAACAGTCTGCAGTGAGGGCTCCCAGATTTTCCAGCTGGAAGCTTTAGTAGGTGTGAAAGCAGGGGAGAAAAGTGATGTTGGTGCAGAGGGCAAACCCTGAGAAGGAATGGAAGCAGGCGGTAATAGCTGGTCAATTCTCGGAGACTGGCCATAAGGATGTGGCAGTTGCACCACATGAGGTTCAATGATCTCCTGTGTGTGGTCGAGGTTAGTGAATGCATCTTCAACAATAACAAATCCTACTCATCTCAATACTAACCTCTTCCTCATGTTGCAGTTTGCCTCATACACATTACGCATCCATCAACAATTTATTTTACAACCAGGAATCAGGCCTAATGGTCAGAGATGTTCCACTCCATCTCCCACCACAGCTTCGCAAGCTATCAGCACTACCTCACCCACTGCTTCTACACACCTTCAGCTCTTCATTCCTGATGGGCACACTATCCAAACACTTCCACTAATATTTGCTCTTCTCTTTTGCAGATGAAGGCAGCCCATAACAGTAGGGAGCAGTGCAGAACATGAAGAGACATCACTTGAGACCACCAGAGGAGACATTCCTCCAAGCCAGAATGAGGGGTATGAGAGAGCCCATTGTATCTGGAGTCACATAGAACATTCAGGATAATGGTATGATCCTGCCGTGCATCCCTTCCAAAATCCCATCTCATCTCCAACTTGCTTTCAAGCACAAAGTGGAAGTGGCAAATAGTGTGACCATGGACCTCTTACTTTTCTTCCTGGGCTCATGGGGAAAGCTTCCAATCCTTTTTAGCTAAAAGAGAGATTGGATGAGAAAGTCAGGGTTGTTGATGTCTTGGGCAATTGAGATTGAATCAGTATTTGAGTTTCAGGTTGTCTTCTGCTCATGACTAGGTTAGTGCCCATCTATTCTTGTCAGTGAGGTATGACCATAAGACCATAAGAGATAGGAGCAGAATTAGGCCTTTCAGCCCATCAAGTCTGTTCCACCATTCAGTCATGGCTGATATTTTTCTCACCCCATTCTCTTGCCTTTTTCCCCTACCCCTGATCCCCTTATTAATCAAGAAGCTATCTTGAAGACACTCAATCTCAAATTCACAATCTTAATTCAATCTTAATTCACTCTATCTTAAAGACACTCAATGACCTGACCTCAACAGCCTTCTGTGCAAAGAGTTCCACAGATTCACCACTCTCTAACTGAAGAAATTCCTCTTCCTCCTTGTTTTAAAGGACCACCCCTTTAGCCTAACGTTGTTCCCCCGGTTCTAGTTTTCCCTACTACTGGAAACATCCTCTCCACGTCTGTTCTATCCAGGGCTTGCAGTATTCTGTAAGTTTCAGTAAGATTCTCCTCATCCTTCTAAACTCCAATGAATATAGAGCTTGTGTCCTCAACCATTCCTCATACAATAAGCTCTTCATTCTAGGGGTCATTCTTGTGAACCTCCTCCAAAGCCTTTCCAAGACCAGCACATCCTTCCTTAGATACAGTGTCCAAAACTGCTCACACTATTCCAAATGAGATCTGACCAGAGCATTATACATCTTCAGAAGTACATCCCTGCTTATGTGTTCTAGTCTTCTCAACATGAATGCTAACATTGCATTTGCCTTCCGAACTGCCAATGGAACCTACACGTTAATCTTAAGAGAACTTGAACAATGACTCCCAAGTCCCTTTGTGTTTCTGATCTCCTAAGCATTTCTCCATTTAGAAAATAGATAACGCCTTTATTTCTCCTTCCAAAGTTCATAACCTGATATGATCTGATTTGATTTGATTTATTATTGTCACAATTATTTGCATAGAATGAAAAGTACTGTACAGTGAAAAGTACCACACACTTTTCCACATTGTATTCATCTGCTACTTCTTTGCCTACTCTCCGAGCCTGTCCAAGTCCTTCTGCAGCCCCTCTGTTTCCTCAACACTACCTGTCCCTCTACATATCTTTGTATCACATGCAAACTTAGCAACAGTGCCTTCAGTTCCTTCTTCCAAATTGTTAATGTATATTGTGACAAATTGTGGTCCCAGCACTGACCCCTGAGGCACACCGCTAGTCACCAGCTACCATTCTGAAAAAAGACCCCTTTACCCCGATTCTCTGCCTTCTGCAAGTCAGCCAATCCACTACCCATGCCAGCGTCTTAACCTTAACACTACGGACTCTTAACTTATTTAACATCATCCTATGCGGCACCTTGACAAAGACCTTCCAGAAATCTAAATAAATCACGTTCCATTGATCCTCCTTTATCTAACTTCCTTGTTACCTCCTCAAAGAACTCTAACAGATTTGTCAGACATGATCTCCCCGTGATGAAACCGTGTTTTCTCCATCCGATTCTATCATGCACTTACAAGTACTCCGTAATCTCATCTTTAATAATGGATTCTAAAATCTTACCAATGATCGAAGTCAGGCTAATTGGCCTATAATTTCTGCTGCTTCCCTCTCTTTTTAAACAATAATGTTACATTAGCTACTTTCCAGTCCTCTGGGACCCTCCCTGCCTCCAGTGATTCCTGAAAGATCACCATCAATGCCTCCATAATTTCCTCAGCTATTTCTTTTAGAACCCAGGGTGTAGTCAGCCCAGTCCAGGTTATTTATCCTTCTTCAGATCTTTCAGTTTCCCCAAAACCTTCTCCTTAAATGATGGCCACTGCACTCACTTCTGTCCTCTGATTCTCCAGGAGCTCTGGCATCCAGCTAGTGCCTTCCACTGTGAAGACTTGATGCAAGGTAACTACTAAATTCCTCTGCCATTTCTTTGTTCCCTATTACTACTTCTCCAGCCTGATTTTCCAATGGTCCAATATTTATTTTTGCCTCTCTCTTACCTTTTATATATTGAAAATAAAACTCTTCCTATCTTCTTTTATAATACTAGCTAGCTTATACTCATATTTCATTTTCTCCCCCCTTATTGCTTTTTTAGTTGTCCTCTGCTCACTTTTAAAGGCTTCCCAATCCTCTGGTTTCCCACTAATCCTTGCCACTTTGTATGCTTTTGTTTTTATGCTGTCCTTGATTTCCCACATCAACAATGTAAGCCTTGTCCTTCCCTTAGCATGTTTCCTCCTCCTTGGGATGAATTTCTTTTGTGTCTCCCAAATAACATCTAAAAACTCCTGCTATTGCTGTTCTTTACCAATTGGCTCTGAAAAACTCCGGAGGGAGTCTATAAGCTGAATGCACATCTGTGCAGCAACCTAAAACATGCCAAGCTGGTTATCTTCATCAGATTTCATCCCTGTGCAGTTAAGAAAGAAAAAAGGTAGTATCATAGAATGGTTAACAATGCAGAAAGAAGTTTCTGGATCTCTGCAACAGCAATTCAATTAATTCTACCCATCCACCCATCCTATCTACAAATTCATTCTGTCAAGCACTTAACCAAATTCTTTTCAAAAACCATGATTAAATCTGCTTGTGGAGGTACCGGCATTGGACTGGGGTAAGCACAGTAAGAAGTCTCATTATACCAGATTGAAGTCTAACAAGTTTATTTGATAGCTAAAGCCACTAGCTTTCAGAGCGCTTATCCTTTGTCAGGTAAATGGGAGTTCTGTTCTTCTAGCATACTCACAGGTAGTGCATTCCAGATCCTAATAACACAATGCATAAAACATTTTTCCTCATGTCACCATTGTTCCTTTAGTCATTCAACTTTAACCGGTGCCATTTACCTCTGAGTCCTTCCGTGCCAGTGGGAGCAATTTCCCATGATTTTGAACATCTAATGGATTTCCTCAATCCCTTTTTGAGGAGAATAACTGCACCTTTTCCAATTTATCCGTGTAACCAAAGTCCCTAATCTCTTGAACACTCTCGTAAGTCTTTTTTTATTCATTCATGGGAGATGGGCATTGTTGGCCAGGCCAACATTTATTGCCTACCCAATTGCCCTTTAACTGAATGACTTGCTGGGCTATTTCAGAGTTGCAGTTAAGACTCCACCACATTGCTGCGGGTTTGGAGTCACATGGAGGCCAGACCAGATAGAGACGGCAAATTTCCTCCCCTAACGGAAATTAATGAACCCGATGGGTTTTCACCACAATCAATAATGGTTTTATGGTCATCATTAGATTTTTATTTCCAGATTTTAAAAGCATTTTTTTATTAGTTTTGTAAAGTATTTTTAAAAGATTTTTTTTACTTTTTCTTATTTATCTTCACTCAAGGCACAGTTTTCCAGTTGAGAATACATTAGTGTTCTCTGATTATTGTGTAATTACTTCACTATTTCTCTAATTACATTGTAATTTCCTGGTTATGTACTCTATGCCTCCATTAATAAACTTCAAGATCACGCATGTCCTTTTACCCACTTTCTCATTCTGCCCTGTCACCCGCAGCAATTTGTACACATATACCACTAAGACTTATATTCCTTTATTCCTCTCACAATTGCATTCTTCATTTTATATTGTCTCACTTTACTTTCCCTAACAAAATGTATCACTTCACACTTCCTTGTGTAAGATTACATCTGCTCTGCATCTGACTGCCTGGGTCCTCTTGAAGTCTATCACCACCTTCCTCACAGTTCATAATACTTTGAATTTTATGTTCCCTGAAAATTTGGAATTATGTCCTGTTCACCCAGATTTAGATCATTAATATAAATCAAGAAAAACAGCGTGCCTAGTACTGACCCCACAACCCAAATCTAAAACTTTCTCGAAAATGAATAACAACCAGTCATTACTACTCTCAGTTTCTTGTCACTAAGCCAACATGATGCCACTGTTATTTTTAATTGCTGAACTTCAATCTTGCTGTAGCCTATTATGTGGTAATTTTATCAAATCTTTTGGAGTTCATGCATGTACAGCACATGAACTGCATTACTTAAATCAACACTCTCTGTTAGCTCATCAAAAACTCAATCAAATTAGTTCAATATAATTTGCCATTGAAAAATACAGGCTGGACTTCTTAATTAAGCCACCATTAATTTTGTAACAGATTATCAATTCTTAAGATTTTCCCACTACTAAATTTACACTGTCCAGTCTGGGAGTGTTGGGGAGGCGATAGTCTAGTGGTATTATTTGCCAGACTATTGATCCAGAAACTCAGCTATGTTCTGTGGACTTGGGTTTGAATCACACCATGGGGGAATTTGAATTCAATAAAAACTATCTGGAATTAAGAATCTGTTGATGACCATGAAACTATTGTCGAAAAAACCCATCTGGTTCACCAATGTCCTTTAGGGAAGGAAATCTGCCATCTTTACCTGGCCTAAGAGTGAGAGCCACAGCTATGTGGTTGACTTTCAACTGCCCTCAGGAACTGGTAATAAATACTGGCCAGCTGGTGATGCCCAAATTCCATGAATTAATAATAAAATGCATTCAAAGAAGCAGGCTGTGTACAATGATAAGGATTTAAGATAACATTATTTAGCATCCAAGAACAAAGAAAATTATAGCACAGGCGTCTGTTCAGGTACACTAAGGGAAAATTTATCATGGCCAATGCACCTAACCCACACGTCTTTGGATTGTGCGAGGAAACTGGAGCATTTGGAAGAAACCCACACAGACATGGGGAGAATTTGCAAACTCCACCCAGACATTGACCCAAGCTGGGAATCGAACCTGTGCCCTTGGCACTGTAGGGCAGTAGTGCTAACTATTGGGCTGCCACAAGGGACGCTGTGCAGCAAATAGCTGTGAGAGTGATTAAAGTATATGTTGGGTATCACTAAGAAGCAAAAGATCATCTTTCAATTGTTCCTTGGAAGAAGGGGCAGTGGCATTATGGTATTATCACTGAAGCAGCAACCCAGGGCAAGATCTGCAGTCCTGGGCTCAAATCCCACTATAACAGATGGTGAAATTCAAAGTCAATAAAAAAAATTGGGAATTGAAAGCCTAATGGTGACCATGAAACCATTGTTGATTGTTGTAAAAAGTGGGGCCACGGCGGCACAGTGGTCAGCACTACTGCTTCTCAGCACCAGGGACCCAGGTTCAATCCTGGACTCAGGACACTGCCTTTGTGGAGTTTGCACATTCACCCTTGTCTAAGTGGTTTCTTCCAAGTGCTTTGGTTTCCTCCCACACATCAAAGATATGCAGGTTCGGCTAATTGGCCATGCTAAATTGCCCTTAGTGTTGGGGAACTAGCCCCTACACCTACATCCTACACTAGATGTAAACAAGCAGAAAATTGGAGTGCGTAAACAAACATTCCCACTGCCTGGATCTCTGTGGATCTTGTGCAGAAAGTATATCAAGATCCTCCATAGCCTGCTATATGCTGCACAATCTTATCATCACATACACTAAACTTCAATCTAAATGAGCTGTCAAGACGATATTTGCGTGCTATTTGCAATGGAAAGAATGAATCACACCTTGAGATCCTTGTGCTTATTTTTGGTTGAAGGGGAGGTGGGCGGGGGATTAAATTTTGCTCCAAAGATGTGCAGGGTAGGTGGATTGACCATGCTAAGTTATCCCTTAGTGTCCCAAGATGTATAGGTTAGGGGGATTAACAGGGTAAATGCATAGAGTTATGGGGATGGGTTGGAAGTGGTGGTGGGGGCATGGGGGCTGGGGTTGGGGGTGGAGGGGGAATGGTGATGGGACTTGGTAAGATTGCTCTGTCAAAGAGTTAGAACAGATTCAATGGGCCAAATAGCTTCCTTCTGCACTCTGCAGGTTTTTTTTTTAATTCATTCATGGGCCATGGGCAATGCCAGTTGGCCAGCATTTATTGCCCATCCCTTGTTGTTCTTGAAGTGAATGGCTTGCTGGGCCATTTCAACGGGCAGTTGAGAATCAACCACATCGCTGTGGCTCTATTCCAGAGACTTTCTTTAGTGAGAAGCTGCGATTCTCAGCTGTTAGTGATGAATTTGAAAGCTTTTGGAACAACTGTCTGAATTATTG